>CM077168.1:20223141-21440641 GCA_039654105.1 Coreius guichenoti
GGAAGGTGAGGGATCAGCCCAGAACTACACGGCAGGACCTGGTCAATGACCTGAAGAGAGCTGGGACCACAGTCTCAAAGAAAACCATTAGTAACACACTACGCCGTCATGGATTAAAATCCTGCAGCGCACTCAAGGTCCCCCTGCTCAAGCCAGCACATGTCCAGGCCCGTCTGAAGTTTGCCAATGACCATCTTGATGATCCAGAGGAGGAATGGGAGAAGGTCATGTGGTCTGATGAGACAAAAATAGAGCTTTTTGGTCTAAACTCCGCTCGATGTGTTTGGAGGAAGAAGAAGGATGAGTACAACCCCAAGAACACCATCCCAACCGTGAAGCATGGAGGTGGAAACATCATTCTTTGGGGATGCTTTTCTGCAAAGGGGACAGGACAACTGCACCGTATTGAGGGGACGATGGATGGGGCCATGTATCGCGAGATCTTGGCCAACAACCTCCTTCCCTCAGTAAGAGCATTGAAGATGGGTCGTGGCTGGGTCTTCCAGCATGACAACAACCCAAAACACACAGCCAGGGCAACTAAGGAGTGGCTCCATAAGAAGCATCTCAAGGTCCTGGAGTGGCCTAGCCAGTCTCCAGACCTGAACCCAATAGAAAATCTTTGGAGGGAGCTGAAAGTCCGTATTGCCTAGCGACAGCCCCGAAACCTGAAGGATCTGGAGAAGGTCTGTATGGAGGAGTGGGCCAAAATCCCTGCTCCAGTGTGTGCAAACCTGGTCAAGAACTACAGGAAACGTATGATCTCTGTAATTGCAAACAAAGGTTTCTGTACCAAATATTAAGTTCTGCTTTTCTGATGTATCAAATACTTATGTCATGCAATAAAATGCAAATTAATTACTTAAAAATCATACAATGTGATTTTCTGGATTTTTGTTTTAGATTCCGTCACTCACAGTTGAAGAGTACCAATGATAAAAATGACAGACTTCTACATGCTTTGTAAGTGGGCAAACCTGCAAAATCGGCAGTGTATCAAATACTTGTTCTCCCCACTGTATGTAGGCATGTTAGTGTGGGTATAACAGAGAGAGATGAGGGTTATGCACTTAGACACTAACACACAAGCATACATGCACACGATTGAGCACAGATGACGTGCACACATGCAAATATATCACACTAACAGGACCAGCCAGGCATCTATGAAGACAACCTAATTTGAGGCTCCAAACTTTTTATAATGCTTAACTGATTAATAGTAGGGCTGTCAGTATAACACATTAATTTAGTACAAAAAAAAAAAAAAAAAAAAAAAAAATGATACAACATTTAAAGGTGTAGTAAGCAATTTCTGAGAAACACTGTTGAAAGTGGATCGGACCGAGTACTACAACACACTTGTAGCCAATCAGCAGTGTCCACTCATGATGGGGGAGGAGAGAATGAGCAAAAGGGAGATTTGAAGAAAGACTGCAGAAAGAGAGATGGCTGAGAGACATTACAGAATAGAAAAGGTCAGAGGAATATCACTGGAAAAAGAAGGGTTATGATCAGTCAAGAGAATGCGTTAATATTAGAAAAGCTTTATAGTGCTGAAGAGACCTATGCGGAAAGGCCTGAAAACGATGCCGAGGTTGCATTGTTTCTGCTCCATACATGAGTAACAAGTTTTGCTATGTTTCAGAGAACCAAGATCTGTTGTTATAATGTTCAACACGTTTTCACTCCCAACTCGTCACATATTGACGCTTGGTCAGGACCCTTCGGCGTACCCCTTTAGCATCATTTTTCAACGTGCAGGGTACTCCACTGATTTCAATGAGAAACCTTTGACATCATACACAGATGCATTAGGCATGGGAATGATATTGTCATGATGAAATTATATATTGGGTTATGATTTTGCCATTATGACATGTTGCAGTGTGATTCTCAGTTTAATCAGCCAGCATAATTGTATACATTTATTTACGCTTTTAAGACACGTTTGAACATGTAACCCAACCCCACCCCTAAACCTACCCATTTGTGTATTATATGATATAAAACACAGGATATAACAGGCAGATACGACTGCAGGCACAATTTATTTAAAAAGTACAAATATTCCAAGTGTTACGAGGCCAAACGATTGATTTGTGTGAAGAAAATCCCCAAAAGCGATCATGAAGATCATGTACATATTCAGAAACATTACGTTATGTGACCAATTGCGTCAGCTTTGATTATAAAATGTCATTGGCTCTCGTGTGTCTCGTGACCGATTGCGTCATGCCAAAGAGTCGGGTGTATTTTTTGAATGAGATATGACTGCGTGCATTCACGGAGAGGCGGGATCATCATTTCAGCGATAAAAACATTAAGATCAACTCTGTTCTTTACATAAAGATATCGTATGTCTTCAGAAGACTTGGAATGCAACATGAGTTACATGAATACTTTTATACAGTTTTTGGTCAGTTTTTGGGTACCCTGTGCGTTAAAAATTGATGCCGAGGGGTCCTGACGTTGGGAGTCAGAATGTGTTGTAATGTTAGCTATAGTAACAGGACAGTTTTGAGTGTCATTGTTTGTCTGGAGCTGCTGTGCTGTGCTGTTGGCGACTAACAATTAACTCTTGCTTCTATATACTATTGTGTACTGTATGTTAATTTTTTTGTTCTTCCTTGTCATTCGTTCGTGAAGCATTATTTTGCTTCACTTCAGCTATGATAAAGATTCATATACTCTTGTACTGCTTTCATGCATTTTGGGGGCGGAGCAATAAAGGGAGGATGTGTTTGTTTAAGTTGATTTCAAATCTCAACAGTGTATCTCAGAAATCACTTACTTCAACTTTAACACAATAATGTAATGTAATTAAATTATCTTTATTTGCGGGCTTTTCTTAGCGTGTGTGTGTGTGTGTGTGTGTGTGTGTGTGTGTGTATCATGCAATTGATTTTTTTTTTTTTGTAAATAAAAAAAGTGATTTACAAAAAACAGCCCTTACTAATACATATGAGATATCATTAGTAGTGTAATGTAAAATGCTACATAATTCAGCAATGTTTCTTAATATTATTAAAGAAATTCATTATTATCAAATTGTACCATATGGTTAAAAAATTCAAGGTACCACATTAAGTAATAACAAAAACTATTTTAAACCAGGTTTAAAAGTTTAAAACAATCTGGACTAATTTTGCTGACCTAGTGCTTCTCAGATTGCAAACCTATCTGTTCACACTGTATTATTTGGGCCATTATTATTTTTTGCAGATATTTCTTCACCATATAATTATGTAGATACACTTATTTCCTGCATGACGGATCACTCACTATAATCATGTCTTACTGAAAGAAAAGAGAGAACAAGAATCCGGTGAATTTGAATCTTCTCATTATCCCTCCTCTCAATGTGTGCATGTGTGTGTGTGTGTGTGCTCTATTATTGTTCTGAGTGAATTTCACTCCTTGATTAGGGTCAGCTCATAATGAGAGATCAAGGGTAAAAGGTCCCAAGAAATCACCTGTTCTCAGTGTTTGTGCATGTGTGTGGGAGAGAAACAGGTCTGGGTTCTCAACACTAATGATTGGTCGTGTCTTGGAGCAAAAGAAATAAGTGTCTTCCTGGTGGTGTCCTCCTATCAAATCACAATGATTTAAGCTCATACACAAACCTCAGTCTGTACAGCTCATTAAATACTGTCCACATTATGGCAGCTTATTCAGCTTTCTGGATCAGCACTCAGTAACAAACATATTCACCTGTCAGTGTGCTGCATATCTGTTTCTGCCCTCTATTCCCTCATTCTAAGACCATCACATCAAGAAGTCAAAATTATACTGTACCTAATTTATACCCATTTTTTAATTATTTATTTTTGCTTGCCTGCGTTTTGGGTCCTCTCTGTTTTTTGTTTTGATTTGGGGGAGAATAATCAATAAATGCTAGTCTGTTGAGTATACAGCCCCTGTTCTGACACTGATAAATGAACACCTCAAAACTAAATGAAAATAATAAAAACTATGGAGAAAGGGGGAGAAAACAGAGGCAGAGGAGAACAGTGGATGGTTGGTAGATTGTGAGAAGAAATAATTTGAAAGGAAATAGAAAGAAAGGGAATGAAAGTCACTACTGGGCAAGACACTATTATAAACTATTGGGAGAAGTTAATGGGTCCAGTCTCTCATTTTGACTCTTTCGATTGGCCTTTCCAATGAGCAAGTCCCAAAAAGTAACAAAGAAAAAACAAAGAACAAACAACAAAAGAACTACTGTATGGAGTTGTGACTTTTCTTGGATGGGAAATAAAAGAAAGAAAGTGGAGCATAGTGTTGTAGTCAAGACCACCTAATCCGAGACCAAGACAAGACCAAGACTTTGAGGGGTTGAGACCAAGACCAAGGCAGGGCAAGACCGAGTCAAATCCAAGACTAGACCAGCACTCCTTAAATTCATAAAGATTCACATTACCACCTGAGAAATTACTTATTTTTAATCAATAAATATAATTAGAATAAGACACTATATAGAGCTTTTACCAATCAAATTAAATCATTAACAACAAAATTCATCTTTGCACTGCAGAGGTGGTACAGAAGATGCATCTGAATTGCTAAATTACAAATGCATAAATAATGTTTAAAAAAAAATGTTATTGAATATTTGTATAAAAGCAATATTATGTTTGCAGTCATGCTCAGATTTGTGAAAACAGCTCTCTTGCTCTTGTGATACTGCTTAATTATATCACGTTATAATATAAAAATCCAGATCTCATACAAGTTTTTTTTTGCAACAATATCTTGAATTTTGTGAACATTTGTATTAATTTTGGTGACATTTTTTGACGCAATCGCTCATTGATTTCTGAAATGGCACAATAAATAAATCAAATTAGAAATAAGTTATTGATTGCATCTGAAGCAGTAAGTTTTACATCCAATCACATTAATGATGTTAATAAATAAATCAGACAATGCACCGGCAATTTAATAACATCCCAGCAGTTGTGGTCTTGACCGGTCTTGAAACAAAATCCAGAGTCCTCTAAGTCTGGGACCGAGACAAGACCGAGTACAAATGTGGTCGAGACCGAGACAAGACCAAGACCTTCAAAAAATGGTCTTAAGACCAAGACCAGTCTCAAGTACTAAACACATTGTATCAAGAGGTGCCAACTGACTTATTTTACAACACAAAACACTTGATTGTCTGAGGATATGAATAGCAATGAGACTTTAGCACACTGTTCAGACAACATATTGAAGTGCTTCCTTCCTTTCCTTCCACTTGACTGCTCTCACCTGTCTGCATGCTTTAAAATCACAAAACCCCCACATATTCCCCTCATGTATCATTATGCTTTCCACAAAAAGGTCTACATATTTAATTGCATTCTGTGCAGGCTCATGAATTAATAATTAGCCACCCTGCACCGGATACGTCAGATGTGTTTCGAACCTCAATGTGAAATGAGAAGCAACCAATCGGAAGACCACTAATTCTCGGCTTTGATTTAATTCTCCGGTAGAAATTAGAAATCGCGTTCGCGGGGGCACTGCTGTGCGATCGAAAAGGGCACTTTCACTTTTACTTTAACTTTCAAAAGGGAAAGTTAAAGTAAAACTTAAATAAATTAAATAAAATGTCATATGGTCACTTCATTCACTAATAAGAATAAATGCATATTTAATTTAGTAATAGGAAAATAATATCCTAATTATTATTTAATTATTTAAATCTGTTTAAAAATAGGAAGATATTGAGCATTATAGTTAAAATAGTTTTCTGTCTTGTATTTTATCTCAAAATAAAGGATGTCATTTTATTCCACATGGAAATGAGCCGAAATAAGTTAATACAGCCTCTTATTTACATGAGGTAAACATAATGCTGCTTGGTTATTTTAACATACTATAATTGCTGCTAACGGCCCATTTCAAATGTTTACGTGCTTTTTTTTTTTTTTTACGTGCATGTATTTTTTGAGCGGTGATGAAATATATTGCTCTTGTAAATTACTTGCCAGCATTTCAGTAATAAAAATCTAGATCTTTAAAATGCATCCAAATCACAGCGCAACAGTACGGTGCTCTGCAGTGGTCAAAAATGATATAAACAGTGAATTTTGAAGTGATATATTCTTGAAAACTCAGAGATGTGGGTTCGGACGGCAATTAAATTACCACACGACCTTGGTGTTTGTCAAAAAACAGTAGGTAATTCGGCCAGGGATTTTTACACGGGTGGTGGGAGAAAAACACTGACATTCTGGATTCGGACGGCAATAAAATCACAGACTAGCCCCTGTCAATGATGAAAATACCTTATGACCCCACGAGAAACAATTACCATCCGAATAGGGCTTTACTGTGTGTCCCTTTTCATGCTGAGAGTTAAGGCTGGGTGAATAATTTTCCATATTATTTGATATCAATATTTATTAAAATATTCACTTCATGCCATTAATGGGGAAGGAAATGCATTAGACACCGAGAATGAATGTAAACTTAACTTGTTTGTTTACAAGTAAACTCCACAGAGCTACTTTTATTTTTATTTAGTGTTTTATGATTTAATACAAATTAATACAAAAATTGTGTTTAATGGAATGAATTAATAAACCTTAAAAAATGTTATCAATCTTTTAAAATTATCAGTAGGAGTAGTAGTAGTTTTAATTTGTCAAATAAGGTGCTACACAACAGAACTTGTATACTGTATAAATAAACAAAAAACTGTTAAAAAAAATGACACCCGCACTAGTTCCTTGTCAGTACTCCAATCACCACCAATCGACACCATTTTCAACAAAAAACTGAAAACTTTGTATGCTTTTCGGCTGCCATTCATTTACATGACAACAGCGTTTTGGGGGCCTGAAACGGCAAACTTTTAAAAACGGGTATAATACCGTTATTATCTCTGTGCAAATTTGTGAAAATGTCATGCGCATGCGTATTATGTGTTCAGTATATAGGTGCGTATTTTTTTCTTTACAAAGTGATGTCACCAACTACTGACCTGGCAGCATAATACAGGGTTTTTTAATAGTTTTCGTGGATCCGTGTGAACAGGGATCGTTTTGACAACTTTGTCGTCTGTTCACAAAAAAACCTAAAGTAAAAAATGTTTTTAGTACATCGTTGACGTGTAAAAGTATCCTCCAAGTCTCCAAGTAATCTCCAAGACTTTTTGGCTGCGTTTACACTGGCACAAAAAAATCTAATTTTTTACTCACATGCCTGACACAGATCGTAATTTGGTGCACACGTGTAAACACAAAAATCTGCACAAAATCGATTTTTTTTGCATTCGATCTGAGCCACTTCCAACTCCATAATCATTCAGCATATCATCCACCAATCATCCTGAGAAAGCATTACTCACCTGCATTGTGTTCATCCTGCCATCTTCAATAAACTTACCTGTGTTTTCCTTAATCCTGTGCATTGTGTTTCTGTGTGTGAGCAATTCGACAGTATTATTATTATTATTATTATTATTATTATTATTATTATTATTATTATTACTCTGAATAGGCTACATTTTACTATACAACAACAATGTATTTCTGTCATTATTTCAAGTTGTATCAAACATTTATTTTGGTGGTTTGTCATGAAGACCTTTGAGTTGAGTTTCAGTGTGTATTTGACCATAGCTATACCTATATGAGGTATAGTCCTCATATAGTGAGACAGCAGACGCTGAAAACACCATGAGCATGAGTGTGTCGTAGACAAAACTGCATCGCTTATTCACGCAGAGACATGCAGAACATGTAGATTTTTTTTTAGCAACACACCTGATTGTGTTAGATATAGGCCAAATATTGAAAATTACTAAAATGTTTTATCGATATTGTGGACTTTTTTTCAATAAACATTGATATAGATCACTCAGAGTAGTAGAATACTGTGCTCCAGTATTAACAGACATTATGTTTTGTGCTAATGGGAAAATCTAATAAAATAGTAAAACGATATAATACAATACAAAATGGTCACAACTAATTAAAAAGGCATATGTAGATTGATCATTTAATGCACATGCCTTCATCTTTCTGAATTGAATGGGAGGTCAAAGGTCAAAAATGGCCAATTTGCTTTAGACTGCCTCGATCGGACACACACCTTCCTCTCTTTTCTGCATATTTTGGAGACCTTGTGGTACTTCATCAAAACCTTATTATCTCTTGCCTCCCGTTCTAATTGGCTAGCATGCACAGGGGCAGTACCCCTCTCTCACAGAGCTGCCCTCACTCGTGCTTTCATTCCTTCTCTTTTGTTCCCTCTCCTTGTCCACACCTTGAGCTAATCAGACTGACAAATGAAAGCATGCCGAGGCCCGTTCGTTAGTCCTTCCAATCCTTCTCTGTCTGTTTGTTTCTCTCTTTTCTGGCTCTCACACATGCACATAGAGAAAGTCATATTTCATGCATTTGGCAGGCACTTTTATCCTGAGGAACTTGGGTGAATTCAAGTTATACATTTAATCAGTTTGTGTGTCCTCTCGAAATTGAATCCGTAACCTTGGCGTTGCTAGTGTCTAGCTCCACCATTTGAGCTAAATGAACACTTTGTATTAACCCATACTTAAACTAATAAAAAAAAAAATATATATATATATATATCATAATAAAATAAAATAACTAACATTTAAATTAATAATTTGATACAATGCACTTATTGTGTACATACATTTTTTTACATTGTACTTACATTTTAAAAATTACCTGCATGTAATTACATCTGTAATTAATTTCTGTAGTTACATTTATAATTACACTGTTGACACTTCCCTTACATCTAACCCTATTTTTAAACTTACCCATACCACCACACCTGTCCCTAACTTTACCCGTATCCCACCTCAATATCAGCAAAAGTGTTTTGCAATACAATATGAACACAATAAGTACATTGTACTTATTAAAGGGGTCATGAACTGGCTTTTTTAATTTTTTTATACTGTTGTCTGAGGTCAACTTATGACGTTCGCGTGGTTTTTACATTCAAAAACATCATAATAAATAAGTAATAGGCTGTTTTCTACCCTGGTTTTGACCCTCTCTCATGGAACACTTGGTTTTTTGGGCACTGAAGACTTGGAAGTAAACGCCCACTGCTATGATTGGATAAGCTTTGCATATTTAATGAGCTTCGGCTCCCCCGTGAGTACACGTGAGGAATTGTTTTGAAAGCGTGTGGGAAAACGGCAACCAGAATGATTCGCCCAGAGGGCTCGCAAAATGTCTTTATCAAACAAACACAATGATTTATCTCTCATCCACCCGCAATTAATTGGAATGTTATTTTTTATTACTTGGCCCGCCCGATCGGTGGATATAACCGCAAACCGTGCATCAGTAACACACACACGCACGTAAAAGCCTCACTGCAGAGTCAGATAAATCAGCATGATCAAAACTGCCGCGATTGTATTTTTCCATCAAATATCAAGTCAAGAGAGTGAACAACGCACATCAACAAAGGAATGTTATTTCACTATTTAAGATAGCCCGTCGGCAGGCCAGTGATATGTTTTGGTAGCCCGTCTGGAAAACACATAGCCCCGGGACTTTGGGTTTTGCGAGCCCTGGCCCATAACGTTACATGTCCGAGTTTGATCACGAATCGCAGCACAATGAACCAACAACACCTCAAATAAAGGATTCTCCAGCCTGTGACAGCATGCTAAGTTATGTTCAGTTAGACACGTACACATAATCAATAGATATCAAACGATCTGTAACAATGCAATACTATCACATATAAAAACATTTTTTTACTCACATAAGTGTGTTGCTTCATTCATTCATGTAATCTCATCCTGTCTGCAAATCCAGTTTCTTGTTTACAAACGAATCCGTGTCGAAATGAAGGAACAAACGCGCAATGTCTTACCCACGTGAGCTGGATATTCATTAAAAATAAAGTTCATCCATGCATTCATAATATTGGAATCCGAATGAAGCTTATGCAGCATGTTTATTGCTTGGAAGTTCGATCCGGTTTAGCTCCACGTAGGCCTATGTTATTTATCTGTAACATGTCATGCACAAATCGGTGGGCAGGGCTACAGAATCAGGCGTTCGTCTTCTTCGGTTAAGGCGGTGTTTCACCACACTCTGACGTCACAGGGAGGCACATTCCCAGATCAAGCGTTTGCTGAGCCAGCTGTCAATAAAAGCTTTTCTTTGACTAACAAGGAAGTTTTCAGCTCTGAAACGTACAGGATATTCTTATATTACCATGACATTTTATATATCAAAAGCTCAAGGGAAAGTTGATTTCTCAATTCATGACCCCTTTAAGTACATAGTAGTTAAGGCCACCTAATATAAAGTGGGACCGAATAACATGCTGTTACATGTGTAGTCGGCATGCATGCATGAACAAGACGTCGGAGTAAACAGTCTTTAATAATAATCTAAAACACTCTGAATTAACATACAGGAGATAACCTGACACATGTATAGCCATTTGGAATTTAAATACAACACTGCTCTTTGGGACTGGTAAGATTTTTCAAAAATGTTTTTGATCTTTTGTTCAACGAGGTTGCATTTACAGTAGTGTGAAAAAGTGTTTGCCCCCTTCCTGATTTCTTATTTTTTGCATGTTTGTCACACTTAAATGTTTCAGATCATCAAACAAATTTACATATTAGTCAAAGATAACACAAGTAAACACAAAATGCAGTTTTTAAATGAAGGTTGTTATTATTAAGGGAAAACAAAATCCAAACCTACATGGCCCTGTGTGAAAAAGTGTTTGCCCCACCTGTTAAAACATAACTTAACTGTGGTTTATCACACCTGAGTTCAATTTCTCTAGCCACACCCAGGCCTGATTACTGCCACACCTATTCTCAATCAAGAAATCGCTTAAATAGGACCTGCCTGACAAAGTGAAGTAGACCAAAAGATCTTCAAAAGCTAGACATCATGATGAGATCCAAAGAAATTCAGGAACAAATGAGAAAGAAAGTAATTGAGATCTATCAGTCTGGAAAAGGTTATAAAGCCATTTCTAAAGCTTTGGGAGTCCAGCGAACCACAGTGAGAGCCATTATCCACAAATGGCGAAAACATGGAACAGTGGAGAACCTTCCCAGGAGTGGCCAGCCGACCAAAATTACCCCAAGAGCGCAGCGACGACTCATCCAAGAGGTCACAAAACACCCCACAACAACAACCAAAGAACTGCAGGTCTTACTTGCCTCAGTTAAGGTCAGTGTTCATGACTCCACCATAAGAAAGAGACTGGGCAAAAATGTTCCAAGACGAAAACCACTGCTGAGCAAAAAGAACATTAAGGCTTGTCATTTTTGCCAGAAAACATCTTGATGATGCCCAAGATTTTTGGGAAAATACTCTGTGGACTGACAAGACAAAACTTTTGAACTTTTTGGAAGGTATGTGCCCCATTACATCTGGCGTAAAAGTAACACCGCATTTCAGAAAAAGAACATCATACCAACAGTAAAATATGGTGGTGGTAGTGTGATGGTCTGGGGCTGTTTTGCTGCTTCAGGACCTGGAAGACTTGTGATAAATGGAACCATGAATTCTGCTGTCTACCAAAACACTTTTTCACACCACTGTATTTGATAAAAAATACAGTAAGACTGTAATATTGTGAAATATTACTACAATTTGAAATAATGTTTTTATACATGTTACTGGCAATGTGTAAAAAGCAGGTATTGTATAGAATGCCTAGGGAATATATAGAATGCGTGCAGTTTTTAGGCAAAGTGTGAAATGTCTGGTTTTTGCGATTACGTTGTATACTTTTCCTAGGCATTCTACACTTTCTTCCTGTTCCAACATTGTGACACAGCAACCGTCCGGGAACAATGGGGGTGAGCCTCTGTGGAGGGAGTGGAAGCCGAACAAAGACCCAAGCGTGAGTAGCGGGAGCATGCTATACTCTGCCGGCTGGCCCTTCGGCATTGTATAGAATGCCTAGGAAATGTGTGAAATATAAACCATTTCATACTTTGCCTACAAACTTCGGGCATTCTGTATATTCCCTAGGCATTCTACACAATGCCGGATTTCACACATTGCCAGTAACATATATATCTTAAAATAGTTCATTACTTTTCAGTCTTCAGTGTCACATTATCCTTCAGAAATCATTCTAATATGGTGATTGGTGCTCAAGAAACATTTCATATTATTATCATAGTTAAAAAGTTGTGCTGCTTAATACTTCTGTGGAAATCATGAACAGTAAGTTCAAAAGAGCAGATTACTAATAATTTATTTGAAATAGAAATCTTTTATGACAATGTAATTGTCTTTACTGAATTGGGTCCCAAAAGGCTAAATTCATAGTCTATTCTCGATAAAATGTTAATAGAAAGTGTTCTCTACCACTCCTGTGCATAAATCAAGAAATTATCTGCAGTTTATCAACAGTATCTGCCAGACTGAGAACAGGCTTTGTTACAAATAATGAAAGAAAGGACAAAAAAGTCCCACTGAATATTGACTGGCTGACACAGATGTGATATATGGATGCATTTTGGTGAAGACCAAACAGTAATAAAAAATAATAATAGCCAAGCTATCTTGACCCCTCATGAATCAAAATCCATGCCAACACAGTCTTGTTGTGCCAGCTAGGAAACTGTGTGAAATGAAATCAGTGGTGAATGTCCTAATACTGTCATTCTGCAGTCAGGAATGCCTGACAGACCTAGTGATGGAAGTACAAAAAAAAAAGTTCTGGTTATAATTACAAAGCTAAAGACTTTGAGACTCAGATTCTGTGAAGTCTGTCTCTGAGGAGAAAATATTCCAAACTATCAACAGAGAGCAGAAATGCACAACATTTCTTTGTTTTAACCAAAAAGAGAACAGAAAAAAAAAGATTAATTAAAAAATGTGGCAAACATTTTTGGTTGCCAAGTTTACAAACAGACAGTACAAAAGGACATAGCCATTAACTTTGTCTCAGAACTTAGGGTGAGTTTTGATGAAAATACCTTCAAAATCTGTCATCATGACGAAAAGATTCAGTATAGTAAAATTCCAGCAAATGGAGATTTCATGGCAGAGTAACGGATAAGCTGTAAGGGAATTGATGAGCTCAGATTTTGAACAGAAGTGCTGTCTTGCAGACATTGCTATTTGGGTCATGAGGATGAGGACATGGGCTGTCTTTCCTGAAACAAATCTCAGCAGTACAAGCAGACAAACAGAGACACGTGCCGCGAAAAGCACACACATGCCGAGCGATGTATCTGTGGCCCAAACGAACAGTGTCATTGAAATCCTGTACTCCTCGACAACAAGGATCTCATATTGTGCTGCTCACAGCATACAGACGGGCAGACTTCCTCTAATTGATCCCCATTGTGGAATCCTGATCTTAACAACAATCTAAAATACTCGCACTGTGTGTGTGTGTGTGCATGTGCGTGTGTGTGCGTTCTAAAGAGAGAGAGGAAAGCAAAAATGCACGCAAACATTCCCAGCATAAAAGAGTCTGTCCCGGAGGACATTGCATTAGCATTCACAGATCTAAACCTGATTACTGCACACCGCTCTTTGCTAAACTCTGTATAAAAGAAAGTTTGAGAGACAGAGGGAGAGTGAAGGTCTTAGGGGTACTATACAGACTTGTCAATAGTTGCTATTGACCCATCCCATTTTTCCTTATTAAAGCTCCAGCTCCTTGGCCTGCTATTGGCGCAAGACACTTTGATATGCTATCGCGCTAGTTTATTCTGTCGTGCTGCTGATGGAGGGTATTTCCACATTGATTACACCTCTGGGATTATGTGAATGCTAATGCCTGAGAGATTTTCGCACACCTCTCACAACATATTTCTTATTAACACTTTATAATAAAGAGTCAATGTAATGCATTTGTAATATATTACTTAAAAGCTAATTCATGATCATAAAGCACAATTAATACATTAAAAGAGTTTATCATTTATTTATAAAAGCAATTTCAGAATAATTATTTTTGATTAATACATTCAGGAAGAGAATTAAGCTCTTCAACTACGGCCACATTTGACACTGTGGATGTTTAGACAAACTATAAAACACACATTTCACACTCACACTTGTTTATAACAATGTCCAACAGTGGACATGCATCACTGGATAATTTCTGTCTTTTTTTTTCGTCTAAACCAGCCGCCTGAACAGAGGGGACTGGGAGAAGTGTAAAGAGAGTGAAAATGGTGCATGGCTTGTGACGATTTCCGTCGCGCCATTTTACGACGCCGCTAGGCGCTGGACAGTGAGCGTGCGCTGTGACAGGAAAGACGAGGCATTTGCAACAATGCCTTTGCTCTTTTTGTGAATGTGTGTGTTGCATAGTGGCTCGCCGGATGGCGCAGCTGAAACAGCGGGCTGAAGGCGGAGTCCAGTGAAGACAGATTTTTCTACAGCGGCGACTTCACAATCCGGAGGTCAGCGAAGGGTAAGTCCGCTGAAGGAGCTTAAATCTGAAATCCTATGGTGTAACATGGGCTTTTATAGCTGTAGGCCATTTGGTGTGCTAGGGCGGGAAGCGACCCGATTGTTTTGCACGCCTCAGCCACCTCGCCATAGGTTCGTGCAGTTGCCGCAGCACAGCCAATCAGCACGCTAGTGTGCTCTGCTTGGGTCTGCTGTGCAGCTGCACTGCGTTTTACATATATAAAATTATAGGATAATTTTTGGCTTCAATATCTCGAGAAAAGGAGTTTTCCCATAGCGTTCTACGCAATACGAGAGTACTCTTGAAAGGGAACCCACGCCTACCCTAAACCTACCCACTTCTAAACAACACAAAACACATAACAGGCAAATAAAAGTACAGTCACAGGTATTTATTGCAATAACAGTATACAAGTATTAACTCGTGTTGCATTCCAAGTAGGGTTGGGTACCGAAACCTATATAACCGGTATGTAACCGGACCGAATCAGAACGCAGATTTCGGTGCCTCATTTCGGTGCCACTTAAATTCAAGTGCTTTCGCGCTTTTGGCCGAGACAGAGACAGACGCGACCAGCACTCACATATCACAACTATTCAGTGTTTTCAACCACATAATGTTTATTTTAGGTTTTAGAAATTTAAATGCACATAAGTACTAGCAAAAAACACAATGATGTCTATGGAAGCGGCAATAACAAGCCTTTCAGTTATAATTTGACCACGTGTCTTATTTATATCAGATACACATTATATAGTTAACTATATCGTTTACTCTATTCTTCTCCCAGTTCACCGGTCACTCACTTTCATGTATTTTGTGAGACGTGGATGAAGTTACGTGATGTAAATCCGACAGATCCGATTCTCTGAGGCGCAAACTAACATGGCGCATCACCATCGCGCATTATAGATCAACTAACACACATTCACTTACACATATTTGAAAATCAGAATATCAGATAGTTCATGACATAGTTAAGTTTGTGAATATTTTGAATAAAAAAAGAAAAAAAGAAATAAAACTGATACATCTGTCATACAGCACTATTGTGGCTGCTGTGTGTCATGTGAGATGCATGACGTGTCGCCATGGAAACAATAAGGCGACGCGTTCTGAAATATTTAGCCAGAGAAGGCAATTGTTACAAGCACGCCAGGCTCCACCCTATCCCAATCACAGCGCACGCCCTCTCCTGAATACTGATCACACGCACCTGCATCCCATCATCACTGCCAGCATTTAAGCACCACTCTCACATTCAGTCACCGTCCGGTCTCGTTTGCACATAGCCATGCTTATGCTTACCTCAAGGACTCTCCTTCGATACTTACCTGTCCTCCATCGTGTCTTCAAGTCTCCAGTGTGTCTCCTCATCTTGTCTCCAGTCTCCAGCGTCTCCTTTGATCCAGCGCTCCAATCTTGAACGCCATCTGAAACCAAGAAGTATAGTATATAGTGTGTGTGTGTATATATAATGCTGCTTAAACAGTGCTTCTGGTGGCCATGCATGGCATCTGATGTCAGAAGGTACGTGCAGGGATGTAAGGAATGCGCGATCTCCAAGAGCCCCCGTCATCTCTCCTCCGGTAAGCTCCATCCTCTGCCCGTTCCTAACCGACCCTGGTCACACCTAGGAGTGGACTTCATCACTGACCTCCCTGTCTCCGATGACTGTACCTGCATCTTTGTTGTAATCGACAGATTCTCTAAGTCCTGCCGTCTGCTTCCCTTAAAGAGATTACCCACTGCTATGGAAACTGCTGAGTTAATGTTTAACCACATCTTCCGTTACTACGGCATCCCCGAAGACATCGTGTCGGACAGAGGGCCCCAGTTCGTCTCCAGGGTGTGGAAGGCCTTCTTCACCCTCCTAGGTGTGACCGTCAGCCTCTCCTCGGGATACCATCCTCAGTCGAACGGGCAGACGGAGCGGAAGATCCAGGAGATCGGCCGCTTCCTTCGTACCGTCTGTCACGGCCACCAGGACTCCTGGAACCAGTTCCTGGGTTGGGCCGAGTACACGCAAAACTCCCTGCGCCAACCTTCTACCGGACTCACTCCATTCCAGTGCGTACTCAGCTACCAACCCCCTCTGTTTCCCTGGTCGGGAGAACCATTGGACGTACCAGCGGTCGACTACTGGTTCCGGGAGAGTAAGAGGGTCTGGGACTCTGCACATCATCAACTTCAATGTGCTCTTCGCAGACGCAGGATGACAGCCAACCTTCGCCGCTCCAAGACTCCTTCGTACCAGATCGGGCAGAAGGTCTGGCTGCCAACCCGGGACATCAGACTGCATCTGCCGTGCAGGAAGTTGAGTCCCAGATTCATTGGCCCCTTCCCCATCATCCAGCAGATCAACCCAGTCACCTACAAGCTCCAGTTGCCACCTCAGTACCGCATTCACCCCACTTTCCATGTGTCTTTACTCAAACCTCACCACCCTTCTGTTTCTGTTTCCCCAGAGCCTGTTACAATTGGTAATGTTACAAGCACGCCAGGCTCCACCCTATCCCAATCACAGCGCACGCCCTCTCCTGAATACTGATCACACGCAACTGCATCCCATCATCACTGCAATCACTGCCAGCATTTAAGCACCACCCTCACATTCAGTCACCGTCCGGTCTCGTTTGCACATAGCCACGCTTATGCTTACCTCAAGGAATCTCCTTCGATATTTATCTGTTCTCCATCATGTCTTCAAGTCTCCAGTGTGTCTCCTCGTCTTGTCTCCAGTCTCCAGCATCTCCTTCGATCCAGCATTCCAATCTCCAACGCCATCTGAAACCAAGAAGTATAGTATTATCCAGTCATCTTAATTATTCATCTGACTCTCTCACCATCCACTCACCTGCCCCGCTCACAAACTGGTATCTCAATAAACTGTCATTTTACTATCACCTGTTCTCCGTGTCTGCCTGTTTGTAACAGCAATATGGTCATATTTCTGCAAAAGAATTGCTGAAACTTGAAGCTGGTTTGTAGCATACCAAGAATACCGACTACTTTGCTTTTATTAGTACTGTAACTGTTATTTAGTGTTAAATTATTGTAGTTGGGTTAGGTGGCTTAGGTTTTATTGTGAATTTAAGTAAATTTGTTGTGTTTTGTATTTATATATTTAAGTATACAACTTTTTTTTTTTTTAATAAAAAAAAAATATATATATTTTTTTTTTTAAGTATCGGTTCAGGTGCCGTTTAGGCACCGGTACCATTTTAAAAGTATCGGTTTTGGCACCGGTATTATAAAAAACCCAAACGATACCCAACCCTAATTACAAGTCTTCTGAAGCCATACGATATCTTTATGTAAAGAACACAGTTGATCTTAATGTTTTTTTTCGCTGAAATGGTCCTGCCACTCCGTGAACGCACGCAGTCATATCTCATTCAAAAGATACACCCGACTCTTTAGCATGATGCAATCGGTCACGAGACACACGAGAGCCGATGACATTTTACAATGAAAGCTGATGTAATGATGCAATTGGTCACGAGACATACAAGAGCCAATGCAATTTTACTATCAAAGCTGACGTAACGTTTCTTTGGGCGGCAATTTTTGAATGTGTGCATGATCTACGGCGGATGGAGACTCTGATCGCTTTTGGGGATTTTCTTCACACAAGTCAATCGCTTGGCCTCGGAACATTTGGAATATTTGTACCTTTTGAACAAAATGAGCCTGTAGTCGTATCTGCCTGTTATATCCTGTGTTTTATATCATATATAACACAAATGGTTAGGTTTAAGGGTGGGGTTCTTTTGTCGAAATAACATTTTAAACATGGAAAGAAAGCAACTCTAAGGCTAAAATTATATAGCATTGTATGTATTCTAAATACGCACATTTCATTTTATTATAGCCTAGTTTAAAAAATAAAAATCAAGTTTCCAGTACATTTTATACATTTTAACGTGATCTTTATTTAAAATACAAAGTTCTGAATACTGTTTGCTTTAATATAAATAAACCCCATGGAATATAAAAGCATTAAAATATTTAAATAAATTATAAAATTTACCTCTCAGGCATTGCTCAATTCTGATTAACCTTTCTGAAGCACCCACTCAATATAAAGTAGCCTACATGCTTCTAAAATGGTTACTTACACACTCAATTAGGACACCCATGGACATATTAATGTATAATGTACACTCACCTAAAGGATTATTAGGAACACCTGTTCAATTTCTCATTAATGCAATTATCTAATCAACCAATCACATGGCAGTTGCTTCAATGCATTTAGGGGTGTGGTCCTGGTCAAGACAATCTCCTGAACTCCAAACTGAATGTCAGAATGGGAAAGAAAGGTGATTTAAGCAATTTTGAGTGTGGCATGGTTGTTGGTGCCAGACGGGCCGGTCTGAGTATTTCACAATCTGCTCAGTTACTGGGATTTTCACGCACAACCATTTCTAGAGTTTACAAAGAATGGTGTGAAAAGGGAAAAACATCCAGTATGCGGCAGTCCTGTGGGCGAAAATGCCTTGTTGATGCTAGAGGTCAGAGGAGAATGGGCCGACTGATTCAAGCTGATAGAAGAGCAACTTTGACTGAAATAACCACTCGTTACAACCGAGGTATGCAGCAAAGCATTTGTGAAGCCACAACACGCACAACCTTGAGGCGGATGGGCTACAACAGCAGAAGACCCCACCGGGTACCACTCATCTCCACTACAAATAGGAAAAAGAGGCTACAATTTGCACGAGCTCACCAAAATTGGACAGTTGAAGACTGGAAAAATGTTGCCTGGTCTGATGAGTCTCGATTTCTGTTGAGACATTCAGATGGTAGAGTCAGAATTTGGCGTAAACAGAATGAGAACATGGATCCATCATGCCTTGTTACCACTGTGCAGGCTGGTGGTGGTGGTGTAATGGTGTGGGGGATGTTTTCTTGGCACACTTTAGGCCCCTTAGTGCCAATTTGGCATCGTTTAAATGCCACGGCCTACCTGAGCATTGTTTCTGACCATGTCCATTCCTTTATGACCACCATGTACCCATCCTCTGATGGCTACTTCCAGCAGGATAATGCACCATGTCACAAAGCTCGAATCATTTCAAATTGGTTTCTTGAACATGACAATGAGTTCACTGTACTAAAATGGCCCCCACAGTCACCAGATCTCAACCCAATAGAGCATCTTTGGGATGTGGTGGAACGGGAGCTTCGTGCCCTGGATGTGCATCCCACAAATCTCCATCAACTGCAAGATGCTATCCTATCAATATGGGCCAACATTTCTAAAGAATGCTTTCAGCACCTTGTTGAATCAATGCCACGTAGAATTAAGGCAGTTCTGAAGGCGAAAGGGGGTCAAACACAGTATTAGTATGGTGTTCCTAATAATCCTTTAGGTGAGTGTATGTGAGTTTCATAAATAATTTACTTCCATGTAATTTCTAGGTAACACTTTATTTTGATAGTCCACTTTAGACATTCTAACTATAAGTAACTTTGTAACTTAATGTCAGCTACTAGTCATTAGAGTATTAGTAGACTGTCTGCTTAATATCAGCAAACACTTTATTTTGATAGTCCTCTAACAGACAATCTACTGACTATAAATAACTTTGTAACTTAATGTCAGCTACTAGTCATTAAAGTATTAGTAGACTGTTTGCTTAATATCTGCTAACACTTTTTGATTGTCCTTTAACAGACAATCAACTGACTATAAGTAACTTTGCAAGTACATGTCAACTTACTATCTCTAATTCTACTAACTCTAACTCTGAGTTAGTTGACATGTAGTTGCAAATTAATGAGAGTTGGTTGACATGTAGTTGCAAAGGTACTTATAGTTAGCAGAATTTCTAAAGTGTACTATTGAAATAAAGTGTAACCAATTTATATAGTGTATAGCTAGTACATTTGCGTTACACCAAGTTTTTACCTTATCATGGTTACCCTATAATTCATAGTAATGCTAATGTGAACCCAGGTCAGTTAAGTTGAAATCTACCACTTCAATATACTACACTCAGAGAGATTTAAAATCTAATTCAGGAATGTGTGTGGTTAACAGTTCATTTTAAAATCTGATCGGGAAGTCAGTCAATTGGTCAATTTATCTTAAGCTTGCCTGCTTCACCTTTCAGAAGATTTTGATCCATCTGTGGCAGCCTGAAAATAGATTTTTTGTGAAAATAGATTACAGCCATAAGAGAGAGCCCATCAATGTCATCTTTAGATAAGCTTTCAAAGAGTTCGATTTTAAAAACTTGATGAAATAAGCATTAATAAGGATTCACCACGCATACAGTCATGAGATTGAACACCACCTAACCATTCAATGAGACTTGAGGGGGGTTATTTAATGTTTTCTTACATATGTAGTAATATCTTCACAGAGCATATCATAAATGCATACCAAATCAGACGTTATCAATCCATGTTGTGGTTCTGCACCATTCATGACTTCAAGGTATTATTACGCATTATGTATTGCATGAATAAATTTTACCCATGAATATGCTTTCATACTTCCTCCCAAAATGTTGGCGCCACAAGATAATACGTTAACATGTTTGCTTTGACCTCCACATGTTTGCATGACCTACATTAACTTTCTGCTGAAACACTGAAATGTCATTTCTGTAGAGGCTCTCACATTCCCCAAGTAGTGCTGATAATAACAGTCTGGCTATGCATTTGCGCCAGGGTTAAACAATAAAGCTCATCCTATCAGTGGAGAATGAGTGCAGAGCTGCCCAGGTTTTAATCAGCCAGCTCCTATCTCAGCTAATGATTTTTATTTTCATTTATTTATTTAATAAAATTTTACTTATTTACTTCCTAAGCGGTAACTATTTCAAAGCATGAATTAAGAACAATGTTCATTGCTTTAACTGAACTATTACATTCATTTACAATAAAGTTCAATTCATTAACACTATTTGATGCATTAGGCAGGCATCATAAACTAATAGTGAATGACAATTTTTTGAATGTGAATGTTAATTTACGAATATAATATTGGTAATTGGTAATTCATGTTTACTCAAAATACATTAGTGTTAATTTATACAACTTGAAACTGTTTATAGGAATCAACCTTCATGTTGCATTAATATTAATGCACAGAACCTTATTGAAACTTGAAACTGTAATGGTAAGTTGACAGCCAACACACACACACACACACTTGTACATATATGGATGTATGTATACAACACAGGCTTGAGAGATCACTTTCCCACTGCTAACGCCTCAAGAGGATAATTATGTTGTCCCTTGAGATTTTGTATCTATGTCTGTTGTCAGTTGTTATCCATCATGTAGTACTAAAGACCACCACACACATACATAAACTCCCTCTGTACTGCCAGGTGAGCGGATTGATAAGGGCCGCTGCAAACGAAGTTTGAGTGGGACCCCAGGGATAAATGCATTGTGAGTATAGTGAGTGGCATTCTGCAGGGATGTGGCGAGGCTTCCCTAGAACTGCATGAGGAAGTGGAAATGACTGGAATCATGCTTACAGTCTCAAAAGAAAGGACATTATGGAAGATATGGTTTACTTTAACACAGATGTCAAAGATGTCAGTCACAGTTGTGTGATTTCATGTCAAGAGGGTTTCCAGCCATGACTTTGTTGCAGAGAGTAAGGACTTCAAGACTGTTTTGGATCATCAAAGTCAGAGCACTAAAGTCACAAAAACAGTGATCTACCTTTGTCTAGTTCTTCAAATACAAACTTTTCAGTGGCCGGACGGACAAAAGGCTTGAGCCAAAACCAGATCCACTGCATCTATCTATATTGTTCAAAAATGTCTGCAACTCGACTGCCTGAAAGTTAAGTATTTTACAGGGGTCCTATAATGCTACTTTTTTTTACAAAATGTAAATTAAGTCTCTGATGTCCCCAGAGTGTTTATGTGAAGAATACCCCACAAATAATTTGTTTAAAGCATGTTAAAATTGTTTTTGTGTGTGTCCCTTTAACCCTTTTGCACATACGATCACACTGGTGTGATAGGTCTTGGCTCCCTGGAGTGTACAATCACACCGGTGTGATTAGAACAGTCAGTGCATCACGTGATCAACTGCTAAATTCATGTGAGAGCGCTTGTCATATACAACAACGGTTCAGTGTTTTCAACCACATAATATATTTTTTAGGTTTCAGACATTTAAATACACATAAGTACCAACAAAACAATACATTTAGAGTTCGTAAAATACACACTGATGTCTATGGAAACGGCAATAATAATCCTTTCCATTCATTATAATGTTATTTTCATATAAGTTTTATTCATATCAGATACACATTGTGTAAGTAACTTTAAAGTTTACTCTATTCTTCTCCCAGTTCACCGGCCACTTCACGTGTTGTAAATCCAATAGATCCGATTCTCTGAACTGCGGCACAAACTAAAAGGGTGGCGCCCATCACGCATATAGCTCAACTAACGCGATCGTTATAAAGGTGTTTAAACAACAAAACACATCCACTTGCCCATATTTGACAATCGGAATATCAGATATTTCATGCTATAGTTAACAAATTTGTGAATATTTTTAATATTTAATATAAATATTTGAATATTTAATATTTAATGAAAAACTCAAGCTGGGGGGTCAGCCAATGAAAATGAGCTGCTGCTCCTGGCCCCCTTTCAAGAAGAGCTCGAGTTAGCAGCTCTGATTACCTCACGCAGACACACAATGAAAGTGTCCGAAACTGTTCAGCCTTTTATGTTCAAACCGGAGTCGGACAATGACGGAGAGACTCATGAAGAAGTGACAACATGTTGAATGCAACAGGTTGTTTCTGAATGGTTAGTTGATGAATTTATGTAGCTAATGTGAAGTTAACTATCTTCAAGTCATTGATTAGCATATTCTGTCATGATAATCTATAAATCGCTAGTGTGGGAACTGTTGTAAAATGCCTACAGAGCCAGAGAATAAATGCTGCATGAAGACAGAACAGGCATATAGTTTAATTATAGTTATAACTTATGTTTTCATCTTGCTTTTATGATATGCTATTGCATTTGTGTTACGTGCAGTATTGCAATAAATGTGAAAAGATAGATGCAACAGCTTGAGCAGACTCCTAAATGTGCTCTACTACAAAAACTCTTCCTCTTCTCGACATGGCCTTTGTTGCGTGTTCCCAGGGGCAGGGTTTATGTAAATTTTAGGGTTAGTGATGACACTAACCCGTGAATAAGCTTGTTGTAGTCCCAACCAGCCGTTTGTTGTAGTCCTTAAAAAGCAATTTCTTTAATAGAAAATATCTCCCTTTGCTTTGAACTTTGAGCATTGTAACTTTGCAGATGTTGTTTATGCTCAAACAGCAACATTACACACTAACTAAAGTTAAAAAAGTAAAATCATAATCCACCACCCCTTTAAGAAAAATACCTGACACTCCCCCCTGGGTTGCTATTGAAAAAAATGCTGTTAAAAACAGTTCGCTCCCAACACTTCTCTTTTCAGCTTCTGTATTGCCTGCATCTGTTAAGGTGGATAATTGTATTGTTTCAAACTGTTTGAAAATATGGCACCAAATTAAGAAGGGATGCAGATTACCTGACACTGCTATTTTTGCCCCAGTATATCGCAATCACGCATTTCCCCCTTCTCTCTCAGATGCAACATTCAACATGTGGAGGCTGAGTGGTATTGTTACCTTAGGGGATTTATATATTAACAAACATTTTGCTTCTTTTTCTCAGTTAAAAGAGAAGTTTTCTCTTCCCACAAACTTTTTTTTTTTTTACAGATTCAAAATTATGTGCGCCATGCAGTGCCTAATTTTGAGTCCCTGCCAGAGGAAAGAAGGATTTATAGGCTTTTGTTGGGCTCACCTGATTCCAAACATTTGATTTCAAATTTTGTAACTGTGTTTTCTGAAGAAATTAGTTATCCTACGCATTCTTTAAAAACTGCTTGGAAGGAAGAATTAGGTATACAGATAGGAGCTGAAGTGTGGGAGGAGAGCCTTAGCAGGATTCGGTCTTGTTCTATTAATTCTAGGCATCAGTTAATTCAGTTTAAAGTGATGCATAGATTGCACTATTCAAAATCTAAATTGCATAGAAGTTTCCCCACCATTTCTTCTACATGTGACTGAGGTAAATCTGCAGAGGGCTCTCTTACCCATCTCTTTTGGACATGCCCTAAACTTTATGATTTTTGGTGTGACGTATTTAAGTGGATTTCTGACATGTACAGTTTTGTGTTTAAGCCTGGAGATCGCATTATTTGGATATTTTGTCTCTCTGTCAGACTATAATGTCTCTGTACAAAGCACCATTATTTATGGAATGATTATTGCTAAGATCATCATTCTAAGACTGTGGAAATCTGTTGATGTTCCTCAGTTCAAGACCTGGTTGACCTATATTACTGGAATATTACACATGGAGAGAGTCCGGTACGGAATTATGGGTAACCTTTACGGGTTTTATGGGTAAATTTTACAGTATATGGCAACCATTTCTGGATCATCTTAACATCTCGGTTACGTATGTAACCCCTGTTCCCTGAAGGAGGGAACAGAGACGTACGTCGGATGTCACCAACGAATTGGGATCACTTCTGGGAGCCCCTATCAGCTTCAAGTGTATACAGAACGGGCCAATGGCCATTCGCGTGCGAGATTTGCTAGTGACTCGGTCATGCAGTGATGGTACATCAACTGTGGCGACGGGACGTACTTCTCCGTTCCCTTTCAGTCGGTCACGTTCGACGTACGTCGGACATCACCGACAAATTGGGATCCCTATGGAAAACGCCACAGTTACTACCACTTCCAGCGCCCAGCGAAAGCCCCTCAGACCCCCGTCTGTTCGGGGCGGGAAACTCATGCAGGGAGAGTCACTGCTGCTGTTCCGCAAGAACCACTCAGCAGAGTATTGGATAACGCTGGGAAAGCATGCCCAGGGGGGCCGCTGTGGAAGCCACATCCTACCCGTAGGGAGGTATCATGTGGAATATACACGTATGGACTGGCCATGGGCAGTACAACATACGGAAGTCCCAGGGGTGGCCCCGGCCAATGCAGGCGGGGGACTACACCGCACAGAGACGGCAGAGCGAGCTCTGCCAAGGGAAAGACACGGGCTCACCGCAGGGAGCCGTACCGTGGAAGAATACACATATAGGACCGCCGTAGGGGTCACAACATATGGATACCCAACCTAACACAAGTTCCACCAATGCATACGAGTGTTAGACCTGGCGTCGGACGCTCCGCCACGTCTGACTGCCGCGGGTTGCGGAGGAACTCAACAGGGTTTGCCAACCTGGGGAACTTGACTGGAGCATATCAGCGCACGTATCTGGTCCATGAGGAGGGGAATGGCACAGCAAGCCGACACAAGAGCGGCACTTCGGTGTTACTGGCTATTTGAAGCGAGCACACAGGAAGAAACCGGCTCTACACGGAGGCTATAGAATCTAGCGAACGTGTTAGGTATCGCCCAGCCCGCAGCTCTACATATATCTGTCAGAGAGACGCCATGCGCCAGCACCCAGGAAGAGGCCACACTCCTAGTGGAGTGGGCCCTCAACCCGAGTGGGCAAGGCACACCTTGGGTTCATACGCCAAGGCAATGGCATCCACTATCCAGTGGGCCATCCTCTGCTTGGAGACAGCCTTCCCCTTCTGCTGGCCTCCGTAACAGATGAAGAGCTGTTCTGAGGTCCTGTAGCTTTGCGTTTTGTCCACGTAAGTCCGCAGGGCGCGAACGGGACAGAGAAAAGCCAGGGCTGGGTCTGCCTCCTCCGAGGGCAGCGCTTGCAGGTTCACCACATGGTCCCGAAAGGAAGTGGTGGGAACCTTGGGCACATATCCGGGCCAGGGTCTCAGGATTACATGAGAGTTACTCGCCCCGAATTCCAGGCACGATTCGTCAACCGAAAATGCCTGCAGGTCCCTACCCTCTTGATGGAAGCAAATGCAGTCAGGAGTACTGTCTTCTAAGACAGGATTTTTAACTCCGCTAAATGCAAAGGTTCAAGGGGCGCTCTCTGAGTGCGGTTAGCACCAGAGATAAGTCCCAAGAGGGTATAGAGTGAGAGCGAGGCGGATTTAGTCTCCTCGCCCCCCTCAGGAACCTGACGATCAGATCGTGCTTCCCCACAGACTTACCTTCAACTACCTCATGATGTGCGGCAATGGCGGCAACAACACTTTGAGGGTGGAGGAGACAGCCTTCGCTCCAACCCATCTTGCAGGACGGAAAGCACAGAGCCGATCAAACATCTTCGGGGGTCTTCTCGACGAGAAGAACACCATTCGACAAACAGGTTCCACTTACAAGCATAGAGGCGCCTCGTAGAGGGGGTTCTAACAGAAGTGATGGTGTCTATCACAGCCTGTGGTAGGCCACCTAGAACCTCCGCGTCCCGTCCAGGGACCAGACATGGAGTTTCCAGAGGTCCAGACGCGGGTGCCATAGGGTGCCCCGTCTCTGAGTCACTCAGAGGAATGGGCCAAGGAGGGGCTGTCGCGAGGAGACCTGCTAACAAGACCTGCTCCTCGTCCTCCCTGACTTTGCACAGGGTCTGTGCAAGAAGGCTCACTGGGGGGAACGCATACTTGCGTAGGCCCCGGGGCCAGCTGAGAGCCAGTGCGTCCGTGCCGAGGGTTTCCCTGGTCAGGGAGTAAAACAACTGGCAGTGTGACGTGTCCGGGGCGGCAACCAGGTTTACCTGTGTGGTCCCGAAGCGTCTTCAGAACAGCTGGACACCTGGGGATGGAGTCTCCACCCTCCCGAGGGCACTTGCTGTTGTGAGCTCGTTGGCTGCACAATTGGGCAGGCCAGGAAGGAGTGGTACAAAGCAACCTCAGATGCTTCTGACTCCAGAGGAGGAGATGGCGGGTGAGTTGCGACATGCGACGGAAGTGTAGACCACCCTGTTTGTTGACGTACGCAACGGTCGCAGTATTTTCACACAGACCAGGACAGCGGCCCCTTGAGGCGGCCCGACGCAATACGTACTGCTAGCAACTCGAGGCAGTTGATGTGCCAATGCAGTTGGGGCCCCGTCCACAGACCCGAACTGCATGCCCGTTGTACATAGCCCCCCAGCCGGAGGCAGAGGCATCCGTGGAGACACAGCATGCCTGGACACCTGTTCTAGGGGAACTCCTGCACGTAGAAACGAAGGGTCCGCCCACGGGCCAAAGGTTTGGCGGCAATTCGGTGTGATTGGAACACGGAATGAACCGTTCTGCCACGCTCATCTCGGGACTCGGTTGTGTAGCCAGTGTTGAAGCGGCCTCATATGAAGCAATCCGAGCAGTGTTACTGCGGCGCAGATGCCATATGCCCCAGGAGCCTCTGAAAATGTTTCAGTGGGACCGCTGTTCTGCGTTTGAATGAATTCATGCAGTTTAACACCGACTGGACACGTCCTCTGTGAGGCGCGCTGTCAGGTTGACCGAATCCAACTCCACACCGAGAAAAGAGATCCTCTGCCTGGGGCAGAGTCTGCTCTTCTCCTAGTTGACCCAAAGTCCCAACGGGCTGAGGTGACTGAGCACCTTGGAAACAGCTTGAAGGGAAGAACTTCAGGTCGATCGCTGCAAACCAGTCTTGGGGACTGATGCACTTTCAAATGCGTGTCTGCGTCAACATCCTGAACGGGCAGCTTGTGAAGGGCCCAGTTCAGGACTCGCAAGTCCAAGACTGGTCATAACCCACCGCTTTTCCTGGGCACAATGAAGTAGTGGCTGTAAAACCCCATCTTCATATCGGCTGGAAGGACCGGCTCCAATCGTGTCCTTCGCCAGTAGGACTTCGATCTCTTCCCACAAGACAGGGGCATCGCAGCTCCACACAGAAGTGAAGTGGACGCCTCACGAACTTGGAGGACGCCGTGCGAACTGAATCGCGTAGCCGAGCCTAATGGTGCAGGTGATCCAGAGGGACGGCCCCGGAAGTGCTAGCTAGGCTTCCAGAAACCGTACCAACGGACCCACCTGCACCACAGACGTACCCGCGGTAGGGCAGCGAAGTGGAGGGCAGGGACCCGACCCAAGAGGCATAGCGTCCTGAGGTGGGGTCTGAGTGCATAGGAGCACCTACCTGCCCCCACGGTTGGACAGAGGGTACGAGAGAAGGCATGGTAGCGTTCTCGAGCTGTACACTGCTGTCCGCTGGTGACTGAAGGAGAGACTGAGAGTGGCAAGGCTTTGTGGCGTCGCACACTGTCTACCTTACCTCCTTCCTCAGCGGGGAACGAGAGTGGCGAGGCATAGCATCGTGCACTGTCGTCCTCGCACCGCTGAGAAGAGGGGAATGAGAGTGGCGAGGCTTTGTGGCATCGCACACTGTCATTCTCGCCCTCTTGTGGGGAGGGGAACGAGAGCGGCAAGGCTTTGTAGCGTCACACGCTGCCATTCCTGGGCTCCCGAGACCCAGAGGTATTGGAACTGCTCTTAGAATTTGGGTACCACTGGCTATAACACCAGAGGCAGAACATAATTTTTCTGCACCCGGCCCTCCTCCGGGGAAGAGCAGCTCCAACAAAGTCCGGGTCACCTGTCTCAGCTGACTGGCAGCTGAGACGGGTGGCATCGTGGAACCGATGCCCATGGCGACAAGCAGACCGAGGGGCTGCCGCTGAGGAACAGCTACCTCAGCCCGCTTTGAACTGTGGAGACTGCTGGGCACAGTCACCGACAGTGTCGCCGAAAGGGTCACCTTGTGAGATGGGAACATCGCGAAAGCGTAATTTGGCGACGTCCGCACCCCTTCAAGGTTAGCCCAAGGGTGTTTCTGGACCAGGGTGGAGATCGTCTGGCCGAGGGCCAGCGCTGTGACTTTAAATATGATCAGTCACTGTGCACAGCTCAACCTCGGCTCAGAACTACCCTCGTCTCTTTTTAAGAGTGCAGGGCAGAGGTGGCCTGCCAGTGGCACTGCCACCCCACCGATGAGGGTAGTGAGAGAGGGGAAAACTTTATACAGAATTATGGCCCCTTTGGTGTTCCATATTTTGGCACCAAAAAGTTCCACACTGCCAAAGCTTTCCAATGCACATCCGGGGAAAAGGAAAGAGGGCGGGCAAGGCGATTTACGCGTTGCACTACGCCTCAGCCACCCGGGAAAGCATGGCTGTCAAGTCTGAATCTGATTCAGCATGAGCACACACTATTATAGTGGGAATCAGCCTCATCTTCATTTCCAGCACATAACAGCCCTCTCTCCGATGTAGCGATTGACATCTGTCCTCTGCTAGAGCCCCAAATGAAACGCTAGGTCCCTTTTTTAAAGACTAGCAATTCCATCTGAAAGCTACCAGCAGGCATGTGAGACAGTGAGCGTGGCCGTCAGACGGCACACAGCGCGCTGGACACTTAAGCCCCTATGAAAAAGGCAAGGCGAACAACGCGCTGACGTGGCCATGCTCTCATGAGAGAACATGACCACCCACGAACACAGTCTCAACATGCTCGCGATGCGATAGAGGAGTAGTGGCCCACGGAGATGTACTCGTTGGGGAAGCCCCACTGTAATCCTCAGGTCACCCAGGCTTATTAGCCGAAGTAGCCCTTTTCTGCTGCACCAGAAGAGAAACTAGATCGGGGAATAGGCGAAGGGACTCAGCCCCGTTTGAGGTTTCGAGTCTCAACCGCGCATCTAAAGCGCCGAGTGACGCACTGGGTTGCCGTGACAACCCGCGCTGTCAGCTAGACGGCACACGGCGCGCTGAACGCTCAAACCTTACGAGGAAGGAGAGACGAACAGCACGCCGACGTGATCACGTTCTCCTGAGAGAACATTGATCACCCACGAGTGCAATCTCAACATGCTTATGTGAGAGAGGTCGTGGCCGTCAATAAGGACAGGAAACAACCGCATCCAGAAACGCACGGGTGGAATGACATCTTGAAAAAGACGCAGTGTCACACCCGTGTACTCTTTTAAGGGAAAAGCTCTTTTAACGTGCTAAAGCACCCAGGGAGATAGCCGTGGCAAAAACATAGGGAATAGTGCAGCCTGTGTTTTGCACTCAGAGTAATGTGAACGCCCACCGAACTGACAGAGTTGCTGTAATAACAGCAGTTTTTGCTCTCAGTGAGCTCGCGGTCCTCACTGCTGTGCCTTCACACCAACACTCAGAGCTTCTCCTCTCTCGTTCTGATTATCTCTGTATAATACAGGAACACTCTTCAGCAGCACACAGTCGGCTCCGAAGTGAATGACAAATGTGCGTTGCATCCGCTTCCTGTTTATACCCGCGCTGCGGGGCGGAGCGCGAGATGCAAATCTCGCACGCCAATGGCCATTGGCCCGTTCTGTATACACTCGAAGCTGATAGGGGATCCCAGAAGTGATCCCAATTCGTCGGTGACGTCCGACGTACGTCGAACGTGACCGACTGAAAGGGAACCAGTTTAATGCTGACTCTAATCAGTAATGGAGGGCATAGTATGCTGTCTGCTCTGCCCTCTACGGAGTGCTTGTTTGTTTGTGTTTTATCACTGAAACTGCATATGCGCCCTGGTTGTTCTTATGCCTGGCTCACACTACAGGAGTTTTAAAATCCTATCCGATTGTAAAATCTGGTTGCAGCACACACTTCAGGAGAATCTTTGCAGATCTTTTCTTCCCTCAAATCTTAAACATGCTCACACTACAAGATTTGAAAATCACGGAGCATCACACACTACAAAATGTTATTAAGATTATCGTGCCAGAGGAAGCGCGTCACGTTATCTACGCAGCAGATCGGAAGCGGGAAAGAGGATGTAAACAAAATTGATACTGTAACACGAAAACTTGCTGTATCAATAATGATGGTTTGTTGTGAGAAAAACCAAAAGCAGAAGAATAAACGAGTGTGGATGAGAAAATGGTTGGGGAGACGGGCTCAACATGGATTGTCAGTTCTTCAGCGAGAAATGGAGGTAATAATTTAATTGACCTTATATTACTATCGTAGTGTGCTAGAATGTTTACCGTTATAATATTGGCTGCCTAGCTCAAAAGCGATATTGTCACCTGTTACAGTGTAGATTTGTGCTGTAAAATGAAAATACAATTGGTGCTATTATGAAGAAATGTGTCTACTGATACGTTAAACAATGGTTTGCAGCTTGCTCTCGCTCTCTCTCTCTCTCTCTCTCTCTCTCTCACACTCACACTCACACACGCGCACAAACACACGCACAAACAATCCCCTCTCTTTCACACTATATATCTATCTGTCTATCTACATAATTATTATTATTGCTAGTGGGACTCAAAATGGCTATGAAATGACTACTTCAAGGGTTACAAATGATTTTTTTGTTTGTTTCATGCATAGTTGGAGGATAGGTCAGGCTTCAGGGAGCTGCTGCGCATGACCTCAGAAGAATTTGAAATTCTGCTAGGGAGAGTAGAGCCACTTATCACCCGACAGGAGACCAAAATGAGACGGGCAATTACAGCCAGGGAGAGGCTCTCCTTGACCCTCAGATTCTTGGCAACAGGTTTGTATATATAACAAATGTACAGGTCTGTCTCTTATGTTTTCATTTTGCAGTAATGTTAACTTTCTGTTGAAGGCGAAACCTACAAATCACTGAGTTTTCAGTACAGAATTGGGGCCACTACTGTATCTTCTATAGTGAAAGACACGTGTGCAGCCCTACATCATGTCCTGAAAGATGATTTTCTAAAGGTTAGACATCCTTAATACTTTTATAAGTATCACAACAGCAAACATTCTGACATGCAGTATGTACAAATATGATAAAATAAATAAATTGTTTTGTTTGTCTTTATGAACTATGCAAGATATTATGCTTGACTGGGGAGAATTGATTGAACAATTGAGTTACTGCTGAAATGGTAAAAATGTGTGTGTGTGTGTGTGTGTGTGTGTGTGGTGGGGGGGGGGGGGGGGTGACTTGAAATAATATATTTAGAAATTCAGCACAATGCTTTTATATTTGCAGACACCAAAATCAGAGGAAGAATGGCGTGCAATTGCCAAGAACTTTATAGAGAAATGGCAGTTTGTCTAGGTGCCCTTGATGGCAAACACATTTACATCCAGCCCCCAGCCCACAGTGGGAGCATGTGGCACAACTATAAAGGCAGATTTTCTGTTCTCATGATGGCAGCTGTAGATGCCAATTATAAATTCATTTACATTAGTGTTGGTACTCAGGGCAGGGTCTCGGATGCTGGGCTTTTTGTCCATTCTGACCTGAAGAAAGCACTGGACCAGGGTCTCCTGAATGTTCCTCCTCCAGAAAAGCTTCCCAGTTCTGATGTTGTGCTACCCTATAAGTTTGTGGCGGATGAGGCGTATCCTCTGAGATCAGACCTGATGAAACCCTACCTTTTCAGGCAGCTGGACCACAACCAGAGGGTCTACAACTACCCGCTCTCACGGGCATGCAGAGTTGTCGAAAATGCCTTTGGCATTCTCGCCAATAGGTTTAGAGTGTTCCGTTCCACAATCCTCCTACACCCAGAGAGTGTCACTAAGATCACCCTTGCTTCAGCATGCCTCCACAACTTCTTCTGTGATCGTCGTTCAGAGGCCTACATGACTTCAGCACTGGCAGACTGGGAGGATGCAGACCACAGAGTCAATGAGGGGGCACGGAGGAGAGATGGTCTGGGGGCCATGCAATGTGTGCCAGCTGAAAGGTCATGGAACCCTAGCCTAGCTGCTAAGCAGCAGCGTGACCTCCTTAAAGATTACTTTGTCTCACCTGCTGGCCAGGTGCCATGGCAAGAAAAAATATATTTAGTTAATGGACAAAAAGAAGTGTTTGCTAGTTGTAGTTTAGTGACTTATGTAATGTACGTAGTTAACAGATTACATTATTTTTGTTTTATTTTCCTGTGTTGATTGATTTGTTGGTTGTGATCTAAAACACTACTATTTGATTCTGCTGTCCTGTATTTTGATTAGATTTTATATTTTTATAATTTAATCTCTTATAGCTTATTTTTTTTAATGTTTTAAATAAAGACAGCATTCATGATCACATTTCAGTTGTTTACTCAAGTATTTTCAACAAAGGATTAAAGTGCCAAATGAACATTTGAAAACATTCATACAACTCAGCTTTCATTTTGACTCTCACAACAGTTTTAACAGCAACGTATAATGACATATTATTATACATTACAAGAGTTAAGTAACTAATAAATAAATAAATAAATAACGTGCATGTGAAAATGTGTTTAATGAACCGCATTTTTATATTCTTCCAAATCTAGCATCCTCAAAAATGTTTGAGGCTGAATAGGGCCCTGAGGACGCTTGTGCTGATGGTAGTGTTGAGGTATCTGTGTGTATACAGGGGTTGAGGAGGCCATTTGTGCAGGTGTAAGAGGTGGGTATATGGCTGGTGGCATGTGTGAGGAACTAGATTGGTCAGCCTCCTGGGCCTCAAACAAAACATTCATAATTTGTCTTTTTACCTTGGTCTGTATACTTATGTTTTTTATCAACCTGAGTTTTTTTGCAGGCCTGGGAGTGGGAAAAGGTGATGTTCGGTCTTCACCCCCTTGTTGGGTAGAGGGACATGGTCCTATGGTTGATGAGATAAAAGATTAAATTATAACATTATTAGAAGAACTTCGATCAAAGTAAGTTTTTGCATACAGCCAAAAGTATTTGTAAACTTTTACAAACTTTTGCAAATACTTTAAAGACAGAAATATAGAAAAGCCAAAATAAGAACATGAAAAAAGTAGATTCAATTTATGAATATCATATGAAGCAGATTTGGCTGTTGAGGAAATTGGAGTTCGTTAAGAAGCATGTTGCCCAACACCCCAGTGAGTGATGTATGAGTGACATGTAACAATCCTAGTAATGAATAATAGAATAACTACACTATTTGAAATGCATAAAAAGTCATTTCTAGATTTGTGCAACTTTACACCCTAAATGACAAAACAAGTAACCGGTCATTACTGTTTCCATTTTCCACGGTCGTGTACATCTACAGTTATGATTTTACCTAGTGCCTCAGACGTGTCTGCAATTATGTCTTCATCACTGGTGGGATCATCCATGTCCTGTCCTTGACTGAACAAGTCTTTCACAGATTGATCAAGCTAAAAAAAAAAAACGCAAACGTTTATACATCCATCTATCAACAAAGTACTGCCATAATTTCACTGTATTGTTTTACAATATTAAATTTAATATAATATACAATATAACATGTATTGTAATTTTCTACCTTTTACCAAACGTGCCTAATGCATTTTTATATATTGGCTTGCACTTCTGGTTTGGGGAACTTCCATTCAAAAGTGAAACAAATCATCTCAAATAATAAGGTAGTGCTACCAATCATTTTTATCCATAGTGAAAGCTAAATGAGATGCACGTTACCTTTGTTACACTTGTTATTTTAATGTGACATCAGTCTCACAGGATATGTGTGTCAAGAGCTCTACTAAATTTAATGTGAATTGAAAAAGGAAAAAGGTGGATACATGATGAAGCCATCTACAATACTTATTAAAGACACAATATCACATGTCATGTCTGTTCATAATATTACATGCTTACACTGGTCTCACTTGGGCGTTGGGCAACATGTTTCTTCAGAAAGTTAATAGCCATCCCTGTTTCTCTGTGAGGCCTTTCTCCCCACTGCCAAGTTTTGTAAATTGAGTCCTTAATGTGGTTACTCTTGTCTTCAACTCTTCCACTGAAAATACACAACATACACTGATACTCAGTCTCCTCTCTACATTCAGCTGAATTAACATTATTAAAATATAAATGGGCTATAATAATCTTTTAATGTCCCATGAATCAATTTTTTTCTCAAAATGTACAAACATTTATAAAGTTTGGTGCCTGTGTTTGATTTTTTTTTTTACAGTCTATGGTTACCCTTATGTTCTGTTGAGAGAGGATTGTGTGTGAGTGACAGAGAGACATGTATGTAGCAGATGGTAAGGTTAACACGTTCCAACAGTTAATGTTTACATTTGCTAGCCTAGCGCGCAAACAACTATACTCACCGGGTACGTTTAAAACCGATGCGATTTCTCCCCAGCTCTTCTCTTTATCGGTGTGGTTATGGTACACTTTTGAAGAAACGTTATATAGGCAGTCATATTGTTGCCACATTTCAACAAGTCGCTCCTCCATCTCCGAAGTCCAACGGATCCATGTTGCAGGTTTCGCGGTCGCCATTTCGAAATGTCCGTCACTCCCATCTCGTCGTAGACTTGTTTCCTATTGGCTAATGTGACAGTACTGACGTTATTACAATCTTGCTCATCCCGATAAATATCAAACATGTTTGATATGATCGGGGCGAGCCCGATTTGTATGAGAGCAGATCGGGAGGTGCAAAATTTGATCTGTGAACGCCTCACATTACCAGATAATCTGCGCCGAACATCGGAACCGATCGAGGTCCTGGACAAGATTTTTTCTCTGATTCTCGGGAGGGGAAAATCGGGCATAAATTGGCCTAAAACTCCTGTAGTGTAAGCCAGGCATTAGTTCCTTTTTGTTTTTGTTGTTACTTTTTTTTCTCTTTTTATTTTATTATTATTAATGGTTGATGATGATGATGATAATTATTAATAATTTGTATTATTGTTATTATATTATCATTCATTGATTTGTATATTTTTTCTAAATGTGTCTTATTTTCTTTTGCATTTTTGTAAATTGAAAAAAAAAATGCTACAAGTACAACATTTTTGGAAACACATTTTTTTAGGACTTTGGAGCATTAAAAAAAAGTATCACTTTACAGTAAGGTTCAATTTGTAATATATAAGTATGGTGTTAAAAACTAACGATGAACATCGATTCTTTTAAACAGTATTTACAGCATAATCTATATTATTAATTATATTTGCAGCATTACCTATATTAATATTTATTTAATCAATTTTCCTAACGTTAGTCCCGCTCATTTGCAGGGTCTGCTTCATCGGAATTATCCACACACAAACATTGGATTTGGCACAGGTGTTATGCCGGATCCCCTTCCTGACGCAACCCAACACTGAGAGTGCTGGGACACACTCACACACACTCCTAAGGCATATTTGGCATATTCAATCCATCTAACCTGCATGTCTTTGGACTGTGTGGGGCAAACCAGAGCACCGAAACCCACACTGACACGGGGAGAACATGCAAACTCCACACAGAAAGGCCTCTTGGCTCAGCCGGGACTCGAAACGGGGACCTTCTTGCTGTGAGGCGACAGTGCTACAGTTAAATATAAATATATAATAATAATTCATGTTCATGCATAATACATTAACTAATATGAATTTATACATTTTAAAATGTATTAGTATGTAGACATTAACATTAAATTAATAAATGCTGTAAAAGTATTGTTCGTTGTTAGTTCATGAACTACATAATGCAAACATATTAAACCTTATTGTAAAGTGTTACCATTTTTATGATCCAATGTTCTGAAAATAAGTATACAGTGTCATTATGCTATGAGATTGTACAGATGTAAACGTCTGCACAAGAAAACAGCTGTATTCCTTCTTCTGTTATCATCTTAAAAATCATGTGATTTTGTCCTGTAAAGGTTAATGAAGCCATCATTAAAAGGAAAATGGGTTGTATTCAAGGCAGACAGATGCACACGTGGACCTTTTTTGTCTGCTTTGTAGGTGAAACACCTAGAAAATGTCTCGGTTGTGACTGCAATCCTGGTTCCCTGAGAACTGAATGAGATGCTGCATCTGATGATGACGTTATGGGGACACGTCTGCGTGATTGTGTCTGAAGCACATGTAATCATTCATTGGTGGAACGTCATCCCGTGATACATGACGTTGTAACCAGGAAGCTATAAAGGATCCCTGGACCAAAAATCATCAGCTTCTGACTGGTTGAAGTAAGTCACTCACAGGCATGCAGAAAGTATGGCAAGGTGACGGCAGCGTCTCTTTCCCTTCTCAGGGAACCAAGGTTACAGTCATAACCGAGATGTTCCCCTTTGAGGGAACTCTATGCTACATCTGATGATGACGCTATGGGAACTTTATTACCCACTACACCATACTGACAAGTGCCTGTCCTAGTGTAAATCATGGCGAGCACAAGCTTAGAACTAAATCAGCACTTGAGAACCCGGTGTGGAGTCCAGGCTATAAATTCATATAAATGTGTACAGAGGCCCAGTCTGCCACATCACACACTTCTTGAAGGGAAACCCTTATAACAATGTCTTAGAGGCTGTCATAATCCTAAATGAATGTGCTCTAATGGCCAGAGGCAAAGGAAGACCATGCACCTCATAAGCCAAATAAATTGCCTCAACTATCTACTTGCTGATCCTTTGTTTAGATGCGGGTTAACCCCACCTGAGCGAACCGAAGCATACCAGCAACTAGTCAGATTTACACCTCTTGGCAACTCTGTGAACATAAGTCTCTCTTGACGCGACATCTGGAAAGGTGGAGGACAAATGACTATAGAGCATGCCACATTAGCCAGCACCCTGCCTTAGGCTGACCACCATATTTGCGATCTCAAACATATTCTCAAAACTCTCTCAATTTTCAATCAATATTTTGATCGCTGACAGCTTCTTCACCAGATACACCATCAAGTGACAGTGACACTAATATTTGTTTGCGTACAGTACTTGCTCTACAGTAAATCTTTGAGCCATTTAAAGTTTTGCTGATGATATTTCCTATCCTAATTTTGTTTTCTGCCTGTGGTAACTATGAGCGAAACGTCTTCATCATTGTGTATCAGACATTGCCACCTTGTGGAATAAGGGTGAATTGCACAGAAAAAACGTTGAGTTATGTATATAACTACTGTTCCAGAAGGAGGGAAATGAGGTACAACACATGACTATGGCCATCTGCTGAAGACACCTTTATTCACACCTGAAAAGGCCAATGACGCATGAAGACGTGGGCAAGGCCACCTGCCCACAGCATAAAAATGCTGTTGCATGCGTCATTCCCTTTGCTCAGTCCAGCTCTTCACTGCGCGGGGCCCAGAGGTGTTGTACCTAATTTCCCTCCTTCTGGGAACAGTAGTTATATACATAACTCAATGTTCCCATTCAGTCGGTTCACTCAGTACAACACATGACTATGGGACATATATTCACACTCCTCAAAGTCGCTGAACTAAAAACATAAGGGGCCAGCACCGCCACATACCCCTTCCTCCTTTTTAAGGGAGCGATGGCCCCTGGCTAAGCACGGACCGAGCGACTCTTGTAGCAGTAGTCGGTAAAACCGAACAAACGTGTGCGCCGATGCCCAACTGGCCACCGCACAAATGTCCTCTACAGACACCCCTCTAAACAACGCCCATGACGTTGCCATGCCTCTAGTAGAATGCGCATGTACCCCTGATGGCAGAGCTAACCCTTTACTTTTGTATGCAATTGAAATCGCCTCCATGATCCAATGTGAAAGATGGTGTTTAGACAGCGGTTTCCCAGGAACCAGGTTGGCAAAACACACAAAAAGTTGGTCAGACGTACGCACAGCCTGCGTCTGCTCGATGTACCTGCGTAAAACAACGCATGGAATCTCCTTTCTTCCTCCGAGTCAATCGAAAGGTCTGACAGAGCGGGCAGCTCGAACGAGAGCGCACTATATGCCCCTGACATGACTTTTGGTGTATACACCGCGTTCGAACGCAACACCACTCTTGACCCATCCAGCACAAACTGGATGCACCAGGGATGTACTGACAGCGCATTGAGATCACCAACGTGCTTTGCTGACGCCAGTGCCAGCAATAGGGCTGTTTTGTAAGACAGCATCCTTAGATCCAGAGATTCCAAGGGCTCAAATGGAGGTTCACTCATAACCTCCAAAACCACAGTCAGGTCCCATGATGGCACCATCCACTTCGTAATGGGCTTTAGCCGCCACACCCCTTTAAGGAACCGAACAGCCAGCGGGTGCGTGCTCGGCGCAGCACCACTAATGTCCTTGTGACAGGCCGAAATGCCACCGAGTAGACCTTTAGCGTGGAATGGGCACGACCTTTCTCCAACAACTCCTGCAGAAAAGTCAATATCCCCGCAATCAGGCATTGGTATGCCGATAAATACCTTCGCCTGCACCACTGTTCAAATGTGCCCCACTTCAACGCATAAAGCCCCCTTGTCGACGACGCCCTAGCGCTCTGTATTGTGGCCACAACATTGCTTGGGAGCCCGACAGCCCGAACAGCAGGACCTGAAATTAGTATGCAGTCCCTCTCGAAGGAGAACCTCAGGAATTTCCTGTGATCTGGGTGGATTGTGACATGGAAGTATGCATCGGTCAGATCCACCGATGTAAACCATTCTCGGGGACACAGAGAAAATAGCAGATGACGTACTATTCTCCCTCTCAGTGGGTAGGCCCATAGAGACCACATTTCCGACCGAGGATTTCCCTGCATAGGGGAAGACACCACGGTGTCCCTAACAGCAGCGACATGATAATCGCATACCATGTCTTCGCCGGCCAGTGAGGGGCCACTAAAATCAGTGACAGACCCTCCTGACGCACTCTTTCTAGAGTGGGCTGTATCAGTTCCACTGGGGGAAATGCGTACAGCAGAGTTTTGGGCCATACATGTGACAGGGCATCGACCCCCAGCGGGGCGCTGCTGTCTGTTATTGAAAAAAACAACGGGCAGTGCGTGTTCTCCGTGGACGCAAAAAGATCTACCTCGGCCCTGCCGAACCGAACCCAAATCTGCGCCACTATTCGAGGGTGCAAGCGCCACTCTCTGACCTGTGGTCCCCCCCTGGATAGCAGGTCTGCTCCAACATTCAGACGGCCTGGGACATGCACTGCCCGGAGCGAAGCTAAATGCTCGCTGACCCATGTCAGTTGCAACAGAGGAAGAGAGCGAGTACCTCCCTGTCTGTTTATATACGACAATACTGTTGTGTTGTCCGTTCTGACTAACACATGTTTGCCCTGCAAGTGCTGAGCAAAGTGTTTTAGTGCCAGAAGAACCACCTGCAACTCCAAATAATTTATATGACACTCTTTCAGCGCTGCCAACCATTCTCCCCTTACAGAGCTCCCCTGGCACAGAGCTCCATGCAGCGACGCATCTGTCGTCACCACTATATGTGATGTAGCTCTCCCTAGGGGAATCTCCTCTGTCAACAGACCCGGGGATCCCCAGGGGATCAGAGCTCGAATGCACGACGGCGTTATCATCACTTGCCTGTTTAAATGCCACACAGCATTTAGACCAGAGCTCAGCGCCCATCTCTGGAACTCCCGCGTAGGAGGAGACCCAACCGAACGACTACTATCATTGAGGCCATGAGCCCCAGCAGTCTCAACACTGTACAAAAACACACTCGCATGCCCCGCCGAAAAAGACTCAGGCAGCTGTGAAAATTTTAGACCCTTCGTACTGACAGCATAGTTGTGTTCTGTACTGAATCTATCTCTAAACCAAGATATGAAATCCGCTGACACGGAACCAGGGAGCTCTTTTTGAGATTTATTAGAAACCCCAGAGCTCGTAGATGGGAGACAAGTGCCTGTGTTTGTAACACTGCTTGTTCCCTGCTGTCTGCAGCCAGGAGCAGGTCGTCTAAATAGGCGAACACTCTCATGCCCTGATGACGCAGTGGAGCCAGCGCCGCTTCTGCACATTTCGTGAATATGCGGGCGCAAGGGACAGCCCGAACGGCAGGACCTGAAATTAGTATGCAGTCCCTCTTGAAGGAGAACCTCAGGAATTTCCTGTGATCTGGGTGGATTGTGACATGGAAGTATGCATCGGTCAGATCCACCGATGTAAACCATTCTCGGGGATGCAGAGAAAATAGCAGATGACGTACAATGAGCATTTTGAACTTGTAACGTCTGAGGTGCTTGTTCAACTGCCGTAAATCTAGGAAACCCCCACTTTTCTTTGGGAGGAGGAAGTAACGACTGTAAAACCCTTCCTCCGTTCTCCCATGTGGAACCACCTGAATTGCCCCTTTGCTGAAGAGAACCCGAATTTCTTCTCTCAACACCGGAGAAGCCTCTTCCGACATTGAAGTCGTAATTACTCCGCCGAACCGGGGGGGATGCAAAAGGAACTGTAGCCGATAGCCCCACTGAACCGTGCGAAGACGGTATTGGTGCGTATGCGCGCCACTGCTCAAGGCTGACAGTGAGGATTCCTGGCATTGCCTGGGGAACCCCCGCCTCCATGCAGGCTTGATCACTATAGATCCTGCTGAGCTGTTTGTAAGAGAACCTGCACGGTCCCGTTGGGAGAGTCGGAGTACCTGCAATCCCACTATTTTGCATTGAAACCAGGTATGCAGCAAGCGAATGCTCCATCGGGGGAGCCGACATTAACCCTGCTTCCCCCACTCCTTCGAACTCTGTGAACTTATTCGCCCCTGGCACTGGAGGAGGAGGAGACATGGGTTTTGGCCACAAAGCTGTAAGCTCTGCCATAAAATCTGGGTAAAGTGGCAAGCATGTTCTAACCACTGTTTGTACCGGAGACAAATAGAACCTGCCGAAGCGCGAGCTTTTCTGAATCGGGGGAGGGACTGGCCACTGCACCGACAGCTTTTCTGCTACTCTCTGCCACAGCTCAATGAAAGGGTCTCCCATCATCTCACTTCCATCCGTCGCCTCGGAGGAAGCGGTGATCTGTCCTGCTTGAAAATTGTCGTCTGAGAATTCCTCACCCGCCTCAAGTGAGACAGAGTCATCGTCACGATGCTCCTGATTAAATTCAGAAGCAACTAGAGGACCATTGTTGAATGTACTCACAACCTCCTCAGCTTCCATACGATCACCCCAAGTCCCCGTGGCCTCCTCAAAAACGGCTAGAGCCGCATCCGAATCAGCCCCAGAGGACAGAAGTGGACCGTGTCTGGCCACTGCCCCACTGAGCACACGCTCAACAAACGCTACGCGCTGCTCGAGTGTCGTATGATGGAGCTGCCAGCAGTGCACACATGCCCCGGGATTGGAGAGAGCCAATCTGGCGTGGACAATCCCCAGACACACCAGGCAGTGCTCGTGAGTATCTTTCTCCGATAACATATACCCACATGCCATTGGACAGGGGCGAAAACCTTTGCTGTGTTTGGATATTTTTGAGAAAAGTTTTAGCTTTTGTTAGTAACGTTAAACGTTAATCTTTTCTGTGCCTTTCTACAAGATTCAACACCGTCGGCTACCTTATTGTAAAAACTGTGGCGTGATGGTGTTCTAGCAGCATGGTGAAGAGCTGAAGAACAAAGGGAATACGACGGCATTTTTATGCTTTGGGCAGGTGGCCCCGCCCACGTCGTCATTGGCCTTTTCAGGCATGAATAAAGGTGTCTTCAGCAGATGGTGCAAGAGCGCGATATCCCATAGTCATGTGTTGTAAAGAGTGAACCGACTGAATGGGAACATACCTCGGTGTTAAAAAAATAATGGGAAAACAGGCATTCTTTTAACATTTGTTTTTTCTTGTTATATTGTTTATAATTAATTGATTGAGGAATACTAAGAAGGTTAATGTCCAACTTTAAAAAATGAATGAGGAGGAGGGTAGTGAATGACGTCCCGGGTCACTAAAGACCCGAGGTATGCATTTAAGGGTTAAAGCTTCCTGGTTACAACATCATGCTTCACAGGATGATGTTCCACCAATGAGTGGTTACACGTGGTTCAAACGCAATCACACAGCAAAAGAAACACAACAGTATCATCCTTGATCATATAACTTGAAGTTTGATCAAAACATAACAATGTGAATGAAGTAAATGAAAAGATGGAACATAATATCCTCTAAAAGTTGAAATATTTTTATTAAGTACAGCTGAGACCTAATACATCACTTCACGAGCAAGAGCTTTAATAAAATGAAACTTTTCCCACTTGAGCTCTTACTGAACGTGGGAGAAACATTTTGCAACATATAAGTTTTACTATAACAATCTGAATCTTGAGTATTTGTGGTTTGGGATGTGTCCATTTTATCCCCTATTGACTGCTTCAATATGATATTAATGCTAGACTCAAGCTGTCTAACCATCTCTAGTTATTTGGAAAGCTGCTGCTGCTGCCCCAGGTGTTAATTTAGCCCTCTAAATGACAATGTGTCTCTGCCAGCAGTCAAAATGAATGGGACAATGGCCATTATTCCAAATAATCAGAATCTGGCTATCACTAAGACACTGTTAAAAGAAAGGCTGAGGGGGAATATTTTCCATGAACATGATCTTCTAGCTCAAGAGAGTTTCTCTGAACTAAATAGTGAGTCAGGACATGCGCAGCGTCATCATGATATATTGCCGTCTATCTGGCACAAGAGGACTGATGGTGAAGTTTGTAAGATTTTTTTATGCTAAAATACATTCTCAACCCAGTTTATTGTTCATTGACTACCATTAGGATGACATTTATGGGTTTATCTCTCCCAAAAGTGTAAACATTGAGCCTCCTAGGCACCATCAACACATTGAGAGTGGTCCGCTCAGATCAGTCAATCTCTTTCCAGCTCAACCTATCCAGCTTATTTTTAATTTAAGAGCAGGCTCAGCCATTTGTCAATTGAATGTGTCTGGCTTCCAGTGTCATCCGCTTCCCGTTATTTTTAGCTGTACAAAACAACTCGTTATGCTGCTTGATACTGTAAACTGGTGTATTTCTTACCAAATTATTTTAATGTATTGTCTTAATTATGAACACACTCATTTGTAGTACAAATAGTTTTACCATTTACTGCACTGTGTTGTTCTTCTCGTTATTTCCCTATAGTGGCTAATGAGTTGAAAGTCTCGCACATTCACAGAAAACAGCTTACTTCCACAAAAAATAAGGTGAATAGCGAGAGTTTGGGGCATAGCTAGTACACAGTCTGAGCCAGAAACTGTGTCCCAATTCAGAGGCTGCATCCTTCGAAGGCTGCATTCGAAGGCCGAATGTGTCATGCACAGTGGCGTGACAAAGGCTGTCCTGGTTTGAAGGCTCCTTCGAATGTGGCCTACAAATTCATCCTTCTTTCCCTGAGCCGCGAAGAATAGAACAAGAGGATCCTTTGCCACCTAGCCTATCCCAAGATTCATTTGAGGTAACCAAGATTCATTGCGGAATCTTGTTCCGTAAATCAGGAAATTTTTACGAGAAAATGCCAGATTACACTTTTAAATGTAAGTATTAGGTTTCAATTTACATGAATATCTTACGATACAAATGTTTTTTTTAAAAACACTTTAACGCTGTTAAAATGGACATATCTTACCAAGATGTGTTTTATTATATGCAATTTTGTCACAGTTGCTAGGCAACAAGAACAATCCTCTGTAGGCTAGACCGTACCATTTAACACTGCTCGGTTCAACCTTCATGGACTCTGAAGGTGTGGCCTTTGCAGATCTGAATTGAGATGCAGCTAGAGTGTGTTTAGCCAGTGTGGGACCATGGCTGAAGTGTTACATGGGAAAAGACATTCAGCTTAGGTTACAGAAGTGCAAGCCAAAATTCTCAACAATTGACGCTTCAGGACAGCATCATCATACATCCATTCAGAAAGACAAATTTACCATTTTAAAATGTTGATGTGTCCAACATAGCATCATGTCAAAAAATAAATAAATGTGGCCAGTGCAGATATGTTGGATGGGTTTATAATAAACAAGACTCTCAGTCAATACTCAGAGTATTGGCCTACTTAATTGCTTACTTATGACACAGCTTAAAGTATTCTTAATACTGTATGTTGGACCTTTTATTGAAAGTTTGTTTACTTTTACCTTATGTTTGTCCTGATATAGTTAAAGCGAATTGAAGGACACTCATATATCCATATTTTTAAGTTTTAGCTAATGCCATGACAGTCAAACACATGAATGCTACCATGCTATTTTTCAGAACATTCCTGTCATTTGCAATACTTGGTGACATGGTCATAAAAAACAAAAGAGGTTCTTAAACACAAGTAATCTAATCAGGGTGAATCGTACAAAGAATAATGTCACAGCACAACCTCTTAAATCTGCTATTCTAAATGTAAGGTCATTAACAAATAGGTCTTTTGTAATTAACCAAATTGTTGAAAACCATAATCTGGAGATCATCTTCTTGACAGAAACATGGCTTAATAGTAATCATAATTTTGGCCTAAATGAAACATCTCACCAGGTTTTAGATATTTCAGTGTCTTTAGACTTTATAAGAAGGGAGGTGGAGTTGCCTGCCTGTTCCGCGATACTTTGTGCTGTCAACATATTTCTCTGGGGGATTTTTGAAACATTTGGATACCTTGCAGTACATCTGAAGAGTGAACAGTCTGATATTTTATTAGTTCGCTATCGTCCTCCTAGACTTAACAAAGTTTCTTGATGATCTTGGAGAACTGCTTTCTAGGATTTTAACTGACTTTGAATATGTCTTAATCACTGGTGATTTTAATGTCCATATGAATGTAATTTCTGATCCATCAACTGTTAATTTCACAGGGTTGCTAAACTCATTTGGACTTATGCAGCATGTAACTGGCCCCACACACAAACATGGTCACACACTCGATCTGGTGATCTCATGTGGCTTAGCCGTCAGCCTCCCACAGATTGCAGATGTTGCCATATCTGACCACTATTGTGTCTTTTTTGAAATTTCAGAATGTACCAAAACTGTGAGTGATAAGAGAACTGTCAATAAGCGCTACCTCGCTGCTGATTCTGCCGCGATCGTCAAGAAGCTTATGTCATCACTCCCTCCTCTCACTTCCCCCTCCGTAGACACTTATGTTGAGAATTATAGTCTCAGGCTCTCTGAATGTATTAACTTTGTTGCTCCTTTAAAAACAAAGACTGTCTCTGGGACAGTTGCCCCATGGAGAACTAGTACAGCCATCGTAAAATTAAGAAGAGACTCCAGGAGAGCAGAAAGGCAATGGAAGCGCACAAAGCTTACAGTTCACCATGATATCTATAAGAGTCATCTGAAAATGTTAAATAATGCAATGAGGTCTGTAAGAAAAGCTTATTTTTCAAGTTTAATTGATCGCAAAAAAGACAACCCTAAATTCTTATTCTCCACTATCAATAGGCTACTTAACCCCTCAGCTCAAATATCATCAGAGCTTCTCACAAGTGCAAAGTGCAATGAGTTTGCAGATTTTTTTAAATGAAAAATTACTTCCATAAGACAAAACACTGCCAGCACTTGCCCTACTTGTAAGGACTCCAACTGCCCAGCTAGTCCTTTGCGATGTGATTTATCCTCCTTCTCAGCTGTCAGCCCCAGTACACAAGTCATATTACATATGCATTCCTCTAGCTGCTCTCCAGACCCATTAACCACTAAATTTCTCAAAACATCTATGAACTGCTTATTACCAGACATCCACAATTTTTTAAAACTGCAATTGTTACACCCCTGCTGAAGCAAAAGTAATCTTGATTGTTCTGTGCTCTGTAACTACAGACCAAACCCTAACTTACTATTTCTTGGTAAAATAATAATAATAATAAAAAATAGTATTCATGCAGCTCATGTCACATGTTCAGTCTGTTTTGCTTGTGTTTGACATGTTCCTTTGTTCCAGTTTCCCGCCACTCGTCTGTCTCCATGGTCACCGTCATTATGAGTTCATCTGTGTCAGCTGTGTGTATTCATTTCGTTTGTGTTCCCTATTTAAGTTCTCCTGTTTCCTTCAGTCTCTGTCTGGTCTTGTCTATGTATAGAGTGTGTTGTTAACCTGCCTGTATTGACTCTCCTGAAATTCCTTGATCATTAAACTTAGTTTGAGAATTGTATCCGCCCGTCTTCGGCTTCCTGCCTACACACACCCGTGACAGAAGACCGGTCCCAGAATGGATTATGCTGCAAGGTTTGTGGCCGTGGCTCAGAAGAGCCACGAATTGTCCACCTTCGCGATGGACTTCTTCCATGTCGCCATCAACAGCCCTTTTGACAAAGGGACACTGAAGTCTCTGTTCTCTGTTCTCTGTCCATGTTCTTTTAGATCTGAGTGCTGCTTTTGACGCCGTGGATCATGAGATTCTACTCGACCGACTTCAGACCTGGGTTGATCTATCAGGTCCTGTCTTAGACTGGTTCAGATCCTACTTAAGCAACAGGGAATATTATGTTACACTGAGATTTTCTTGTGGTGTTCCTCAAGGCTCAATTTTGAGTTCTCTATTATTCAACCTATACATCCTTTAGCTGGTGTAATTAATCAGTACAATATTTCATTTCACTAGTATGCAGATGACATGCAACTCTATCTTTCACTTGCACCAGATGACCACAATTCAATTTCAACCCTACTGGACTGCATAGAGACAATAAAATTGTGAGACACAGAACTTTCTGCAGCTAAACAAAGATAAGACAGAGGTACTTGTTATTAGTAATGATGCGTGGAGAACATTTATTGCTCCACATCTTGACTCTCTATTGCCAAAAGCCAGTCAGCCTAATCAGGCCAATAACTTTGAAATTTGAGTGACCTCAGTTTAATAAAAAAAAACATTAGGATTGTTACTAAACCAGCATATTATCACCTCAGAAACATCCCCAAACTTAAGTATGTGACATTCTCTCCCTTTCTGACAATGAAAAATTTCATGCATTTCTTACATCTAGCCTTGACTACTGCAATAGCGTTTTTGCCTGGTTACCAAAGAGCTCTATTAAACACGTACAAAGAGAGGAATGTAGCTGCACGAATGCTAACTCACTCTAAAATGAGAAATCACATTACTCAGAACATTCACAACACTCAGATTTCTTTACTGGGATCTGAACATTTAGAACTGAATTCAAGATCCTCTTATTTTTTTTTTATATGTCTTAATGGAACTGCCCCAATATACCTTTCTAATTTGTTGAATAAATATACTCCAGCAAGATCGCTCCAAACATCAAATAGTAATTTGTTGGTTGTGCCAAAAACACAGCTAAAAATTAGTGAGACAGCCTTTAGTCAGGGTCAGGGTGGAAGAGTTTGAGAGAATTGGGGAGTGATATTTTGGATGCGTACTCAGACGTGAGTGTAAGACACCAGGACCATGGACACAGACTGGTGTAATTGTACACCTGTATGCCTATAGGTGTTCCACTCCAGTAGGGGTGGAAAGACAGTAATGGCTCGTTTCCACCGAGTGGTACAGTACAGTACAGTACAGTACGATTCGAGACGGTAAACCCTGATCCGGCTTGCGTTTCCACCGCCAACAGTACCCTTACTTGATGGGCGTAGTGTAGCAATTGTCGTCATTCTCGCGCGAAGAAGAAAGCGACACAGTAAACAACAATGGAGGACATACAGCAGATCTTGTTCTTGCTTCTCGGCATGTGGCTGTTTGTCACAAGAGGAAGACAAGCTTTGTTTGAGCAAGGCTGCAAGGAAAAAGCACACGCAAGTGATGATTCCTTGTCAACCAATCAACGTTCTGCAGTGAGTCTATCTCCACCCTTTAGGTAACGGACTACTGTGCTAGGTACCCCAACGGAAGGGTCCCAAAAAAGTGGTACGGTTCAGGATTTTGGTACTCTTCACAACTTCTGACAATCAAAACGGAAATAAATGTGTACTGTACCGTACCAAGCCAGAAATGCCATCAGAAGCAGACAGTGTGTTTTGGATGCTCCACTTCAGTAAGGGTGGAAAGACACTAGGAAGCCAGGGGTTGCTGCTAGTGTAAATCACAAACCGAGGCTCTCTGACTCTTCCATTCAGATAGGAGTACCCCGAACTTAGTCATTTTACTATCTTATTTTTATATGTGTATGTATGTTTTTTTTTTTCTTTTTTTCTGTGTATTTATTTTCTGTAAAGCACTTTGTAAACACTGTTTTAAAAGGGGCTATATAAATAAAGCTTTACTTACTTACTTACTTACTATGAAAACTGAACATAGATGTAGCCAGAGGATGAATTGGTTTTGAGAACCCTAAAATGTAGTGGCAATTCAGATGGCTGTGGCAGTATGGCTGAGTGGTATGATGCTTATGACATGAGAGAACCCAGGTTCAAAACTCACATGCATATGCAAGCAAACTGCTACTTCATATCAGTGGGTGTATATTGAAATGGGGGCATGCTCAATGCTGCATGTTGCTCTAGAGAACAGTGGTGCACTAGGTGAATATACACTGCTGAAAAAGTTTGGGGCCTATGCAAAAATCTATTGTTTATTTGAAATAGAAATCTTTTGTAACATTATTAATGTCTTTACTGTCACTTTTGTTTTATATAATGCATCCTAGCTGAATAAAAGTATGCTATAAACCAGTGGTTCTCAACTGGTTTGGCCATGGGACCCACATTTTCCCATGGTCATCAAGCCGCGACCCACTTTTTCTATGTATATATTTGTAAAAACAAAGCAAATTTAATTCTGTACAATTAAAACAGATGAATAAACAGGCCTATAAGGTAAGGCCATTAAATAACAGTCCCAAACTAGTTTTTGTTTATACAATTAAGTTGGTATGAGCCACCACAGTCATTTCACAAGTTCACCTGCCCATTAAGTCTGAATGGTTAATGGTAAAACAAACTTAGTTTGCTGTCCTCGAAGGAGGCTCGAACCCGAGGCTCGGCTCGAGCTCCGAGTTAAACCCCCCTATAACAATACTGCTCATAGGGAGAATAAGAGAAATAGAGGAGGAGATGGGGAGGAGGAGGGATGCTGGAAGAATTGTAGCTGGGATGGCGCAGTGACTGCTGCTAATATATGCTCGTAATGATGACTGAAACAGGACTGAATGTTTAGGCTCCTCCCGAACCTACGTTTGGAACTACATTTAAAAATATACAAAATAACACAAAGTGAAAATAACATGGCATTTTGGTGTTATGGAAACCATGGTGAATACACAATACTAACATGAAGACTGTTTCTAAATGGAATGAACATCATACCTTCATGCAAATCCTTCCCAACTAACACACAACGTAGCCTACCAGTTATGTGATTTATTGGTACTTCACTTTTATTTCATGACTTACTAATTGACAACGTAACTACGACGTTGCATGCTCGTAGTTTCTTTTGCGATTTAGTGAAGTGATATACAGCGCGTGCCGCCGCATTTGCGCGTGCAATTGAAGAGTGAGCGCTACAAGCACAGTATAATATCTGACAGGACAGGAAAGTTTGTTTTTTCTGGGGTGATACTGAATACTGAATTGGGACAACACGTTTTTCTCAGGCTCTACTTAAACTCCATCTGACAGAAGTGTCAAAAGATTTCATGCACTTCTTTCAAAATAAAAGTGTCGCATCAGAAAAACCATTTAGAATTACGTTTTGTTGTTGTTGTTGTTGTTGCTGCTTCTTTGACTGCACACTCCGCGACCCACCAAGTTGAGAAACACTGCTATAAACTGTAGGCTACTTTATGTCACCACTATTAGGGTCCACCCCTGACTATATGGGAACATAAAGTTTTATGTAATGAATTTAAATAGATATTTTGAGCAAGTACACCTGCTAAATGAAGACGTAATGCTGTACTAGATCAAACAAAAACTGGCCTACATGCATGGATTGGATTTACAATAAAATTGGCCAATTTAACTACTGAATGTAGCATACTGAATCCATATCAAATTATTTTAAAACATGGTTACATAAAGCTTGTTCTCTGTGCCATGAGTCAGTCAAGAGGACTGCTATAAGTTTTAATTTTCTATTGCTAACAAAAAAGGGAACTTGACCTCAGTAACTATTCTTCTTGCAATGACTTCGCTTGTGTAGGCTTACTCAATCAATGATATAGCCTAACTACTGTTGCTGTGATTAGCTCATATCTCTGCAAGCTCCACCACGTTTGTTCAACTTTACAAAGTCTTTGTACGAGTCGGAGTTGAGATATTCTAACCAAGCCTTAGGCATTCTTCCCCAATAGACTTTAAATAGTGTTAGCTGGTGACAAGACATTTATTAAAACTTTCACAGAGACTGCCAGAGAACTACACCTCAACATTCTGACAGATAAATTGTGGCAGCAAAATGACTCTGAGGTCTTGTTCAGTACTTTCTTTACATTTTAAACACTCTCGCCTTCTTTCCTCTTCCAGACTCACTTTTTATCTCTCATATTCTGTCATTATGTATAGTAGAGGAGGATTCTGGTACTCAAACTATTTTCAATCATATTCCCTTTTTATACACAAATGTAAAATGAATCGAATAGACCTTCATTCCAGAAAGATCTCTACAATATACTTGATAACAAAAAACAACAATTAGAGGAAGTGCAAAACTTTTGTGCCTTGTTACGCTAATACGAACAGTACAGAAATCAGTGAGCATTGTATCATGGATCTGCCAGTAGCTGTTCTTCATCATTCCAGTCTGCTGCCGATTTATGTACCACCTCCCAAGGGACAAACTGTTTACTCTAGCAAGACAAAATCAGTTCAACTGTTTGAGTCACTCCCACTTCAGCAAGCAACTGTTCACTTTCTGTCTCTTTGTTTTAAAGGTCTGGCACCATGAGAATTATTACTGCTTGAGCATGACTTGACACACTGTGAGACTCTGAGGGCATCAAATCTGGAAAACAAACAAAAGAACACCGCATTATATTGCATGCTGCCATATTCGAATACACCAGGAGTTGAACTGATGGCTTGTGAGCATCACAACTCAAAACTGAATGCTGCTGAGGAACCTATTAAAAGGTTAAAGATTGATTATGAATTCTTCAGTTGGAGAATTGAAGTTGCTTTATTCAGTCTCAGTTTTCGTTTACAGCATTTTTAACTAAATACACATGATGATTGAATATGTACACCACAGCATCAACTGTTCATGCTAATGATATTTTCTCCAAATATATTTTGTTGTTTTTAGTCAAGACAATCACTCTACACACAACTCTGTGCTGTAGCACATTTTGTTAACTTGTCTCAAATCTAAAAGGTAATGTGGAAAACATGTGTCAACTTTGCAAACACATTCAACCAAAATGGTACATTATTGCTCGCTGAATTGTGGAAAATGTAACTGGCAAGAGAAGGGGGAAAAAACAGAGGAAGATGAAGACAAAGAGGAAGACAGAAATATGTGCAATAAGATGCACACTTCATGTCAGTAAGTTTTTTTATATATATATATATTTTTTTTTTTCTAAATTTATTAAGCTCACCAAGGCTTAATTTATTTGATCAAAAATACAGTTAAACAGTAATATTGTGAAATATGATTATAATTTAAAATTGTAATTAAAATGCCATGTATTCCTGTGATGGCAAAGCTGAATTTTCAGTAGCCTTTACTCCAGTCTTTAGTGTCACATGATCCTTCAGAAATCTTTCTAACTACTAGAAACAGAGTCAGTTACCATGTAGATGAAATGTGGCCACATCCAAATGGTAGGATAACATGTTTTTGTTTTTTGTTTTTATTATGTACAATCCCGATAAAAAATGATCCATTTTCATTTACAGTAACAATATACTTACCCAGCAAGCAATAGCCGTCATTTCACTGTCTCGGTTAACTATAGACCCAATATAGTCCGGCTATGAGTAACCCACTTCTAGCCAAAAATAACCTTGAATTTGGTTACATGACGTTTTTGCCAAAATAACTTGCGAGATTTATGATATTCCATCATGTAAGCAAAGTCAACAGTGATTACAAGGTGTTTGGTTTCATTTCTTTGACGTTCATGTTCTAGATGACTAGTTTATTCTTGGTTTATGGTTAGACATCTATTAAAGTTTCACTGACAGCCCAAATTTCTTGTTTTAGCTTAGACGTCAGGGCTGTGTTTGGATGGCTAATAGACGTCTTTTAAACGTAAAATTTATTGCTGGGTATCTACACAAGCCTGTACTGTAATCCCAATCAAATAAAGCCAAATAAAATTTCTCTTTTTTTAAAAAAAAAAATGTTTGTTAAGAGGCTAAAAGCTAGTTTAGAAAGTCCTGCCATAAATCCCAGACTAGAAGAAGAGGAAGAAATTTTGGTAACATTTTACATTAAGGTTCCCTTTGTAAAGGGTTCATAAAGGTGTTTTTAAATGACTAATAACTCATTTACAAATGCATTATAGATCGTTGATAAGCAGAACTGCATGAATAAAAAGGCTGACTTTAACGCAATACCTGCCAAATAGTGAGCCATTTTTAACTCACATGTTATAAATGCTTAATAAATGTATTTATTCACACTTATTTAACTCAAGCACTTATTAATGAGTTACAAACATTAATAACCTGTGAAAGTGAACCTTAATGTAAAGTGAATACATGTGAACCATTTATTAATGAGTTACATGATTCACATGTGTTCACTTTACAATAAGGTTCACTTTCACAGGTTATTAATGTTTGTAACTCATTAATGAATGGTTCACATGTTTACACTAAGGTTCACAAGTAACTAATATTGGAATTAAAATATTCATTATTAATATCTCATCAAGTTATTGTGCTTGTTTTTTTTTTTTTTCCTAAAATAACGTTTGATAATTTCATCTTGATAAACAAGAAGTTGATAGGCATAATGAGCTTTTTGTGGAATATCATGGGAGTAACTTTTGGTAAGGAACATTTTAAGAAAAGTGGCAGTCATTGAGATATTAATGAGAAAACCACAAATAAAACAACCTTCAGTCTCACTAAGATAGTCTATTTTTGCTGCATCATGAGTAATTAAATAAGTGTGAATAAATACATTTATTAAACATGTGAATTAAAAAGGGTCACTATTTGGCAGGTATTGCATTAAAGTCAGCCTTTTTATTCATGCAGTTATAACTGCTTATCAACGATTTATAATGCATTTGTAAATGAGTTATTAGTCATTTAAAAACACCTTTATAAACCCTTTACAAAGGGAACCTTAATGTAAAGTGTTACCGAAATTTCTTCTACAGAAAGTTTAGTGTTGTGGAAACAAATAATGTTTCATAAAAGATACATCTGTGATATTGAGTGCATTTGTTTCTGCTGTATACACCAAGCATGACAGATGGCGTGAGGGTTCTCAACGTGTCTGTTGCTTCTCTTTGCCAATAACATCAAAGAGATATGTGCAAACATCACTTTTTGTGTGAAGAGGAATTCACTACAAATTGGAGGTTGGCAAAGAAAAGAAGTGCAATTCGGAAGAGAGTCTAATTAACAACTTGTTATAGAAACTAGATACATTATTAAAGTAAATACTCATAATGAATAAGAATTAATCATTGAATGATAGACATCAGGTTGGAATATGATGTGTAATATGTCATGCATAGTTTTTAATTTACATTTGGGGATCTGACATCACTTTAGAGTTTAACATAGCAGAGAATATTAAACTGACACACCCAGTTACCGCTAATGAGATCTCAACTAAGAGGTGACTCGTGAAAACAATCATTAAATTTTGCAATTAACACTTCCCTGATTACACTTCCCTGTGTCTGTGTCTGTGTGTGTGTGTGTGTGTGTGTGTGTAGGTACTGAACTTGTGTGGGCATAACTTGTTTACTGTAATTTGATTAAAAAGTAGCATATATTTATGGAGACTTAATAGAACGAGGCACACTAGGAGAGTATTATGGGTGACTTTAAAGTTCTCAATGCAATTAAAATATACACAATGACATGATATTCTAATTAGCCGAGATGTTTATTGAACCAAGTCACCAAAATTGAGTTATGTGACACACATTAGGCCAAGGCCATTAGAATTTTTATGCAACAACCTTTTAAGTTTCACTTTGTGTTTGAAAGTGGGCCTCCTTATCCTCGTTATTTTTTCTCACCATAATGTGGCGACACAACAAAACAATGTATTGATAACTGAAAATATTAGTCAATGAGGAGCATATATTGTAATTGTTGTTTTATGTGCTTCCTATTTTCTATAGTTCTTTATTTATATTCATTACAAAACAGTTAGTCTTTGACTAAATGGCATAATGGCATATTCTACTGTACATTTGAATCCTGCTCTGCATGAAAACAACTGTCCCATTCATCATCCTGATTTTTAGTTAAGTGATGTTTTTTATGCCCCCAGATTTCATTTACTAGTCTATTTTGATTTTTCTAATATGTTTTAGTTTCACAGTAGTAACATTTTCTTACTGTGGATGACTAAATGCTTGATTGGGCTATAAAAGTGAACCAAGCAAATCCTATGCTTTCATACTTTTCATACTTTCATACAGTGAGAGTCAGTATAGTAATGTTTATTTTTATGGAGTCAGATTATCAAGTAAATGAAACAGATAATCTTGAAGTTTTTGTTCTGATATAGTTCAAAATATCTTAAAGCTTATTGAAGGACACTCGTGTATCCATATTTTTAAGTCTAAACTGATGACATTACAGTTAAACACATGAAAATTGAACATAGATGTAGCCAGAGTATGAATTGGTTTTGAGAACCATAAAATCTAGTGGCAATTCAGATGGTTGTGGCAATATGGCTAAGTGGTATGATTCTTGCTTATGACATGAGAGGACCCAGGTGGCATGCTCAATGCTGCATGTTGCTCTAGAACAGTGATGCACTAGGTGAATATACACTGCTGAAAAAGTTTTGGGTCTATGCAGAAATCTATGCCAATTTGATGCTCACAGTTTAATGCTTTTAATATTAAACAAAATACTTTTTGTGCAAATTATTATTATTTTTTTTTTTTTTTTTAGAATTCTAGAAAGTTAAAAAAGAGCAGCATATTTGAAATAGAAATATTTTGTATCATGACAAGCCAATAATGTCTTTACTTTCACTGTGTTTATATACATAACATAACATTATGACCACTGACAGGTGAAGTGAATAACACGGCACCTGTTAGTGGGTGGGATATATTAAGCAGCAAGTGAACGTTTTGCCCTCAAAGTTGATGTGTTAGAAGCAGGAAAAATGGGCAAGCGTAAGGATTTGAGCGAGTTTGACAAGGGCCAAATTGTGATGGCTAGACAACTGGGTCAGAGCATCTCCAAAACTGCAGCTCTTTTGGGGTGTTCCCGGTCTGCAGTGGTCAGTATCTATCAAAAGTGGTCCAAGGAAGGAACAGTGGTGAACTGGCGACAGGGTCACGGACGGCCAAGGCTTATTGATGCACGTTGGGAGCGAAGCATGGCCTGATCAGCGACTGTAGCTCAAATTGCTCAATAAGTTTATGCTGGTTCTGATAGAAAGGTGTCAGAATACACAGTGCATCGCAGTTTGTTGCGTATGGGGCTGCATAGCCGCAGACCAGTCAGGGTGCCCATGCTGATCCCGGTCCACCGCCAAAAGCGGCAACTGTGAGCACGTGAGCATCAGAACTGGACCACGGAGCAATGGAAGAAGGTGGCCTGGTCTAATGAGTCATGTTTTCTTTTACATCACGTGGATTGCCGTGTGTGTGTGTTGCATACCTGGGGAACACATGGTACCAGGATGCACTATGGGAAGAAGGCAAGCAGGTGGAGGCAGTGTGATGCTTTGGGCAATGTTCTGCTGGGAAACCTTGGGTCCTGCCATCCATGTGGATGTTACTTTGACACGTACCACCTACCTAAGCATTGTTGCAGACCATGTACACCCTTTCATGGAAACAGTATTCCCTGGTGGCTGTGGCCCTTTTCAGCAGGATAATGAGCCCTGCCACAAAGCAAAAAATAGTTCAGGAATGGTTTGAGGAGCACAACAATGAGTTTGAGGTGTTGACTTGGCCTCCAAATTCCCCAGATCTCAATCCAATCGAGCATCTGTGGGATGTGCTGAACAAACAAGTCCGATCTATGGAGGCCCCACCTCGCAACTTACAAGACTTAAAGGATCTGCTGCTAACATCTTGGTGCCAGATACCATAGCACAGCTTCAGGGGTCTAGTGGAGTCCATGCCTTGACGGGTCAGGGCTGTTTTTGGCAGCAAAAGGGGGAACAACACAATATTAGGATATAATGTTATGCCTGATTGGTGTATATATATATATATATATATATACACACACATATATAAGCAAATACAGTAAGAAACGCTGAACTGAGTACTTTAGTAACTGCGTGTGTGTTTGGATGAGGGATGGTGACTTTATATGGCACAGAAGTGCTTGATTTCCCTGAGGAAATTAATTTGCTCAGCTGTAAGTAGACGGAGGGAGATGAATGCAGCCCACTGTCTCTGATGTAAATACTGAAGGCACACAAATACATCACACTTCTCATATAGAGACATGGTAAGATATGCCTGAGTGTGTGTGCAATCTTTTTTCAATGTGGAGACATAATGCAATAGACAGACTAACAGTGCTAAAGTGCTGCATGAATGAATCCAAAAACCCAGAAATTAGTTTGTATTTTTCCACTTTCATCATCCCAAAATCAATAGTTTTTTTTTTTTTTTTTTTAATCATAGGTTTTGGTCAAATGACTGAAGATGTTCTCACATTTTATTCTACATAGAATACATCAGTAATACCCAACTCATGACTTTTTTAAACTTAGGGCATTTTCACACCTGTAGATCATTTTGTTTTGTTCCAAAACAGGGACTTAATTTGTTACAATGTTGCATTTTCTTCTTGGTTCGGTTCGCTTTCACAAGACAACCTTTCTAAGCGTACCAAAATGTGTTTATGCAAGTCATATGTGAGTACAACTGTCCTCTTATTGGTCAGAGTTTCCTCTGCGTCATCCATCAAGATGATTGACAAGTTTGCTCCATGAGCTTTGTATCTGTCGAGACACACGCAAACACTATACAAATGTAGCCGTCATTCCCGCTGTTAAATTATATACTACATTCGTATTAATACTGCAAAAACGCACTCTCTCTGGATCTCCCAGCGTAGTCTAGAGGTTAACTGTCAAGACACACGCAAACACTATACGAATGTTATAATGTAGCTAGAGCAGGAATCAAGGCTTCATCGGGACATCATTCTTGCACGGAGAAGTGCAATTACACAACATTTTAAGATGAAGAGGTGCTCTTTTGGTTTTCAACTATGACAGCTAATGTGCTCACTCACAGAATCAGACACTACTGCTATTTATATAGCACACTTCCCGTTATGAATTATAATACCATTTGGTTCGTTGGGTTGGATTGCTTTCACACATCAAGTGAACTGCCCCAGAGCTCGTTTGCAATCGGCCGAGACCATCTCGTTCAGGCAGTCTCGGAGCATTTTTTTTGTGCGGATCCGAGCGCGATTGACGTGTTCACATATGCCTAAATGAACCGAACCAACGGAGAAAACACACCAGGTTCCGAAACAAAAGCTCAGGTGTGAAAGCACCCTTAAACGTGTCTTAAAAAAGGTTGCCAACAAGTGGCTGAAAGGGACTACAGAGGTTGTCGGGATCATTAAAAATCATCATGCCAAACAGGAAAACTCATCTTCTTATTAGTTCGCTTTTACAACTCCGTTGTGGTGTACTCACTCTCTGCTAACTATTATAGCCTATAGTTTATATATAATATACAATATATATGTTACACAACGAGATGCATTTGAAAGCTTTGGAGGTACTGGAGGCACATTTATACTGTTATCTGTTCTACATAAGCTTTATCCCTTCTATGACAGCAATAACACACAAGCATTTAGCTATTAACATTACATTACTGTCACGGACTTGGACTCTTATTTTGATATTCTGTTGTGTTTTGTTTAGTTCCTGTTTCTCTGCTCCGCTCAGTTTTGGTTACTGATTATCTCATTTTTTGTTTCTATGGTTACATATGATTATAATCTGTCAGTCATTTGGTTTGTCTTGTATTTAAACTCCCTGTTTTGTTCAGTCCCTTGTCTTAAAGTGTTATGTTACTCCCGTTTTCGCCATTAAAGTCTATTTAGAGAATTCCTATCCGTGCGTGTTGCTTGTGCAGAAACGTTAGAATTACATTTAAAGGTAGCCTATAGTAATTTATGGCACCCTGAAGGTCTTGAAATGTTAAAGGTATAGTTCATTCAAAAAATAAACACAAAGAAGATGTTTTGAAGAATGTTTCAACTGCTTTTGTCCGTACAATGAGAGTCAGTTCGAGATGAAACTTTGCATTTCCATTGACTTTCAATAAGTGGACAAAGAAGAGAGAAAGTGTTATAGATTTGGAATGACATGAAGGTAAGTAAATGATGACAGAATTTACATTTTTGGTTGAACTACCCCTTTAAGTACCATCTATTAGATCTCCACAGACTCTCAGGATGCATTACATTCTATTGTTCGAGAGCCTTATTCTTTTGTCTGTTGTTGGAAGGGGCATCGCAAGGGGTCACCACCAACATTCCGTCTCCCTAAGGAAGGTCTGACCATTTGCATCTTCTTTCACCATTGAGAAATCTGGCCGAACCCTAAGTCAATAGCGTCCACAACGGATCTCAATATAAATGTTTTGTTCTGGCAAACACTCATCCTCAAGGGATCAAAGCTCCCTGCCCTGCTCCAGAAGCTCAAAGGCCTGCTGAGAGGCTCTGGCATTTGCCACCACTATCCCTCTGTAACAAAATAAAAGGCCAAGATGCAAACCCTTCCATTTTTACTGCTTTCAAATGCATAGAGCAAAGCTTTTGTGCTACAAGGAGGGCTTACACATGTCTCCTCAAAAGCTCCCTCAAGATGCCAAGCTTCACACGATTCCAATAAGAACCCTTCCAGCTCAGTCCAGTACATTCCCACTCTTCTGTTTGATGTCTAATATTCAGGCAGTCATTAAAGCTTTTATTCGTCTCTTAGCAAAATGCTTTAGGTAATGGCTAAATCGAATGAATCATTCAAAGGTTTAATAGGGATAAAAGACTGAAGATGTTTTTCAGCATGTGCACTCAAGCTGGCGAACAATCCCAAACTGAGCTTTTCACTCTCAATTTCATTCTCTTAAGGCAGTACTGTTGTTTGAGCTGGTGACCATTGGCCCTTTTGTGACCTTTGTCCCTCACCCCCCTTTTTTATCTTCACATTCAAGATTAGTTTGGCATCTCTCATCCAAAAGACTCACTAATCCAACCCACTGTGAGTTGAGGTAGACAATAGGGGAGTGCAGAATAAGGTAAACATGGTCTTATTTTCTCTTCACTGCACTCATGACAACCACAGCACGTAGCTGCCTGACTCTGAGGGTCCAATGAGACCACCAACCAGCAAGGCTACAACATTTGCATCATGTTCCTGAAATCGAAAAAAGAGACAATTTTGTCAGAAATGGCATACACTGTTATGACTTATAATAAAACTTAGTGTGAAATTATAATGTTGTTTTTTGTGAAATTATAATGTGGGGTGGGGGGGGGGGGGGGGGGTTTGGGGGTTCATGCCATAAAAAACAGTTTTTCCATGGGATAAGAGCTTGTACATATTTGACCGAATAACAGCTTATCTACACAGTCAAGCATGCAACGCAATTAATTAATTCGGCTATCAAGGTGAAAGTATCTCATTAATGATGTATTTATTTTTCCATTAGGTGGTACTGTGCATCTGCATATTATACTTCTTTTATTATTTACTTTTCTTTCCCTTTTCCCAGCATGTCTCTTATGATGTCATCTTTGCATGTAAAACTGGTGGTGAAAAGATAAAAGTTTCAGCAATTAATGAAGACTGAGTCACTCTTGGTCCCTGTGGGAATAGACATCTCACAGATGAAAGAAAATGGTATGGATCTAAACTCGGGCTAAGAGACGTAATTGCGCATTTATATGTGTTCATAACTGACCCCCGTTGCTAGCCTGTCGCTAGTCATCAATCAACCTGACTCTTCTGCGCAGCTGAGTAACACAGCTCCACTTGCTACTGTATAATATCTAAATTCTCCATTTCCCATTGGGAATAAAGCAGGTGTGCCTGCCTTTACCGGTGAAGAAGAACATGGCATTCTCTGAGTTATTGCCAAAAGTGATGAATGTGTGTTAGCCTGTAAGCCTCTCTAAATGGAAAGACACAATGACATAGGTGGGCATTGCCTGTCCTCTCTTGATATCCGTCAACTCTTTATCTTTAAACTGTCCATTTAGTGCCTTTAAAAGCAAAACTTTAAAATTAAGCTACAAATAGTATCAGTCATCTGGGACTTTATAATGATGATAAAAAAAAGTTTTCAGTTACCAATGTCACTGTAGACCGTTGCTTTTCAAACCTGTCCTGGTGATGTCCCAGCACTGTACATTTTAGATGTCTCCCTCATCTAACACACCTGATTCAACTCATCAGCTCATTAGCAGACACTGCAAGACTTATGCTGCATCCCAATTTGCATACTATCTGTCCTAAATAGCATTCGAAATTAGAATTAGTGATCGAATTAGAAATGTATGTTGAAATGAGTCCAATGTTCCAAAGATACCCGGATGGTCTACTTTTTCCAGTTAGAATCCAAAGTGTAGATCTGTGCACACACTAACGGCTAATATTGTCCACAATCCATTGGACGAGAATTCGATTAGAACTACAAACACAAATAAAATGTGTTTATAAAATTACACGTCCAGTCCGACAGTTAAGTAGAGAGGTTTAGATAAAGAGGTTTGAGTGATTAATAATCAGTATCTAACCAGACAAAAAGATATTTATTCAATGTTATCCACATTATATTTCATCTACAACATCATTGTGAATACGTTTGGTCATTAACTTTTAAATGCATCATTATGCAAATTGCAAACACATGAGGAGAGTTCTCTGCATGAAAGACCAATGACTGACAGACCAACGTGCTACTATCTCTCACTGAAATGGTAGGAAATTAAATTAAATTGAATGTGGAGGATTTTAACTGTGACAAGATGATTGACAGGGCAGTTTAAAGGGTGACAGGATGCACATAACTAAGCTACAGAGCTGTCTGTTAAAAGACACAGCTATGACGAGGTAGTATGTCCCAAAGCTTGCCTTATCTTCTGCTACACACTCAAAAGTATATATTTTTCTTTACAAAAACATTATACTTTTAGGGCATAGTATAAGTTGGAAAATTGGGACACATCATTACACTGATCAGCCACAACATTAAAACCACTGACAAGTGAAGTGAATAACATTGATTATATTGTTATAATGGCACTTGGACAGTTCTTGAATTTCATGTGTTGGAAGCAGGACAAATGGGCAAGCGAAAAGATCTGAATGACTCTGACAAGGGCCAAATAGTGATGGCTAGTCAACTGGGTCAGAGCATTATCAGTCTTGTGGGGTGTTCCTGGTATACAGTGGTTATTACCTACCAAAAGTGGTGTAAGGAAGGACAACCGGTGAACTGGTGTCAGAGTCATGGGTGCCCAAGGCTCATTAATGCACATTGGTAGCAAAGGCTAGCCTGTCTGGTCCGATCACACAGAAAAGCTACTGTAGCTCAAATTGCTAAAAGAATAAATAAATAATGCTGCCCATGATAGAAAGGTGTCTGAACACACAATGTATCGTAGTCTGCTGTGTATGGTGCTGCATAGCCGCAGACCTGTCGGAGTACCCATGATGACCTTCGTCCACTGCTGAAAGTGCCTGCAATAGGCACGTGAGCATCAGAACTGGCCCATGGAGCAATGGAAAAAGGCAGCGTGTTCTGATAAATCATGATTTATTTTAGATCAGGTAGATGGCTGGGTGTGTGCGTCTTTTACCTGAGGAAGAGATGGAAGCAGGATGCACTATGGGAAAAAGGCAGTGTTATAATCAGGGTGATGTTCTTGTGGAAAACCTTGGGTTCTGGCATTCATGTGGATGTTACTTTAACAAATACCACCTACCACAGACCACGTACACCTCCTCATGGCAATGGTGTTCCCTAAGGCAGTGGCCTCTTTCAGTAGCACCCTGCCACACTGCAAAAAAAATTTCAGGAATCATTTGAGGAATATGAAAAAGAGTTCAAAGTGTTTCCTTGGCCTCCAAGTTCCCTAAATCTTAATCTGATTGAGCAACTATGGGATGTGCTGGACCAACAAATCCAACCCATGGCAGCTCCACCTCGCAACTTGCAGAATTTAACCCTTAAATGCATGAACGTTTCGCCAATCATTATTACATATTCGGGTCTTTAATGCCCTGGATCTATATCTAACACGGATGGATCTCTACCTGTTGCAATAATATAAAACTCTCCTGAAATTAGTGTAACAATTACAGAAAAATAAAATAAAGCATATTTTGTTACCTTTTGGAGCTTGGAAGGGTTCAGTTTGAGTAGATGTTTTATACCTCCATCACTGTCCTCATCAGAGCTCATTTCCTAGTACATTCAGCATCTGGCTCATATTTGTGATCTCAAACATACTGTATTCTCAAAACTATCATTTTCAACATCTTCATCAATATTTTGATCGCTGACAGCTTCTTCACCAGATCCACCATCAAATGACAGTACTTGATCTGCAGTAAATCGCTGAGCCATTTCAAGTTTTGCTGATGATACTTCCTATTCTTTTGTTTTCTGCCTGCGGTAACCAGTGAAACCACGTCATCATTGTGTATCAGATATTGTTACCCTGTGGAATAAAGGTGAATTGCGCTTATTCAGTCATCAAAGATTAAATTATTTTGCAGAAAAAATATATTTTTCAAAAATTGTTTTTTTTTTTACTTTTAAATATACTGTTACACACCTTGGGTCGTTAGCGACCCTATACAATTTTTCACAAAACATTAATGGAAAAACAGGTATTCTTTTATAATTTTATATATATTTTTTTCTATTTATATTGTTTATAATGAATTGATTGAGGAATACTAAGAAGGCTGATGTCTAACTTTAAAAAATGAACAAGGAGGAGGGTAGTAAATGACATCACGGGTCACTAAAGTCCAGAGATATGCGTTTAAGGGTTAAAGGATCTGCTTCTAATGTCTTGGTGTGGAATCCATGCCTCAATGCATCAGAGCTGTTTTGGCAGAACGAGGGGGTCCTACACGATTTTAGGCAGGTGGTTTTAATGTTGTGGCTGATCAGTGGAAACTGGTTGTGTCGGATGAGGGAGACATACAAAATTGGTGAGGGGTCCCCAGGACAGGTTTGAGGAGCACTGCCGTGTTTGAGAAGCACTGCCATCAGCCATGTACTCCACAAATAAAAGTGTCTAGTAATAGGAGGTTAATCTTCTGGAAAGTTACCTTATGTTCACCTCATGTCAGAAATTATGAGTAATTACAAAATTAAAAATTTTCAGAAAGCTCTGACATCTACATCTGCTGGTTTTTAAACAACATGAAATGACGACTACAGCAGTACAATGTATTCAATGGTTACCTGAGGTCTGTGTTCTTCAAAATGTACTGTTGTAATAACATTCAAATGTGAATTTATGCTGTAAATGATTTGCTGTAGTACAAAAAAACAGATTCATTTTAGCATTAAGAACAATGTAACTGAAAATAATAATTTTCGATTATGACAATGTGACCAGTTCAGAATCCTTAAGTTGTAAACTCATAATTAAGGTAATTCCAACATAATACCAGCCAAATAATATGGTGCATTCACATTATGTTGGAATTACCGTAATTATGAGTTGGTCTTAAAATGTAAGCTCCCATGTAGTGAGGTGCACCTTTTAACTAAATGGTTGTGAAGATACTTTATAAGTTGGAACACAGTGTTGAAACCCCAATAAAAAGCTGAACTCATTCTTGTGTAGTTTCATATCAATATGTCATGTCTACAAAGCTTTCATGATCATAAATCAAAAGTCTACCTTGAGACCTCTGTGTATTGGAAGTCTGTACAAAACCTCGATAAAAGTGGATTTTATTACATATGTGCAATGCAGAGCACTAGCCTTAGATTCAAATCCATCTGGGTCTAGAAGGAGGCATGTGAAATTGAAGAGGAGGACAGCATGATGCATTAAAGGAACATGTACTCTATATTTACTCTATATATTGTATGTGTTTGATTTCTGATGAAATCTTCACTGATGCTGCTAAAGCAACCTCTTTGAAGGTGTTGAGCCTTTATGCAATAGAATCAGGCCCACCTTTAATATTTGGGGGGTGGGGGGGGATTTTTACAGACTCACATTGGCATTACATGCCAGCGTTTATGATTCTTTTTGATTGGCTGCCTTTCTATGGGGCTTTAATATGGAAGTCAAAGAAATAAGTCTCATGTTGTGAGATCATTACATGCCTTACTGGTTTTGAATAGAGAAAATCTCTGAGAGGCAGCATCACACCATGAGAACGCTTAGCAATGTATGATTACAGTGAATCAGTTGTTCAAACAACTATTAATGTATTTTATGTTTTACAGATATTAGAATTGGTTAACATTACCAAAACATAATAATATGGTTTTGGAAAATAAATGCTTTGTGTCAGTTTTTCATTAATTGCGTTCAAAAATGCATTGAGCCATAAAGTTTTATTTCTCTCTGTTCAGGAATGTAAATCAGCTGCTGAGACCATAACTGTGGTAGAGAGACGATGCAGAAGATATTTCAGGTAACAATGTTCATAAACAGAATTTCTCATTTTATAGCTATCATTAGATTAAAAGAATTATGTTTTATTTGTTAATATTTAATGGTGTGCTACTCGGTGAATGGAAAAATTAAGTAATTCCTGTACTAAAGGAATTTAACAACATTAGACATAGCCCTACAACTTTTGCATATATTTTATATAAATATAAATATTTTGGTAACACTTTACAATAAGGTTCATTAGTTAACATTAGTTAACTACATTAGTTAACATGAACTAATAATGAACTGCACTTATAAAGCATTTATTAATATTTGTTAATGTTAATTTCAACATTTACTAATACTTTATTAAAATCTTGTTAACATTAGTTAATGCACTGTGAACTAACATGAACAAACCATGAACAGCTGTATTTTTATTAACTAACGTTAACAAAGATTAACAAATACAGTAACAAATGTATTGCTCATAGTTAGTTCATGTTAGTTAATACATTAACTAATATTAACTAATGAAACCTTATTGTAAAGTGTTATCAATATTTTTTAGCTTTTCCTTTATGTCAGTTTTTTCATTAATTGCATTCAAAAATGCATTGAGCCATACGGTTTTGTCATTTTCTGTCTCGGAATGTAAAGTATCTGTTGAGACCATTACTGTGGAAGAGAGAAGATGCATTAAGACCAGGCGGCAACCTCCCACGGTCTCTCTTGAAGCCAAGACGGAAGTGACTTAAACTGCAATTCATCGACTATCCGCTACAGACTGGCTCCAAAAGGGAGTCAAATCTGTATCTCCCCCATGTTAAAGTGCCCAACTTTACAGCAGAAAAAAACATGTTTACAGCCTGGTACAAAAACTGGTTTTGGTCTATACAGCTATACAGGGTGAATTGCTTTATAACTCATCCGTTTAAATTATATTAAGCCTTAAAGTTCTGCATAATTAAGGGCGTGGCAACTTGAGTGACAGGTGGATTGCCGTTTATCTGTTAGCCATCACGTCACCTCAGCTCCACCCACATCCCGCCTCTTTGCCCATTTTTGGTTATCCGGGAGTGACAGGTGGCGATGCTCTGCCAAGATGGCGATGGCCAAAGTCCGCCCACTTTGGGCTTCAAAAATGCTCTTCAGAAACGTACGGGTGACGTCACGGACACTACGTCTATAGTTTTATACAGTCTATAATTAAGACGAAGCGCTAAAAAATAAATAAATAAAAAAAACATAATGAAAAGGGAAAAAAAGTGAGAAGAGAAGGGTTTATTCTGCAGGCCATAGTTTGCAATAGGCTTTTAATACAGTTGCTCAAATGCTGACCCGTGTTATTGGATTATATAATGTGAGTCATCTACTGTATTACTATACTGGATGAAACAAAGTAGTTTATAACAGTGCATTCCCAGCTGGCCTTTGGAGCAGCTATGACACCTGGTTTAGATGGCTTCTTATAGTCTTGTGCACCTGCCTCCTCAGCTATGAAGAGGCACCAGAGGGCAGGAGGATAAAGACATTGGTTGTAAGGGTAAGAGAATGGATGACCTCACCTGTGTATGGCTGTCCATCCTCACAAACACACACATATTCACTTGCACCTGTGCTTTAAAGGAAGTCTGGGATTCTCTTGTGGCTAAAAACACCAGATCTTATCCTCAGAAACTGACAGGACATGACTTCTTTTTGCTGTATAATTGCTGTGCTTAAAGGCTATTTTACATTCCAGTTATTAAATTCTACAGCTTCATGTCCAAATCAATTTGCAATTTATAGTCTTGCAGTACTTTTAAAAGGCAGACTTTGAACTCTGATCCCACATATATCGTTTAAAGAAGAAAATGATTGTGCTAGTTTATAGAAATACAGAGTTATTTTACCTTGAGCAGGTGCTATAGGTCTGTGCAGCCCATCTGGCATCTCTCCCCCAGAGCAACTGTTAAATCAAATGAGAAATGTCAGTCTTAAACATTGCATTGACTTCAATTCAATCTAAAAGGTGTTTAAATGCCACTAGATATTCAAATTACCAGGTCTTTGTCAATTGTTTTCCTGACCTTTAAAAGTGCACTTACATTTCAGAATAAAAGTGGACAGGGAGAGCAACTGTATTCATATAAATTCCAGAACTTGTCAGATGTCAGAACTCAACTCACGTAACAATCTTCAGCACACCTACAAATAGAGTTTCCTAAGGCTGTCAGTTTCATTTGTTAACACTTAGTCTATGTAACTGTGTCTTTCACTTTGAATGTTAAATTGAATAACTGCTTCAAAGGAATTTAACTACATTAAGCATACTACTACTTTTTCTATGCATTGTACATACTGTACATATGGAGAAATACTTGTCAATGAAACAAAATAATAAAGGGATGAGTTTATTCAGCTGAACAGTGGGGAAACAGTGAATGTGCTTGCTGTACTGTGCTTACAGTAATAAACAGTACTTCTACAGGATTATTCAAGTGCTGCAAGATCAACAATATAAATTTTACAGGAAGACCACAGTTTAGTTCATGTTGGCACAGTTAGACAAAGATGTTTCTACAAAAAAAATGCAAGGCAGGTAGAGGCACAGTAGAGCCTAATGGAAACTCCTACGCTGTTGACGTAGTAACCACTGTGCAGCGCTTCCGGATTCTATGTCAGAACGCAGGCTCACCATTGGCCGATGCTGTTCACGTGAGCAACACGACCCATGTGTGTGATGCTGATGCAGGAGCCAATAATGAAGCGGCGTTTTGCTGTAGAACCCAGAAGCGCTTCACTGTGTTTACTACGTCAACAGCGTAGGAGAAACACAGACGAGAAGAAATTGTTGAATAAAGTTGTTATTTCTGTTTTGTTTTTGTGCACAAAAAGTATTCTCGTCGCTTCATAACATCAAGGTTGAACCACTGGAGTCACATGGACTCCAGTGGAGTCCAATGATCTTTCTGGGCCTTGAAGGTTGCAATGACATTGCTGCCTATGGATGGTTCAGAAACCTCTCGGATTTCATCAAAAATATCTTAAAGAATTAGTTAACTTTAAAATGAAAATTACCCCAAGATTTACTCACCCTCAAGCCACCCTAGGTGTGTTTGACTTTCGTCTTTCTGATAAAGACAATCGGAGTTATATTAATAAATATCCTGAAGCTTCCAAGCTTAATAATGGCAGTGAACGGGGCTCACGAGTTTGAAGCTCAAAAAAGTGCATCCATCCATCATAAACGTACTCCACACGGCTCCGGGGGGTTAATAAAGGCCTTCTGAAGTGAAGCGATGGGTTTGTGTAAGGAAAATATCCATATTTAACATGCACGTTATAAAGTAAAATATCTAGCTTCTGCCAGACCGCCTTCTGTATTCAACTTCAACACCTCAGTTCAAAACGCTTATGCTACGTCCTAGTCATACGTCGTGTCAGTTACGCTTTTTTCGTAAGTTCGGAAGCTACATATTTTACATTATAACGTGTTAAAGGGGTCATGAATTGAGAAATCAACTTTTCCTTGAGCTTTTGATATATAAAAGGTCATTGTAATATAAGAATATCCTGTTTCGGAGCTGAAAATGTCCTTGTTAGTCAAATAAAAGCTTTTATTGACAGCTGGCTCATCAAACGAGAGATCTACAAATGTGCTTCTCTGTGACATCAGAGAGCAGCGAAACGCCGCCTAAACAGAAGAAGACCAACGCCTAATTATGTAGCCGATTCGCGCATGACATGTAACATAAATTACATAGGCTTACGTGGCGCTAAACCGGATCAAGCTACCAAGCAATAAACATGCAGTTGAAGATTAAAAAATAGTGTGCAGTGCCTGGTTGTGGAAGAACACAGTCGCGTTTGTTCGCTTCATTTCACCGCGGATTCTTTTGTAAACAAGAGACTGGATTTGCAGACAGATTGAGATTAAAAAACGATGCTGTGCCTTCTATATTGGATCCGACAGGAATGGTGCAACACACTTACGTAAGTAAAAAATGTTTTTTATATGTGATAGTATTGCATTGTTACAGATCGTTTGATATCTACTGATTATGTGTACGTGTCTAACGGAACATAACTTACCACGCTGTCACAGGCTGGAGTATCCTTTTGTATTTGTGGTTTGTGGTCATTGTCCTGCGTTTCGGGATCAGACTCTGGGTCGAACACGTATGGGCCAGGGCTCGCAAAATCGCTAGCCCGACATCCCGGGGCTAATGTGTTTTCCAGTCAGGATACCAAAACGTATCACCGGCCTGCCCGATGGGTTATCTTAAATAGTGAAATAAAATTCCTTTCTTGATGTGCGTTGTTCAGTCTCTTGACTGAAAGGAAAAATACAATCGCGGAAGTTTTGAACATGCTGATTTGTCTGCAGTGAAGTTTTGCTGATGCACGTACTTGGCTTGTGTGTGTGTGTGTGTGTGTGTGTGTGTGTGTGTGTGTGTGTGTGTGTGTGTGTGTGTGTGTGTGTGTGTGCGTGTGTGTGTGTGTGTGTGTTAGTGATGCGCGGTTCGCGGTTATATCCACCGATCGGGCGGGCCGAGTAATAAAAAATAACATTCCAATTAATTGCGGGTGGATGAGAGATAAATCATTGTGTTTGTTTGATAAAGACATTTTGCGAGCCCTATGGGCAAATCATTCTGGTTGCCGTTTTTCCATATTGGAAGTTTTCAAAACAATTCCTCACGTGTACTGACAGGTGAGTTGAAACTCATTATAATATGCAAAACTGTTATCCAATCACAACAGTGGGTGTTTACTTCCAAGTGTTCAATGTGGCACGCCCATAAAAACCGAGCGTTTCAAGAGCTAGGCTCAAAACCAGGGTAGAAAATAGCCTATTACTTATTCATTAGGATGTTTTTGAATGTAAAAACCATGCGAACGTCATAAGTAGACAACAGTATAAAAAAATTTTAAAAAGCCAGTTCATGACCCCTTTAAATATGAATATTTTCCTTGCACAAATGCATCGTTTTGCTTCAGAAGGCCTATATTAACGCCCTGGAGCAATGGATGCACTTTTTTGAGCTTCAAACTCCTGAGCCCCGTTCACTGCCATTATAAAGCTTGGAAGCGTCAGGATATTTATTAATATAACTCCAATTGTGTTCATCAGAAAGAAGAAAGTCATATACACCTAGGATGTCTTGGGGGTGAGTAAATCTTGGAGTAATTTTCATTTTAAAGTGAACTAATCCTTTAATTTGTGTTCCGAAGGTGAGCGAAGGTCGTACGGGTTTGGAACGACATGAGGGTGAGTAATTAATGACAGAATTTTCATTTTTGGGTGAACTAAACCTTTAAAGAATGCAACACGCGTCTCCTGGAAATCCTGTAGAATCAGATGGCGATTCCAAGTCCTGGATATACTGTCCTGCATTTCTGTTCTTGGATGTTTATCTTCTGAAGCCCTGTTTATGTTTAACTTTCCCTGCATTTAAGATTATTAATGTAAAGACTGGGGTCGATAAGGTATTTTTTTTTTTTTTTTATTCTCACCAAGGCTGCATTTATTTGATACTTGCAGTAAAAGAGTAATATTACATAATAATAGTAGTAATAATAATAATAATAATATAACTTAATATAACTAAGCTCTAATTTTAAAATTTTATATTTTCATAATTTATTAATGTGATGGCGACACTGAATTTTCAGTAGCCATTACTGCAGGCAGTGTCACATGGTCCATCAGAAATTATTCTAATAATGCTGCTTTGGTGCTCAGGAAACATAAATTAATATATGTTGCTAATAAAAGTGATATATGTTCCTAATAAAATTCCTGTTACAGAGTAGCTCTTTCTAGTTAAATATAAAGAACACAATTCTATATAAGTCATACAGAACTAAGAACAGGTCAAAGGTCATGATGGATTGGATTACACCTTAAATGGTTCAAATGGCTTTTAAAGATCTGCCCACTGTAGTAGACACCATGCATTAAAAGGTTAAATAACCTGAGAGTAAGACAACAGTGAACATTTATATGGAGTGACGATACATAGTCGTCATTTGATACAAAAGCAGGATGTTGTAGTACAGGGCACTCTGCAGGCTGCAGCACTGAATAGCTTAGCCGGCATCAAATCCATCAAGTCAAGGGATTTGCAAGAGATGATGAAGTGTCATTACCTCGCTCTCCTCATTACCAGGTCCTCATCAGTGGCAGCTTGTGCGTAATATTAATTAATGAGAGCGGAAGAGTAGAATAGGGAACACACTGACTTCTCAATTTATATTCTAGGGATTTTTTTTCATCATATTTTGTGACTGGTTCATAAAGACCCCCCATTTCTTTAAAAGCAAATATTATTATTGTCATTTACCAGAGATACATAACAGACCAAGCCCAGTATTTTACCATGTCAATTCAATAAATTCAAATTCAATTCAATTTTGTCATGGCAACTGTCATTAGGCCGTGTAGCTAAATTCTGACAACCAAATGAGACCCAGGAAAACACTGCTTTTCCCCCGGTCTATTTGACCCCTGGGTATCAATCTGATGCATGGTTATTGTGATAACTGACAAAAATGGGCAAAAATGTTGTCCTGTATGACAAATACTAACAATGGGGGTGTGCACAGTAACTCTGATTCTGAAATAATGTCAAGCTCCAGGTACACACATGGTTTGTTAGTCTTTATATGTGCAGCTTTTGGTGTGTGTCTTCTTGGTGGTCAAACTCCAAGAATCGCTCATCTGCTTTGGTGCACTAACAGGAATAGGTTGCAAGCAGCACTTTAAAGACTATAGTTGGTATAGAAGTTCAAATGAAATTAATAATTATATGCGTAATTGTGTAGCCTACTTTGATACAGAAAGTAGGGGTCTGCAGAGAACAGTGCTCATTTCTGCTTGTTAAAAAAAAAAAAAAAAAAGAAGAGAACAAAGAAAGATGAGAAGTATAAAGTAACTGTAAGTTATGTTATGATGAATTACAAAAAATAAAACCAATTCTGTATTTTGCTAAAAGCATTTTATGTGTTTTCAAACAAGAGCTCATTTATGTTCAGAACATGGTTTAGCAAAAGGATTCCTAATCACTTAAATGTGCTGTATGTAATTTTTTGACTGTACTAAAGTATAAAAATACCATAATATGTTTGCAGATATTTAGAAAACATGTTAAGTTCACATACTTGTTTCTCTGAAAAACAATGCTACAGCCGTGTCGGAATGTATGTTTTTGTTTTGGTCTGTGTGATCCCGCCCGCTGCCAATTTACCCAATAGTATTTCAACAGCCATGGGTTGCCTTTTGGTGGAAAACAGTGAATTGCAGCCATGGAAGCAAGCAAACAAACTGGGTCAGAGATCGCAAATTCTACCCAACCTAAAAAGCCTCAGTATCTATCTGTCCAGAGACATATTAAGCTTGGGTAAATCAACTCATCAACCTACAGTGTAAGGCTCGTCACGTTCCATTGTCAATTACACTTGTTCCTGTTGCGTGTCCCCAATTTGGTAACCCGTGTGAGCGTCGAGTCTGAGGAGGAGGGGGGCGGTGGAAACAACTCTCCAATATTTTGAATTTGGACTGCAGTACCTATTTCAACCGCTAGCTGTCAATATTATATGCCAGAGATGTTCACAAGTCTTTCATCTGGAGTCCGAGTCGAGTCTGAAGTCTTTCATCTGGAGTCCGAGTCAAGTCTGAAGTCTTTATCACTGGAGTCCGAGTGAAGTCTGAAGTCTTTATCACTGGAGTCCGACTCTCGAGTCATTTCAACAAACAAGACCTTAAGATCTTTAAGTCTTACAAAAAAGATGTCATATTCAAAAATCCTATTTTTTTTTTTTTTTTTTGAAATTATACAAAATATATGACCTTTCTATCATCTGTTTTGTTTGTAATAAAGGTCCTAAGATGTAAGGGATACATCCAGCCTGTTACGTTATAATCCATTATAATGTAAAATACAAAACAATTGTCCTGGCAACAAGACGAGTAGTAATTTTAAATACAGTTGCTGAGTGGACACAAGATGGCGCCAGTCATGTTTGTTATACAGCGTTGTTATTGACGACAGACATTATCAGAAAATATCAAACCTCGGAATGTTTCCAGTTGTTTCAAGTCAATAGAAAACTGTACGCATGCTGATTGCGATACGTTAAAATATGCACTTTAAGTAATAAATGGATTAACATATTTCTCTCTCTCTCTCTCGTAGACACACATTAACAGAAAGAAAAGCTGCATATACTACGAAAAGATTGATAAAAGTAAAACGTAATGCTAGGTTTAAAGGTTAGATTTTATTCATGTTTTAACAGGCTGGCAATCCAAAAGAGCCACCCAGCTATACCACAGTAAAACAGCTAGATGTGTGAGTTAATGTGACTAACCTTTGTGGATGCGATGTCTAATAAAATGTCTTTCCGGTGTCTTTAATTGTTTTCCACACATTCTTTGCATCTAGCCGAACTGACATGGTAATAAATCCAAATGTGAGAACATATGGCACGATGAATCCTGTCATGTTTCATGGGACTCTAATGACATTTCGGAGTTTATGCGCATTACACGGACATCCGTAATCAAATTCTATAACAAGGGTCCGATCTACCACGTCACGTACATGTGAAGCAGATATTATAACATTCAAAAAAAGCTTTTTTTTTTTTTCATTTACGATAGTTAAGGATTAAAGACTTCAGTTGTTTTTAAAATATTCACGAGTCCTTTTTGTCGAGTCAAGTCTGAAGTCATTTCAGGTCGAGTCCCGAGTCAAGTCTGAAGTCTCATAAAATGCGACTCGAGTGGGACTTGAGTCCGAGTCATTAACTCGAGTGCCCATCTCTGTTACATACTGCACCTTTAAAGGCACAATATGTAAGATTTTTGTAATAAAATATCCAAAAACCACAGTACAGTACAGTTGTGTACTTACATTATCCAAAAATTTGTAAATCCAGAGAAATTCCAATTTTAAATAATGGCTCGTCCCTTGCCATTGTCTCCTATCAATGACGTAATATCCGCGCTATCTTCGGTTTCCGCTTGTAGAAACCATGGAAACACACATGGACAAATGCGGAAGTGGTGGTTATACAGCATCTAGCATCATCATGGATCAAGATTATTCATTGGCGAGTACAGAAAATCCAAAAACACATAGATCAACTGAGGGAAGCAGTCTTTGGGACAAACTAAGAAATAAAACAAGGATCAATATCGGCGTGGCGTTTTCGAGATGGAGAGAGCTTTGCGACAAACTTGGACTTGACAGAGACTCCGCTCTCGCATGTGTTTTAATAAACAGGTAAGCAACTATATATTATTTATTGTACAAGTAATAGTCATGTACAGTTTATTTTAATAGATGAATGAAAACACAGATATGACGTGACAGCTGATAATACATACTGTAGGTAGATTCATTTGAAAAACTATCAAGTGTTCGTAATTGTACATAATTCTGTGTGGGTTATGCTGATGAAATAACACATAAAATAACACAAAATATTGCACTTTGTTTGTACTTCAGTAACGCTTTTATCAAGTCTGGTGACCAAGTCTATGGCAGTGAAATTAAATACAGTATGTGTTGCATAAAAATATTTAGCCATTACGTGCAAATACTGTGGGTTCGTTCAAATGTACTTTTAGTATAATAAAACTGCGCATCATTAACCCACCAAATCATTTGGCAAATAGTCACATATCAGTAACAGGCTAATATACCATTACATTTCACATTCCTTGCAGTTTATTCATTACGATGACATAAAATTGTGTGATAAGACATACAGGTAATTCAAAAACTAATTCATTACCTCATCCGTGAACATGATTCGTGAATTCCATGGACTTACATACTCCAACTTACATATTGTTCCTTTAAGCTAAACTGCTTCCATGTGAATCCGTAGTGTAACATAGCAAGACTTTTGACCATTAGCATAAAGTCTGGTGCACTTTGAAGCGACCATCGTACCTCCTCCATGTAAAGAGAAAGAACACATTACAGCAGTGGTTCACAACCAGAAAACTAGGGGGCCTTAGGCTTAAAAGGCTTAAGATGGCTTAAAATTATTTAAAATAAGACCAAATTAGATTTAAAATAAGCTAAAACAGCTACAAATTTACAGCTGACAGGGTTCTCATGATCTTGGACATGGACAACCATGGATATGTGATTTCCAAAGTAGGAAAAGTATATTTAACTCGTTATTAGTTAATTAATTAGTTATGGGGAAAAATAACTCATTAAAATTATTAATAATTAAGCATTTAACGCACCCGCCCCAGACCTACGTAGTTCATCTTACATTTCATACAGTTGATTGGTGATGAACATGAAGCAGGGAAACAATTCACTGCGTGTTGGAGCCTATAGAATGCAGTTAGAACGGCTCTAAAATTTACGATATTAGGGCAAAAACCTGGCTGATTTCCATGGATTATTTCTTCCTCAAACATGGTCATTGTAGAAACCCAGTACTTTGTAAATTTAACTTTATTTCCAGGCCAACTGGTACACACCGACATGAATAGCACCAGCCTTTCAGATTGGATTTGGTGATTTCAGACAGCACTTGTCATTTTTGTGCACAATATGCATCAGACGGTCAGAGACTGTGGGTGGTCCGTGGGTGTGCTGTCTGAGGCTGAGGCATTTGAAACTGTGCACTATATGAAGTCCTTATAACTCCGGATAAATATTCATACTTTTAATATTCTCATGACATATAATAATTGTATAAACAGGAAAACATTACACTTGCATGATCTCTGAATGGTTGATGGTTTTGTTTTGTCTTGTCTGGAGAAGACTTTCACTTTGTCTGACCAGAGCTTTACACTTCAATGCTTCACAACTCTGCGGTCCCACAGCGTATCGGCCAAAAATCAATACACAACTCTCACAGACAACTAAAACAACTATAGCTTAATTTGTTTTTGCATGGTGGCAGGAGGAGGTCAGTGAAGAATGAGTGTCCTTAAATGTTCACAACTGAACTACATTCTTGAACTACATGTAATTTAATCAAATTATTGTTTTGTTTTGTTTTTTTTCCTGCTATTTCTACAAGAACGTGCCAGATAAATCCAAGTGAGCAAACAGAAGGGCTGCTAAAGCTGTGTCTTATCTGGACAAAATGGCTTCAGAAGGACCCAGGAAGGGGCCTATTAGTGTAGAGAGGATGGCAGTGAGGCTTTTTAAGCAGTCTTGGGAAAATAAGACCAAATATCTCAAATATAGGAGGGCAAAAAAGTTGTACACAGAGTACTTAACAATACAGCAAATGACAGGTCAGGTATTTTTTCAAGTGTATAAATTAAAGGGGTCATGAACTGACTTTTTTTATTTTTTTATACTGTTGTCTGAGGTCTACTTATGACGTTCGCGTGGTTTTTACATTCAAAAACATCCTAATGAATAAGTAATAGGCTATTTTCTACCCTGGTTTTGAGCCTAGCTCTTGAAACGCTCGGTTTTTATGGGCGTGCCGCATTGAAGACTTGGAAGTAAACGCCTACTGCTATGATTGGATAACAGTTTTGCATATTATAATGAGCTTCGGCTCCCCCGTCAGTACACGTGAGGAATTGTTTTGAAAACTTCCAATATGGAAAAACAGCAACCGGAATGATTCGCCCACAGGGCTCGCAAAATGTCTTTATCAAACAAACACGATTTATCTCTCATCCACCCGCAATTAATTGGAATGTTATTTTTTATTACTTGGCCGGCCCGATCGGTGGATATAACCGCGAACTGTGCATAACATGTGCGTGCGCGATAGTGCGAGCCCTGGCCTGTACATGTTCGAGTCTGATCACGAATCGCAGGACAATGAACCAACAACACCTCAAATACAAAGCCTGTGACAGCGTGGAAGTTATGTTTAGTTAGACACGTACATAATCAGTAGATATCAAACGTAACAATGCAATACTATCACATATAAAAAACATTTTTTACTCACATAATTGTGTTGCATCATTCCTGTCAGATCCAGAAGCCACAGCATTGTTTTTTAATCTCATCCTGTCTGCAAATCCAGTCTCTTGTTTACAAACTAATCCGGTGAAATGAAGCGAACAAATGCAATGTCTTCCCCACATGAGCTGGATCTTCATTAAAAATAAAGTTCAACCATGCATTTTGGAATCCAAAGGAAGCTTATGGCATGTTTGAAACATGCCATAAGCTTTATTGCTTGGAAGTTTGATCCGGTTTAGCTCCACGTAGGCCTGTTATTTATCTAACATGCCAGGCACGAATCTGTGGGCGGGGCTACAGAATTAGGCGTTCGTCTTCTACGGTCAAGGCGGCGTTTCACTGCACTTTGACGTCACGGGGACGCACATTCGCAGATCGATTGTTTGCTGAGCCAGCTGTCAATAAAAGCTTTTATTTGACTAACAAGGAAGTTTTCAGCTCTGAAATTTACAGGATATTCTTATATTACCATGACCTTTTATATATCAAAAGCTCAAGGGAAAGTTGATTTTTCAATTCATGACCCCTTTAAATATTAAACTCTGGAATAAATAATAATTACCATCACCATTGAAAAGCAAAAGAATGCAATTAAAAGCTGTATTAACACCAGTGCATGCAATTAGATGTGATGTATGCAGTCCGATTGGCCAGAAGAGGTGAGGGCACTTGACAAGGCTCAGCTAAAATCAGTCACTAAATGCCAGAATCTGACAAGTGTTTTGCACAGGCATTTACTAAGTGGCAAGGTATAAATTGGGGTGGATTGGCATTAATTAGCCAAATAGTTTCTGAAGCTGAATGCTAATGGAGACCATTTTGCCGCCTTGGATATAAAGACCAGGCAATGCATGTCAATAGCTTCCTTCTGAAGCCTGAAGATACAGTGAGGTTAACAGCAAACAAAAATGTCAACAACAATAAATCCATTGCAAGCTGCTTCCAGTACTCATTTAAATATATAAACAAATGCATTCACTCTTTCAGGGAAACATATCCACAAAGGTGATACGCTCACTGAATTGTATCATTGATATGCTAGTATTTTGTGCTTTAGCAAAAGTTTTTTCTCAAACTTTCTGACGTTAGCATGTCCAATTCTCCAAGCCCTCATTTACTCCACACCGCTTCGCCAAGTCGATATTAGCCTGGCGGTAACAGGCAACCTAGCTCCTCTCGCTCTCCCAGTCAGCCAGACTCAGCCTTTGACTGGTCTACAGGCAGAATCTGCCAGTGCTGATAGTATTGACAGGTTGCCCTGCATGTGGTCCAGAGCACACAGACTATATGAAGCACTGGTGCCTAGGAGAAAGAGAGGATTGGTGGATTGAGCACTCTGCTGCTAAGATAGTGAGCACCACACCTTTCTGTAGGGAAGATGGGATTATTGCACTTCTCTGCTGTTCAAGCTAAGCACTGCCTCAATTTTTACGTTTAACTCTGCGACACTATTAGAAAGATTGGATTTTCTTTGAATAACTATAAAAAGCATTTCATATTGTGTTTAGTGTTATGCTTGTGTTAGTCTCTTAATGAAATTTAATAATATGGTACGGTTTAATGTTTGGAAACATAGAGTCCATAAACCCTGACTTCTATGAGCAGTAGCTGTATGACGTCATTTGAAAATGGAAGCACCCAGATAGACAGATTTCACAGTGGTAAATTATCACATTTTTTGTGTGTTTGTTGCAACATATAATTTTCCTACACTGTCACTATGCAAAAAAAAAAAAATATATATATACACTCACCTAAAGGATTACTAGGAACACCATACTAATACTGCCTTAATTCTACGTGGCATTGATTCAACAAGGTGCTGAAAGCATTCTTTAGAAATGTTGGCCCATATTGATAGGATAGCATCTTGCAGTTGATGGAGATTTGTGGGATGCACATCCAGGGCACGAAGCTCCCGTTCCACCACATCCCAAAGATGCTCTATTGGGTTGAGATCTGGTGACTGTGGGGGCCATTTTAGTACAGTGAACTCATTGTCATGTTCAAGAAACCAATTTGAAATGATTCGAGCTTTGTGACATGGTGCATTATCCTGCTGGAAGTAGCCATCAGAGGATGGGTACATGGTGGTCATAAAGGGATGGACATGGTCAGAAACAATGCTCAGGTAGGCCGTGGCATTTAAACGATGCCCAATTGGCACTAAGGGGCCTAAAGTGTGCCAAGAAAACATCCCCCACACCATTACACCACCACCACCAGCCTGCACAGTGGTAACAAGGCATGATGGATCCATGTTCTCATTCTGTTTACGCCAAATTCTGACTCTACCATCTGAATGTCTCAACAGAAATCGAGACTCATCAGACCAGGCAACATTTTTCCAGTCTTCAACTGTCCAATTTTGGTGAGCTTGTGCAAATTGTAGCCTCTTTTTCCTATTTGTAGTGGAGATGAGTGGTACCCAGTGGGGTCTTCTGCTGTTGTAGCCCATCCTCCTCAAGGTTGTGCGTGTTGTGGCTTCACAAATGCTTTGCTGCATACCTCGGTTGTAACGAGTGGTTATTTCAGTCAAAGTTGCTCTTCTATCAGCTTGAATCAGTCGGCCCATTCTTCTCTGACCTCTAGCATCAACAAGGCATTTTCGCCCAGAGGACTGCCGCATACTGGATGTTTTTCCCTTTTCACACCATTCTTTGTAAACTCTAGAAATGGTTGTGCGTGAAAATCCCAGTAACTGAGCAGATTGTGAAATACTCAGACCGGCCCGTCTGGCACCAACAACCATGCCACGCTCAAAATTGCTTAAATCACCTTTCTTTCCCATTCTGACATTCAGTTTGGAGTTCAGGAGATTGTCTTGACCAGGACCACACCCCTAAATGCATTGAAGCAACTGCCATGTGATTGGTTGATTAGATAATTGCATTAATGAGAAATTGAACAGGTGTTCCTAATAATCCTTTAGGTGAGTGTATATATAGCAAATAGTGCTGTCAAATTGATTAATCACGATTTGTATTTATATATATATATATGTGTGTGTGTGTGTGTGTGTATATACAGACACATATTTATACACGTGTGTGCTTACCATTTTAATGGACCCTTTTACAGACTGATAGATTGATCATGTGTTTTCACAGTTATCAACATCGCAAAACTAGTGCAGTTTTTCATATTTTCTTTTTATAAAATGTATTTATAATGCTATACTTTGTGTTCCCTATCGGTCAGTCACGTTCGACGTTACGAATTGGGCTCTCAGACGAGATCCCAGTTTGACAGTCCTTCTGATGTAACATCTCCGTTCCCTCCTTCAGGAAACGGTGGTTATAAGTAACCTAGACGTTATATTACCTTGGAAGTAAATTACAAAAACGAGTTCTCGCAATTTGCATTCTCTCACAAATGTTTTGTGTTCCCCCAAGAAACATTGCGTTCACTTGCAAAACCTTTGCGTTCCCCCTAGAAACTTTGTGTTTGCTCGCAAAACCTTTGCGTTCCCCCAAGAAACTTTGTCCCTTTAGGGGCTCCATATGTTTCTAATACAATGGCTGAGGAAGTGACAGCAAATTTCAAATCATTCTTTCTTCTGACTGCTGTAATCAATATCTCGCTATTTTTCCCTCTTTTGCAAAGTCTTGGAAACGCTAACTTTTTTTTTTGCTATTGGAGCAAATGGGAATACAATATACAATATCCTCTTCACCACTGAATGTCAAGTAGATTCCAAGGCAGGCAAACAGGCTATGCAACTGTGGCATGATGAGCTGGAAGCCCATTTGCCCGCGTTGTAGTAAATGCTGTGACGTCATTAATTTGTGCCCGCATTTAGGCTTGAGCGCACCTTTGGTGGCAGCTCGCCTGTTTGTTCGTGTGCCTTGGCCAGGTGCTGCGTGTTGTTGTGTGTTGCTGTGACTGTCTCGAGGTAAGCGGACTGATGGTAGACTGCGTGCGATCTCCAGTGTGTATGTAGTAACTAAATGGTTTGTTGCTCTTATTTAGTGGGCAACGGTTTGATGCTGTAATCTATTGTTTTCCACTACAAACATGGTTTTGGGATCCTCCCGTTTGTTACCGGCTGGCTGCTGTGCAGGTGTCTGTACCCTTCAGGTGCGGGCATGACGGGTTTTAATGAATTGCTGTCGACATTTAAAATATAGCAACTGGTCAAATAGTAACTCTCCTGTATTGTTTCTTTAGTTTGTGATGTATGAATGACGACTACTGTGAACTATTAAAGGGACATCTTTTTCTTTGTGTACCTGATCCCACAGCTATGTGACGGTAGGTCAGCATCTAAATTTCCCGTTAAAAGAAAAACATAAATTGTCTTTTAATCATTTGTATTCAGGAGGATTACAGTCCGTGCAGTGATGTCACCGCTGTTTTGTCATAGCTTGTTTTGATACAGCTGTGCTCAAATTACACCCTCATACTCACTGCTTTACACGGTTTGAGCTTTTTTTGTTTGTTTGTTTTAGCTTTTTTTTTTTTTTTTATGTTTGTATAATTTTGTTTTGTGTTTTGACTGTTTTGTTATAGAATTATTTGTTTGAATATTGATTTATTTTGGTGTTATTTAATTGAATCTAATTGTTTTGTGTATGTGTATAACATACATACTTGTCTATATCTCTTTGAGTTTTTTTTGGTTAAAGATTATTGAATTTGGTTGTTTGTATTATTACTACTATTGTTGTTATCAATTGTTTTCTTTATTGAACTGGGCCATTAAGGTCTTATATCAAGGCCTGTTTGTGGATGAACATTTGCCATCCACCTGTCGGTTTATATAATCATTTATTTTTCTTCTCTGTATGGTGTATGTGTGTGTGGTGTTTTTTTTTTTTTTTTTTTTTAAGGAGCTGTGGCCTTCTTGGTGTAGGAAATTGACTGTTCCCTTCTCCTCTTTGGTGGTGGTGTTTACACTGTGCGCCGTGACTGATCACTTCACTGGAGCCCTTGTGCTATGAGTGTGAACATGCAGTGTGTGTGAGGGGAACGTGTATATATATCTTGCAAAGGCACTTCTCGAGAGAGGCTGCAGCTTCTGTTCTTTTAACCCCCTGAACCCGAAGAACGCGCCCGCGCGTTTTGCTGGATTTTTCCTCATGACAGTGTAAAACAACTTAACATACTCCGTTATTTTTGGCCTCACAGACATGAACGTCATGTCTTTACAAAGCTTAAAGTGTCTACTTTTTTTATGTGCACTCAAAATAAAAACTAAATGTTGTGCTTTTCGCTAAATAAAGAAAACAAACAGGATGCGCGTTCTCCCATCTGTCTCCCTGTGATGTCTACTCTGAAATGCGTCTGAAAATGAACTCAGAACTCAGAGAATACTTGTCACACAGACACGACAGATATCTCTTTATAAAGCTTGGAATGTCTACTTTTAAATGAAGTCATTTATATAAAAAACGTCTCGGTTACGTATGTAACCCTCGTTCCCTGAAGGAGGGAACGGAGACGTACGTCGGAACTGACCGACGAATTGGGATCTATTTTCAGAGACCAATCTACTTCGAGTGTTTAAAAACGAGCCAATGAGGATTGGCATGCGGTTGACGCATTCCACGACCCGCCCCGCATCGCGGGTATAAATACGGAAGTGGAATACCTCATCATTGCTTTTCAACTGAGGAGCCGAGACAAGTGACTCGGCCTTCAGCTGAAGCACAGCACCTGGCGACGGGACGTACGTCTCCGTTCCCTCCTTCAGGGAACGAGGGTTACATACGTAACCGAGACGTTCCCTTTCAGTCGGTCACGTTCGACGTACGTCGGAACTGACCGACGAATTGGGATCCCTACCAACACGCCAGGGATGCTGGCCCTTCCAGCGCCCTGCCTGAGCTCACTGGACCACACCTATGTTGGAGTGGGAGTCAGGGCTCCCGGCAGGGAAGGTCAGTCACTGCTGTTCCTGCAAGACCCACTCAGCGTGACTATTGGATAACGCTGGGAAAGCATGCCCGTCTCGTGGAGATGGTACGCTGCGGAGCCACGTCCTTCAGGGGAAGGAGAGGTGGCGAAATACACATAAGGACTAACCTATCAGGGTAGTACTACATATGGCAGTCTCTGGGGTGGATCCAGCCTGGTCCCAGGGGGGAAAGAACACCACCAGAGATGACAGAGCGGGCTCTGTCAAGGGAAAGACACGGGGCTAGCCAAATAGGGTAGCTGGTACCGTGGAAAAATACACATATGGGGTTGCCGTTAGGGAACCACTACATATGGCACCCAGCCTACACACACGTTCCACAAGCATACGGGTGCAGGCCTGGCGTCAGACGGCCGCAACGTCTGACACCGAAGGGGTGACGGAGGAGCTCGTCAGGGTTAGCCGTTTCCGGGGAACACAACTGGAGATAATAGACGCACGTATCCGGCCCAGAGGGCGGGAGTGGCGTTGCAAGCCGACACTAGAACGGGCACTTAGCGCTACTGGCCACTGGGGGCGAGGATGCGGGAAGATACCGGCTCTACACGCAGGCTATAGAATCTAGCGAACGTGTTAGGTGTCGCCCAGCCTGCAGCTCTACATATATCTGTCAGCGAGGCGCCTTGAGCCAGCTCCCAGGAGGAAGCTACACTCCTTGTGGAGTGCGCTCGCACCCTGAACGGGCAAGGCACGTCTTGGCACTGGTAAGCCAAGACGATAGCATCCACTATCCAGTGGGCTAACCTCTGCTTGGAGACAGCCTTTCCCTTCTGCTGGCCTCCGTAACAGACGAAGAGCTGTTCTGAGGTTCTAAAGCTTTGAGTTCGGTCCACGTAGGCACGGAGGGCGCGGACAGGACAGAGCAAAGCTAGGGCTGGGTCTGCCTCCTCCGAGGGCAGCGCTTGCAGGTTCACCACCTGATCCCGGAAGGGAGTGGTAGGAACCTTGGGCACATATCCAGGCCGGGGTCTCAGGACAACGTGAGAGTTGGCCGGCCCGAATTCTAGGCACGATTCGTTGACCGAAAGTGCATGCAGGTCCCCCACCCTCTTGATTGAGGCCAATGCAGTCAGGAGCACTGTCTTCATGGACAGGATGTTTAACTCTGCAGACTGCAAAGGCTCAAAGGGAGGACCCTGAAGTGCTCTGAGCACCAGGGCTAGGTCCCAAGAGGGTATCGAGGTTGGACGAGGAGGATTCAGTCTCCTCGCACCTCTACCGCTATTGCGGCGACGTACACTTTGAGGGTGGAGGGAGACAGCCTTCGCTCCAGCCCATCCTGCAGGAAAGAAAGCACGACATTAACCGAACACCTTCGGGGGTCTTCCCGGCGGGAAGAGCACCACTCAACGAACAGGTTCCACTTCAACGTGTAGAGGCGCCTTGTAGAGGGGGCTCTAGCAGAAGTGATGGTGTCTACCACAGCTTGTGGTAGGCCACCTAGAACCTCCGCGTCCCGTCCAGGGACCAGACATGGAGTTTCCAGAGGTCTGGACGCGGGTGCCATAGAGTGCCCCGCCCCTGAGAAAGCAGGTCCTTCCTCAGGGGGATCGGCCAGGGAGGGGCTGTCGCGAGGAGTGTGAGTTCGGAGAACCAGGTCCGCTTGGGCCAGTAGGGCGCAACTAACAAGACCTGCTCCTCGTCCTCCCTGACCTTGCACAGTGTCTGTGCAAGAAGGCTCACTGGGGGAAACGCATATTTGCGTAGGTCCCGGGGCCAGCTGTGCGCCAGTGCATCCGTGCCGAGGGTGCCCCCGGTCAGGGAATAGTACAACTGGCAATGGGTCGAGTCCGGAGAGGCAAACAGGTCTACCTGCGCGGCTCCGAAGAGGTCCCATATCAGCTGGACACTCCGGGGGTGGAGTCGCCACTCTCCCGGAGGTGTCGGCTGACGAGAGAGCTTGTCGGCTGTCTGGTTCAGCGCACCTGGGATGTGAATGGCCCGAAGCGACCTCAGACGCTTCTGACTCCACAGGAGGAGATGGCGGGCGAGTTGGAGCACGCAACGGGAGCGTAGACCACCCTGACGGTTGATGTACGCAACGGCCGCAGTGCTGTCCGTACGGACCAGTACGTGCTTGCCCTGTAGCGGCTTTTTGAGGCGGCCCAGGGCGAGACGTACTGCCAATAACTCTAGGCAATTGATGTGCCAACACAGTTGGGGCCCCGTCCACAGACCCGAAACTGTGTGCCCGTTGTACGTGGCCCCCCAGCCCGTGGATGAGGCATCCGTGAAGACCACAGCATGCCTGGACACCTGTTCTAAGGGCACTCCCGCCCGTAGAAACGAAGGGTCCGCCCAGGGGTTGAAGGTTTGGCGACAGTAAGGAGTAACTGAGACCCGGTACTTGCCGCTCTGCCACGCCCATCTCGGGACTCTGTCGTGAAGCCAGCATTGAAGCGGTCTCATATGAAGCAATCCGAGCAGCGTTACCGCGGCTGCAGATGCCATATGCCCCAGGAGCCTCTGAAAATATTTCAGTGGGACCGCTGTCCTGCCTTTGAACGTATTCAAGCAGTTCAACACTGACCGGACTCGCTCCTCTGTGAGGCGCGCTGTCCGGTTGACCGAATCCAGCTCCATACCGAGATAAGAGATCCTCTGTGTGGGACAGAGTTTGCTCTTCTCTCGGTTGACCCGAAGGCCCAACAGGCTGAGGTGACGGAGCACCAGGTCCCTGTGTTCGCACAACTGATCCCGGGACTGGGCCAATATGAGCCAGTCGTCGAGATAGTTGAGAATCCGAACGCCGCGTTCTCTGAGCGGAACAATGGCTGCCTCCGCGACTTTCGTGAAGACGCGAGGCGACAGGGACAGCCCGAAGGGCAAGACTTTGTACTGATATGCCCTCCCCTCGAACGCAAAGCGTAGGAACGGTCTGTGTCGAGGGAGAATGGAGACATGAAAGTACGCGTCCTTCAGGTCGATCGCTGCGAACCAATCTCGGGGACGGATGCATTCGAAAATGCGTTTCTGCGTTAACATTTTGAACGGGAGCTTGTGCAGGGCCCGATTCAGAATGCGCAGGTCCAAGATTGGTCTTAACCCACCACCTTTCTTGGGTACAATGAAGTAGGGGCTGTAGAACCCCGACCTCATATCGGCAGGAGGAACCGGCTCGATCGCGTCCTTCGCCAGCAGGACATCGATCTCGGACCGCAAGACATGGGCATCGCAACTCCGCACAGTGGTGAAGAGGATGCCCCTGTACTTGGGCGGCCGGCGCGCGAACTGAATCGCGTAGCCAAGTCTGATAGTACGGATGAGCCAGCGAGACGGCCTGGGGAGACCTAGCCAGGCTCCCAGAGACCGAACAAGCGGGACCAACGGCACCACAGACGTACCCGGGGTGGGGCAGTGAGGTGGAGTAGACAGACCCGACTCGGGAGGCCCGGAGGCGGCCCGGAGTGTTGTCTGAGTACTCCAGGGTGGGGCAGAGTATGGGTGAGGAGGCCCGGAGGCGTCCTCGGTGCCCATACTGCTGCCCCCTGGCAAGGGGGTTAGGGGAGGAAAGGAGTGGCGAGGCCCGGGGGCGTCGCACACTGCCAACCTGGCCCTCTTGGGGCCCAGGGGGGGAAGAAACTGCTCTTTTATTGAGAATGTGGGTACCGCTGGACTCCGGAGAGCCAGCGGCAGGATGTTGGGATGACCAGTAGAGACATTCTCCCCCCGGTCCTCCTCCGGGGGGAGGAGGGGTGCGGACACCACCTCCCCTGGAGCAGCTCCTCTTCTCCCTGGGCTGCCCGTCTCAGGGCCGCTTGCCCTTGCGCTTGCCGGCGGACTTTGCGGGACCCTGGACGGGTTGGGCAGTACCCCTACGCCCGGCACCCTGCTTGCTAGGTGGAGGCTGCTGCTTAGGCTTAGCAGGGGCGGAGGCGGACGCAGGGGGATGCCCTCGGCGACGAGCAGGCGAAGGTGCTGCAGCCGGCGACTGGGTGGAGGCAGCAGCAGGTCGCCGGGGCAGGATGTTCTTAATTGCCTCCGTCTGCTTTTGGGCCACCGAGAACTGCTGGGCGAAGCTCTCGATGGCGTCGCCGAAGAGGCCGGCCTGGCAGACAGGGGCGTTGAGAAACCGTACCTTGTCGGTCTCACGCATATCCGCCAGGTTCAGCCACAGGTGGCGTTCCTGGACCACAAGTGTGGACATCGCCCGACCCAGGGAGCGTGCGGTGACTTTCGTTGCCCGGAGGGCGAGGTCCGTCGCGGTACGCAGTTCCTGCATAACCCCTGGGTCGGAACTACCCTCGTGCAGTTCCTTGAGCGCTTTGGCCTGGTAGACCTGCAGGAGCGCCATGGCATGCAAAGATGACGCAGCTTCTCCACAGGCTGTGTAAGCCTTGCCCGTTAGTGCGGACGAGAACTTACACGCCCGGGAGGGGAGACGCGGATTTCCGCGCCAGTCAGTAGCGGTCTTCGGACACAGTTGCATCGCTACTGACCGCTCGACTGGGGGGATCTCCACGTAACCCTTGGCTGCGCCACCATCAAGGGTAGTGAGGACGGAGGAGTCAGTCGATCGGTTTCTAGCGCTGTAAGGCGCTATCCACGATTTCGTGAGCTCCTGATGCACCTCCGGAAAGAAAGGTACTGGGGCGGGGTGCTGAGAACCAGCGCGGGCCGTCCCGAGATACCAATCGTCCAGCCGCGAGGGTTCGGGACACGGTGGAGGGTTCCACTCGAGCCCAACACTGGCGGCGGCCCGGGCAAGCATAGCCGTGAGCTCCGGATCAGACTCGGGCAGCGCTACCACACCAGAAGGGGGCAGCGCAGCCGAATCCTCATCTCCGGAGTCCATTAGCTCGTCCCCCGATGCGGCTATCGAGACCATGTCCTCAGCCGGAGCCCCGAAAGTAACAGACGGTCTCCCGTGGGAAGGACCAGGCTGCTCTTCCGGAAGCTCCACCGGCGCAGTGGAGGGGGGAGGGGCCCGAGGAGCCTGTTGACCCGGCGGGAGTGCCCTCACAGTAACCCTCAGGTCTCCACCAAAGGCATCAGCCAAAGTAGCAGCCCTCTGCTTCGCAGCAGGAGGGCCACTAGATCGGGGGATGCGCAATGGGACTCCACCCCGTCTGAGGTATTCGAGTCTAGACCGTAGTACTGCGATGGTCATGTTCCCGCAATGGGAACATGAGTCATCCACGAAAGCCGCCTCAGCGTGCTGAACGCCCAAACACGAGAGACAGCGATCGTGTCCGTCAGCTGGGGACAGATAACGACGGCATCCAGAAACACACGGTTTGAATGACATCTTGAAAAAGACGCAGGGTCAAACCATGTTGCTCTTTTAGAAGGAAAAAAACGCTCCAATCAGTGCCGAGGCACACAGGGGGATGACCGCGGCTCGCAGCGGTTCAGGGGTGCAAGCCCACTGAGAGCACTCAAGCCCAGGAAGCTGTGAGAACAGCTGTTGTTTTTTCTTTTTTGCGATCTCCGCTGAAGTGCCGTCACACCAACACCGTAGACTGGAGCAGTCCTCTTGACTTGAGAAACAAACACTCTTTGTAGGAACACAGTAGCGTTCGGCTCCGAAGTTGAAAGCAATGATGCGGTATTCCACTTCCGTATTTATACCCGCGATGCGGGGCGGGTCGTGGAATGCGTCAACCGCATGCCAATCCTCATTGGCTCGTTTTTAAACACTCGAAGTAGATTGGTCTCTGAAAATAGATCCCAATTCGTCGGTCAGTTCCGACGTACGTCGAACGTGACCGACTGAAAGGGAACTAATATTCTCTGTTTATGTAATCCGTATGAAAACTAGAGGTACAGTTCCTCCAGCGGCACCTCATTATCTTTAACGTGACCACACCCACGCGCGCGCAAAGCGATTCACATGCAAATAGTCCACGAGGAAGGAACGCGAACCTGTAAACGCCCCCCATCACCTCAAAACAAAGAATCAGCTTCTTCATTCTTCTGATTTTCATCGAGTTTGGAAGACACGCTGTGAGTTTACCTTGGATTTACCCCAGAAGAAACAGAACGCGATTTATGAGAATTTTTAAGGTAAAACATTTCTTCTCACTTATATTAGCGTTATTGCTGCATAAACTTCACATTGTAGGCTACTAGTTGAACTATTGCCAGACTAAAATGTGTGAAATCAACGGAAACATGTTGAAATATGAAATAGGTAGGCAACCTTTCAATGCTAAATAAAGATACACGTACGACATGGGGATATTTTATGCTCTATAATATTAAACACAGAATGATACAAAAGTAGGGTTGCCAACTGTCCCGTATTAGCCGAGACGTCCCGTTTATTGGGCCTAAATGTCCCGTACATGACTGTCCCATTTATTGACTGCTATGCTGATGTAATCACTGACTAAGGGGCCGTTCACATGTTGCGTCTTTTGCGCACTCAAATTCGTTATTTTAAATGTAGCCGCGCGATAAGCGCACTCAAATAGAGAGACTAATTCGTTTTCGTTCATCTTGCACTGTCCCTGTTTGCACTTTTGCCCTCAATGTCTCTTTTGCGCTGTATTTTTTTTTTTACCACTGCTCTATGTGTTGTTTTTATGTGTAAATCCAAGTAGCTATACACTACCGTTCAAATGTTTTAGATTTTCTAATGTTTTCAAAAAAATGTCTTCTGCTTAACAAGGCTGCATTTATTTGATCCAAAATACAGCAAAAACAGTAATATTGCGAAGTATTTTTATAATTTAAAATAATTGTTTTCTACTTGGATATATTTTTAAAATGCAATTTATTCCATTTATTTACTTCAGTTTCACATGGTCCTTCAGAAATCATTGTAATATGCTGATTTGCTGCTTAAGAAACATTTCTTATTATTATGAATGTTGAAACCATTTGTGTACAATTTATTTCAGGATTCTTTGATAAATAGAAAGCATTTATCTGAAATAGAAATCTATTGTAACATTATAGACTACCATTCTGAGTAAGAGTTTAGTTTTTTTGTTGCTGTTTTGTTTTTTTGTTTTTTGAAAGAAATTAATACTTTTATTCACAAAGATGCCTTATATTGATCAAAAAACACAGTAAAGACATTTATAATGTTACAAAATCTTTTTATTTCAAAATCTTTTGATTTCCCTCTGGGTTAAATCTTTGATTTATCAAAGAATCCTGAAAAAAATTACACAACTGTTTTCAACATTCATAATAATAAGAAATGTTTGTTGAGCAAATAATCATATTAGAATGATTTCTGAAGGATCATGTGACACTGAAGACTGGAGTAATGATGATAAATTCAGCTTTGATCACAGGAATAAATTACACTTTACCATGTATTCACATAGAAAACATTTATTTTAAATTGCAAAAATATTTCACAATATTACTGTTTTTACTATTTTGGATCAAATAAATCCAGCCTTGGTGAGCAGAAGAGACTTATTTAAAAAAAAACAAAAAAAAAACATACAGATCTAAAACTTTTGAACGGTACTGTAGGTCTAAAGTCTTTGTGTAAAGAAAATGTATAGTCAGATTACTTCTTTTAAATTAAACGTGATTTTGTGAATAAGCTACAAACAATACATTCAATCATTAAATCTCCTCACATTCTCTATAGATTCCTCTGTCACATTCCTCATTGATATTCAGGGAAGGAGTCGTTGACGCCTCAGGTGTGAATCACAGCATTATTCATGAAGGTCCACACCCTCCCCGCGTACAGCCATTCTGACAATAAGTGTCTTACAAAAGTTAAATGACTATATTGTTTTGTATGAATGAGTGATCAAAATGGTTTTCACATTGTTTTGAAGAAAAAACTCTAGGCAACAACATCCAGTTCTGAAAAGCCTTGTGAACAAATGTTTACTGTGTGTTATATGGCCTTATTTCAGTGATTTAACATTTTAGTTTTTTTCAAAAACTACGCATAAACATTATTTTCTCAAAACTACAAACTTTTATGTACATGTTGCTCACCTATTACTGTAGCCCTGTTTGTGCTGAATACAGTGTAATCAGACTTTAGCCATTAATATGCTTTAAAGCAACTGAAAAAAACACAAATGTCAGAGCATGTCAAACTTCTTCAGGGCCACAAAATATCCTTAGGGTCCAGAGGGTTAACATTGTATTTGAATGTTTGGGGCTTGTCCCTTTCTTTGTGCCTCAGGTTTTTTGTAAGTTATAATAAACTTTTGTATTTTTGTATAAATACCTGTGTCTCCATTCTCCTTGTCTTTAGTGGGGAACCTGTGCGCTGATAATACTCCCTGGGTGAAATTCCCAGGGTGGCGTAGTCGAAGATCAAACACATGCAGTGTTCTTTGTCTCTTTAGAATACAATCTTATTTTGTTATTGAACCCTTTCCCTCTGTCTGCTCCTCGTGGTTTCCACACAACACACAACTTAACGTGAACGTGACCGAACAGAGAATGAATGTGAGGGTAGAACTTATATAGCAATCACAATCGAGACTTCTTAATGAAACAGCTGAACAGATCCGAGGCCAGAGGCAGAGCCGCAGGATCCTCAGGCACTGACGCTGCTAGTGGTAACACGAACTGCGGCTCGACGTCATAGCAGGGCTTTCACGGAGATGGCGCAGGGCTGTACACATCCTGCAGTGCCGGGGCTGGAGGACTGGCTGAGCTTTGCGGTGATGGCGGCAACAGAAATCTTGACAGACTTATGGTAGGTATAGCACGATGATGAAGGCACCGGGTGGCATAGGGTGGGAGTAGCTCCTCACTGAAGCTTATCAGCCAGTCCTCATTGTCCATCTTCACTACTCCCTCGTCCACTGATGTCGTGGACTCACACCCCTGGGGTGCTTCTCATTTGTGCATCCTTGTTTCCTTTCCTCCCTTCCTTTCCTTGCGTCTTAGCTCCACCCCTTCAGGATGCGAGGGAAGGATGCAAGGAAAAGACACGAGGATGGAGGAATTGAATCAAGTGAAATGATATATCGTCGCTCCCTTTAGCGTCACTTCATGATGACTTTTCAATTAATGATGACTTTACACCGATGGATTTAGCTTAATTTTATGTTCATTGATATGAGCACGGTAACAAAATCGATCAGTTTGAGGCAATAACTTATAAACACAGAGCACAAGACACTTGTATAGATGAAAAATGAATACAAGCCTTTATTGAACTATTCTAATACACACAAACTAATCTAACGAAACACACACACGTGTACTCATTCGGGAGTTTTTCTGAGTCTCGGTGAGCGGCTGCGCGGACTCCAGGAAGTCTTCTTCGGCGTGGTTCAAACAGAGTTTCGGAGTTTCGCGAAGTGCTCTTGGTAGCTCGAAGGTCAGTGAAACGTGCAGGCAGTGAGATGAAAAGGCCAGCACGAGCCAAAGCAGAAGTCACCGCAAAACCATGGCAGTCAGCATAAGCACGAAGCAAACGTGGAGTAGAAGATAATAAAGATTCATATGTGATAAATGTCTAGCATACAGAGAAACTTCACAGGTTACAAGAAAATACACATAATACCTTGGTATATGTTTAAGGCACCATTTGGTGGATTAATTCACATTATTGGTATGAATTCAGAGGTTTTGGCTCAGAATCATGCCTGAGTCCTGTGAGGTCTTTTGGTGTGATATTCAAAGAGTCTCTGGACTGTGTAGACCGACAGGGAGGGGGAAGGCGAAGTGTCCCTGTTTGATGTTTGGGCGCACCTTTTGCTTCCAGATAACACTTTGGTTTCATGTGTGAGGGTTCCTTACAGGGGTCCTTACCCCTGTGGTCTTTACGGGTTTGAGATGAGGCAGACGAGGTGTCTTTTCCGGCCATTTGCTTCCATGGATTAGTTTTTATGATTCGTTCATGGTTCGGAGAGGGGGTCTCTGGAATGCTTTGTTGTGTCGACTCGCTGCCTGTTCATACATATTCTTACATAAACAATAATGATAATTATAATAATAATAATTAATAAACTGTGGCAAGATGTGAAGGGGGAGGAGAATTTATAAATGCGTCACGCTTAGTCGATAAAACACTTCCGCAAAGGATACACCAGTGTATCCTCGCTCATGACTCCTCAGGAAGCCTCCTCACTCCTCGATCCTCGGCTCCTCGCGGTGCAATTAGAGAGTTGAGATGTCCTACAAAATGGCTGAGCTCCATCGGTTTTCGGGTCATAGGATAGAGGATGGAGGCACGAGGAAACGAGGAGGGATATTGAGAAGCACCCATGCTCAGACTCACGATGGAGCTCCACTTCCGGGGCGAGGGTCAGCTCTGTCCTCTTCTCCTCGGGCTCTGCCTGACGTGTCGTGGCAGGTGGTAGCTCTCCGTCTGTGGGGGGGCTCTGTAGGAATTAAGGGCGCATCAGACACAAATTAATCTTCCAGATGATTCGTTCAAACATAATTCCACACAAAACCCAACTCAACACTCCAGACCCTCAAAATCAACCATCTATCACGGGAAAGACCAGGCACCGGTCAGTCGGCATCAAGTGACAAGAAAACTCCAGCTAAGTACTTTATTGCCTTCGCAAATTTTGGCAACTATGAGCAACACTAAAGATAACAACAGACTTTGTTTGATCTCCACGACAAAGAGACAAACCAGATCACCGCTGTCTCAACGACCTTTAGATTAACTCTGAGGGACACGGTTACAATCCACAGGAAATACCCACAGAAACTGTTGTCACGTACAAACTGCATCAAATCACAAAATCATTCAAAAGATGATTGTCTGACTTACATTCAAACAGCCTTCTACTGCATAATTTATATCATGTCTATAACCAATACACATGACCATTATGCATATATATCACTTACAATTCATGTAATTGTTATAACTATTGAATGGTTAATTGAAAGTATGCCTTATCTGGTATGAGTCTAAATCTCTATTCTAAATCTCTGAAATAGGTTGAAATCAGTTCAAGAAGTCCAAGAATTGGTCAAGCCGACAGAGACTGAGACCGGTCAGAGGCAGACCAAGATCTGAGATAATGGGTTAACGATTTCATTCAAGCCATCTGAATACTCTCCTCTCACTTTCCTTTCTTTTACTTAAGTTTATTTTCTTTCCACTGAGTCTCGTGTTCTAAGTTAAGTTTCGTCACAAAGTTTCTCTCGCCGAATCTACAGCGAGGGCGCTTCAACTTCAAACAATACCCACGAGACTTTCCATCCAGCCGCCAACACGCCATGTGATTGGCTTCCCAAGACGTCAATCAAAAGACACGACGAGGCCGTCAGCGAATCACCAAACCTGGGAAACCCCTGCAGCCAGGACCGAAAAGGGAATCCCCAAGACGACACGAGACACAAACGCAAGTAACCTCCAGCTTCTAAACTGAACTGGTGCATTGATATCAAATTTAATAACCCCGCCTAAGAAACGATAGGAGGGTTAAGTTAATGATTGGTGGTTCATTCAGGTCATGTGTTAAAAATGCATATATTGCTAGAAACTTGGGATTTCATCATTTCTCTCTCTTAAAACTCACTCTTTCCTCACTTTCTTCCTTTCTGCAACGCGTGTGAATGTGTGTGTGCGTGTTTGTGTTAGATATTAGTTTTACGTGTTAGAGTAATCAAAGTTTTGTTTGTATTTAAAGATAAGTGTTCTTGTGTTATGTGCTTACGAATTTAATGTCTTAAACTGCTGATCTATGTTACCTGGCTATTAAATAGTGTTTCACTATTGTTTGGATATTAATGTCCGCTGCAGAGTTGATAGTTACGGCCCGTTCAAATGGACGCTGGACGAGTCATTTGCTCAGCCGTAAAATAGACTCTTTCAAAATTCCCTATGAATTAATTCATAAATTCATTGAGCTAAATAGACCTGTTTCCCTTGTACAGAGTCCCTACATATTATGATGGAGAATGCGGGCAGTTTAACCTAAATTGTAAGCATAAACCAAGAATTTATCTTTGAATTGTGAATATGAGAGCTCAGAACCGCTAGACGCGTCTGTGTGTGTGCGCGAGAGTGACGTAAGCAGCGCGCGCCCCGTTTGAATGAATGCACTGCTGAATGAATGCAGAGAATTGTGACCCGAGTCTGCCTCACTATTCTAAGACTGCGTTAAATTAATTTAAGATCTGAGATCTCACACTATACAATAAGGTAAGAATTGAGCGTGTTCCTCAATTTCTAGAATGCCTTGTTTATAGCCGAATTGATGCCATTGCGTGTTCCAGTGTCATTCAAAAACTATACGTATAGCACTCAGACAGAGAGAGCTGAATGAAATTAAACTGCATAAACTAAGTTACCCTGTGAGGACGAATATTCTCCTCACAGCGCGAGTAGATTGAGCGGGTTCCTCAATCTGTTTCTTAAGGCCTTATATTTATTTATAGCTATTAATTGAGTGCATGTTCCACTGCAATTTAGAGCTATATCCTCCCTGTGTTAGACAGCTGCCTGTTTGTAAACATATATATATATCGTATAACACTGCGTGTTCCAGTGTGATTAAAAAGGGAGTGATTTTAAATCAAGTAAAGCTGACATTGAAAGAATCAACAGTAACAGAAACCCTGTTGATTTATATGCACAGACGATCCGCCGAGATCGCTATTGTTCCATCTACAGCGCAACGCTGTAGCTTGCTTCAAGTTTAATCTCACTCTTAACAAACTGAGTGTTAAGCCCCATTTCGTAAAACCAGCTACGAGTGGTGTTTCTTATCTTTATTTTCAGTGTTGAAATTCGCCGACATGTCACGTAATATGCTCGATTGCACGTGCAAGTCTGTTATTTGTAGAGTGTGAAAAGCGGCAAATTTTCATGTAACATTCTTAACTGTATACAAACTATTCACGTGTTTCCCACTAGCGTTTGTTTGGTCGCCATATTCACGATTGTGGCACGGAAGTCTTAACCAGCGCTTCCAGGTGAACTCTGAACTGCGCATGCACAGTTCATAGTGTAAACAACGCTTACGGTGGCTACGGGCTAAGCTAATCGAGGCAGTTATTTACATTGAAGCCTACAGTGGGGAGAACAAGTATTTGATACACTGTCGATTTTGCAGGTTTGCCCACTTACAAAGCATGTAGAGGTCTGTAATTTTTATCATAGGTTTGTTTGAGATGGAATCTAAAACAAAAATCCAGAAAATCACATTGTATGATTTGTAAATAATTAATATGCATTTTATTGCATGACATAAGTATTTGATCACCTACCAACCAGTAAGAATTCCGGCTCTCACAGACCTGTTAGTTTTTCTTTAACCCCCTGGAGTCGGCCGTCACGCCGGCGTGATCAACTCCCTTTTTTTCTTATCAGTGCCAAAGAGACTCAAATAACTCTGTCGATTTTTATAATTCAGGCAAGTGTTATACATCATTATAATATTTTAAGTTTCTATTTTTTTGTGTGTGTGTACAGTCAAAATAAAAACAGATTGTTGTGCTTTTTGCAAACTAAAGAAAACAAACATGATGCGCGATCTGCAGCCTCTCTCTCAAAGATGTTCATTCAGAAAGTCTTCAGAAAAGGAACTCTAACTCAGTGAATACTTGTCACACAAACATGAGACATATGTCTAAAGAAACGTTGCAATGTCAGGTTTTAAATAATGTAAATAAAATCGAAAACAAATATTCTGTGTTTATGTAATCTGTTTGAAAAGAGAGAGATGTCAGTCGTTCGCGAGTGTCTCATTATCGTCTCATTATCCGCTAATGCGCCACGCCCACGGAGCGCGTTCTTTTGAGATTCAAATACTGACCGATCCGTGCGAGAGCGCACTCAACGCCCACATCAACTCAAATAAACGCACCAAGTGTAGTGCTATACTTTAGCTACATAGTTTTGAGACACGTTGAGGAATAATCCTGGAATAATTTACCTCATGAAAAGCTGTTTATTTCTAAGAGCAACCGATTTAGCCGCTGATTGTGAGGTAAGTTTATTCTGTTAGTTTTCTGTGAATATTAAACGCAAAAAGGCCGTTTTAAATATGAATCCTGTTGCAACATAAAATGTCATAGACGTAAGACTGTTTAGACAAGATTTCTTTGGCCTGTTTTGGACAGATTATGAAGTGTTTACTGTAAAATAGCCTAGTGTCACATCAATACAGCTTTTATCAGCAAATGTCTGCTCAGATGCTATAAATATAGTACCAGTAAAACGTATTTTGTTTCATATTGATGTTTAAATATTATAGCCTAATGGTATTTTTTAATTTAATATATGTTGATTGTGAAAAGTGAACAGCACGAGTAATAAAGGACACATCATTTGATGCGCAATATATCAGAAGACATGGAGTTTGTCAGAAATGATTTTGACCACTTCATTAAGTTTTGTTTTGTAGAAAGCCTTTATTTAAAGTGAATTTCGTTTTGTATAAATTGTATCTTAATTTTAATAAATGTTTTTAATATATTTGCTTCTTATTTAATAAGAAGCATAGCAGACAATAGCCTTAGCGCTGGCGTGATCATGCATTGCACGCATGTCTCATAAATGAACCAACGCTTGAAATGATATTTGAGTATTGTGTGTATCGGATAGTTTACAAAAATTCAGAAAATGTTTGCCATTGAAATGACTGGGGGAAAAGTGTCCCAATCAACCTGAATTCACCCTATACTCTTTGAAATCATAATTGCATTGCATTTAAATCCCAAATATTTTACTTATAACATTCATCATTACCAATTATTCAGTTATTTGTATTTACTAAATACTGAATTGTGTTCAGTGTCACAATGTTACTGTTTGTTTAGCATGAGACTTATTTAAAAAAAAAAATCTTGTTTCTAGTCTAAATATCTACAAATTCTTAAATCAAGATGCATTTACTAGATAAGTAAAATGACATAAGATATTTTTTCTTGTTTTGTTGAAAGTAAAATCAAAATGAAGTGAGTGTTTGCTTAAAACATGCAAAATTATCTGGCAATGGGGAAGAAAAATAATCTTGTTTCTGATTGAAATCTTGTTTCTTGTGTCTGTCCCAAACAGAAATAAGATTATTTTTCTTACCCCATAGAAAATTTTACTTACCTAGTAAATGAATCTTGATTTAAGAATTTTTAGATATTTGGACTGGAAACAAGAAAAAATACTAAATAAGAAGAGCATTTTTTGCAGTGTAGTCAAATCTTTTGATAATTTAAAATATAATAGGCCTTTATAATGTGCCTTTGTTGACTACATTCTAAATAAACTACAACAAAATATATTTCCTTTGTCCTGTTGCTTAGCTCTCAGTCACATACCTGAGGCTCATTCATTATGCAGCTCATTATGCGGTTCATTATGAGTTCTTTTGTTCTCTCAGGTGTGAATCACAGCATTATTCATGATCATTCACGCCTCTTCGCATACGGCCTTTGTAAAGAAAAAGTGTCTTACAAAATTTAAATCAATATATTGTGTTGTGGGAACAAGTAGGCACAATGATTCTCACATCAGTTTGAAGCAAAAACTCTAGGCAACATCACCCATTAGTCTAAAGTCTTGTGGACACATATCTATTGTGTGTTTTGAGGCCTTAATTTTAAAACAAAAATTTTTGTTTTTTCAAAAACCACGCATACACATTATTCTCTCAAAAATACAAGCATGTACATACATGTTGCTCACATATTATGGTAGCCCAGTTTGTGCTGAATACAGTGTATTACACTTTTGCCATTAATGTGTTTATAAGCAACTGAAAAAAGCACAAATGTCAGAGCATGTCAAAACTTCTAAAGGACCCCAACAGCTCAGACTCCAGAGGGTTAAGAAGCCCTCCTGTTCTCCACTCATTACATATATTTTCTGCACCTATTTGAACTCGTTACCTGTATAAAAGACACCTGTCCACACACTCAATCAAACAGACTCCAACCTCTCCACAATGGCCAAGACCAGAGAGCTGTGTAAGGACATCAGGAATAAAATTGTAGACCTGCACAAGGCTGGGATGGGCTACAGGACAGTAGGCAAGCAGTTTGGTGAGAAGGCAACAACTGTTGGCGCAATTATTAGAAAATGGAAGAAGTTCAATATGACGGTCAATCTCCCTCTGTCTGGGGCACCATGCAAGATCTCACCTCGTGGGGCATCAGTGATCATGAGGAAGGTGAGGGATCAGCCCAGAACTACACAGCAGGACCTGGTCAATGACCTGAAGAGAGCTGGGACCACAGTCTCAAAGAAAACCATTAGTAACACACTACGCCGCCATGGATTAAAATCCTGCAGCGCACGCAAGGTCCCCCTGCTCAAGCCAGTGCATGTCCAGGCCCGTCTGAAGTTTGCCAATGACCATCTGGATGATCCAGAGGAGGAATGGGAGAAGGTCATGTGGTCTGATGAGACAAAAATAGAGCTTTTTGGTCTAAACTCCGCTCGATGTGTTTGGAGGAAGAAGAAGGATGAGTACAACCCCAAGAACACCATCCCAACCGTGAAGCATGGAGGTGGAAACATCATTCTTTGGGGATGCTTTTCTGCAAAGGGGACAGGACGACTGCACTGTATTGAGGGGAGGATGGATGGGGCCATGTATCGCGAGATCTTGGCCAACAACCTCCTTCCCTCAGTAAGAGCATTGAAGATGGGTCGTGGCTGGGTCTTCCAGCATGACAACGACCCGAAACACACAGCCAGGGCAACTAAGGAGTGGCTCCGTAAGAAGCATCTCAAGGTCCTGGAGTGGCCTAGCCAGTCTCCAGACCTGAACCCAATAGAAAATCTTTGGAGGGAGCTGAAAGTCCGTATTGCCCAGCAGCAGCCCCGAAACCTGAAGGATCTGGAGAAGGTCTGTATGGAGGAGTGGGCCAAAATCCCTGCTGCAGTGTGTGCAAACCTGGTCAAGAACTACAGGAAACGTATGATCTCTGTAATTGCAAACAAAGGTTTCTGTACCAAAGATTAAGTTCTGCTTTTCTGATGTATCAGATACTTATGTCATGCAATAAAATGCAAATTAATTACTTAAAAATCATACAATGTGATTTTCTGGATTTTTGTTTTAGATTCCGTCACTCACAGTTGAAAAGTACCTATGATAAAAATTACAGACTTCTACATGCTTTGTAAGTGGGCAAACCTGCAAAATCGGCAGTGTATCAAATACTTGTTCTCCCCACTGTATATGCTAAAGCCTTTAGCATTAGTTACAGGTGTCATCAGTATTAACATAAGTGTGAATACAGTGTCTGTTTGAGCAAGCTAAAGTGATTTAACTATTTAAACACCTCAACTTAATGTACACCTGTTGGTCTTTCTGCCTTCTCACTTTTCACTTATCTTTCTCATATATTACTTTATATTTTACTTGAAAGGGAAAATATTTGTTCACAATTGTTAATTACTTTACCTGCATTTTACTTGAAAAGGAAAATACTGGTTTGCAATTATTAACTGTCAAGTTGAATTTAATGAAAAGAACATTGATTTGAAATTTTATTTCTCAAAAGTCACTTCAAATGATTTTCAAATTTATTTTCATTATTTTGAAATTTCCTAATTTTCAGAATTTCTAAATTTCTCATTTAGATCTAATTACTTTAGGTATGAATAAGTCTTGAACTTTGAAAGTTTAAGTAAACCACCAACATTTTACCTATTACCAAAATAGTTTTAGATTCACACTTATTCATTATTTTATTGCGTTATACCCTCCTTTTCTCCTTCCTACCTGTTGTGGTTGTACACTTAGCCACATTTATTTAATTTCCCTTTTTCTTATTTTATCCATTATTATTTCTTTACCTTTTCCTTTCCTCCTCGTAGCCTAGCTTGGGAGCGACACACCTGAGCCTCAATAGGAGACAGTGCTATCTCAATACGAGTTTCAAAATAAATCAGAGACGATCCTCTTTGACTAAATTTTTTTTTTGGGTGTTTAGTTATCCATCAACTATCAAATATATACTCGTAGTTAGACATAAAGGCTTCAGAGCCATTTGTGGACGGATCTCCTTCCTTTCCCTCCTTTTCCCTCACGTCTTCCCTGTTCTGTCCTGCTTTATTCCATCTCATTCTTCACATTTGTAGGGAACAAGCCTGGAAGAACCACCAATCGTTTCTAAAAGAAAGAGAAAGAAAAATCCTTCCTAAAGAAACAAATCATTAGGCATTTGATTTGTAATCAAACCCTCCTTGGTTCTCCATACTCTCCCTGCATCTGCAAATGCAATTTAAAATTTTGATATCTTATCCAAGTTCATTTAACAGAGACAAGTGTTGAGCAACCGTCACCTACAAAGCATCCCTGCGGTTAGCGTCCGCCTGTAAGGTGTGTGGTGTCAATCCTGTCAGACTAAGAAAAGAGGTATCAGCATTATTATTGTATTATTTTCCTCTGTAACATAAACAATAATATAATTTACCCTTTTGAAAACAGATTTTCATTGATAGGAAGTATTTACTGGAAAAAAATATTTCTCCCATTGAATAATTTATTTTTGTTTCTTTCAATTGAAATTGGGTTTTAACCTTTTCTCTCTTTCCCCTTACTCAGTTGAGTGACAAAGGCCTCACATTACTATTTGAAAACAGCTTTTCATTGATAGAATTTTTTTTTGGGAAAACAAAATTCTCCTATTGAAAAGAAAATTGTTTCAATCTATTGAGATTTGTTTTAACTTTTTCCTCTCTCTTACCCTTACCTAGTTAAGTAACAAAGTCTTCACCTCACTAGCCTACCTGTCTACACCGAGACCAACACTTATTCATCACCACACTTCACTATTGGTGTACCATCACTGAAACGACACTTAGCTGCTCCACCACACATAGGCTTATACCCCACACAGATCTGTGTCGGTCTCTTCTCCCAGCGTACCAACATGTCGCAGACGACAAACCCAACTGCCCAAGGGGAAGATGTGGACGCCTGACTCAGAGGTATTACAGACTGCCTCACACCAAAGACAATTGAACTGTTATTATTTTTTAATAATAATCATGATTCTGAGAAGGTTCCTGACACACGATTCAAGCCAGAACAACAAACATGTCACAATCTACCCAACAAGTAGAACACCTCTCATCACGTTATGGTACATGACACATTAGCTGCGCAACAGTAGTTGTAGGCCAGACCTAGAAACACTCAACTGCTTTGTTTTGTTTCACCTCTTCCTTTCCTTTCCTTCTTTTATTAGGTAATATGCCTGTCTACCCCATAAGGGTCAAGGTCATGATATCAGGATTGACGCACCACGCCTAATATCTGTAAGCCACCTTAAAATGAATGTGAGCCAGAGAGCTCCATGATTGATGGGTCACATAATTTTTACCACAAATGATGTTACCAGATCATGATGAAAGGTAAAACGGTCTCAACCGAGTACAATTTAGAAGAAAAGAAAACAAACAAAACAAATTTAATCGCAGAATTTGGTCAAAGAGTCACCGTACCGAACCAAATAATAATAACAATTCCAAAATTTAACCACACTACGTCAACGTGGTAAACCATATTGAGGAAATTTAAAACTTAAACTTCCTAAAATTTAAAACTGTTAGTACTCAGATAATCTAATGCCCTGCACCAGTACAGTGGCCAGTCATGGAGGTGTTGTCTTCTTGTTTGCTGTGTATGTGTCTGCTTCTTCTGCCTGTGTTTCTCCAGCATCCGCCGATGTCTTCATCCCAACACATCGCCTAACGAAGGGGGGATATATAGGAATTAAGGGCGCATCAGACACAAATTAATCTTCCAGATGATTTGTTCAAACATAATTCCACACAAAACCCAACTCAACACTCCAGACCCTCAAAATCAACCATCTATCACGGGAAAGACCAGGCGCCGGTCAGTCGGCATCAAGTGACAAGAAAACTCCAGCTAAGTACTTTATTGCCTTGCAAATTTTGGCAACTATGAGCAACACCAAAGATAACAACAGACTTTGTTTGATCTCCATGACAAAGAGACAAACCAGATCACCGCTGTCTCAGCGACCTTTAGATGAACTCTGAGGGACACGGTTACAATCCACAGGAAAAACCCACAGAAACTGTTGTCATGTACAAACTGCATCAAATCACAAAATCATTCAAAAGATGATTGTCGGACTTACATTCAAACAGCCTTCTACTGCATGATTTATATCATGTCTATAACCAATACACGTGACCATTATGCATATATATCACTCACAATTCATGTAATTGTTATAACTATTGAATGGTTAATTGAAAGTATGCCTTATCTGGTATGAGTGTAAATCTCTGTTAATAATTCAGAAGATGGCTTCAGTGAAATCTGTGTAGAATGTATCGTGTTCTTATAATAAGAAATCATGTCTAAATGCACTCTCTGCTTAGAGCGGGAAGTTAGGAGACCAGAGATAACAGATAACTTATGGGAGGGGTGGAGAAACAGTCACCTCGGAACCAAAGATGATACCTAATTGGTTAGAATCCATCCAGGAGGATGGGCAGATTTTTGAGTTTTATAAACTCAGAACACGAACAAAGAGTTAGAGCAAGTTAAGTCAAGACAAAAGGCAGACAACATGACGAATAGATGATTGGACGAAGACGGTCGGAGGCAGACCAAGATCTGAGAGAATGGGTTAACGATTTCATTTAAGCCATCTAGAACTCTCCTCTCACTTTCCTTTCTTTTACTTAAGTTTATTTTCTTTCAGTTGAGTCTCGTGTTCTAAGTTAAGTTTCGCTGCAAAGTTTGTCTCGCCGAATCTACAGCGAGCGCACTTCAACTTCAAACAATACCCACAAGACTTTCCATTCAGCCGCCAACACCCCTGCAGCCAGGACCGAAAAGGGAATCCCCAAGACGACACGAGACACAAACGCAAGTAACCTCCAGATTCTAAACTGAACTGGTGCACTGATATCAAATTTAATAACCCCGCCTAAGAAACGATAGGAGGGTTAAGTTAATGATTGGTGGTTGTAGATTGTTAGATTATTGCCCCTTTTGCGTGCCTCATCCCAGTCCTCTTAATTGGCAATTGAATGAACAATTACTCAGTGCTGAGGGAGAGTATAAAGTCTCATTTTTATTTAGCAGGGGAAGAGATTATATAGTACTCTTTTATAATAGATTAAAGAGTACAAGGGGTGTAGTATGGTTTTAACCAATGAGAGAGAGAATACATCATATAGCTCATGGTATAGGAATGGGATACATATAGAAAAACAAGTCTACATATGGTCATCTTCCGGTCAGGTACCCAGGCTTTCCTGGGGATCCCAAAGACCTTATCCTATACTTGCAATACAAAAGCTGGGACCATTCCCTGTCTCCCCTTCAATCCTAGTAGAGCCTTGTTCCTTATATGGAAACAGTTCCGGTACATAAAGAAACCATATGTTAAAACATAGAATATAGCTTCAACCCAGGGCAAAAGACCCTCTGTCCACTTTCCTCCCATGCTGAGACCAACATAAAATCGATCAGTTGCCCCTTTTGGCAATAAAATTGCCACACCCAAATCTCAGCATTACTTTTCTTATACACAAGTACAATCACTTTCTTGACCTTCATAATATTCTTCAGCAAACATTTCCTTCATTTTTTTGGTTTGCTTGTTGGTTTGAGCACACACCAGGCAAGCATCCAATATCAACAGAGTATTTCTACACTGTTTGTCTCTTAAAATTCCAGCTTGATCTGGTTTTACTTCATTATCTGACCAATGAGTCAAATCCGCTTGCGTAGGGTTAGCTTGTAATATTTTAATGTCCAAATCATTAGTCAGTGATGAATTCATCATAGGCACATCTGTGCCCCTTTCGCTTACATGTGGACTTAATATCACTTCTTTAGCAGCCCATTTCGCTATTTCATCTACAAATCTGTTTCCTTTGGCCTCATCTGTTTCTCCTGACGCATGTCCTGCTACTTTGATAACAGCGAGTTTTGATGGTTGTTGTGCTGCGTTAATGAGCTCCGCTACAATGCTATAATGAGCAATTGGCTTTCCATCTAAGGTTTTAAAATTTCTTTCTTCCCACAATTTAGCAAAATCATGGACTATGCTATATGCATATTTGGAGTCAGTGTATATATTAACACACTGATCTTTTGCCAATTGACAAGCTCTCGTTAAAGCAATTAATTCTGCAACTTGTGCTGACTTGTATGGCAAAGAGTATGCCTCAACTACACGATCAGGTAATTCAACAATAGCATACCCACACAAGTATACATTATAATTTGGCTTGAAACAGGATCCATCAATATACCAATTCTTCCCCTCCTCCAGGACAGATGTAGAAACATCTGGCCTGCAGGCAGTCGAAATCTGGATTCTGGTCAGGCAATCGTGGTCGTCACTCTCAAATTCACCTTGCGTCAGCAACCTGTGCAAATGTACAGTAGGGCCATGAATAACAGAAGTTGGTTTCAGAATCAAATTAGCAGTAGCTAATAATATAGCCTCATAGCCAGAGCGGCGTTGAGCAGTCATATGTTGAGTAGAAATATTACTCATAATGACTCCTACCTGATGAGAGGTGTGCACTATCAATTTATGTGATAACACAATTTTTTCAGCATCTTGCACCATGATCGCCGTGGCAGCCACTGCACGCAAACAAGCAGGGAGTCCCCTGGCTACTGAATCAAGAGTTTTAGACAAATAAGCTATGGGACGAAAAGTACCCCCATGCTCCTGGGCCAGGATTGCAGCGGCTGTGCCTCCACTTTCATGCACGTACAGGTGAAACTCTTGAGTGTAACTTGGGAGGCCGAGTGCAGGAGGTCTCATAAGGGAGGATTTCAAATGTCTGAATGCTTGGTCCATCTCAGCTGTCCATGTTATGTCCTCTGTGTCCCCCAGAGTAGCAGTTCGTAGGATTTTATCATACATGGAACAGTTGGGCACCCATGATCGGCAATAATTAACCAGTCCCAGGAAGCTTTGCATTTGCTTCCGTGTCGATGGGTGCTTGAAGGTAACAATAGCTTTCACTCTGTCAGCAGACAATTGCACCTTTCCCTGTGATAGTTCATGTCCAAGGTATTCGACCCTCCTCTGTACCCACTGTAGTTTCTCTCTAGATGCCTTGAAACCAGCTTCTGCCAAAATGTTGCAGACAATTTTAGAGGCAGCAGCACACATGTCCTTAGATGCACCTGTGATGAGGATGTTGTAGGATTGAAAATAATCAAAGATATTTGATATTTGAAATTGAACAAAGACATTTGCTTCACTGTTTTCAACCTCCATCTTTCTTATCAGAAGGGCCATTTGGAATTCCTAAAGACAAAGAGATGCTGAAGGCCTGTAGGCCAAAATGTGTCACACCTTTAGTACATTGGGGGAAGTTTGGTCTGACTGGTCAGTTTGAATGTCTCACATTAGGGTTTCAGTCACATGGTCAAGGAACAGATAAAAAGAAGATGTAACTGTTGCTCTGGCTCTTCTTTTATTCTGTGTCTCTTTTGATTCTCTGGCTCTCTCTCTTCTTGGGGGCCTTCTCTTTGGCTCTTCTCTTCTTTGCGCTCTTCTTCCCTTTGTTTTTTTCTCTCTCTCTCTCTCTCCCTTTCTATCCCTCAGGTAACATTCATGCTGGGTACGATTAATGGTACAAGTTTTTATCGTCTCATACATCTATTTTGTAACTATTTTAAGTGTAACCATAACCAGAAATTGTCATTAAATCCTTTCTATTACAAATGATGTGCTAACTAGTTTTGATTTGGTATTGACTTTGAAGTGCTACCTATTGCAATACAATATAGTCACATTCTAGCAACGCTCTCCCACATATTTTGCTATTGTAACTGCGCTTATTTCCGTCGTTGGTATAAGTTGCAGTGGGTGGTAAAGACGAGAAATGTACAGTTTTCTATCCTCTTGCTGATAGCGTTTCTTTAGTCATTCGGCAACCCTGCAGCCTGAACCACTGTAGGCGACCCACCCTTACAGATGGTGCCAAAACCCGGGATTCCTTGCAGTGAATTTTCTGGAATTCATCAGAATGAGGACATTTTTTCACAGTTGATCTTGTGAATGGATTAAAGCTGAACTTCTGACCAAGGAATGGGTAAGTCTGTTTTCATTGTTTATGAATTGCATGAAACAGAATATAGTCTTCAATAGTCCCATTACTGTACAATCCGAGAATATTCAGATTATCTCCTCGGGATGGAAGGGAAAATTTCAAGTGACGTATTGTTTGCTTTATGGAGCAAAAAAGTTGAGCCTATCTTGAACAGTAAATACATACCAAATAATCTCAATTCAGATGATGAAATGCTCACATATTGGGACATAATTGGCAAACATCAAAAGAAATCGAAACATGGTGAAATAATTGAGGCTTTAAACTTCATAAGTTGTAAAAGGCTACATAATGTGACAACACATCTATTTTCAAGTATAGATGCTAAATGTAAAGAAGTGCATTCTAAAAATGCAGAGACACAAAAGTCTGAGGCAAAGATTCAAGATCTTCAAACACAGCTAGATAAATTACTAGCTGAGCAGTTAGCCCTGACTGAAAAGTGCAAAAATCACAAAGAGACCATTGCAGATCTCAAGGCTAAGCTAAATGCTAAAAAGTCCATGTCTCCCAAAACGCTTAACAGCGATGGGACTAAAAAGCATGTTCACTTCTTAGAGGAGGTGACTTGCTCTAATGAATCTGAAACGTTTAGTTCAGAAAATGCATGTGCAACTCAAGAAAGTGTGCCTATTTCAGTTCTTAAGGTGATGCAGCACCGTAATAGCGCAGAGTCATGTACCAGAATGCATGGTGTACAAGCATTAGAGAGTCATGAATATCCTCAAACTCCAGGAGAACGTAGAACACAACCCAATGGCAAAGAGAACAGGTTTTGCAGTTCCTGTCAGAAAATAGGCCATTCAGAGGAAAAATTCTGGTCACTGGGTAGGGGTCGACCTCCACCTTATTTTCAGAAAAATAGGAAATTACTTTCTAAGGGCAAAGATCAGCGCTCATTTGCAGGTAAAACTCTTAGTGAGTTAACTGCATTGTTCATGCAAGGCCTTCAGCTATTAACCTCACTTGCTAGTGGGCTAGCAGCCTCATAGCAATGAGTTTAATAGTTAAACATCCAAATTGCAATGATCCTGTTTGTATTTTCAAATTTGTAATTGTACTAAACACATTGTGCGCATTGAACACACATTATAGTTGTTTGTGCTACTAGATACACATAGACTAGTTTAGTTTATTCTTTAAAACACATGATTGCTTTACTGTTAGTGTTGTATTAAACACTTAGGATAAAGGTTGTAGATGCTATGCATTCTAGGCCATGTATCTTGTGTAAACTGGAATAACTTTAATACTGGAATTGTATAGCAATTTCAAGCTGCATGTGTGTCTATGCTGAATTTGTTTGTCTCCTAAGTGGAACACTCTGCTATTTTCTATATAGCTGCAGTAAAACCATGTACAGGAGCACAGAATTGCCATGTGGCTACAGTGTAATTTACAATTGCATTAACCATGAAAATGCTTTCATCACAGCAGGATTCAGTAACTCTAAACTTTGCACTTTATCATGCTCCTTAACAAAAACATTGGTGTGGGAAGATTTTGAACCAGACCACACCTCACTCACATTCTCATGCTGGCTCCCTGTTACAACAGGACCAAAATTTGCATCACAATTGTAAACACTCCTCACCATGTTTGGGGCATGATTTACACATAGCCACAGCTAAATGCAGCCACATAGATTTGATCTTCACACAAAAAGTCAAATCTACATCTACATCAGCCTCACAAAAAATCTTTACATCTAGACTGTATTACAACTGTGAATTTCTTCCAGTTATTGTTTGTTTTGTTTTTCTTTAGAATTGCTAAATCAGTTAGTTATTATTTGTCTCACCAAGTTAAATATCAAAAGAGTATTTCTCATTCTTACCTAAGTGCAAAAAATGTGTATTATCGTTGTACTGAAATAATACATTTGATTTTGAACTTATTTGATTTCGGATTCTTTGTATTTTATTCATTTTACTTGCAACAATGTTTTTGGACAGGAATTCAATTGAATCTCTGTATTTGGTTACACTGAATATTTTGCTGATACTCTTCATGAAAAGGAGGGTTTAAAACCAACAATGATTGTTGTTTTGTTATAATGCAATTTATTTTTAATGTTTCCAGAAACAATGTAAGAGCTTGTGAGATCTTCTTTTATTCTCAACCTTGACCACTTTATTAAGTACATCGATTTAAGGGCTTATTGCCAGAGACTATTTTAATCTGACCACATCAAACTTCTGACCAATGACAAATGTCATGTATGCTTTTGCTCTTTGTTGTGCTATATGTTCTTTTAATCACAGGATCCCTGCTGCACAAGTTCACATCCTGTGTCCTGCCTCAGAAAGAGGGACAAGCGTTTGCTCTCATCTCCAATGACTGTTCTCGAGGTGTGAAGTATTCAATGGACGTTTTGCATATCAAGGATCGATGCAACACCATTCGATGGAGCCTTCTCATGCAGGGCTGAAATGAGAACAAAGACTGAAGACTGACCAGCTGCTATTGCAACAAGTCTGGACGAGAAGTCTGAAGATGACATCTACACACAACAGAAAGCATGTCTTCATGGACTGTGCCACCTTTGGACACTTTATGATTGTGGCCAACGGTGCCAAAGGGGGATTTTGTAGGATTGAAAATAATCAAAGATATTTGATATTTGAAATTGAACAAAGACATTTGCTTCACTGTTTTCAACCTCCATCTTTCTTATCAGAAGGGCCATTTGGAATTCCTAAAGACAAAGAGATGCTGAAGGCCTGTAGGCCAAAATGTGTCACACCTTTAGTACAGTGGGGGAAGTTTGGTCTGATTGGTCAGTTTGAATGTCTCACATTAGGGTTTCAGTCACATGGTCAAGGAACAGATAAAAAGAAGATGTAACTGTTGCTCTGGCTCTTCTTTTCTTTGCGCTCTTCTTCCCTTTGTTTTTTTCTCTCTCTCTCTCCCTTTCTATCCCTCAGGTAACATTCATGCTGGGTACAATTAATGGTACAAGTTTTTATCGTCTCATACATCTATTTTGTAACTATTTTAAGTGTAACCATAACCAGAAATTGTCATTAAATCCTTTCTATTACAAATGATGTGCTAACTAGTTTTGATTCGGTATTGACTTTGAAGTGCTACCTATTGCAATACAATATAGTCACATTCTAGCAACGCTCTCCCACATATTTTGCTATTGTAACTGCGCTTATTTCCGTCGTTGGTATAAGTTGCAGTGGGTGGTAAAGACGAGAAATGTACAGTTTTCTATCCTCTTTCTGATAACGTTTCTTTAGTCATTCGGCAACCCTGCAGCCTGAACCACTGTAGGCGACCCACCCTTACAATGTCATCTGCGTATTGAAGCAGACAGGTGTTTGGAGGAAGTCTGGCATCTTTCAGCGTTGCGTGCACTACAGCAGAGAAAACAGCCAGAGAATCTCTGAACCCTTGTGGGAGTCTTGTCCACGTTAATTGTGAATTTTCCAGGGTAAAAGCAAACAATGGGTGAGTTCGGCGATCAACAGGAATGCTGAAGAAGGCACTAGAAATATCTAAAACAGTAAAAAATGAATGTTCAGAAGGAATAGAATTAATTATAGTTTGCACATCAGGTACAATAGGAGACAATGGTGTTACTAACTCATTAACTTTTCTCAAATCTAAAACGCCAAGAACCATTTGCTTTCTTAATTGGATTAATTGGGGTATTATAAGGTGAATGAGTGTGCACCAGGATGCCTTGAGCCAGTAGTTTATCAATAACAGGAAGAATACCCTCCACCTTTTCTTTTGAGAGGGGGTATTGTTTTTGATACACAGGCTTGTCTGTTATTAGCTTAGCAACATAGGGCTGGACATCAATGAATCCTGCGTCATCCTTATGGGCTGCCCAAAACTTGGGGTTGACGCCCTCAATTTCCTGTTTGAGCTCAGTTGCAGACTCGTCTTCGAGGAGAGCATTTCCTGTATCAACAGTAAGAGAGTAGGCTGCAGGAAACATAAGTTGTAGAGAGTCAGCATCAAAGTGAAGTTGAATACTCAATTTATGCATCAAATCTCTACCCAAAAGGCAGAATGGAGAATCAGGTATAATTGCAAAAGCATGCATTTTAAACAATGATGGGCTATCATTAGAAGTAACCGGAAATGTTGGTGTCATTTCGCATTTTACAGGTACACCGTTGATTCCTACAGAGTTGACATGTTTTCCTGTAATCGAGCCCTCATAAACAAGAGAAGATAAAGATGAGATGGTTGCACCACTGTCAATGAGAAAGACATAGGGTTTATGGTCAACATTTAACTCAATAAATGGCAAAACAGTTGACACATTCGGATAACTCAAAGAAATCAGTGAAAAATTATCAAAAGAGGGCTTAGTCGCACTGGAGCTGAGTCATTGTGGCCAGGATATGGGATAGGCCGGATTTTGTTTGTCAGTCTTTGCAGAAGGGAGAGCTAGTGGGGGCCTTTGCTTAGAGCCACCAGAGCCCCTCTTCCTCTGCTTTTCTGACCTCTGCCTCAAATCCCAAGCCTTTTTCCTACAGTCATGTTCCAGATGACCTGGCTTGCCACAATAAAAACAACGTCTCACATTTCCAGACTGTTGCGGGCGAGGATTCACCGCAGCATTAACTTGAAGCATTGCAGGAGTTTTGCCCCTGGAGACATCAAAGGCTCCAGCGGAGGAAAGCTCACGCAAGCGTCGTCCCAACATCAAGCAACAGAAATTGTCGTAATGTTTGGAGTAGTTATACGAATTAACTGTGCAGTGTCTTTGTTCATATTATTTAGGAACATATTTAAGAACAATGGACAATTCTGATCAATAGGAATCGCAGACTCCTTAACCCATGCATGCCTAAATCTGTTAAAGAATGCAACAGGGCTTTCACCAGTTCTCTGTTTGGTATTGGCTGCATGCGAGATGTCTTGTTTAGCAAAAGACACTTTTAACAACAAAGCAGTCAATTGCTTGAAAAAAACTTTGAGTTTACCTGAGCTGGCCCATACCCAACCAGCGTCATCTTCATCATCGTCATCGGAATCATCAATTAGAGGCACTCGTGATGGTTCAGACAAATCAAGGGGCTTAGAATCTCCAGCTTTCCGAGACACAACATGATGAATAGGCGGTGTATCGTATATGGGGTTTAAGTAATCAACTTCTTCAATCATTTCCTCCTCTGTGATTTCCGCAGGCAGTGTTTTAGTCAAAATAAAACGATAATCTCGCCCCGTCAGTTGACTGTAGGCTGTTAACCGTTGCAGTACTGCCACAAATTGATGTGGTGACTTAGCTGGATCAGGCAGATCTTTACAAATAGCCACTGCTTCGGTAACACTCAGAGGAGTAATTTTGTAACCATCTGGAAGCTGTATAAACGGAAAAACTTCAGTTGTGGTTGGCAATTGCGGATATAATCGATTAGTCAAGGGCTTTGGAACTTCAGCCGAAACAACACATTCATACGGGGGGAAGGACGCAGGTTTCAGCTGGGTCTGAGAGAGAGAACTATCTTGTTTTTTTAACTCTGGACCCTTATACCAATAAGTTTTTATCTTCAGCCAAGCTTTATACGCATCTTTCATATAATCAATTGGCCATTCTGGGTCACCCCAAGAACCAAGGACCATATCTTTTGCAGTATGCATATCTTCATCTTTAAAAGAACCATCGCGGGGAACGGATCTAATTGTATTTTCCCTTCTGACCATCCCGCGAGATTAGAGAGATAGGGTTCCGTGAAAACGCTTTATTATTGCGATTCATGAAATCCTTGGGGGTTACCCCCATTAACGGTCGACTAATCGTTTCACCCATTTGAAACAGCCAACAAAGATCTCTCCTCTGCTTTAATGCAAGCCTTACAATTTTAGAGAATGGCCAAATAAAATACAAATAAAAGTCTGCAGCTTTATATTAACTTTTTGGTATTTTTTGGCCAAAAGAAAATTTTTTAATTCAATATTTTTCATTCAACTGCCAACAAGAACCAAGGATATCACAATGACTTATGAGAGAGAGAGAAAATCTTCAACTCAAACTCATCTATTCCCTTCCCACGCATAAAATCCGTGAGGATAACACCAAAAATGAAAGGGTGATCAGTTCTCTTTCACTCTTCCCGCATTTATCAAAATACGAGGATATCCACTTTTAACAAATATGAAGAAGTGCGGCACGAAAATACAAGGATCAATTTCTCAACAGACAGTAAGATGCACTTTAGCATTTTATTTCTTACCTGTCTGGAGAAATCCCGGACGAGCCCCCAAATTGTTAGATTATTGCCCCTTTTGCGTGCCTCATCCCAGGTCATCTTCCGGTCAGGTACCCAGGCTTTCCTGGGGATCCCAAAGACCTTATCCTATACTTGCAATACAAAAGCTGGGACCATTCCCTGTCTCCCCTTCAATCCTAGTAGAGCCTTGTTCCTTATATGGAAACAGTTCCGGTACATAAAGAAACCATATGTTAAAACATAGAATATAGCTTCAACCCAGGGCAAAAGACCCTCTGTCCACTTTCCTTCCATGCTGAGACCAACATAAAATCTATCAGTGGTTTATTCAGGTCATGTGTTATAAATGCATATATTGTAAGAAACTTGGGATTTCATCATTTCTCTCTCTTAAGACTCATTCTTTCCTCACTTTCTTCCTTTCTGCAACGCGTGTGAATGTGTGTGTGCGTGTGTTTGTGTTAGATATTAGTTTTACGTGTTAGAGTAATCAATAAAGTTTTGTTTGTATTTAAAGATGTGTTCTTGTGTTATGTGCTTACGAATTTGTCTTAAACTGTTGATCTATGTTACCTGGCTATTAAATAGTGTTTCACTATTGTTTGGATATTAATATCCGCTGCAGAGTTGATAGTTATGGCCCGTTCAAATGGACGCTGGATGAGTCATTTGCTCGGCCGTAAAATAGACTCTTTCAAAATTCCCTATGAATTAATTCATAAATTAATTTGAGCTAAATAGACCTGTTTCCTTATACAGAGTCCCTTCAGCTCACACGAATACTCCGCGGTAGCACGGGATGAAACGGGCTCTGGCCGGAACAAGGTCTTCAGGGTCTCGTCGTCGAGGGAGCTGGTGATGGCCAAACAACAAAAGTTTAACAAAAGAAAAAAAATCATGGCTCTCCTGAGCCAGGACGATTACTTTGGCCCTATCATCCATTTTTGGGCTGTTCGGTCATCTGTCACACAGTGCTTGCAGGCAGACAGACGAAGACAGATTAATAAAGTTCTCAATGAAGTTTAATGTCAGATAGTTTCCAAGGCAGGTAAACAGGCTATGCAGCAAACAACTGAACGTGAACATGACCGAACAGAGAATGAACGTGAGGGTAGAACTTATATAGCAATCACAAACGAGACTAATTAATGAAACACAGCTGAACAGAGCAAACTCATAATGACGTGACCATGGTAACAGAGGAGTGGCGGGAAAATCAAACAAAGGAAGACGTGACTAATGAAAACAAACTGAATGTCCATGAAAACTAAACATAACTGTGACACCATAGCAATACAGCTGCCATTTGGAAATATTTATCCTTAAAAAAAAAAAAAAAAAGGTAACACTTTGAGGTCATTAGTTAATATATTAGCTAGCATAAACTAACAATGAGCAATATATTTTTACAGCATTTATTCAATATTTTTTACAGCATTTATTAATAAAATGTTAATGTTCATGTTAGTTCACACTGCATTAACTAATGTTAACAGACAGAACTTAAGATTTTAATAATGCATTAGTAAATGTTGAAATTAACTTTAACTAAGATTAATAAATGCTTTAGAAGTATTTTGCATTGTGAGTTCATGTTAACTAATGTAGTTAACCAATGTAGTTAACACATTCTAAAGTGTTACCAAACACACACACAAAAAAAAATCCTGCAGAATTTAGCTCCAACCCTAATAAAACATATCTGAACAAGCTAATCAAGGTCTTCAGGATTACCAAAAAGGGTAACACTTTATAATAACGTTCAGTTGTAAGTCATTTATAAGTGGTTATTTAATGATGAACTAATCATTTACAAAACATTCATAAATGATTATCAAGTGATATGCTAACATTTTATGTATGTTTTGGTAAATTCCGTTACAAGTCATTTACAAGTAATTAGTAAATGATTAACTAATCATTTACGAAACATGACTGTGTTCATAAATTATTAATAAGTGATATGTTAATTATTTTACGTATGTTTTGTAGATTCAGTTATAAGTAATTTACAATTGATTAGTTAATGATGAACTAATAATTTACAAAACATGACTATGCATTTCATAAATGTTTAATAAATTATATTACTTTTTTTGTATGTTTTGTAGATTCAGTTATAAATTATTTACAAGTTATTAGATAATGATAAACTAATCATTTACAAATCATGACTATACGTTCATAAATGATTATTAAGTAATATGCTAAAGATTTATCTGTCGTAAGTTATCTTTAAAAAATAGCATATCATCAAATAATCAAACAGATCCTTAGTAAATGGTTAAGTTACTAGTTAATATATTATTAATCACTGAAATGTCAAAGTACCATTATCTCAATAAATAATTGTTAATCATGAACAAATGATGATCAAACCATTAGTAAATGATGAGTATATAATTTATTGACGCATCGTTAAAGTTGTAAGCTGGTCTGTTAAAACCAACACGGCATTTCAAGTCTTCTGAAGTCATACGATATCTTCATGTGAAGAACAGAGTTCATTTTAATGTTTTAAACGTTGAAATGATGATCGCGCCCCTTTGTGAACGCACTCATTCATATTTCTCATTCAAATGATACACACGACTCTTTAGCATTGCGCAATCGGTCACAAGACACACGAGAGCCAATGGCATTTTACAATCAAAGCTGACGTAATGACGCAATTGGTCATGAGACACACGACAGCCAATGCTGTCAAAGCTGACGTGACGTTTCTTCCGGCGGCAAATTTTGAAATGTGTTTATGATCTTCGGCTGGCGGATGGACTCGAGGCTACTGATCGCTTTTGGGGATTTCATTCACACAAACCAATCGTTTGGCCTCGGGACACTTGGAATATTTGTACTTTTTGAATAAATTGTTCCTGCAGTCGTATCTGCCTGTTATATCCTGTTTTTTATAATACACAAACGGGTAGGCTTAGGGAAGGTATTGGGTTCAAAATACCGTAAATAAAAAAAGAAAATAAATGTAAAATTATGCTGGCTGATTAAATTGAGAATCACACTCCATGTCATAATGGCAAAATCATAACCTAATATATAGTTTCATCATGATGATAACCATGCCCAACGCGTCTGTATATGACGCCAAAGGTTTCTCATTGAAATCAATGGGAATCAGGGGATGCAGAAAGGGTTGTAAATGCCTTTTATACACGTACAGATCATCTGTAACGGGTGAAAAAGATCTACGAATGATGTGTAAGACATTTACAAGTAATGAATAGTCTACACTTTAGATTAGGGGACGCAGAAAGGGTTGTAAATGCCTTGTGTACATGTACAGATCATTTGTAACGGGTAAGAAAGATCTACGAATGATGTGTAAGACATTTACAAGGGATGAATAGTCTACACTTTAGATTAGGGGACGCAGAAAGGGTTGTAAATGCCTTGTATACACGTACAGATCATTTGTAACGGGTAAGAAAGCTTTGTAAATGATTTATTCATGCGTTTACAACATCATCTATAACAGGTGTTGAACACTTTGTAGTGTGTACTTTAATGTAAATGCTGACTGGTGAGGGTATAGACAGCTGTCTTCTCTGACACATGGAGTCTTTAACGTGCACCTGATGTGAGCTTCAGTGGAGGGTAAAACCAGTTCACATTATCACTAGATCCCACACAGAACACAAGTCTGCACTGTTGAGTGAAAGGATTTAACTTAACGCACTGCAATCTCCTGACTTTAAATCATTTTAAAATGTTTATTTATTTGACAACTAGTAATTTATCATTCTTTAAAAAAATAGCTTTAGCATAATTGCATTTTTGTGGGTTTTAACAGACCAGCTTACAACTTTAACGATGCGTCAATAAATGATATACTCATCATTTACTAATGGTTTGATCATCATTTGTTCATGATTAACAATTGTTTATTGAGATAATGGTATGTTGACATTTCAGTGATTAATAATATATTAATTATATATAATTAATAATATAACTAGTAACTTAACCATTTACTAAGGATCTGTTTGATTATTTTATGATATGCTTTTTTTTAAAGATAACTTAGGACAGATAAATCTTTAGCATATTACTTAATAATCATTTATGAACATATAGTCATGATTTGTAAATGATTAGTTTATCATTATCTAATAACTTGTAAATAATTTATAACTGAATCTACAAAACATACAAAAAATGTAATATAATTTATTAAACGTTTATGAAATGCATAGTCATGTTTTGTAAATTATTAGTTCATCATCAACTAATCAATTGTAAATTACTTATAACTGAACCTACAAAACATACGTAAAATAATTAACATATCACTTATTAATCATTTATGAACGCATAGTCATGTTTCGTAAATGATTAGTTAATCATTTACTAATTACTTGTAAATGACTTGTAACGGAATTTACAAAACATACATAAAATGTTAGCATATCACTTGATAATCATTTATGAATGTTTTGTAAATGATTAGTTCATCATTTACTAACCACTTATAAATGACTTACAACTGAACGTTATTATAAAGTGTTACCCAGTGATCTTCTCTTCTCTAATTACACGCCTGCAAAACAAATGTTTGTATTACCACTTTGTTTCTCTGTCTATGTCATCTAACTGTGTGACAATGAAATGCTTTACTGCCGGAAGTCAGAGGCATCATGCCAAAATCTCCTAGAAAGCAACACAGAATAACAGCTCATACCACATTTTCATGCAATACAAATAGAAAATATTTTTGTTGTTAAGTTGGTGGTGTATCTATATATATATATATATATATATATATTTTTTTTTTTTTTTTTTTTTGCTTTGTAAATCGCTCAAGTTTTAAAGTACGTTTTATTTATTTTTTTTTTAAGTTTTACCTTCTGGTTACTATTGTACTGACACAGACTTAAGGTTTTATCTTTCAGCTGTGTAAAGATTTATGTTATCTGCCCAAAATGAAACTGTAAATGTAACAAGCCTTAACAACAGGCCTAACTGTCTCTTTCCCAAATGCCACCATAAGCTCCTCCGAGTCCAAACTTTGATGATGTAATGCTGCATAGACTGTCAGATTGCAGTCGGCCACAGAGTCAACATAAGTGTAACTTCCCGAAACTTTTCCCAAAACTTGCTTAAAGCAAAAATTCACCCAAAATTAAAATGCTGTCATTATTTAATCATCTTCATGTTTTCAAAGTCAGTGGGGTCCAAACAACATTCAAGGAATAAAGGGGGTTGCATACATTAATGACAAGATGACTATAGCTTGTGTCTGTTTTGTGGTATACGCATTAGTAGCCCTGTGGAGTACGTAGACTGCGTAGGTCACCAACTACCAAGGGGGCACTATCTCATCTCCTGGAGGCACTAATTGTAATTTTTACTAAGGGGGACGACAAAGATTTTTTCAAGTTGGACACGTATTTGGCCAGTGGCTGCCCTGATAAGATCCCTGTCAATACTCAGGACTCAGGATTCCATAGGACTTTTTCTCAACATCTTTGTCCTCCACACTATTTTCTCAGGCAATATGTAGTCATTCTGAAGGAGCATGCTTCTTCTGCTGTCATATCCTCCATTGACTCTACCCTCCATTTATTTGGAGTGCTTATCCATATCCTTCCTTTATCTCATTCCCTCACTTCTCTTTTCACATTTTCTTCATCTTCTTTTTTTTCATCTGCTCTTGTTTCATTACTCTTCATGGCCTCCTCTGTGTTCCCTTTCTCTTCCCATCCCTCCCTTTCGTTCTCTCAGACTGTCTGTCTGGCATCATTGCTCTCCCGCAGATTGCTGTGCTTGTAGGCCAAAAGTATAGCTTGAATCTGTGTCATAAGAGGCAGAAAATTGGAGTGTTTAGGGGTAGAGTGGAAGGTGCTGTTCTGAGTTATTTAGCCTGAACTGCTTCCATGGGAAGGGAGGCAAGCCTCAGGCCATTGGGCACAGGCTTTTACATTCAAGTGAGAATGGAACACACAGGCTGCATATTGGTGTGTGGCAGCATGCTGTGCATTATAAGAAACCTTTTATTTTTAACCTCCACCCACCAAGACCCACACAGACAGGCAGCAAGCATCCAAATCCCCACATCCAATAGGCGTGTACACACACACACACACACACACACACACACACAATGTAATCCAGTCATTAAACTGGGTGCAATCTACATATGAAATGTAATTTCCCAAAATTAATTTGGCCACCCATCTGTGATTTGGCTTTGAGATGTAATTTGTAGAGCAAGATGTATGTGGCAGTCAAATGAAAATGGGTGAGATCTAAATGCTTGTGTGCAATAGTAGAAAGCTAAAGAATCATAACTTTTTCAGCTAAGCTATATAAGTACGTGCAAATCACTAACAACTTCCTAGACAAAATAGGCTCCTGTGAAAGAGTTGCTCCCTGCTGCCTGGAAGCCAAGAGTGAGAAACAAACCAGCCTAACGCTGGTCTTTGACCACACGTACATGGTGCTGGCAGTAGCTCAAAGATGCGATTAGAGTCGATGAAACTTGGACCTGCAGGCTTTTTGCACAAGGTATATGGGATTTGTTAGACATGAAAACTACAGGATAACAGTACTATTGCCAGGAAGCAATTAAAAATGATGAGGGTTGATCAGCTAAGGGCCAGCCATTACCATCCATGTGGTCTCTCTCAGATTGTTTCCACATGGAATTAAAGGAAGGTTCTGGGTTCGATACAAGTTAAGCTCTTATTTCACAGATGCTGTTGATTGTAGTACTAAAGTAACTAGAACTAAACTAAAAGTAATACATGCACATTTATAAAAATGAGAAGAAAAAAAACAACAAAAAACAAAAATTAAAGAGAAAACAGGAAATATAAAAATAATCGGTAACACTTTATTTTACAGTGTCCTTGTTACATATGTTACATGCACTTACCATAGTAATAACAGTAAATTAAGCATAATTACATGTAACTATACCTCAACCAAACCCTAATCCTACCCTAACACTATAGTAAGTACATTTTATTAATTAATATTACTACATACTAATATTACTATTACTAATATTAATATATAATTACACTGTAACAATGACACCTTAAAAAAAGTATAACCAATAAATCTAATTCAAAATATTAAAAAAAATTATAACAGCAATTACTATAAATGCAAAAAAACAATTGCATTTACAATGGAAGTCTATAGGAGTTAACAACACGTTTTTGATAATAATAAAATATTATTAATTTTAAGTGGAAATAGTTATTTATTTTTAGGACTATTTTTACTATTTTCGTCTTCTGAAATCAACTTTGAGCCAACATATACTGCATGAAAACGTCAGCAGAATCCTAGAATTATTCATAAGACTGCAGTGCATACCCATGAATGCCATACTGTAGCTGTATCCTGTAAGAAGGCGCTGTCTCATAATTATTCATGACACCACGTGACTTTTTCCTATGACAGGTACTTCAAACACTGAAGTGAACTGTGCAAAAATACAGTGTTTCATGGCTTCCCCCACAATGCTGACAGAACGACGGCTTTCAATCAACGATCAACACCTTTGAAATGTTTCTGAGCAACAGACATTTATTATAGGAGAGTTGCTAGATTTATAGAGAGGTAGACTGGAGCTCCTTTGAAACAAGACATGGTCAGGGTGTAACACTGGTAAACTTGGCTACACATTCATACTGCGCACGTATTAACTGGCCAAATCACGTATATTCAAGTGAACAGCTTAGTCACTAATGCATTAAATTGCAGATTTAAAATTACCTACAGTATATCCACATGTGAATGTATTTCAAGCTTGCAATGTATAATACTGTATCTCTGCGTTTTGTTGCGTGCAACTTTGAATAGTGAATTTATGAGAAGTTAACTTCATTCCACTCTACAGTTCCATACCACTTTTCACTTTTCAAAACTTTAAAAGCAGAAATGTGATGACTGTATTTTTGTGATGATTCCACACCCTCTGGGTCATTAATTACTGCCTCCCCTAGAGGGCGCTATGGGGAACAGAATACCCATGCCACCATGCTGAAACGAGACGAGCAAGCTCGCACGGCTCGCACGGCTCGCACGCACTCACAGGAACGCGCACAGAGTAACGGCCGAGCTCAGTGTTTTGACTGAATAATACGGTTTCTTTCTCGCAAAACCTTATAGTATGCCTCCTGAACACTTTCTATATATGACCTAACTGTATCATTGCGTGATACTTTTGTACATGGGCGTCGGAAGCAAAAAAAAATGTGGGTGGGTCACCCCGAAATTTTTACTGGAGTAGATGCAATTTACACTAAGTGCAAATAGTCCGCATTGTTTACTAAACGTCTGGTTGGGCCAGACAAAATTACAAAAGTCACCAAATCATTTACAGTGACAATAGTGTAGTGGTAAGATGCATGACAGAAAGCTTTGACGCAAATCGACCCGAGGTTTGAATCCGCCTTTTGCCAAACTCGCTCTACTCCCTTTTCCCATCACATATCAGTTCGGAAAGGCATTTATTTTCAATAAAAATGAAGAAAACATTCAAAAAGTGGAAATAAAGCTTCTAACATGTTTATTGGTTAGGGGTAGATGAACAGAATTATAGACGGTAAAAGTGAGTGGGTCCAATATCATTGGTCTTAAAAAGTGGGTGGGTCTTGTCCCAACCACATACAATGGTTCCGACGCCCATGCTTTTGTATCCTTTCTGTAAAGTTTTCTGCTTTAAAAAAATTTCTGCTTTTGAGGTCCGAAAAAGATAGAAGGACATAGGGCATTGGATGTAATAACTTTTCAGAATGTAATAAAGAAGCAAATAAAGTCTCAGGTTATGCATGTAACCATGGTTTCCCGAGAATAGGGAACGAGACGCTGCATCCCCTAGAGGGCACTATGGGGAATGCCTCCGGCATGACTGGTCTGAAGCGTGTCTAAACATGACAATGAACTTGGCATTGGCAGGTGGTAGCCTATGATGTCACCACTGGTGCAATAAAGTAAAAAGGGCACCTGTTAAATATGTCATCCACTTCTTGTCTAAAGGAGTACTTGTCTGCAGGAATACTGGAAGCATGGCAAAGGGACGCAGCATCCCGCTCCCTATTCTCAGGGAACCATGGTTACATGCGTAACTTGAGACGTTCCCTTTCGAAAGGAAACTCGCTCTGCCTCCCCTAGAGGGCGCTATGGGGAACAGAATACCCATGCCGCCATGCTGAAGGGATGAGTGCCCTATTGGCTGATCTAAGTCAAAGGACTCAAAGGAGTCCTCATCCCTAAGGTGTACACCAGCAACACGATCATAGACCAGAGCTTCTCAAGAACACAGGCCAAGATCTAGCCAAGATCTAGGAGCGGAGGCCTCAGTAATGCCGAGTTCACACGGCAGGATTTTAGCCCCGATTTTCACTCGCCGACAGGTTTTGTGAAATCACCAACAAATACCCGAAATTGGAGGCAAATCGGTGCTCGTTCACGCGAGTGACAATCATGCAGTGTGAATTATCAAAGACGCGATCTGAGAGAATCGCAGACGAGTCAAAATCCTGTTGTGTAAAATGTGTTCTGACTGAAAATTACATCTGCAATGACCTACAGCCAGAGACAGAGCAAGATATAGGGCAGCGGGAAGTTCGGGGAGGAGTTATAGACCAGAATATCAGACAGACAATTTGGATCGCAAGCTTCTTGCGGGCTATCATTTTTAATAACAATTCCAGTCTCGCACGAGAACTCCGGTCTCACGCACCCGTGATCTCGCGTTATTTCCTTGTCACTTCTTGTGTGTTTGGTTGTGAAATGTAGTTAGCAGACCAGACAGAGTTGTCTGTGATTCTTCCTATTGTAAAGTCATGCGATATGAAACCCCCTGTCGCCGATCCATTGTGCTATGTGAACACTGCAGCAACTGAATGCTACCCCAGATAGTCGTGCAGTGTGAAAAGAACAGTGATCTGACGACTTTGAAAATCGTGTAAATGTAAACTCGGCATAAGATGACTCTCTAAATCAAGAGGAGACCTAACAACACCCCATGCTCAGGACATCTTGCAAGGAGGCTCACAGAGAGCCTACCACTCGCAATCGCTATCGGAGCTCTAGGGAGCGGAGGCCTCAAAAAAGATAACTCTCTAGCGAAAGGAGGTCTAACAACGCTCACAGTAGCCTAGGAGGCTCACAGTGAGCCTAACAACTTAGCAAACATTAGCCGAGCTCTAGGAGCTGAGGCCTCAGAATGTCACACTCAGGATATCTGCAAGGAGGCTCACAGAAAGCCTACAACTTGCAATTACTATCCTAGTGGAGCTCTGAGTCAAGCTGCCTGGTCAAGCTCTGAGGACGGAGGTCTCAGCATGACAACTCTCAGGGTGAAAGGAGACCTAACTACATTCAACACCCGGGACAGCTTACCAAGGAGGCTCACAAAGAGCCTAGCTACTTGATATTGCTATCCAGGCGGAGCTCTGAGGAGCGGAGACCTCTAAAAAGCGACTCTCTATAGCGAGAGGAGGCCTAACAACGCTCCAAAGTGCAGGAAGTAACCAAGGAGGCTCAGAGGGAGCCTAATGACTCAGCACCACCGCCTGGTCGAGCTTGAGGACGGAGGCCTTAGCATGATGATTCTCTAAAGTGAGAGGAGGCCTAGCTACATTCAACACCCAGGACAGCTTACCAAGGAGGCTCACAGAGAGCCTAGCTACTTGATATTGATATCTAGGCGGAGCTCTGAGGAGCAGAGGCCTCTACAAAGCAGCTCTCTATAGCGAGAGGAGGCCTAACAATGCACCGGTTTAAGCTCAGTAGCCAGGGAGGCTCACAGAGAGCCTAGCAACTTAGCCCCTAGCTGAGCTCATGGGACTTAGGCCTCAGCACTACGTCATAGGCCTGTCAAGGAGGCTACATAATAGGGCCAGCAGCTTCACACAATAGTAGGCAGAGCTCAGGAACTCTAACAGAACTACTCTCCATAACGAGAGGAGGCCTAGCAATTCTCTGGCTAAGTGCAGTAGCCAAGGAGGCTCACAGAGAGCCTTGCAACTTAGCCCCTGGCTGAGCTCATAGGACGGAGGCCTCAGCACTCCATCCTCTATGCTCAGAACAGCCTATCAAGGAAGCTTTGCATAGCCTAACAACTCAGATTTGATATTCAGGCAAAGCTCTAGGGAGCGGAGGCCTCAGAAGAATGAATCTCTATAATGAGAGGAGGCATAACAATGCTACCTTTTTAAATGCAGCAGCCAAGGAGGCTCACAGACAGACTGACAACTTGGCACCACTGCCTGCCGACCAACCAGCCCTCCTCGGAGGGGGGAGGGGCATATGTCCTGCCATTCAGGAGTGCTTTTTTCCCCCAGCTCGTAAGGGAAGCATCTGTCATTAGCATCTTGCGACGACAACACAACAACGAAGCCCGCAGCGCATAACCCTTACCATAAACATGGATTTTAGAAAGGGCACAAAGCACTCAGCGCATTCCCTTGCCCTTCAGTATCATAACACTCTAAATGGCAGGATCAGAGCCTACTACACTCTTTCTGCCCCTAATTCCTCAGAATTAGAAATAGCACATTGAATCAGTAGCAATATTTGAGCCAACAAGAGAAGCCAGAAAAGGAAAGGTTCCTGTTTGACCTAATAACTGTTTGAATTTCTCCGCCCACAACCCCCGCGCTCGATCCCGCTTACCCACAGTAGCGGCCGCGGGACCCAAATCACGGAGTGCAGGTGCTCAACTCTCATTCCTCAAGAGAGAGTCAAGCCTGGGTGGAACCAATACAGTGACCGCATTGCAAAAAAAATGTAAGCCCCTCAGAGTCAAGCGAGCTTAGTTCATCAGATTATTTTTTTTTTATAAAGAATCATATGAGAACATACACGAATGCAGCACTATGAGTGCCTTCAACTCCCTCGATTTGCTCCTAACACATACACAGACAGAAAGTCTCCTGAAGAGTAAGAGGATGACGTATTTCACAGGTGCCCTTGTATACTCACGGTCGCACCAGTGGTGACGTCATAGGCTACCACCTGCCAAAATCAAGTTCATTGTCATGTTTAGACATGCTTCAGATTAGCCATGCCAGAGGCATTCCCCATAGCGCCCTCTAGGGGACGCAGCGCGAGTTACCATTCGAAAGGGAACTGTTCAGTCAAACAATTTGTCATCTCAAGTGTTCCAGTAGAGATTTTGTTCCAATATTCCTAGATTCCCATTTGTTTACTTTTCATTTAATTGTCACACAATACCAATTTCCACTAATTTATGACAATCTGATGAGCATTCCACTCTGGGTTACTCTGGGTTTTTTTTTTTTTTTTTTGGTTGGTCTCCAAGTTTCATTTAATTTTATGTAAATAAACTACTGCTTTTTTTTTTTTTAAACTTTCTTTGTGATTTTAGTAGCACTTTATTTTGAAAAATTGCATTTCTGTAGTCTCCACGGCGATAAATACTGTACCTCTTTCATTATTCTTTTATTATCCTTAACCCCTTACAATAGAACTGTAGCTCTAAAAACTGGTAGTAAAATGTTTTATATAGCTTCATCTTTAATGCTTGTGAAATTTTGTGTATGATGCACTGTAAGAATTATGACTGACTTTACATAAGTCTCTCTTGGGAGAACACCTGAGCGTAACTATCCAACTAAGTGAGAAAGGCCAAGACTGAAAAAGATAAAGATAGACAGAATGCAAGACTACATTTTCGAGCATACTGCAACCCCAGATGCAACCCAAATACTGTCTCTTAGCCTCATATAGGGGTGATAGTAGAGAAGAAATACACAAAAAACAAAGTACTTAGACCTTGCACTCCCTCTACTTCCACAACTGTTTTTGATTAATGAATACCGTAAATGTGTAAACACTAGATAAAGGGGAAATTATGAAGCACTAATGCACGTTAACCAATTGAGTGAGGAGACAGCAATATTTTTTATAGATCAATACTCTGTACGTGTCTACCGTAAGTTAGAGTGCCAGAACATAAATTCAAACAGGCACATTTAAAAAAAAAAGCAATCATATTCTGTACTGAGACACTAAAAGCCTTTCTTCAGGGTCCTTTCACTCACATAGAAATCTCCAAGTAAATGTTAGATGCTAATCACAAAATACATTAAATTGATATTGTTAGATGTGATGAATTGCATTTATTATCCTTTCACTCACACCAATAAATTGTTACACTTTTGTATTTCTTTAATCAAGCCACTATCTTCTTTTCCTGTAAAAGAGAGCCGTCTTTCTCTCTTCATTGATGTGTAATTGTTGTGTTTGTGTAGGACTCAATAACCACACCGTGTAGCTTCGTTCATATTGCGTTTACTCAACTACCGCAAACCTTACATTTACGACCTTTGCCGTAAATCACTGCTGTAAGCCTTAAAGGCACAGTAACCTGTCACTCACAGTGCATAACATAACAGAGTCCAACAGGACACAATACTGAACGTCCAAGGGGTCGGGGTGAGAGGGGCTGTGGCAGGCTGACCAGTTTTCCCACTCAGGAGGCAGCAAGCGCAGTTACGTTCCAGCTCCTCAACATCAGGGTCTATGTGGGGCCACCACACTGTGTCACTGCAGCGCTGCTTCACCTTGACCACCCCCAGGTGCCCCTCATGCGCCATGTGTAGTACTGTGGACCTGAGAATCTCTGGAACGACCGCACGGTGGCCACGGGCCAGGCAAACCGCCCCCCCAGCAGGAGAGCTCGTTGCGGAAGCGGTAATAGGGGAGCAGCCTGTCATCCACTTTGGCAGGCCAGCCATCCTGGACGTAGGTCCAGAGAGTCGTGAGGGCCTCATCAACAGCTGAGGCCTGCTGCAGCTCCACCAGAGAGACTACTGAACTGAGGAACCCATGCAGGATGTGGACCCAGTCTTCGTCGCTCTCTGTGTCTGCTGTCACCCCGCCCCCGTCTCCTTCGTCACCGACACAGCTCTAGACAGGAGGTCGGCCACCGTGTTGGCCCGCCCAGGCATAAACTCCAGACTGAAGTTGTACTGGTTCAGCCTGTCAGCCCACCTCGGCAGTCTCATGGGCCTGTGCCCCGAGCCTTGAGTCGCCAGCAGTGCCGTCAGCGCTTGGTGGTCTGTGCGGATGGTGAAAGGCCTCCCGTATAGGTAAACATGCCAGCGTTCGCACGCCCACAGGCAGGCCAGGGCCTCCCTCTCCCCCACCGAATACTTCTGCTCTGCAGGAGTAAGTGCCCGTGAGGCGAAAGCCACCGGGCGTTCCACCCCCTCCTGAGTCTGGGAGAGCACAGCGCCTAGCGCCACCCCGGATGTGTCGCAGGTGACCATGGTGGGCGCGGTCAAGCTGAAATGGGTCAGTGTGGGTGGGGACGTGAGCTGCCATTTGATGATGTGCACGGCTTCGTGGCAGGCCGGGGTCCAGTCCCACGTAACATCCTTCCTGAGCAGCCGGCGCAGGGGGGCCATTGAGTCAGAGTAGTGTGGCATGAATCTGAGGTAGTAGGAAGGAAGACAGCTGGGATGGCGACTGTGGGTCTGGCAGGGACAGAATGGCCTCAGTGTGGGACATAATCGGGGCGATGCCCTCCTTCGAGAGCCTGAAGCCCAAGAACTCGATCTCCTCAACCCCGAAAATGCATTTCTCAGAGTTCAGTGTGACCCCATGCTGTTTGAAACGCTGAAAGACCTGCTCCAGAAATGGCTAGTGAGCTCCTCAGCCGTAGGTAGGGGGTACTTATCAGGGATGATGGCTTTGTTTACATCCGCAAGGTCGACACAGAGTCGCAGTCCGCCCCCTTTTTCTTGGCTATCACCAGGTTAGACACCCACGGCGAGGCGTCGATGGGCTCTATGACGTCCACCTCCACCAGGCGATGCAGCTCGGCCTCCACCGCATCACGGAGAGCCAGGGGAATGCGCCGAAGGGGCTGGATAATAGGGCGGACCGACAGGTCAACAGCAGGCTGGTGTACAAATCCAGTCATGCGGCCCAGCACGTTGTGGGTAGCGGTCAGGCCAGGAGGAGGCGACCTGCAGGACATGCAGGCCCCTAGCATCACTCATAGTGAAACCCAGGGCAAGGAACAAGTCTAGGCCCATAATGTTAGCTCCCTTCCGGGTGATGCAGAACTTAGTGGCAGGCGCACATTGTTGATCATATCTGACGGGGAGGCGGGCCACACCCAGAGTGGAGATGGGGAAATGGCCGTAGCCTAACAGGGGTTTAGCCGCTGCTTCCAGAGGCACGTCACTAAAGAAGCGGTCATATGTGCATTTGTTCAGGATTGACACTTTAGCCCCTGTGTCCACGAGGAGTGGAATGAGAGCTGTGCCCACACGGCATGTGCAGAGCTTGAACGAAGGCTGTGGGGTCTGTACAGTGTTTATGGGGAAAGCAGCAGTATCATGGCAAGCAGGAGAGGAGCGACAGCAGCGTGCAAAATGGTTCAACTTGTTGCAGTTACGACAACGTTTTCCCTGGGCAGGGCATGACTGATCTCTGGTTGCATGTTTAGGAGAGCCACAGTTGCTACAGCTCTTGTGCCCACTCTCCCTGGGCCCCCTGTCCACTCTCTGTACATCCAAACTGTCACTCACCCTGTCAGCTGCCTCTGCAGTCACTGTGTGCAGAACTGACGGTGGTGATGATGTCACAGGCTCATGCACAGCACGGCCGAACTTGCGTGCCTCCATTAGGGCCGTTTCCAACTGCTTTCCAATTACTAAAGCGTCCGCCAGTGTCATGGAGTCTGGCTCTAGTAAAAGTCTCTCCCTCAGTTGGTTACATGAAGTTTTCTCTATTAACTGGTCAACTATAAGTCCATCCTCTAAAACCCCAAAATCACAAAGTCTAGCCAGCTCACGTAATGCTGATACATAGTGGGCAACGGTCTCACCCGGCTTTTGGGTCCTCTGACGAAACTCAAAACGGTGCATCCGCCGGCTTCTTCCGGAGCTGAAGTGAGCCTTCAAGGCGGCCGTGGCTGTGACGTACTTATCATCCGATAAGGTGAGCGCAGCGAAGATTCACTGTCCCTCCTGCCCGAGACAATGGCGCAGGAGCGCGCACTTCCTCGCCTCTGCTAGGTCAGAGTGTCCCAAAGCCAGCAAATAATCCTCAAACGATGTCAGCCAGCGATCCCAGGGAACAGCTGGATCACTGGGAACAAGTAGAAAAGGTGGCGGTGGTGGTAAGACGAATTCAGACATCCTCGTTCGCCAAATGTTGTGTTTGTGTAGGACTCAATAACCACACCTGTAGCTTTGTTTATATTGCGTTTACTCAACTACCGCAAACCTTACATTTACGACCTTTGCCGTAAATCACTTCTGTAAGCCTTAAAGGCACAGTAACCTGTCCCTCGCAGTGCATAACATAACAGAGTCCAACAGGACAATACTGAACGTTTTCAGACATAACAGTAATGTAACAGAGAAAAAGTGATTTTTTTACTAACCTGACTTTGCATTTGCTTATCTCCCTAAAGAGGTTCCCAGTATGAAGACTCAGAGGTCAAACGAATAGGAAGTGGAATTGCAGCATGTGCGCTTGCCATGCCCTCTGCAAAATTAACCGGTTCCCTTCTGTTCTTCTTTTATCAAACCGCTGCCAGTCCCAGATCAGTGATTACTAACAATAAACTGCACAATCCATTTCAGTGCATTGCAGTTTCATGCATTTAAAGCACACACTTGATGTGTCCTTGACCTTATCTACAAAGGTTTAGCATGATGAGTGTCACAAAGTGGCCTGACACTCATATGATCAATATCTGCAGATTGTGGCTCACATTGAATACTGACAATGGTGTGTTACATCCATCAATCAGTGTTTATTGCTGAGTTGTTACAATAAAACGAGCATTTGCCAATGGATGTACTATAAGCTGCTTATATATTGTTTTGGTTTTGTTTTTTTAGAATGTGCCATAACAGTTACCCAGAATACACTGCTAAACAATGAAGAAAGCAATAATTTGGCTGTTTTCATTTTTTCTTTTTAATCAGAGATGATTCAGTTCTCCAGTATGTGTCCCCCTAGTCAGATGCTGTTGTTATTTTTATCAGTCTAATAAAATCACTTTTATACGTTCTGAAGTGAATTAATTCTCAAGAGCTGATGCAGTTACTTGTAGGCCTACTCCATCTGTTCATTCTTTTCCAAACCCACTCTTTCCTTCTCTCTAAAAATACTTGGGCTTCACTGAAGTAGCCCTGCAGTCCTCAAACGAACCAGTCACTCAACAGTCTATCGTATTAGATGGATCCTTGCTTCAATTTTTGGAAAATCACGGTCACTTCAGAACGCATGACAGCTAGAATTGGCACTATGCAGTTGCAATCTTAGTTCACTGATTCTTGCTTTGTCATTTTGCCCCACCTTGTTGTGAGCTGATTCCTCCCTGACGTAACAGATATGCAGCTTTGAAGGGAACATTACAAGAGACTGGTTTATTTTCAAGCTCCCGTTCAGCTTTAATGCATCAGCTGCACCGCTGTGGCACCCATACTGTCATTACATGGCTCAGCAATTACTGGCCCAACACCACTTAGAATTTGCTGCTTGCGAGCAGGGATTATTTAATTGTCTGCCAACCCACGCTGACAAATTAAACCGGCATTTATTGAGAAATCCTTACTTTCTTTTTCAGAGAGGGTCAGAGTTTGTTTAAGGTTGGTAATGTATACGTATATGACTGATTACATTAGCATGCTAAAAGCAACCTTTTTATATTATCTAACAACCTGTTCTGCAGCCCATTTATAATTGGACATCATAATTATTTTGTTCCAGAATTAATGCAAACTTTCTCATTTTAGCATTCAGATTATTGTCCCTCCTCTTCATCTAATGATGTCTCATCATAATAAAGTGTCTAATTTGCCTTGTCCACTTTGCCTGTACAATAAATTAGCAATTTAAAGCCAAAAAAGGATCCAAAAATGAAAATCCATTCCAAACCTATAAGACCTAAGATCATTTTCAAAAAACAAAGATTTCTGAGAGATTTCTGTCCCTCCATTTAAAGTGGTTTAAGAGACACAATTGCTTGATATGATGAACAGATTTAATTTAGGCTTTTATTCACATAGAAACATTGATCAATACACATACATGGGGTGCTTCTCAAATTCCAAGACAGATATTTTGAAATACTGTAATTCTGTGTACATGTGTATATCGGGATTGCATGCTTTCTGAGGCATCTTTGTGCGCACACGTCGGATCTGTCAGCGCGAGTGAGATCGTTTTCATGGACAAAGGAAAGGTACTCCTCTCCAAAAACTTACAAATAAAGATACTTTTAGATGTTTAATTGCTATTTGGAGCATTGGGATCGCTAAACGAGGGCTTAATGAACAAATTCAACCTCAAAATCAACATTTTTCACTTTTGCCTGTAGCTCGAAATTATCCTGTGCGCATTCTGACTTCTTTTGCCAGCATGGGTCACATATAATGTAGCTTTCAATTTCTGTCCTTTATAAAGTTTCTACCTCAATAAAAAGCTGTGAGCGAGCACATACAGGCACGTCTGCCTCATAATACAACATTAAAAAGCTATCTTTGTCGGCAAATGTGTCGCCCTCGCCTTGTGGTGGCTTGGAATTCAAAGGGGAATCGGATATATGTGTTTAGACGTAGGTCGGATGTCCAGATATTGGATATGTATCTGATTTAAAACCACATTTGGAAGTGGAAATAATCAGATCTCATGCAGATTTTTGTGTTTACACGTGTGCAACAAATTCCGATCTGTGTCAGATGTGAGTAAAAAATCAGATTTTTTTTTGCCAGTGTAAACAGAGCTTTACTAGACAGTCCCATTCTAGCATTTAATGCTGAGGGCTGAGGAGGACTCTAGCCTACAAGCCCCCGAAGGACTGGAGTAGGAAGGACACAACCTAAATATGGTAAACGGAAGCTCAAATGTGCAAGAACCAATGAGTTTTGTTCTCACGTGTCAAACATGTACGATTGAGCTTCTGCTTACCATTTGTGATGTTTTCAATATATGTGCCCTGATTGTTGTTTAAATGTGAATAAAAGCCTAAATTAAATCTGTTCATTATATAAGGCGATCTTCAGGAACTTTGGGTTAAACCACTAAATTAGAATCAATTCATATATATTTCTTTTACTATCTCTTTATGAACTTTTTGAAGCGTTTACATTTTTGGTGGAATGGACTTTCGATGGAGGGACAGAAATCTCTCAGGTTTCATTAAAAATATCTTCATTTGTGTTTTAAAGATAAACAAAATTCTTATGGGTTTGGAACAACATGAGGGTAAGTAAATGATGACATCATTTTTTTTAGGGTGAACTATCCCTTTAAGCAATTGCAATGTCATGCTTGTCTATTGACTGACAAGTTTAATTAGTAAGTCTTGACAGACTGAGAGTATGGGTATTTTACGTTCTGCCCTGGACTCAGAGGGTCAACTCAATTTCAGCTATGCTCCAAAGCCTCTCTGGACCTGTTTGAAGTCGTAGGATTAAAGTAATGCAAATGACAATCTGAAAGAGCGTGACTAAAAAGAGTGCCATTCAAATCATTTTAACACTTACTGCTCTTTCTTTCTTTTCTTCTTTTTCTTTGTTTGTTTCTGCACCTGGTTAATAATCTTTGAGGCTGATGTACTTTGTGAAGATAACCAAATACATTTTTAAAGCGATGTGGCGATGTGGGGAAAATTTTACTGAAAATGTAGCAAAGTAATATTAAAATATCAGATTTTTTTTTAACAAGTAAAATCAAATGTCTCTATCTGTGTCACTCCACGGATATGCGCTTACATATGCAGCAAAGCTGTAAATGTACCTCCACGGACACACATATACACCTAGCATGTCTCGAATCTCCCTATGAACTGTGTGACAACTCTTTGCAGCAAAATTCCACTGCCAGAATTTGACAGCTCATTATGGTGAGGGATTTACTCTCCTTTCAGAGTAAATAGCACTTAAAATCTAGCTCTGTCCCATCCTGCAGTCCCAATATAGCCACGAGTTTGGCAGGGTGGAATCTTATTTTCAAAAACGTCTCGGGTCCATTGAGACTAACTGGTGTGGCCAGGACAGATAAGAGTTTCCTGGCCTGCAATGTCTCTGTAGCACCGGAAAGCAAAATGGCCTTTAATAGTTTCATTTTCAGAACAATAACTTTATTATTATTGCAATTTTTAATGATTAACCAACAGATGAACAGTGTGAACTGACTATAATGAGACCTCTCTCCTTCTAGCAGTTTCTGCTTTGGTAAAGAGAGATTTCAGCAGCGTGACAGGCAATCTGCTATGCACAAAATGACTCACACCAACCCCAAATGAGAAAATATGAATGAAACCTATGATGAAATGTATACAGGAAAGGAAATCATTTTGAGAAACCCTGGAAGTTTGACAACCTCCGTCACTTTCAAGGTGGTAGATCTTAAATTGTTCCAGACATGAGTAAAGATCAAGAAGTACTGACATAGTCAAGGTTTATAGCGTGCTTAGATATCACAGCTATATCAGTGCATGAAATGCCAGTACAACATTTAAGAAAATATGTTTTCTCCAGTACACCCTTCCTTCCGAAATGAATAGAAAACTTCCCTTAAATTCATAACTTCACACTTAACAAGTTAAGCTAGAGATAACTCTTTATGGTTATGATTTGATTACTGCTGGCCCACAAGTTTGGGACATGCTTTTAGAGAAGCAGGAGAACAAGGTGGACAAATGGGTAGTAATGACAGAGACTTACATGCTGCTGGCGGAGCTTAGCAGAAAATGCCACCACCTCCATCTGTTCGTGACTGTAGGGCACTCCAAGATGGCCGTCCTCTCAAACTGCCACCCACGCCATGGGTTTGAAGCACAATCTGCAGGATGTGAGTGCCCGTTCACCTGTGCCAACAAGCAGAATGCGAATGTTTTGCCACTCACAAGTCAATTTTACATAGGTGGGGTTGGATGAGTTAGACAAATCACCAACAAAAAGAAATTAAAAATATAGCCGGAAATGGCTATATACCTCGGTCCTACAGATGAATTTGTATGCATTAATGTATGATATGTTAAGTTCAGCCATTCATTATTACTGAAAAAGATTAGAATTGATTTATTATCCTGTGGACAACATTAATATTACAGCTTTCATATGTCATTCGCAGTTACAAATAAATGGCTGACTATTTATGTTTTGATGTTAGCCCTGCTAGCATCAGAAATTCATGAAATTTCACTGGACTAGTTCTCCATGTGTACCAAGTTTTGCGAAGTTTGTACCTTCTTCCAGTAAGATAAACTGGTCGTTTTGTGCTACCACCAAAAATATATTGGCTAAACCAAATGTGGGTTCTTGAACACCTGAGTTTGTGTGGGAACTGCAAGCTGATAAATAATTTAATCATAAAAAATTAAAAATTGAAATGCAAAAACGGGTTTGCACGATTAATGGAGATAAAATTTTATTTGTGATATGACATTGCAATCATCAAATCACAAAAGGCTCCGATTTAGTGTGATGTGCTGAATGCTTCAGAATGAAGTGTGGCGCAAGTGCAGCTTCTGCATCTCAAAGCGGCTTGGTTTACAGTAAATGCTGCTTCACATGAACTCCATTTCTGCATCTGCTGTGAGTGGCTTATAACATGCATTTGGGAACGCAATGTGCCCCAGGAACACTTTAATATAAAACAAATAAGTAAATAAATAAATGTTTTATTTACTTGCATGTCATGTGTCCATTAACTAATCTATCTATCTATCTATCTATCTATCTATCTACCTATCGATCGATTGATCGACATCTATCTATTTGCTTTGACATTTAAAATAATTCTCAATTTAATTCTCAATAGTGCACAACCCTGTTGATGGGATCAGAAGGCAATATTGTACTACAGTATCATCATGATTACTATGCACTTATACCATTGTATTCACGTTGTGCTCCAAATTACTTCAAATTATCGCATATACATGGTAATACCTGTCACGGAGCAAGACACGGCCTTCTGCAGCCATCAGTACCAGATCCACCCACTCGTTCACAATCACCAGAATTCTGATTACCAGCACCTGCACTCACTCATCAGTTCCCCTTCATAAGCCACCATCTCCCTTCACTCCTTGTCTGGTCTTGTCTACGTACACTACAGACTCACACTCTGCTCACCTGAGTTACCTACCTGTTCCTGATCCGTCTTCTGTCATCAGTGTCCTGTTCGTCCATTTCAATTCCCGTCTTCCAGTCACCTGCATGCCAGTATCCTCGCTGACCAGCCAGCCCTCCTGTTCACCTGCAACGAAGACAAGAACTGTGGTCACCAGATAAGCCTTATTCATTCCGCTGTCCATTTACCAACTCACCTCTCTGCATCCCTGCTCCGCTCTTCCTGCATTTAATAAAGCTTTGTTGAACTTACCATCCTCTGTCTTCTGGTAATGACAGAAGACCAGACCCCTACAAATATGCAGAGCTGTATGAGCCCGAGCGGGGATCAACCACCGGATCTCTTTGCTGAACTAGTCAGCGTGGTTCGTTCATCCCTCCTTCCGGCACCATCTTCTTCATCTGCTGCCTCTGCCTCTGCCAGTCCCATGGCCCGACCAGCGACCTACACCGGTGAGGCGAGGATTGCAACGAGTTCATTCAACGAGCCAGGGTGGCTTTCATGATATCTCTTCTCTCAGACAAAGCGTTGCGGTGGGCCCAATCCTTATGGCATTCGAATGCTCAAATCACCAACTCATTAACAGCTTTCATGAACCATTTTAAGGTGGTTTTTGGTTCAGCAGTGTCTGTTCTCTCTGTGCATGATCAGCTGTTCAACATTTGTCAAGGAACGGATTTGGTGAGTAATTTTGCATTATGATTCTGCACACTCGCTGCATCCAGCGGCTGGACCGAGACTGCCCTTCTCACTGCTTTTCGTCAGGGTCTCAATGCTGAGATTCGTCGGTTACTGGTAATCTATGATGACGTCATAGGCCTGGACTCCTTTATCCAGAAAGCCATCGGAGTCTCACAACACCTCTCTGCCTGTTCGCTTGCACAACCCGCTCTGCAACCTCCGCCCTCCGTTCCATTTGTCGTCCTTCCAGCACCCGAGCCCATGCAGATTGACTCGTCTCACTCATGCGGAGCGTCAAAGGAGGATCTTGGATCATCTATGTCTCTACTGTGGGGGAGAAGGGCATATGATCACTAACTGCCCAATTCGACCTCCACGCCTAGCGGTGAGTACCATCCAACTCCGTCCTAAAATCGCTCCGCTTAACAGAACCGCTGTATCTGTTCTCACCCGCCATGCTTCTGTTTCAGCACAAGCCCTCATTGACTCTGGTTCCACGGGGAACTTCATCTCTCACATCCTCCTTCAAAAGCTCAACATCAAGAGGAAGCGCTGTTCCCAAAAGTTAGCTATCCACACCATCCTCGGAAAACCGCTGGGCCGGGGTCGCATCAGCCACTTATCCCCCACCTTGACGCTCCACATAGGATGCCTGCACACCGAGAAGATCTCCTTTATGGTGCTGGAAGGATCCACCACGGACATCATCCTGGGGCTCCCGTGAATGCAGGAACATAAACCCCACATAAACTGGAACACCGGAGAGATTCTTCAATGGGGTAAATCCTGTTTCAACGGCTGTCTAGATCCTGTTATCAAGATACCCTCAAATCATCATCACTGTTGTTCCAGTTCGTCCCAACAGAGTGTTCCATTGCATTCCACCACCATTGAGAGTCCTCCCACGGAGAAGGTAGTTAACATTCCGCCAGAGTACCGGGCGTTCCAGGATGTGTTCAGCAAGCGACTGGCGACTCAACTTCCACCACATCGGCCATGGGACTGCGCCATTGACCTGCTACCTGGGGCTACTCTTCCCAAGGGTCGAGTTTATCCACTGTCCATCCTGGAGCAGAAGGCAATGGAGGAGTACGTCCGGAAAGCCCTGCAACAAGAGTTTATCTGTCCATCTACATCCCCTACCGCTTCCAGCTTCTTCTTCGTGGCCAAAAAAGATGGAGGCTTGCGGCCGTGCATTGATTACCGGACCCTCAACTCACAGACAGTTAAATTCAGTTATCCTCTTCCTCTGGTCCCCTCTGCCTTGGAAGCGTTGCGTGGAGCTCACATCTTCTCTAAGCTTGACCTGCGCAGCTTTACAGCCACCTATAACTTGATCCGCATCCATAAAGGAGATGAGTGGAAAACCGCCTTTGTGACCCCCACAAGGCACTATGAATATCAGATAATGCCCTATGGCCTGTCCAACTCTCCAGCCGTCTTCCAAAACTACATGAATGAAGTCTTCCAAGATTTCCTCCAGAAATTCGTCATAGTATATACAGTGGGGAGAACAAGTATTTGATACACTGCCGATTTTGCAGGTTTGCCCACTTGCAAAGCATGTAGAAGTCTGTAATTTTTATCATAGGTACTCTTCAACTGTGAGTGACGGAATCTAAAACAAAAATCCAGAAAATCGCATTGTATGATTTAAGTAATTAATTTGCATTTTATTGCATGACATAAGTATTTGATACATCAGAAAAGCAGAACTTAATATTTGGTACAGAAACCTTTGTTTGCAATTACAGAGATCATACGTTTCCTGTAGTTCTTGACCAGGTTTGCACACACTGCAGCAGAGATTTTGCCCCACTCCTCCATACAGACCTTCTCCAGATCCTTCAGGTTTCGGGGCTGTCGCTGGGCAATACGGACTTTCAGCTCCCTCCAAAGATTTTCTATTGGGTTCAGGTCTGGAGACTGGCTAGGCCACTCCAGGACCTTGAGATGCTTCTTACGGAGCCACTCCTTAGTTGCCCTGGCTGTGTGTTTCGGGTCGTTGTCATGCTGGAAGACCCAGCCACGACCCATCTTCAATGCTCTTACTGAGGGAAGGAGGTTGTTGGCCAAGATCTCACGATACATGGCCCCATCCATCCTCCCCTCAATACGGTGCAGTCGTCCTGTCCCCTTTGCAGAAAAGCATCCCCAAAGAATGATGTTTCCACCTCCATGCTTCACGGTTGGGATGGTGTTCTTGGGGTTGTACTCATCCTTCTTCTTCCTCCAAACACGGCGAGTGGAGTTTAGACCAAAAAGCTCTATTTTTGTCTCATCAGACCACATGACCTTCTCCCATTCCTCCTCTGGATCATCCAGATGGTCATTGGCAAACTTCAGACGGGCCTGGACATGCGCTGGCTTGAGCAGGGGGACCTTGCGTGTGCTGCAGGATTTTAATCCATGACGGCGTAGTGTGTTACTCATGGTTTTCTTTGAGACTGTGGTCCCAGCTCTCTTCAGGTCATTGACTAGGTCCTGCCGTGTAGTTCTGGGCTGATCCCTCACCTTCCTCATGATCATTGATGCCCCACGAGGTGAGATCTTGCATGGTGCCCCAGACCGAGGGAGATTGACCGTCATCTTGAACTTCTTCTATTTTCTAATAATTGCGCCAACAGTTGTTGCCCTTTCACCAAGCTGCTTGCCTATTGTCCTGTAGCCCATCCCAGCCTTGTGCAGGTCTACAATTTTATCCCTGATGTCCTTACACAGCTCTCTGGTCTTGGCCATTGTGGAGAGGTTGGAGTCTGTTTGACTGAGTGTGTGGGCAGGTGTCTTTTTTACAGGTAACGAGTTCAAACAGGTGCAGTTAATACAGGTAATGAGTGGAGAACAGGAGGGCTTCTTAAAGAAAAACTAACAGCTCTGTGAGAGCCGGAATTCTTACTGGTTGGTAGGTGATCAAATACTTATGTCATGCAATAAAATGTAAATTAATTATTTAAAAATCATACAATGTGCTTTTCTGGATTTTTGTTTTAGATTCCGTCTCTCACAGATGAAGTGTACCTATGAAAAAAATGACAGACTTCTACATGCTTTGTAAGTAGGAAAACCTGCAAAATCGGCAGTGTATCAAATACTTGTTCTCCCCACTGTATTGACAACATCCTTATCTACTCCAGAATGCTGGCCGAACACCGTCAACAAGTAAAACAAGTTCTACAGCATCTGCGTCAGCACCAGCTTTATCTGAAGCTCAAGAAATGAGAGTTCCACACCCCCTCCGTCCAGTTCCTGGGGTACATCATTGACCAGAGTGGTGTGAAGATGGACCAGAGGAAGGTGGACACCATCCGGACCTGGCCACTACCTTCCACAGTCAAAGAGCTCCAAAGATTTCTCGGCTTCGCCAATTTCTACCGCCACTTCATCAAGAACTACAGTATCCTCAGCGCACCCCTCACTTCTCTCTTGGAAAAACCGGCCCAAGTCTCTGTCCTGGACACCAGCGGCTACCAACGGCATCACGAAGCTACAGGAAGCATTCGTCTCCGCCCCGCCCGTCGTAGAAGTCGATGCCTCTTCCACTGGGGTCGGCGCAGTGCTCTCCCAGCGGCACGGTGATCCTCCACGACTCCATCCATGTGCCTTCTCCAAGAAGCTGTCCCTGGCGGAGCAAAATTATGACACTGGAAATCGTGAGCTCCTAGCCATTAAACTAGCGCTTGAAGAGTGGAGACTGGCTGGAGGGAGCAAATCACCGGTTTGAAGTCATTACCGATCACTAAAACTTGGAATACTTACACGAGGCCAAGCGACTCAACCCACGTCAAGCAAGATGGGCATTATTCTTCACCCGGTTTGAATTCCTTTTCACATACTGTCCAGGACACAAAAATTGTAAAGCTGACGCGCTCTCTCGTCTTCACCAACCGGATCCTGAATCTTCCATCCCTGAACCCATCCTCCCTCCAGCCATTATAGCTAGTCCCATCCAGTGGGCCCTTGACGATCAGATCTGTCAAGCCACGATTTCAGAACCTGCTCCGCCGGGAGGTCCAGAGGGGCATATGTATGTACCATCCGCCTGTCGCTTGCCCCTCATGGGCTCACACCTCTCCGGGCTCTGGACACCCAGGTAGTCAGCGAACCCTCTCGCTCCTTCGACGGTGGCCATCGATGACCCAGGGTGTCTCTTGATATGTCAAGGGGTGCTCAGTCTGTGCCATCACCAACACTCCCTGGTCATTACCTGAAGGCAAACTGGTTCCACTTCCCATACCTCAACATCCCTGGTCCCATCTGGGGATAGATTTTATGACCGATCTCCCAGCATCATAGTCCAATACCTGAATCCTCATCATTGTCAACCGATTTTCAAAAGCCTGCAAGCTCATTCCCCTCAAGGGTCTTCCCACAGCCTTTGAGGCAGCTGAGGCACTCTTTCAGCACGTCTTTCGCCATTTCGGTCTGCCTGAAGACATTTGTATCTGACCGAGGTCTGCAATTTATCTCCCGAGTCTGGCAAGCATTCTTCAAGCTCCTAGGAGTCACCATCAGTCTATCATCTGGTTATCATCCTCAAACAATGGCCAGACTGAGCGCAAGATCCAGGAGATCAGGAGATACCTGCAGTCATACTGCCACTAACACCAGAGCAGCTGGAGCCGATTCCTTCCCTGGGCGGAGTATGCCCAGAATTCCCTACGACAATCCACCACTGGGCTTACTCTATTCCAGTGCATGCTGGGCTTCCAACCACCTTTGTTCCCCTGGTCCGGCGAGCCCTCGGAAGTCCCAGCAGTGAACCACTGGTTCCAGCAGAGCGAGAGGGTGTGGGACTCAGCACACGTCCAACTCCAGCAGGCAGTGCGGAGAAGCAAAGCTCAGGCAGATGTCTGACGCTCGGAAGCTCATCAGTATCGTCCGGGACAGAAGGTGTGACTTTCGACCCGGGACATCTGTCTTCGCCTGCCCTGCCGGAAGCTGAGTCCCCGCCATATAGGTCCTTTCACCATGCAGAGGCAGCTCAACGACATCACCTACCGTCTCAACCTGCCACCACAGTATCGTATCGCACCTTCTTTTCATGTATCACTACTCAAGTCCTTCATTGAACCTTTGTCTCCCCACACAGGATCTGGTGCTGATGTGGTACCTCCTCCTCTAGAGCTCGCCGAGGAGGAGTCCATCTACCGGGTCCGGTCCATCATCAACTCACCACGACGGGGGATGCAACTGGAATACCTCATTGACTGGGAGGGGTACGGCCCAGAGGAGCGATCCCGGGTGAATCGCAACGACATGCTCGATCCCACACTTCTGACCCAGTTCCATCCAGAACTTCCGGATGGCCCTGCTCCCAGAGGTAGAGGTCGTCCCCGTCTTCGGCCATCAGGAGCCGCACGTGGAGGAGGGGGTACTGTCACGGAGCAAGACACGCCCTCTCTGCAGCCATCAGTACCAAATCCACCCACTCGTTCACAATCACCGGAATTCTGATCACCAGCACCTGCACTCACTCATCAGTTCCCCTTTATAAGTCACCATCTCCCTTCACTCCTTGTCTGGTCTCGTCTACGGACATTACAGACTCACACTCTGCTCACCTGAGTTACCTACCTGTTCCTGATCCGTCGTCTGTCTTCTGTCATCCGTGTCTAGTTCGCGTCTTCCAGTCACCTGCACGCCAGTATCCTCGCTGACCAGCCAGCCCTCCTGTTCACCTGTAACGAAGATAAGAACTGTGGTCACCAGATAAGCCTTATTCATTCCGCTATCCATTTACCAACTCACCTCTCTGCATCCCCGCTCCACTCTTCCTGTATTTAATAAAGCTTTGTTGAACTTACCATCTTCTGTTTTCTGTTAATGACAATACCAAGGTAATTTTTTTTTTCTTAAGTGGAATCTGGACTGCTAGAAACAGATAGGAGAATAAGATCTATTTCTGCTTTGTTTACCCAGAACAACTGCAGACAAATAGTTTACAATCATCCTAAAGTGTACTTGAAGAAATATTAGCTTATGTGACTATATATGCAGCTAGTTAACAATTAAATTGCAGTTCTGATACATATTTGCATCCATTGTTCATGGTTGATTTTCTTCTTTTCTGTCAAATGCACACACTTTTGGACTGACACTACAGCAGTCATTTGTTATCTCTGTGGGAAGACACAGCAGAAGGCCAAACAGGAGGCCACACACACACACACACACACACACACACACACACACACACACACACACACTCACTGCAGGGTTTTTTGTTTTTATTTTATTAAGAAGTTACTGGAGAGGCAGGTGGCTCTAGTGTGGTGTTTCTATCAGAAGCAAAAATGTTGAGACAAGAACGAATGAGTCTTCTTTCAGAATTTCAGTAATCATCCATTTAAAGCCAAACCCTAATTTCCCTCTGCACCAACATGCCTCTCACTCATGCAAGCGCACATGCTAGGCTCCCAATAACATGCACTCCCAAACATTTACACCCTTCAGAAGCCCTTAAACTGACAGTCTCAGGCAGAGGCATTTCCTCCCGAAACGCAGGGGGTGCACTGAAGCTGGATGGTGGAAGAGGATTTACTAAAATGGCTCCTAAGCACTCGTTCAGCTGCATATTACACATAATACACTATGGAAGTGGATGCAGATGTGTCTGTCACGTACCACGACAGCCCCAGCAAGGGTCTGATAATCTACATGTGTGTTCTAATCATCTGAAAGTCTGGAAATTCATTGTAAAGAAAACAGCATGATAATTAAATATTTGTGTAAAACTGTATTTGCAGGAGAGTAAAATACTTGAGTAGCCTACTTCATTATTATACTATAGCCTATGAGTATTGTAAGAATTTGTAAAAAATTATATATACAGTTGCAATCAAAATTATTCAACCCCTGGAGACTGTAAAACTTTACAAATGTAGGCTTTTCTAAAGATACAGAGTTTTTTTTTTTTTAAATTGTAACTATAACAGTTTAGTGGCAAATTAAAAGTGATAACGTCACTATATAATGTAATGCTTTTGAGTAACAGGATTTTTTTAATACAGCTATGTCATAATTATTCAACCCCTATTCAACACTGTTGTTTTTAAGTCACTTATTTGTATGGTATGTTACAAAATTGTGTTAAAACACAATTAAGCCTTTGGAAACTCTATAACAAAACTAAATTAGCTTGTGCTGTTACACATACATACATTTAGCTCTTGCATGTGCTAAAGTTGAGTAGCAAATACGGCCAAATCAAAAGAGTTCTCACAAAAGCTATAAAGAAGAAATTGTTTTATTGCATTAGAAAGTCTATGGCTACAAGAAGATTTCCAAAACATTAAAAGTTCCTAGAGACTCAGCTGGCAGCCTTATTCATAAGTTTAAAATTTGTTGTACCAGAAAACCATTGATGGTTTTGAAGAAAAAGCACAATATCATTAAGGGGAATAAAATGTTTGATCAGAGTAACTGAGAAAAACCCTCAATTTACTGCCAAAGACTTGCAAGGTGACCTGATGAAAGGAGGAAAAAACCTTTCAATGCAGAGTAGAAGAAGAACATAGACAAGCAAGGCCTTCATGTTGGGACATCTTGCTGAATGCCACTCTTGAACAAGAAGAACGTAAAAGGCTGACTTGAATATGCTAAAATTAATTTGGATAGACCTCTTAAGTTCTGGAAGAATGTTTTATGGAGTGATATGACCACACTGGAACTTTTTGGACCTATTGATCAGCGGTATGTCTGGTGCAAAAACGGCAAAGCTTATGAGCAGAAGGAGACCATCTCCATAGTCAAACACGAAGGCAGTCCAGTCTTGTTATGGGGGTGCTTTGCTATTGCAGGAAGTGAAAATCTTGACTGTATGAAGGACATCATGAATTCTTTAAAGTATCAAGCCATTTTGGTAAAGATTGTGATGCCTTCAGTGCAGAGACTGAAGCTTGATGATCAATGGACGTAACTGCAGGACAGCCATCCCAAAGTATACAGCCAAATCTACTTAAGCTTGGTTCAGGGATCAGTCATAGAATGTTCTTGAGTGGCCTGTAAAGTCTACAGATCTAAATCTCATTGAGAATATTTGGTGGAATTTGAAGAAAGCAGTGGTAACGTGAAAACCAAAGATTATCCGTGATCTGGAAGCTTTTTCAAGCGAGAAATGGGCCAAGATTGCAGTAGAGAGGTAACAGAAGCTTCTAAACACTTACAGACAGCATTTATTTGAGGTTATAAAGAATAAAAGATTCTGCACAAAATTTTACTTTTGGGGTTGAATAATTTTGTTTAAGTGAGTCATTGAATGATTCATTTAAATGATTTGTTCAAAAACGATGATTCATTCATCAACGAAACATGTGACTGTCTTTATGGGTGAATCATTCAATCTACCAATTTGTTCGAAAAAAACTGTTTTAAATCATAACAATATTTCACAATATTACTGTTTTGCTGTATTTTGAATAAATAGATGTAGTCATGGTGAGCATAAGACTACTACATAATACTTCTTTCAAAAACATAAAAAAATCTTACACCCCTAAAAGTAATGTATAGAGTGTCAAATCATCACCATTCATTAATTAAGCATCTGAAATCACATGCTCTCTTAAATAGGTAATTATTTTGAAAAAGTAATTACTTTGTGACCGCTAAATAAGTATATTCTATATATAATAAAATAGTTTGAATGTAATCTGGACATACTACATTCGCCATGTTGTCTTTATAATGTGACCTACCAGTGTCAGTTGCGTCGCTTTACTGTCATTTGCAAATCCTCTCCTGTGGCCTCAAGTCATGTCATGTGTCCATCGTATGCATATTTCAGAATCTCGCCGGGAGTAGTAGGTCATCCAAGTACTTTTTGCCTACTCTTTTATGAGTATTGTGAATTTTGGAAAACTTCTTTAGTCACATACAGTTTTTCGCCTACTCAGAGGCGAACCAACATTGAGTGGAGGCCCCAGGCAAAATTAATCAATAAGGCCCTATTAAAAAAAATGATGTTAATATATCTTCGTTATCTAATTTTACAGCATACAAAAAGTAGTCAAAACACATCTAACAGAACCTAAATTGTTTAATTTTTATAACATTAAAGTGCTTTTTGTTTAATTAACAAAATGTCGATCTTCATCTTTATAATAGAACATACAATACAATATCTTCAAAATACAGTACAAGCTTCATATTTATAACCAATTGTCACCTTAAAAACGGTGCTTTGTGTGGTGGTGACAGGAATTATTATTTTTTCAACTAGCCTAATTATGTTAACTCAACTAATTTAATGTAGAATAGCTGGATATACTAATTAGCCTACTAATTAAATAATGTCAACTAAGTAAATGTATTGATTAGGGCTGCCCCCGACTAAGGATTTTTCTAGTGGACTAGTCATTCATTTAATCGCACATTTATATTAGGCTAATTTAATTAGGCTGCTTAAATATATACTGGGTGCATGGAAGCGGCGTGCACGCTTAAAGCCTGCAAAAAGCACTGGCAAAAGTAATGATTATAAATGTGTCTGAAAAAAATAACAAGGAGACATTTTATTTGTTTATTATTAAACTAGTATTTTCTGAGTCAGTGTCGGCTGCAAAGATGAAGTTGACGATGCTGCCTCTCCGCAGCATATGGTCGCGCCTTTAGAGAGAAATGCACTTTTCATACGGATACATAACCAGAGAATATTTGTTTTCGATTTGAATTTGTTCGTTTAAAAGTAGACATTTCAAGCTTTCTATAGGCTAGATATATTTCTCATATATATGTGAGGCAAGTAGCCTGATACGCTTAGTTTCGGTTCATTTATGAGATGCGCTGCAGACTAGCTATAGGACGAAAGAAAGCGCGCGTCCTGTTTGTTTTCTTTATTTTACAAAAGCACAACTATTTGTTGTTATTGTGAGTTTACACAAATACAAATAAATGATGTATTACTCTTATCTGTATGACCATAAATTATGGAGTATTTTAAGTTGTTTTCGCTGTCAGGAAAAAATGCCAGTGATCGCGCCGGCACCTTCATGTCATGTAAGCGCGCTATACTTCAGCTTCCACACTCCACACAAACTCTTGGATATGTGCCTAATAATAGCGCATATTTATCTAGGTTAACATTAGAGCGAGCGGCCAAGCCAGACGGATAAGTTCTCTTCATGCTTAACAAATCAAATCATGCATTTTCTACAGTTTGAAAAAGGCGGCCGAGGCGAGGTGGCGAAAGCATTACCAGCGTAACAAGACAGGGGGGCCCCACTAAGGGGGAGGCAGAGATGTCGCTGCATGTTTGTATTACCATTTCTGATTGTTTAAATGATCAGCCCTCGGGGGGCCCCTCAAAATGCGGGGCCCCAGGCAAGTGCCTGTCTTGCCTGCCCTATTGCGACGCCTCTGCGCCTACTATATAAGGAAGTATGCGATTTCGGATGCAGCCTTGGTGGTTCTGTGGGCCATCTCTCACCATACACAAGAGACTGTCCATGAATTTTCTTGGCAATGATTTTTCCAACCCTCCCCATTACATAGCTTGGGGACTCACACACACATGCGTTCACACCTAGGGACAATTTAGCTTGTCTGTTTTTGCTTATGGGGGAAACCGAAGCACCCAGAGGAAACCCATGCAGTCACAGAAAGAACATACCAACTCCAAACAGAAAGGCCTCCTGGCGAATCAGTCCCTGCTAATGTTAGTATATCTATGCTTGTCTTGTCAGGTAGGTCTGTCCTAAGCTGGAAGATTCATGTCCAGACTCCCAGTGACATGTCCAACTTGAGAGACTGACACCTTTTCACCCGGCCTACGGCTAATGACATCCATTCCTTTATCCACTCCCTCTCTCTCTTTTTTCTCTATCCCTCATACTCTCCTGACAGGCACCTACACAAGCCTGAAATGTATCATTCTTCTGCAACACTATTATATTTTTGCTGATCTCTCTCTCTAAACCGTCCCCATTGCTCTCTCTTTCTTTCTTTTTGCCTAAGCCACTCAACATGTGCATTCTCAAGCCATTCACCTTGAGCTCTTTCTATTTTTCTCTCTCGATCACTCACTCTCATGAAATCCCTGTTACGTCTATCCTTTTCTTTGAGGTTCATAAGACCACTTGAGTATCTAGTATCTGGGCTGCAAAGGTGCTCTCAGCTACAAAGTGAGTGAAGAGGGGGAAGCGAGGAGGGACAAGGATTTATTTTCTCTCAGACTTTTTTTGTGCACACTTCACCATCAAGCCTCACGGTCTCTCGCATGTCTGTGCGCGCACACATATATACAAATGTTTATCAGATTCTTCATGCATCAGCTAAGTGCTTCAATCCATAACATCCAAATATCATTAACCATTTTTGATCTGAAATTGCAGACTTGACTTTAAGCCATCTCTAATAAATTCCTTTGAAGTGATAAGATGGAACCAGAGCCCAGGGTGCAGTCGGACAATACTAAGTACATACAAAGCTGTATGACAATATTAGAAAAGCTTTTTGTAAATCTTTCAGGTATTTGGTAATGTCATATCTGTATGCTTGTACATTTAGAGAATTTAAAAAAGGTGAGACTTTAAACCTTGTAGTGCTTCTCACTCATCAGATAAAAAAGGTTCTAATGTCCAAAGTTATATTTTCCAGCTTTCACCTTAGGATATAAATAGTATATATGTCAAATGATGTAGGCCTACTCTTATATGAGATAAAGACTGCAGTCATAGTAGTCTATAAAGCTGTTTTAATTTACATAACGTTGGTTCCCCTTTATGTTGAGATAACCTGACAGGCAAAGTACTATCTTAATAAATATTATCAGACATTTTCAGTTGAGGAATAAATTAGTCACAGGGGCAAATAGACCTGTGGATAGGGTATTTTCAATGACATTGGTGGTAAATGAGTTAAATGAAGGTTTTCTTTATAAATCCAAAAGTGAAATGCTTCTATTGCATTTTTTTCTGATTTAATAAAGACTTATATTTTTATTATAAATTATATTATCAGCATAACCATTTGAATGAAAAGTAAAATGTATGGTCACACTTTAGATAAGGGTCCAGTTCTCATTATTAACTAACTATTAACTACGACTTTTGCCTCAATAAAATCCTAATTACTGCTTATTAATAGTTTGTAAGTGTCATGTTTAGTTAGTTTTAGTTTAATTTTCATGGACTTTTATTATGTTTATCTTTGTTGCCGTCTGCCTATGTTCCTGTTTGCATGTTATTCATAAATTGTCATGTTTATTCATTATGTTCCTATCTGAGCACACCTGTTTGTATTTGAGTTCATCACCTTGTGTATTTAAGTTCCTCTGTTTCTTCATGGCACACTGTTTCGGTTGTGTTCTTTCGAATTGTATTGCCTGAGTTTACTTTATATTAATAAATCATGATTATATTTGGATCTACTTCATCTACCTTTTTCATTCCTTGAATTAGATGTTACAGAAAGGTAATTGTTAAATTTGGGTTTTGGGTAGGATTAAGGGATGTAGATAATGGTCATGCTGAATAAGGCATTAATATGTGCTTTATAAGTACTAATAATCAATTCTCGCTATTAACTAGTTGCTTATGCATGCATATTACTAGTATATTGGCTGTTTATTAGTACTTATAAAGCACATATTAATGCCTTATTCTGCATGACCATATTCTTCATCCCTTAATCCTACCCAATACATAAACTTAAACGCTACAAAAACTACCTTACTAACTATTAATAAGCTGTAAATTAGGAGGTTATTGAGGCAAAAGTTGTAGTCAATAGTGAATATGTGTTCCCCATTCTAAAGTGTTACCAATATTTCACAATATTACAGTTTTTACTGCATTTTGATGAAATAAATGAGGCATACAAGACTTTTTTTTAAAATACATTAAAACATTTTCAGTAAGGTTATATCATATGGAAACCTATAATTGTTTTTCAGTATTAATATTTAAATCAGAGTAAAATAAATAAGGAACATTGAATGATTATAAGAGGCATCTCCATAAGCTTTAAGTGTTCGCTGGTGCTGCAGGGATGATCACGGACCTAAAACTGCCTCTCTTCATCAGCAGACAGGCTGTACTGAGAGCTTTAATGCACTTGCAGAGAGCTGCTAAGTAAAATGCCTTTATGAGCACAAGTGCAAATGTTATGTTGATAGCAAACTCTCTCTCTCTCTCTCTCTCTCTCTCTAGCTCTCTATCTCTCTCTCTCTCTCTCTCTCTCTCTCTCTCTCTCTCTCTCTCTCTCTCTCTCTCTCTCTCTCTCTCTCTCTCTCTCTCTCTCTCTCTCTCTCTCTCGCTTCCTCTGTAAAGGAAAAAGCAAATTAGGAAAGTACTGTGCTTGCATTTTATACATTGCATTGCCATTGCTTTGAGTGCTTTGTAAATTGTGTTCTGACAATGATCTAGGTTAAGACATTTTTTTGCGTTGACCTGAAAAAGTAGTCTGTCAGCTGCTGAAAAATAGCAGACACTGTGCTGTTGTATTTCTCCACACTGCATTATTTACTGTAATGCACCAATACATCCACATTACTTTCAGTCCCCCATCCCCACACAGACACACACTTAAGACTTCTTTCAAATGCATTTTTGATTTTACAGCCCATTCTTTGTGCTTATTTGAAAGTGGGGCGGTACCACAAATATCTGTCAAAGGCAATTAACTTAGTTGAATACTGTTGCTCATAATATGGTAATTTTACAAGTGAGCTCCAAGGCAGAAAAATGTGTTGGTAGTGCAGTCAAACCACTCACGGGAATTAGAGAACTAGAAGCACGTATTAAAAATGTGACTTCCTTCTGTGAACAGTTTATGTACTAAAAAATTGTAACTCCAAAAAAATGTAAATGAATGCAAAAAGAAAAGGAAATACACAAATGAGATCTCTTTAATATCTCAGTTGTTTCCTAGACAACAATGACATGGAGAGGAGGCTTCCATTATTCTAACACTCTCTCTTGGCAATTTGTATGTTTGGCGATTTGGTGGCGAATTCCAATGAATTTGCATGATCTCATTTGTACATTTTCGTACAATCTGCTTACACCCCACTGATGGTCCCTGATAAACTTCTGGGGTGGACCTTCATGCTCACTTAAAAAAAAAAAAAAAAACCTTTTCCATATGAATCACATCATACAAATTTGATTTTTCATCTGAGTAAAAGACCCTAGTAATCTCACGTGTCCCCTCTAGAGTTTCAAAAGATCTCAAGAATGTCTCAAACTGTTTTTTTGATTTGCCAATATATACATACGTCTGCACGTAGAAGATCTGAGTATGAACTCAAACATTTCGGGGGTTTTTTATTGCAAGGTCATATTATCTGAGCTATGTTATGTACATTTATTTTATATCTCTATACAGTATGTATATGTCTACAAGTGTCTATATTTATATTTAATAGGGAATTAGAAACATCTGAGAAAAAGTTGATATAAGTCTCCTGAGCTATGAAAGAGCAACCTCTGAGCAATACGATTTTCCTATTTTGTACACGATTCTTTAAAAATGCTCAGAAAGCAGCTTACTGTTGTGTGAAATTTGACATTAAGATTCTTTCATGTTTGTCTGTTCTGCAAACCCAAGGGCAGTGAATATGCAATGTTTAATTTTGCTCTTTTGGAAGTGCAAGGCAGACTGGAAATCAGCTCATAACACTATTTGAAGCTTATCTGAATATGCATTAATCCAATTGCAGAATATGAATCAGCTATGTGACTGGTTCAAGGACGTCAGTGAGGCTAATGAGAAGATCCAATTCAAATTATGATGCGGAGGACTTCATATTGGCTAGATTTTGACACGGAGTAAAATCTTTTATCTCCTAATTTACACTGTGATGATGTAAATGACTATTAAGAAGCCTAACCCTAACTAAACACCTTTCAGAATGTTATTATTATTATTATTATTTTGTTTATTTTTTATTTTTTATATATAACATTTTACCATGACTCATCAAAGAGAGAACTGACCAATGGGGGCAGAAGTGGCACTCATTTGTTAGTCCCAGAAATCCATAAGGGCTTTGACAACCTCACACTTGCCACCACTGCTGTCATGTGATGAGTTGGTCTCTGTCTGTGTCAGCCATGGTTGAAAGAAAGCTCAGATTCACTCACAGATACATCACTATGCAAAGAGTCAAAGTTTCTCTTTGATCCTCTTCAGAGGAGAAGAGTATGTCTCTCTGATGAGCTAACCCTTTCCAATTAATTTATTATTTAACCCTAAAGAGACTTTCGGGACAAATGTGGGCAAAATCATTTTTAATTTTTTTTAAAAAATACTTCCCTTAATCTGAGCAGTACAAGACTTGGCTACTTTTCCTAAGTTTGCCACCTGAACACACAAAAAAAAATTGGACTCGATTCAACAATGTTAAGTGGTTGAAAAAAAAAAAACTCCTTAATTGGTCCTTCGTGGACAAAAATGGGCACCCATAGGAATTAATGGGAAAAACTAATTCAGAGCATATTTTTTTTTATTTGTCCAATAAAAATCAATAAATCCAACACAATGCAGATCATACATACACACAAATGAAGGAGTGAGCCTATACAACAAAAATAATAAAAAGCTAAAATATCAATAGCCACTAGATGGCAATAGTTCAGCCTATATGCAGCCATTGAATACTATTGCCATCTAGTGGCTATTGATATTTTAGCTTTTTATTATTTTTATACCATCATGTCACCAGAGGTCACCAAAGTCACCACATTTTTAGGTTTTGGCTGTCTGGACTTACTGGAATGATTTTTTTTACTTGAAGTTAAAGAAATATTAAATATAAAAATTAACATAAAAATAAGCATGTTTTACATAAAAAAATATGGTACTTTTAGAGGTAAATAAATTCATTAATACCAATAATTCATTAATATTCATTAATATAATAAATCACAAAAAAGGCATAAATTGATAGATTTTATTTTATCGAAGATGGTGATATTTATTTAAAAAAAAAAATTTGGGATCACACCTGAGATCTTCGTGCCCAAATTTGTCCACGAAGGACCAATTAAGGGCTGCTATACGAAGGACGCTTGATTAAGGTAAATAATGTGTTGCTGGAAGCCATCTTATGTCACCACTTGTCTGTGTACTATATTTAGACCTGGGTCCCTTCAAATTAAAATAAATGTAAAATGATTACCCAAAAAACAACCTCCCACTATCCTGCTACTGAGAAAGAAAACAATTTTTAAATTAGTTATACAAATGTTTTGTTGTTGTTATTATTGTTATTATTATTAATAATAATAATTATAATAATAAAATAATATTATGTTTTCCCTATATAATTATAATTCACAAATTATTAATTTTCATTGGCGATGTCACGGGTTGGCTTCTACTTATAATCCACAAACAATGTGTGTTTCAGAAAGAAGGGTAAATCGATATTTAATGAACCGATAAAGCAATACTCAAGTAATCCACAGATGAATAAACAGGTAGCGTGACAGCATATTACACACAACAATACTGGACACTGAAGTGAGCACACAGAGGAACTTAAATACACAGTGATTATGAGATGATGACAGGGTTGGTGGCAACGGAGAACACTCTGTGATGGACAGGACTGGTGATGATGACGAACCAGGGCTAGACAGGACCAGTGGCGATGATGAAGACAGAGGTGACGAGCATTCATTAGTGCAGGAGAAGACCAGTGACAGAGAAGGTTCGTGGGTGGGCAGGGTGGGAAGCACTACCTCCGTCTCCCAGTCTGTTAGCTATTTGCTAGAATCCTGCTCCACTAATACTACCTCTGGCACGGATTTTAACACACCTGGTCAGCCGGGACCTCAGGCTTTGCTTCCAGGGTGGACTTGGCAGCTGGATCTGGCTCCGTTGTGGGCTTTGGCTCAGACTTGATGTCCGTGGCGGGTAATAGCTGGGTCTCTTGGTCTGCTGTGGGCTCCCTATCTGCGGTGAGTGTGGGCGCTAGGTCTAGCTCTGGGGTGGTGATTGATGTTGAGTGGGGCCGGACGCTGGTGGCGGAATCCTCTTCTACATCGCCCACAGTAAAAGAAGATCCCTCCATCCATAGGGCAAAGTTGATGTACTCGTCCAGCGTCCAGCAGGAGTTTCCCCGCGGCATCACCAGCCAGATACCGTCGTCCAAACCAATCCAAAATCCCTCCATGAGCGTGATGTCATCACAATGGGTGAGGTGGCTGACACCAATTAATTCCTCCACATACTCCTCCAGGTCTCTTCCTCCTTGGAAGATACAAATCATAATCCCATTGGACTTGGGCAAGCTCCACATTGGGGAAATGTTAATAGATGCAATTTCCATTTAATCCTTTTCTGAGTCCGGTATTCTGTAACGTCATGTCCAGTTGATAAAGATGAAGATTCAAAAGGTTCCAAAACAAAGGTATTTAATATAAAACAAACTCAGGAGCGACAACTCAAGGCATAGCCGGACATGGGAGCCCAATGGAGCCACAAGGAGGACGGTCCCAGGTGGAGCTGACAGGTCGACAGGCCAAGGTGGTGTTGTGGGATCAAGACCCAAAGGTGAATCAGTGCAGCAGAGTGGAGCAATCAGAGGAGGAACTAAGAACTGAAGGGAGCCAGTGGAGGCAGGGCTAAGGAACTGGCTGGGTTCGGTAGAGGAGGTGGCTGAGGGAGGATAGGTGGGACCATCAACAGTGAAGAAGACTTGGAACTGGATGGCTTAAAGGACGATTTGGTATTACTGGGACCAGCGGACACGTAAGACTTTGGGGGATTACCTCTTCTAAATCCTCATTAAACAGCACAGAAGCCAGGCATAGCTCACCCTCAGCAGTGAGAGTATGGCTTGGGCATTGCAGAAGGCTGGTTGGGCTCTGGGTCTGAGGTGTGCTCAGGAGTAAGGACATCCTCTAGTTGTATGGACACTTAAACAAGCGGAGTGGGCACACAGGTGGTGATGTCAAAGTCCTCTTCGAACACCCCCACAGTCATGGGGGAACCCACCAGCCACAGCACTTAATCAATATATTGGTGCAGCGTGCATCTGCATCTGCATCCGGAGTTCTCCGCCGGCAGCAATATGAGGAGGTGGTTGTCGAGCCCACTCCAGAAGCCGATCTTAAGTGTGTCAACATTCCAGGACACACGATGACTCCCCCCTGGAATAGCTCGATTATAAGGTCCTCTGGATTGAGGCAACAAATGAATGACTAGAACTAAGGCAAAACAGTGACAATGAAAATGGTCCCTCTTTATATTAGGTGGCCTTAACTACTATGTACTTATTTTTTGATGTAAGTACAATGTACTTATTGTGTTCATATTGTATTGCAAAACACTTTTGCTGATATTGAGGTGGGATACGGGTAAAGTTAGGGACAGGTGTGGTGGTATGGGTAAGTTTAAGGGTAGGGTTAGGTGTAAGGGAAGTGTCAGCAGTGTAATTATAAATGTAATTACAGAAATTAATTACAGATGTAATTACATGCAGGTAATTCTTCAAATGTAAGTACAATGTAAAAACATGTATGTACACAATAAGTGCATTGTATCAAATGATTAATTTAAATGTTAGTACATAGTAGTTAAGGCCACCTAATATAAGGTGGGTCCACACTGTAAAAAAAAAAAATCCAGTAAAAGTCTGGCAGCAGAGTTTCCAGACGGATTCCGTTAAATTACAGCAAATAACCATTTCACAAAATTACATGCAAAAACTGTAAAAATACAGAATAGACTTTACAGTCAAAATTAATTACAGTATATTGCTGTTAATAATCACTTATTAAACTGTGGAAAAACTGATAAATTATGTCAAATTACACATAAAACAACTAATTTTCAAGTTAATCTCTGCAAATTTAAGGTTATGAGTTATTTTATAAAGCTGCTCTGTCCATCTACAGTAATTTACTTTTAAAATATAGGTTTTCCATGTACAGTAACTAAAATATTATTTATAAAAATGCAGTAAGCACATAAATTCAAAAACAAATGTTTGCATATTTACAGTATTAATCTTTATTTTTACAGAACCACTCACAACTTCAACCTCTAAATTAAGTAGGCCTACTTATACATAAAAAATAGCAACCTTTACAGCCAATTTCTGTTAAATTTACAAAATATAGTACAGAATACATTTAATCAAAGGAACCTGCACATTTACAGTATTAGTCATTGTACATAAAACATTATGTCAAGTTACTTGAATTATAGGAAATACAAGCGTATTTAGAATATGCAAAAATATCTACATTAAAAGACAGTTATCTTTATTTATCTGTATCTCTCTATACTGTAACATTGCAGTTATTATTGTATACATATATAATTACATTTTAGCCAAAGCAACTTACAAATTAAGAGTATGGAAGCAGCAATAAGTGCAGTGACAATTTCTAGTTAGTCTAGCACAGTTTTTTTTTTTTTTTAGTTAAACAGAAAAGAGCTAGTTTTAATGGGTCATGTGTTCACAAAAAGATGTATCTTTAGCAGTCTCTTGAAAATGGTTAGAGTTAGTCAGGTTATTCCACCAGCATGGAACAGTCCAGGTAAAGGTCTGTAAAGTGCCTTTTGTGCCTCTTTGGGATGGCACCACAATGCGCCATTCACCTTCAGAACGCAAGCTTCTGGAGGGCGTATAAATCTGAAGCAGTGAGTTTAGGTGTAGGGGTGTTTAGGTGCAGAGCCAGTTGTTGTTCTGTCAGCAAACATCAGTGCCTTGACTTTGATGCCGGTGGCCAAGAAAGCATTACAATAGTCCAATCTGGAACAAGAGCTTGGATGACAAGTTGTGTAAGATGACATGTTCCGATAGGAATGGACTGATCATCCTAATGCTGTACAAGGCAAATCTGGAAAATCGGGCAGTTCTAGCAATGTGGTCTGTGAAGTTTAACTGATCAATTATAACACAAAGGATGGGCTGGCTGAAACCACGTGCACTTCCGTCTTGGCAAGGTTGAGTTGAAGGTAAAGGTTATCCAGGTGAAGGTCGGAAATTTCCATCAAGCAGGCTGAGATGCGAGCAGCTACCGGCTGATCATCCGGCTGGAATGAAGGGTAGAGATGTGTCAGGATAGCAGTGATAGGAAAAGCCATGTTTCTGAATGATTCTAGTTACAATTACAACAAAAATACTGTACAAAACAGCTGCATGAAAAGATGTAAACAAAGAATTTGTTGAATGAGAAGAACAGTGCACTCATTCCACACCTGCATGGCAATGGCCATCTGCTGTAGATCTCCAGTCTTTCCACATGACCTGAAATCACAAAAAAAATAAAAAAATAAATACAAATAAAAAATAGGTTTATTACATTAATTCAAACATGCCAGCATATGTTTTACTGAGACAATGCAAAACCTCAACCTACTGTGATCTGGAAGCTGAGCAGGAAAGGCTAACAGTTATATTTTCGGCTGCCGTGTGATTTTAGCTAAATTTATAGTATTTATAATTAAAGTAAAATTATATTACTTTGACTTAGCTGCATCATATTGCTATCTAGGGCTGTAAAATTAATCTGGATCGACGAAATTTTCATAACCAACTAACGTTATCCAATGCATCCTATGATTCAATATGCAATGACAATCTCCTCAGGGCATCCAAAAAAAGATTATTTATTTATTTATTAAAAGATTAATATATGCGTACTGTATGGGTTTGTAAGCAGATGCACTCAGAATATGCATTTTATTATGTTCGTATTTTAGTCTCATCTGCTTTCCTGTATAACGTTAGGCCTATAGTTCATCGTTTCAAAAGAGATTGAAATAATGGCTGTAACGTTACTACCACATATAAACAACCTTTCAAACGTTATGAATAACTAATCTTTCTTGGTTTAAAACAGATGGAAAATTGAAAGACGCCTGCTGCAATTTTCAGTGTTTTAGTCTCAATGCCAGTTATGTGACTGAACACCGATTAGAAATGCTAACAATAGCTTTAAAACAATCAACAACACAAATGTGCAGCCACACGATATAAATATCATAGAATGAGACTCTTACCTCAGCCAGTGATCGGTGATGTCCGCTGACTCTGCTCGTCAAAGGTCGCTGTAGTTGACGAAATATTCTCACTGAAATGGCGAATTACTTTTCCTCACACAGTTCCGAATGTGTATTCAGTGCTCCTGCTCAAGGCTGCTCTTTAAGATTGCTTTACACCCCAGTTAATCTCACGATCCACTTCACGAGCGTAGCCTAAAATAAATTCAAATCACCCGCCCTACCATCACTGTACCTTCTAGGCTCCGCGAACTGTTGTGGGCGTAACTAACAGAAAATTAACCGGCGGCAAATTTGATTCTGCGTCGCGCACACACACAAAGTTAAGCATTGGCAACTCGATTTTGAAAACCATAAAATACTACATGAATAATAGATGTGGTTAGGAAATTTAGGGGAGAATTAATCAGTGCAAAAAAAAATTATCAATATGAGCATCTTTTTGCAAGACAAGGTTAAAAGATTAGTAAAATAACCAATACATAAATTTATAGTACACGTAAGCCTATACTGTATATACAAATACTATTATGTAGCCTAAAAAACCTCACTTTAACCAACACATTATCTTAAATTGTAAGAAAAAAATGTTGACTGCTGATTTCTGTAGTTATACATTTGTTTCCTTTTTTCTATTTTTACAGAAAAAATCTGTTAAATATTAATCCAAATTTGATGTAAAATTACACATTATTCTGTAAAAATATAGGAAATTTCCTCTTAAAAAAACTGAAATTTGATGTAATACCAAAATACAAGCAATTCCCTGTAAATTTAATAGTCGAAATTTAAATTACAGCAAATATCTGTAAAACAACAGGCATTTCATTGTATAATGACAAAACGGGAAAATTCTGTAAAAAAAATACAGATCATTACCTGTAAAATTACTTTGTACATTTATTTTTTACAGTGCATGAAAACTAATAGTGAATGTCCATAACAGCGGCAAAACTTAGCTCAGTGCTGCTGACAACACTAAAATACCTCCACTTTGCGATGTGTCTTTTATTCAGATGAAAAATCAGTGTTTTATCTGTTTACACACGGGCAATATAATCATCACAGATACAAGCGATTACAGTTGTTTCCAAATGCCCTAAGTAAAGATATGCTGTAAATTTTTGTAAGCAAAAAACATCCAATTTGTAAACAATATGATAATATAAATCCAGTATAAACTCCAGCACAATCTGCATATGTTTAAAGGCTCAAGACATACGTCTCTAACTGAACCTCACAGCGATTGGCTGCTGCCTGCGTTTTCACTTGATATTTGCATAAAGTTGAGAACTGCCCAACCTTTTGCCGCTCTCGATGCGTTCTCCAGTCCAATGTCAATCCCACAAATGTCCGCTCGAACGTGAAGCTCAAATTCAATAGGAATGAATTGAAAACACTCGCTCTGCTCCACTTACTCCATGTTAGTGGACACGCACCGTAAGAAATGAAACCAGATGAAACAGAACATGATTGTAACTAATCATAAACTAAATTAATTATTTGTGTAAAGTGTGATCATGGTCCTTTATTTATGGGGTGTTGTTTTGGTATCATCCTCTTTAAACTTTGGGATTTTCTCTGGCTTTTTAGCTTAGTTGCAGTTCTTAAAATGTAATTCTGCCTCCAACCTAATCTTCCATGTAGGTATTGAATAAATAAATCTCCAGGGCCGCGATAACTTGATTATGCAGGAAAGTGTTCTCTTAATAGATCTTTGTTATTACTTGCATTTTGAGAAAACTACTTAACTAGTCCAAGAAGTTTATTAAGAGCAAATGTCAGCTAAGCGACCAATACACACGGAAAACACGTTGCTTTCCACAAGACGCGTGTGAATGGCATATATTTTACTCAGTCGAATACTCCCTTGTGATTTGACGATGTCAAGGGTGCCATGGGAGAAGGGAAACATTTCCACATCCCATCTCTCTGCAAATAGCAGGTGCCATAAACACAGAAGATTAAAGATTGCACTCATAGCTAAAGTGTGCATGCTGACTGCTTATTGTCTGCTGTTTAGATATTGCCAGAGGGTGGAAACATGACTTCTGTGGAAAACCTGGAGTTCACAGAGGCTTTTAAAAATCCACTGTGTGTGTATGTATTTGTTTATGTAGAAAGAATGGAGAAAAAAATAAAAAAATAAAAAAAAAAGCATTTGTCTGTCTCCGTTTCCTGGGTCTTTGAAAGCAGGCTCTCTGAAGATTCACATTCGGTTTCTTGAAAGCCAAACGTGTCAGTTTTCAAAATATACGTTTATGTCTTCCGGTGTCATAAAACAGAGAAGGAGATTAAATGTATCGTACAGTCCTATGTAAAATCTTGTCTTTGTTGAGCCAGAAATTAAGTGTTGTGTTCATTTGAAGGAGCTATCACAAAAATAAAGAGGAAAACAATTATGGCATTTTTCACTTATGAGACTGAAGACGAAAACCTTGGATGAGTTCTCAAAAACATCATTGAACTGCCACTCAAAATTACTCTAACGTTTAACTCGGCAAAACTAAAATGCTACAGTTTTAGGTTAGTAACAGACTGAAATCTTCATTAAAGTTCAGTTTCAACATGCTCTTAGTGTAAGGAGAATCACTATAAGTGAAGCTCCTCGTTAATATTTTAACATTGCACACCGTCAATTTTACTTAAAAGAGGTTAGTTTTAAAACAGTCATAAGTGCCATGAGACATTTGTCAATGTCTGGGCCCTCAAACAATTTTCAACTTTTCCAAGCTCTGGCTGTGATACTGATGAAGCTTTTAGTTTGGAGTCCCCCAGTGGACTGCACAGGGTCGGCACCACGAGGGGGCCCCAGGGGGCCTGGCCCGGCCGCCTAGGTCGCTGTGTCCCCTCACCTCTGGTCAGCACACCACCCTGCCTCAGAACACGATTTCAGCCGCTGGGACTCAGCAACAGGCATGCTACCACTGTGCCCTCTTATAGAGAATGAGGAGTCACGCCACGATGTTTTTATTTCGGGAAGGCTCAGCCATATTAGGAGGATACGCTATCCGTTGCCATGGTTACTTTTACAGTGAGACCGAGAGAGCAGCTTGAAATTTGTTTGAATTTTTGTGCTACGGCGCAGTTTCTTGGGAAGAAATGGAGAAGGGGGAAACGAAAGAAAAGGTGCTCTACCGGGAGAGACTAAATAACACCGCCAAACAGCGTTATTTAGAGAAAATGCTTGACATCAACAACATCGACCCGTACGACCTGCCAGCTACAGAATGGACGAAAAACCCAGAAGTGCTACCACCTCTCACACACCCTGACATCGCCAATTACCTGGTTTATGGTATCAGTGCCTACAGAATGCAAGAGTTCAGAAGCTTTAAGTCATTAGAAGTCATAACATGACCTGTTACACAACTAAAGTACATACATTTCATTCCATGCTACATTTCCAATTTCCCTTTGTCTACAGCAATTGCCCATCTGCTTGCCATTTAGCCTAAAGCACACCTGATCTGCATGTCTAGAACCTCCTATCACCAAACACTAACCAGTCTATGTAGACTTTTTTTTTACAATAATAAGAATTAGAACTGTAAAAACATTAGTAAAAGTGGAGTGCAACCTTACCTTGGCAAGTATGACTGAGGTTTGTGGGTTTGTAAGTCTTGCACCAAGCCACAGCAGAATTGTTCATAAGCTTCTAATGACTTAAAGCTTCTGAACTCTTGCATTCTGTAGGCACTGATACCATAAACCAGGTAATTGGCGATGTCAGGGTGTGTGAGAGGTGGTAGCGCTTCTGGGTTTTTCGTCCATTCTGTAGCTGGCAGGTCATACGGGTCAATGTTGTTGATGTCAAGCATTTTCTCTAAATAACGCTGTTTGGTGGTGTTATTTAGTCTCTCCCAGTAGAGCACCTTTCCTTTCGTTTCCCCCTTCTCCGTCCATTTCTTCCCAAGAAACTGCGACATATCGCAAAAATTCAAACAAATCTCAAGCTGCTCTCTCGGTCTCACTGTCGAAGTAACCATGGCAACGGATGGCGTATCCTCCTAATATGGCGGAGCCTTTCCAAAATGCAACGCGGAGTGAACAACGTTATGTCACCTTCCCATTCTCTATTCCTGCCATATTATAATTAATTAATTATATATATATATATATATATATAAAATTTAAAAAAAAAACAATTTTGTAAATTAATTTAGTGATGAATACAGATTATCAATAAAGAGTAGAAGTTGACTGGAAAAAAAAATACTTAACGTCATGATTTACAGTCATAATCAACCAATTACATACAAGCTGCTACCAGTGACGTTATTTAGTTAATCGCCTGTCGCGAGTGCAAATGCAAAGTTGCAAAGCTGATTTTGTCTAAAACACTTTGTCTTTTCTAAAGGTAGGATGTGTTTTTGCTTTTTTGTCTTTGCTACTAATACGATTGATTATATAGCCAGTGCTGGTCCTTATTATTTATGAGAATGCTGTAGCGTTGCTCTGTATCGTCGCGTCGGGTATAGGATGGCATGATGGTTGTTTTTTTATTAAAAATGGGTATTATTATTATTATTATTATTATTATTATTATTATTATTATTATTGAGGGTGGGAGAGGTAGGCCTCCCCCAGTGACACATCGAGGCCCCCTCCGCCGTATGTCCTGGCGCCGACCCTGGGACTGCAGGACACAGAGGTGAGACATACTGACTGCTAAACTCTGTTGGGAAGCAGTTTGTTCTGATTGGGTTTACACACACTCTCTCTCTCACACACACACATATATGCAAGTCGCACTCTTCAAACCTAGCACAGATGGAAGAGCAGCTGTAATCAGTGACTTGGAAAAGGTGCCTTGTTGACGGGGTTTGATGTTTGAATCCCTTGGTTTCGCCAGGCAGAGAAAGAACCCATTGCACAGCTTCTTTTTTTTTTTTTTTTTTTTTTTGCTTTCCTTCATCTTTCCGTGGAAGAAAGTCCACTTGCTCACAGGCAGTAACACATTTCAGGTATTTTGCAAGAAGCGGGAAACAGTGGAAACTGTGAGAGCTTTTAGGGACAGTGATATGATTGGTCAATCAAATATACTGTATCAAATAGCACTAGGCTAATTTAATTCATTTGCACAGACATGCTTGTTAGCAAAACAAATTCAGCCCTTGCTAGGGCAGGGGATCCATCATCCACAGCCAAAGCAGCAGATGTTGGGATGCAACACCTTGACTTGAATATCAAAGAAGCTGGCAGATATTGTAGAGAGTTTGTTTTGGAGCCAGACAAAAATTATACGTTTTGTAAACATTACTTGCTGCAATACGGTTCGCACAATGAATTTTTACAAATTTTGTGCCATCACTTTATGCCAACTAAAAATACACACGGACTGAGTGATTGCACAAGTTCTACACTTTTAATTTTTTTTTAATAATGGATAGGGTGCTCTTCTACTTTTGTATCTATATACTGTATGTACTATGTTCCTGTCTGATATACATGAATGTGTTTGCTGTTTGAGAGTTTTTATTTATTAATGTTTTACATCTTTGGGTATTATTTTTCATGGTTTTATTGTTTGGTCAATGTTCTTGCAAGGCCATGGCTGTAAAATTTTGGAGGTCACCTGCAACAGTACCGATTTGGTTAAAAAAAAAAAAAATAATAATAATAATAATAATAATAATAAATATATAAATATATATATATATATATAATATATATATATATATTTTTTTTTTTATTATTTATTTATTTTTATTTTTTTACCAAATCGGTACAAAGCGGTTAATCATAAAGTCAAGTAAATTACAAGAATTCAGTCATTTTTTACTGAAAAGATTTTTTTCAAGCAAGTTATATACAGATGAAAAGCTTTGTACAAATATATACTAGTTAAGAAGTTAAATTTTTACCCTCGGGTTCAGTTTCTCATTTTTCCTGGAACTGGTGTAGTTTCTGTTGTTTGTATTTATTTAACTTCTATATTTGTTTTGTTTTTTTCAAGGCTGAACTGTGAACTTTAATTTCCTGTAATTTTTGTTCATAGGCATACCAAGACAACAGTTAATATACAGGATGTCAGTGAATATGATATGCTCTCCTCCAATATCATGAGATGGAAAAATGTCCTATTTGACAAGTGTCTCATCTCAAATATTGAGATATAAGAGTTTGTGAGTGTGTTACTTATTAGAGATATTGTGGCGATATAAGCTCTGCCATGATTTTTTCTCACCTTCCAGCACTGCATTTAGAGCAACTACACACTGTAAGACATCTGCACTTGTTGAAGTGCTTGCTTGCTGGGAGCCGCATCTGTTCCTCCATCACAAGGTCACTCTGCTCCATTATTTGCTTATAGTTTCTGAGGGAGAAAATCTGATTTGAGCATTGCTTGACAAACATGTCATGGTTTATGTTTGAAAATGCCTGATTTTGCACATCTCCCCCTTATGTATGATAAGAAACCAATAACTTTGATTTATTTTATGCATTATGAAATGTAAAATGAGTCATGCAACACATTAATTCCAACGGATGATTGATGTATGTTTCAGTATGTTTGTGTGGATGTACACATACAGTACGCATCTGCTTGTGTTCTTTATATGTTTGTGATAAGGCCATGTCTGTCTGCATTTCCTTACTGTTACACATCAGTGTTTCTTCTTACGCTTTTTCTTAATGTCATCAAATGCGAGATTTAATATTTTATTGGATTGATGTGATTATGATCGCTTTTAAAGAAACATGGCAACCATCAAACAATTAACACATTGTATGTTAAATACAATATTTAAGTTAAATACTTCCCGGCCCTTTTTAATTAACTTAACTAATGAAGACCATGTTTACCATAGCACTGTTACAACAAAATAGCACTGTTGCAACACACTGGTCTGTTTAGCTGCTTTTTGTGTCATTGCATTTGATAGCATGTGCAATGAAAACAGGCCAAAAGCTGGAGATTAACAGCTCTAGAGGCAAAATTACTCATATGTCTGCTTCTTATATCATCAAAGCAGACGACTTTGACCTTTGACTCCAACATGATAACAGTCAGTATGAGACTGGTACTGTCGGTCTCCGTGGACATGACTCCTCTGCCCCCAAGCTGTGACACGTTAGCAATCATCACACCCTAGTAAACACAAACTGCCTGCTCTTTGTGTGTCCATTGTGAGTGTTTGTGTTCTGTGGACGAGCTGCTGTGAATCGTTTTTTACATGAGAACATTTAAATACAAAGTAGAGACAAACACAAAGCAGTTTACTGAAAACCTGTCATCATTTAGTCACGCTCAAGTTGTTCCAAACCTGTATAAAATTCTTTGTTTTACTGAACACAAAGGAAGATATTTGGAAGAATGTTTGTAACCAAGCAGCTCTCGGAAGCCATTGACTACCATAGTGGGGAGGGGAAAAAAATACTATGGTAGTCAATGGCTGCCGAGATCTGCTTGTTTACAAACATTCTTCCAAATATCTTCCTTTGTGTTCAGCAGAAGAAATAAATGCATAGAGGTTTGGAGCAAATTGAAGCTGAGTAAATGATGACAGAATTGTAATTTTTGGGTGAACTATCCCTTTAATATACATGACATTTAAGCGTTGGCAAGTATACAAAACAGTGTCAATTGCCAGTTGTCTGGTAACATTTTTATGAATCCTAACAATTCAATCTGTGCAATATGTCTTAAAGTGACAGCAGCCTAACAAAAAAAAAAAATCTCTCACTGCTCTTGACTGAAAAGCTTTTGTAACTTTATTAAAGAATAATCTATATTTAATTTATACAGTAAAGACTGTATGCAGTTATTTTACGTTTGATTATTTTATTCAATTTCTATACCTGAAAACTACTGTTAGACCTGAAAAGCACTGTTTATTTCATTTGTATCTTTGTTCATTTGTATATTTGCTCTACTGTATTTATTTGTGCTATTGCTTGTAATTTGATTATTTGTTCATTGTACTGTTTACTTGTCTTTAATAATGTTTTAAATTTATATTAGTTAGGCTAGAAGTTTTATCGAAATTGGAATAGAGAATTGTGAATTTTCACTGTCAAGTCAAGTCACCTTCATTTTATATAGCATTTTTTTACAATACAGATTTTTTCAAAGCAGCTTTACAGTGATAACAGGAAATTAATGCAACAAAGATTGTTTTGGCTGTACAGCAGCTCCAGAAGAAGTAAGTTTAAGTAAGTTTTTGATTGATTAATTTCCGTTGTAAAAATCAGTAGCTATTAAGTCAAGTCACCATCATTTATATAGCGCTTTTTACAATACAATACAAATATTTATGGTAGGTACATTTTCTGAAGTCACTGGCCATTGGCAGGTGTGGCAAAAAGTTACTTTTAGGCCCTGACTGCAGATATGTCATCTTTCTCATTGTTGCCTTATATTTGTCATGGGATTTAGAGGCAGAGACAGTAAATGAACTCAATTATTGAAAGGTTTGTGGGATGTCAGGGAATGCAGGTAAGTATATAGATGATAGATGAAACAAGAAAAGCACAACTTGAAATGAACAGTTCTTTGTTGGCAGGTGAGACGAACACATGAGAAAACCAAACTGAGGAAGTAAACACAGCAGAGCAACGAAAGAGCAGATAGGCAATGGAGAACAACAATGGAGCAGACGATGGAGAAATTCAAGTAAGTATTTCCAACAGGTAAGATCAGTACGAGAGTCTGAGCAGTCTTTGGTAAACACTGACAAGACCAGACAAAGTGTGTGTGTGTGAGCCGAGTATAAACGCTGTCCTTGATAAGTAGGTAAATTATGACTAGGAGAGTGCAATTAGAATTCAGGTGATAGTAAGTGAGTGATGTGTGTTGGGAGAGGGGGAGCCCGGTGTGACCGTGACACCATTTTCCTGAAAAATTACTGCACTTAAACTACAACCATTTCTGCAAGGTTATGTCACACGCTCCAAATTTACAAACTAAACCAGGGGTTTAGGGATTAGCTGGTTAGCTTAGTTAGCCTCTGCTTGTACAGTATAGATGCTGTAACTATGCAAAATGTCACATGGTCTGTCATAGGACATTTAAAGCTAAGGCGATTGGCCCAAAATGTTTCAGTTCCCATGAAAAAAAAAAATGACTACAGTAGCTCTCTCAGGTAAGTCCTTGAACTAAACACATTATTTTATTTTAATAAATTGTCTCGGTTACGTATGTAACCCTCGTTCCCTGAAGGAGGGAACGGAGACGTACGTCGGACGTCACCGACTGAAAGGGAACAATATTTAAGAATTACTTTTTAGTTTCATCAGTTTAAAAGTTAATTGCTTTCTAAATTATATTTTTCTTTATTTTAAAGAATTCCACTGTTGTTCAAGTGTATCAAACAGCTGAGTTATTCAGTTATGTGGCCATTTGTACAAGATAATGATGCAGATTCTGATGAATACTTTAATAACAGTGTTCCGGCATTACAGTGAAGTATAACAGTTAAAGGACTCAAGTGTTTTGTTGTGAAAATGTCCAAGAGGAAGTCAAAACAGTGCTCAAAGCCACAGCTGTGGTCTATCATTGTGTCAAGGAGTTTAGATTACATTATTTCATCAAAGCTTCCAAGGTCTAAGAGCCCTTCAGATGCCCCATTTAAAAAGAGCGACAAGATCTGTTATTAGTGCACAACCTAATCCTTACAGCTCCAAAAGAAAGAGAGCGACTGAGAGAAGAAAAATCACATCTTTTAGAAATATCTTAAGGCTCATTATATGGAAGTGTCATTGGGACTTCAAGTCAGGATGAGATGGAGATCAAATAAATCCTTGTGAGGTCTTGAGCTGATGAGCCTCTCTGATACACACATTCACCCATTTCTCTTTTTCTCTACATGCACACTCACGCTCAATCTTGCTCATTCCCACTTCCCATTTCTCCTGATATTTTGAAGGATTTATTTCCTTGTAATCTGTTTGGTTAAGTACACAGGCAGTAAATAATCTGTGAGGTATTTCTAGGACATAGCTGAAGTGTAATGTATTCCCATTTATACCACATATAAAGGTGCAGTCACATTAGCAAAGGTCTATTGTCAACAATAGTGAAACACAGCTCATACAAAAGTTACTTTAAAACCATGCAGCTTTCTGTTGGTCAGTGCGACTAATACCAACTTGAACTTTGTGAGAAAATCTTTTGCCCTCACGTGAAATTCCAAATTGCATGGATTCCTATTAAAATGACTGGTTTTCGCCTGTAAAAAAATTGCCTTACAATGATAAATGTGACCGCATCTTAAATCCCAAAGTATACTTCAGATTTAAATGTGAACGCTAGCATATGCGTACAGCATAGCCTTTGAAAGTATAATCGATTTGACAGTGTGCACAAACACTGAGTGCATCTCATTCAGCTCCCTAGCGCCCTACGTCATGAATCAATATATTGTGTAGGACAGTAAGGACCCAGGCTCACTACACATTGGGACATGATGACATGACAACGTCCTCATTGACATCACTACTGGTGTTTATGAACAACAGCAGAAATGCTATTTTTCTGACTTTTTATTAAAAAATCTTGAATTATTTAAAGTAAATGATAAATACTTTGTTACATATACCTGCAACATTCAGACATAAATTCATTATAAATGTTAGCTAGATTATGTTCAGTACCTGTCTAGCAATGTATGTTTATGCTGAAATATAATTAAATAACGGTTTGTTTTTTTTCCAAACATCTATCACTGTCATTATGTTTGATGAGCTGGCTTGTGTGATTTGTTTAGAAGGATTTCAGAACTTCTGTTAGGGGGACATAGTGAGCATCGATGCTGCCTGGTTTTCATGGTGCATTGTGGGACTTTTTAGGGACCGAACAACTACCTGATCACTGCCCTGACTACTGACCCTTATGAAAAAGACATTTATTCAGGTTTGCTATTAGTATACTTCTTTTAAACTAAACAAAGTATACTTTCAGTCTACTTTTTATGTACTTCTCAGAAATATACTTAAAATTGCACTTAAGTATAGCTACTTATACTGACAGAAAGGTCTAAGTATATTTGGACTACACATACTCAATCTTTTGATCGAGATATACTTAAAAGTATAATTTAGTATTCTAAGTTTACTTGGCTTGTAGTTGTGTTTTAACTTTTGATTGAGTAGCCTATTAAAGGATTAGTTTAAAATTACCCCATGATTTACTCACCCTCAAGCCATCCTAGGTGTATATGACTTTCTTCTTTCTAATGAACACAATTGGAGTTATATTAATAAATATCCTGACGCTTCCACGCTTTATAATGGCAGTGAACGGGGCTCACGAGTTTGAAGCTCAAAAAAGTGCACCCATCCATTATAAAAGTAATCCATACGGCTCCGGGGGGTTAATAAAGGCCTTCTGAAGCGAATCGATGGGGTTTTGTGAGAAAAATATCCATATTTATAACTTTATAAAGTAAAATATCTAGCTTCCGCCAGACTGCCTTCCGTATTCAACTTACGCAGAAAGTGTAACAACTCTCGCAGTTCAAAACGCTTACGCTACGTCCTAGTCATACGTTGCGGCAGTTACGTATGTTTTTTAAAATGGAAAGAGTAAAGTACAGTTATTTCAAGTATAAAAAATTAATACCTAAATAGGAACATAGTAGTATACTTAAAGATAGATATAAATAGTGAACTATAAGTATTATGATGTTATGTTCACTTTGAATAAAACATACATGTATACAACTACTAAACTAGTAGTTTACTGAGAGTACACTATACTAAAAAAAACTAAATACTAAAAAAAAAAAAAAAAAAAATACTACAAGTATTAAAATAGTAAACTACTAGTACACTTATAAGTTCACTTGTAGCACAGATGCAGTACAAATGAGAAACGAAATTGTGCACTTAAAGTTTACTACTGTTACACTTGTAGTACACTTTTATATACTATAAAGTGGGCCAATTTAGTCCCAAGACGTATTGAAATAGTACACTCAAATTTATATTAGTACATCGATATTAGTATACTTACTACATAAAGTATACTTAAAAATATTCTTGAACTTTACTTATGTATACTTCATAAAATTAACTTGAAGTATACTTTTTCATAAGGGGAACTAGGGAGCTTATTGAGACACACCCTCTATAATTAAAGTTTAGGTATAGTTTTGACCTCAACTTTCTTCACAATATCTTATTTTGTGTTTCACAGAAGAATGTCTGTCATACAGGAATTGTTGTTTGGAACGACATAAGGTAGTGTAAATTAACCATTTTTAAAATTCCTTTTAACAATATTTGATTAGTAATTCGGTTCATAGTTCATACAAAAATATAGCATTTGAGGTTTGTGGGAAACACTAACAAACACTAAAACACATGAACAAACACTCAGACCTTTGGGCAGCCATTGCAGTCGTTGCCTCTTTAAAATCCTCTGACACAGTTTATTCAGCTCATTCACTCATTCAATGTGATGATTTGCTCTGCTCTCTTGGATTAAAAAGTAATAAGGGACCCAAATGAACTGATTATTTCAGAATCTGGTCGTGTGATCCCTGACAGTAAAAGCTTCATAGGTAATTAAAAGTCCATCAACATAGCTCATCTTTTAAAAGACAAGAGACAAGGAATACACACCAGAATACAAAGGATCTCAAAAGGTACCAGTCTAATGCAAATCAAATCAAAAAGTGTTAATGTTATGCTAACTTTTGGTTTCCCAATATCCCGCGGTTTACTCTGAGCCATAATTGCCTTTTATGTGGTCTCTCCAGAGCAGCGACTGAGGTGGCCAAAAAGCGGTGTCTGACATGTGTACTTCTTTGAATTCAGTTTTGTTTCATTAATAACATAAGTGCTTATGGGAGGGCCGTGCACACGGAGGCCAATTGTTAAAAACAAATTTTGGTTGAATGGTGATGTGGTCGCATGCTAATTAGCTCCCTTTTACCAATCACTATGCGATGGAAAGGCAGCATTGCATTTATGTTGTAATTATCTGGTGACACAGAAAGGTGTTGGGTTTTTTTTGTGAGATCACTTATTGAGGATTTGTTCAAAATTCATAATTGGCCACCAGTCACGTTGGTGTCACAGCAAACAAAAACTTGGGCCAGCAAAAATAAAAGGCACAAAAAAAAAAAAAAAAAAAAAACAGAAGCGGCATAAACACAATTAGGCGTTGTGATGTGTTTACTGTCCTAATGCATTTAGAATAGGACTCAGAATCCCCATCCTCATTATGGGTGGAGTAGGGGTCATGAAGTCAAAGAGACAATGCAAATGCGAACGGGAGGATTGGTTTTGTTTATAAAGACGGAGGAGTGGAGGTTGGATTCAGCACAGGCAGAATGGTGATGACCTGTGTGGTACATATGGGAAACCACTGCTGATCCAGACATTTTTATGAAACAATTTGAAGAGGCCTTGATAGAGACATTCTGTCGGCTGCAATCTCAAAATAATCAGTTCATAATTGAAGCATTAACATTCATGTGTGTGAGGGGTGACTATTCCATACACCACATTACAGATAAAGGTCCAACTCTCATTCAGTCTCTGCTGTTTCGAGTAACACAATTAGCCAATCATGGCTATCCTTCATTTGGTTGTTTTCGCAGTTACCATGGCAATAGGGCACCTGGGCAAATTTCCTTATAAGTTACATTTCCTTGATGGTTAGAAACACTGAATGAAAAGAAATGTTCGGCTCACACACAATGTTTACATTTAAGTTATTCATGTTACTATGGAATGCCAAGTCTGCCAAAATTAAAAATAAATAAATACATAAATAAATATACAAAGAAATGTAAAAAAGCAAAAATAATTAAAAATAAATATATATAGAAAAGCAAAAAAAAAAAAAAAAAAAAATGTTTTTCCACATTTATTTATTGTTTTATTTATTTATACATTTATTCATTTCTATTTTTATTTATTTCCACATTTATTTATTTATACATTTCTTTATTTTTACATTTATGTATTTTTACATTTCTTTGTCCGTAGGGTAATGAGGAGGGCGTGGTTTACCTCAGACATAGCAATCAAGCTCAGAGTAGGCGAGGGCGAAGCGTTGAGGCCACAGTGACACCTTGTGGTGTGGCTGAAATACAATAAGTATAGCCTACTGACGTTGATACTGTTTACTATTTACAGGTTTGTATCTCGTTATTCTTTTCAGAATAGAATTATTAGTGTCATTGTAACCAAGTATCATCATAGTGATTAAATATCGAAGCTATCTCTATCTAATAGGCTACTTCAAAGATCAAATCTGTAGCCCAACAACTGCCAAAAACAGTAAAAAATATATATATAGGCTAGTATAGGCTACATAACTTTTTAATTATTATTATTATTATTATTATTATTATTATTATTATTATTATCATCATCATCATTATCATCATCATCACTATCATCATCATCACTATCATCATCATCATCATCATTTACAAATCACACCCTTTAGGCTTTAGGCATGAATAATCAAAGATATTTGAAAATTTACAAAGACCTTTGCTTTAACCCCCACAAGGGCAATTTGGAATTCCTAAAGACAAAGAGATGCTGAAGGCCTGTAGGCCAAAAGGTGCGTCACACCTTTAGTACAGTGGGGGAAGTTGGTCAGTTTAAATGTCTCACGTTTGGGTTTAGTCACATGGTCAAGAAAAGGGCTTCTTTTCGCTGAGCTTCTTTGCTCTGGCTCTTTCTCTCTTCTCTTTTCTAAAGCCTCTCTCTCCCTCGCTCTCTCTTTCTATCCCTCAGGTAACATTCTATTTATGCTGGGTACAATTAATGGTATAAGTTTTTATCATCTCATACATCTATTTTTGTAACTATTTTAAGTGTAACCATAACCAGATTTTGTCATTATATCATTTCTATTACAAATGATGTGCTAACTAGTTTTGATTCGGTATTGACTTTGAAGTGCTATTGCAATACAATATCGTCACATTATAGCAACGCTCTCCCACATATTTTGCTATTGTAACTGTGCTTATTTCCGTCATTGGTATAAGTTGCAGTGGGTGGTAATAGACGAGAAATGTACAGTTTTCTACCATCTTGCTGATAACGTTTCTTTAGTTGTTCGGCAACCTTGCAGCCTGAACCATTGTAGACGAACCACCCTTACAGGCACAACGCACGGGTGTTATATTCCCTATACAGCATGAAGTTCATTATGTGAAATGTCAAAAGAACAGGTGAGAAAAATACAAGAAAACCAAGAAAACATTTTTGTATCCATCCCATCCCAGTCTTAGAAATCACTTTTCTTTCTTTCTTTCTTTCTTTCTTTCTTTCTTTCTTATTATTATTAGGCTATTGTTATTATCATCATCATACTGGCCAAAGTAAAATTAAATAGACTAGGCTATATGAAATAGGCATATGTTAAATTCCTGTTTAAATTCCTTCTTTTTGCTAAGTGAAATATACTTATTCGGGTTACAAGTCCAATTCTCTGACCATTAGGCCTTGTAGTTATTGTGAATTTACACAAATAAAAACACTTTACAGTTTTGTTTGAATGTCTTACTCTTATCTGGATGACCATAAATGACACAGTATTAAGTCGTTTCTGCTGCTGAGGGAAAAAAACAAGCGCTTTACGCGCTCATGCAACAAAAAGCCTATATCAGCTAACTTGCATTGCTATGACTTTCATCTTGTTCATTAGCAAAATAAAATACAGTCAACCGAACATATAAGTTATTCTGCTTAATTTCCCTTGTCAAAAAATCCTATTGGAATTTCAGTTTATCGGATCTTATCGGTTTCTTAGAATACCATTGGACATTCAGATGTTTTTTAGCTGAATTTCGTGGAAACTCATACGTAATACGTCGTGGCCACTAGATTATTTTGTTAATAAGTGACGCGACGCGACAGCATGTTCTACTGTAACCGACCCCTCGTTCTATTTTGGATCTTTGAAATATGCGTTGTATTTTAAGCGTTTGTCACATGTTGTGCATGTACAAATAGGAAATATGAATATGAAGTGAATTTGTGGTCTCGTTTCAAATGCATTGATCAATATGCTTGCGTCGACTTCACTGTAGCCTATATGTGCGCTGCTTCCTTTCCATGTGTTCTGACCGGTAATGGAAAATATCAAGCGCTTCCATTTCAGAGTCCCTGTTATCAGATCTGTTGAAGATGTTGCTGTTCATGTTTGTTAGGCCAGGACATTTTACAAATCCAGACCAGACTATGTTCTACGGCCATGTCTGGAATAAAGAGTAGCCTATCCATGTCACAGTACAGTTAGAGTGATATGAATTAACCCATGATAAAAGATTTTGGCCATATACCTATCCAAGTCATTCATCACAGACTGTATCAACGTCAGTAGGCTATACTTATTGTATTTCGGCCACACCACAAGGTGTCACTGTGGCCTCAACGCTTTGCCCTCGCCTACTCTGAGCTTGATTGCTATGTCTGAGGTAAACCACGCCCTCCTCATTACCCTACGGACAAAGAAATGTGGAAATGAAATGTGGAAATAAAGAAATGTGAAAATAAAGAAATGTGGAAATAAAAATAGAAATGAATAAATGTAGAAATAAATAAAAGAATAAATAAAGAAATGTGGAAAAAAAAAATATACATAAATAAGGAAATAAATGTATAAACAATTATTTATTTTTGTTTTTTTGCTTTTCTATGTATATTTATTTATATATTTATTATTTATTTTTGGCAGACTTGGCATTCCATACGTTTCAACCATGTGTAATTTTATGTAATTCCTAAATCTGGAATTACAGTTATTTCAATTACTGTATTATTTAACAAAGTCTACATCCAATTAGTCCTGACGAGCACCACCTTTTTGAGTTAGTATGCAACATAACACACACAATCTGTATTTCTACTGTTTTTTTAATGTATATTGTATGCACCCCATTTACACTATGAATGAGCTGTCTACATTTATTTCACTGTTGCTTGACAGGGAGTAAAATACATAATAGGGACAAGTCATTCATGCTTCCCAAACCCCATTCGTCCTGACTTTACACATATGACTCCGCACTGCATGTAAAGAGATAGTTCACCAAATAAATTACAATTCTGTCATCATTTATTCACCCAGATGTCATTCTAAACCTGTATGACATAAGAAATGTCCGTGTTTTTTTGTTTTATTTAGTTTTTTTGTTTCTTTTGCATATACAATAGAAGTCAATGATAAACAAAACATTTGGTTACTATTAGTGCTGTCAATCGATTAAAAAAAAGACTAATTAATCTCACATTTTTGTCTGTGATTAATCACGATTAATCGCAATAAAAAACATTAAAGTTTTTAATATATTTTATAATGTAATAATTTCACAGTGTTTATTCTAAATTAATGTAGAAACAACATAAAGACAGTATTTTAAATACTTGTTTAATGGCATCTTTTTATGAATGAATGCCAGTATCACTGATAATACTGCTACTGATATCTCAATGAAATAGATCTGACACGCGTGTGACGCGTCCCATTTTCTCACAACTCTTTACGTTCATTTAAGACTTTATTTGACTCATTTAAGACTACTCTTAAATGAGACAATTGACATTTTGGCATAATTTTGTGTGTTATTGTTTGTTCAAGCGTGAAAGAGAACTCGATTCTGGCACGCTTGTCTGTGCGTCGTGTGTGTGTCACATAGACAGGACATTCACAGGCGCATTCTCTTTTGTCGTCGCGCTTGAATGGTTTAAAAGCATTTGCATGAATAAGAGCATGTATAATATAATGTAACACTAGCCAAAGGATGACAGAAAAACCGGATGCTGCGTTAAATATTTTTAACGTTAAACTGAAAAAAAAAAAAATGTATTGCATACGTTAAAGCGTTATCTTTGACAGTGTTACTATTATTCTTCCAAATATATTTTCTGTTCCACAGAAGAAAATAAAGTTGTATAGGTTTGGAACAATGATGAAGATGACAGAATTTTCATTTTGGGGTGAATTATCCCTGTTAGAAATATTGCTCTTAGAATTGGGACCTAAATGTGATACTGATTCCAGGATTAAATACTTTCTCCTATAGCTTAATACAAATAGACAACTATAAGGAAACCATTGGTTGATTTCCCTATAAAGTGTAAACATTGTGGCTTTGTGACATTATTGATTGTTTGAGCATCCTGACCCTTACAAATATGGGAGCAAGGCCATCTGGTTGATTGATCAATGGAAGACAGGGGGTGTGTTTGGGAAACCATTTGAGAACAATCATTATTTTAGCAATTTCGTTTGGCTAAGTATGACAGACTGGAAGTCATGAAACAGGAGAGAAGACACAGAGGTAAACGGAAGCAGTCTGGAGGATCATCAGACAGGTAAGTGATGAGCATAAGCAGGTCAAATGATTGTCACACTTAACTGACAAGTCTTTCTTCTTGTAGGATTGAAGACAAGCACAATGAGGATAACTGGTCCGAGGAAACAAGTCTCTGGAAGAAGACGATGAATGACAGTCAGGTGAGTTACTCTTGTGTAGAGACTGACAAGACCAGACAATGAGTGAGTGTGAGCTGTGTGCTTATAATGGGTGCTTGATGAGGGTGTGACAGGTGTGGCAGGTTGAGATTGGGAACGAGTAGGTGGAGCCGAAGGACCTGGTGCTGATGACGTGTTGGTTGAATCCGTGACAGTATGATAGTGAAAGACAAAATTATTGAGTAATAATAGGCCCCCCTAATTTTCTTTTCTTTGTTCAGTTTTAATACGTAAAGTCTTTAAAGAAATTACATCAGAAGTAGGAAAACGTTGGTCAAAAACGTACATTTACACTCAAACTGACCACCAACCGCAACTTTCAAACACCATCTTTCTTTTTGAGCGTAACTGTCACGGAATTGAATGCACAGGATTGTGGGATATCAAAGGCAGCAAAGGATAAAGGCTTGTTCGACTTAATACAGCGCTGCACAGACTGATCGGCGGCTGACTTGAAGCAGTGTATTTCGGGTTAGAAATATTGTCCGACTTGAGACAGTGCCGACGCCACGTGACAGTGATGTATGCCATCAAAGTACCGCGAGAGCAATTTGAGAGCAGCCGACTGACTCGTTCTGCGCAGCTTCTCCAGAGCGACTGCACGAGCTCTGATGGCGACACAGCTGTTCCACGATTGGCCGGATTCACCGGATGACAGCGATCATGTGTTTCATGTTTATTCTAAAACCTTCAGTTCCACTAATGCTCACAAATCTGTATTTTAGAACAGTAAAACCTCTTTTCATGTAAGTCATGATGTTATATTGTGTCATGTTTATCAAAATAAAACTGATAAAAAAAGTAGACCCCACTTCATTGATATAGTTCAGTTATGTTGAACTTTATTCTTGTACAAACACATGCTGTATTAAGCAGTACATAAAGTATTACATAACAATGTCTCTGAAACATATGTGCATTATATTGCATTTATTTCACTTCAGCTGTGATAAAGTATGCAAACACAGCGAGAGCGCCACTTATGGGAAGCAGAAAGTGTCTGACTTCACATCTCCGTTTTCAGCTCCTCCCTGCCTGCACGCGGCAACTCTCGCCGATCGGTTACATCGAGCCGCAGCCGATGTCGAACACACCTTAAATCTATGCTGCTATCAATCTATTGATCAGTATCTCAGGAGACAGGAAGTGAAGCTAACATTACATTCGGACATACCTTGATGGCTTCCTACCTTTGAATGCATCATCCGAAGGCAACATTTTCAGCAGATTTCAGACGCAGCCTGAATGTTGTTTGACCAATATTTAAGGATTTGATCATGCTGTAAAGTATAACATCAACAATCACCAGGTCATTGGTGCCCTCTGCAGGCATTTGTTATAATACATAATGCACATAAGGTGATTATGTTTATATTATGTATATTACATTACAGTGGGGAGAACAAGTATTTGATACACTGCCAATTTTGCAGGTTTGCCCACTTACAAAGCATGTAGAAGTCTGTAATTTTTATCATAGGTACTCTTCAACTGTGAGTGACGGAATCTAAAACAAAAATCCAGAAAATCACATTGTAGGATTTTTAAGTAATTCATTTGCATTTTATTGCATGACATAAGTATTTGATACATCAGAAAAGCAGAACTTAATATTTGGTACAGAAACCTTTGTTTGCAATTACAGAGATCATACGTTTCCTGTAGTTCTTGACCAGGTTTCCACACACTGCAGCAGGGATTTTGGCCCACTCCTCCATACAGACCTTCTCCAGATCCTTCAGGTTTCGGCGCTGTCGCTGGGCAATACGGACTTTCAGCTCCCTCCAAAAAATTTCTATTGGGTTCAGGTCTGGAGACTGGCTAGGCCACTCCAGGACCTTGAGATGCTTCTTACGGAGCCACTCCTTAGTTGCCCTGGCTGTGTGTTTCGGGTCATTGTCATGCTGGAAGACCCAGCCACGACCCATCTTCAATGCTCTTACTGAGGGAAGGAGGTTGTTGGCCAAGATCTCGCGATACATGGCCCCATTCATCCTCCCCTCAATACGGTGCAGTCGTCCTGTCCCCTTTGCAGAAAAGCATCCCCAAAGAATGATGTTTCCACCTCCATGCTTCACGGTTGGGATGGTGTTCTTGGGGTTGTACTCATCCTTCTTCTTCCTCCAAACAGTGGAGTTTAGACCAAAAAGCTCTATTTTTGTCTCATCAGACCACATGACCTTCTCCCATTCCTCCTCTGGATCATTCAGATGGTCATTGGCAAACTTCAGACGGGCCTGGACATGCGCTGGCTTGAGCAGGGGGACCTTGCGTGCGCTGCAGGATTTTAATCCATGACGGCGTAATGTGTTACTAATGGTTTTCTTTGAAACTGTGGTCCCAGCTCTCTTCAGGTCATTGACCAGGTCCTGCCGTGTAGTTCTGGGCTGATCCCTCACCTTTCTCATGATCGTTGATGCCCCACGAGGTGAGATCTTGGATGGTGCCCCAGACCGAGGGAGACTGACTGTCATCTTGAACTTCCATTTTCTAATAATTGCGCCAACAGTTGTTGCCTTCTCACCAAGCTGCTTGCCTATTGTCCTGTAGCCCATCCCAGCCTTGTGCAGGTCTACAATTTTATTTTAACCTACAAATTTAACCTTACACAGCTCTCTGGTCTTGGCCATTGTGGAGAGGCTGGAGTCTGTTTGATTGAGTGTGTGGACAGGTGTCTTTTATACAGGTAACGAGTTCAAACAGGTGCAGTTAATACAGGTAATGGGTGGAGAACAGGAGGGCTTCTTAAAGAAAAACTAATAGGTCTGTGAGAGCTGGAATTCTTACTGGTTGGTAGGTGATCAAATACTTATGTCATGCAATAAAATGCAAATGAATTATTTAAAAACCATACAATGTGATTTTCTGGATTTTTGTTTTAGATTCCGTCTCTCACAGTTGAAGTGTACCTATGATAAAAATTACAGACCTCTACATGCTTTGTAAGTAGGAAAACCTGCAAAATCGGCAGTGTATCAAATACTTGTTCTCCCCACTGTATGTATTTTAACAGTGTTGTTCAAGAAAATCATATGATTACTTGCTTTTGATACTTGATATTTGATTACCAAAGTAATCGTTAGATAGCCCTAGATTTAAGTGTCTTCTATAAGATGCCTGTAGGTGGCGCATAGAGTGATGAAGAAGTAACTGTCTGGCAAAAGGTCAAAGCAATTAAAGAGGCAGAACACTGCAGACTCTAATGTGTGTTGATTTTATAATTTTCTACAGGTATGTCAAATGTTTTTTATAGACCAGTATCCATCAATATTGACACTTAGAGATTCATATATGTTCAGTAAAGATTTAAATGTGATTGTTGAGTTTTCAAATGATTAATTTTATTTGCAATTGAATCAATGCAATTTCCAAGAGTAAAATGAGTTAAAAATGCATAATAATCTTAGAAATGTGATGTGTAATTAGGAGATGTGAAACAATCACCTATATTTCCTGTGTAATTTTAATAGCTTGTCCATGTTGAGCTGTATTATGTGTTATATTGAGTTTATTCAATGCATTTTGTCCATGTGGTAAAGCTGAAATGCAGAATGGTGGGTTCCTTTGGGGTTAACACTCATAAGGATTAAAACAGCATGACTTCAGCACCTTTGAGACTATTAATCACTATTATTTGGTTATTCTATTGAATTTATGATGTTTGTTGCATTGAAGCTGGGTGTATAACTTCACTATATTCTAAGTAAAAATGGATTAAAGACTAATTGAAATGTTGAGTGAACACATATTGGTAAGACACAGGACACATGCTTAATTGTATCCAGATGTTTATTGAAGTTGCTTAAGTGTAATATCAAGGAGACCTCTCATCCCGCATGTTTGAGACTGGTAACAAGCTAGTACACAAAATACACAAGAAATACATGCCACTTTCAACCAAGGCTCATTGGAAATACAGTGCATCCGGAAAGTATTCACAGTGCTTCACTTTTTCCACATTTTGTCATGTTACAGTCTTTTTTCAAAATGGATTAAATTCATAATTTTCCTCAAAATTCTACAAACAGTACCCCATAATGACAATGTGAAAGAAGTTTGTTTGAAATCTTTACAAATTTATAAAAAAAAAAATAATAAAAAAAAAATAATAATAATAATTCACATGTACATAAGTATTCACAGCCTTTGCTCAATACTTTGTTGAAGCACCTTTGGCACCAATTACAGCCTCAAGTCTTTTTGAGTATGATGCTACAAGCTTGGCACACCTATTTTTGGGCAGTTTCTCCCATTCTTCTTTGCAGGACCTCTCAAGCTCCATCAGGTTGGATGGGGAGCGTCGGTGCACAGCCATTTTCAGATCTCTCCAGAGACGTTCAATCAGGTTCAAGTTGGGCTCTGGCTGGGCCACTCAAGGACATTCACAGAGTTGTCCCGTAGCCACTCCTTTGTTATCTTGGCTGTGTGCTTAGGGTCGTTGTCCTGTTGGAAGATGAACCTTCGCCCCAGTCTGAGGTCCAGAGAGCTCTGGAGCAGGTTTTTATCAAGGATGTCTCTGTACATTGCTGCATCATCTTTCCCTCAATCCTGACTAGTCTCCCAGTTCCTGCCACTGAAAAACATCCCCACAGCATGATGCTGCCACCACCATGCTTTACTGTAGCGATGGTATTGGCAGGTGATGAGCGGTGCCTGGTTTCCTCCAGACATGAGGCTTGCCATTCAGACCAAAGAGTTCAATCTTTGGTTCATCAAAGAGAGAGTCCTTCAGGTGCCTTTTGGCAAACTCCAGGCAGGCTGTCATGTGCCTTTTACTAAGGAGTGGCTTCCGTCTGGCCACTCTACAATACAGGCCTGATTGGTGGAGTGCTGCAGAGATGGTTGTTTTTCTGAAAGATTCTCCTCTCTCCACAGAGAAACGCTGGAGCTCTGTCAGAGTGACCATCGGGTTCTTGGTCACCTCCCTGACTAAGGCCCTTCTCCCCCGATCGCTCAGTTTGGCCGGGTGGCCAGCTCTAGGAGGAGTCCTGGTGGTTCCAAACTTCTTCCATTTACGGATGATGCAGGCCACTGTGCTCATTGGGACCTTGAATACTGCAGAAATTTTTCTGTACCATTCCCCAGATCTGTGCCTCGATACAATCCTGTCTCGAAGGTCTACGGACAATTCCTTGGACTTCATGGCTTGGTTTGTGCTCTGACATGCACTGTTAACTGTGGGACCTTATATAGACAGGTGTGTGCCTTTCCAAATCATGTCGAATCAACTGAATTTACCACAGGTGGACTCCAATCAAGTTGTAGAGACATCTCAAGGATGATCAGTGGAAACAGGATGCACCTGAGCTCAGTTTTGAGTGTCATGGCAAAGGCTGTAAATAATTATGTACATGTGATTTTTTTCGTTTTTTATTTCAAACAAACTTCTTTCACGTTGTCATTATGGGGTATTGTTTGTAGAATTTTGAGGAAAATAATGAATTTAATCCATTTTGGAATAAGGCTGTAACATAACAAAATATGAAAAAAGTGAAGCACTGTGAATACTTTCCGGATGCACTGTATTTCCAATGAGCCTTGGTTGAAAGTGGCATGTATTTCTTGTGTATTTTGTGTACTAGCTTGTTACCAGTCTCAAACATGCGGGATGAGAGGTGAGCTGTGAATACTTTCCAGATGCACTGCACATGCCCGTGGTGACATTTCTGCAAAATGATATTATGTTGCTTCTTGAACGTTTTGCAACGCTTTTTAAAGTGAAATATCCAATGAGCGGCTCTAAAAGAGCATTCGGTTTTAGCCGAAAAAGATGACCGTGAATCTGGCAAAAAAAAAACAACAACAACAACACACATTTACTGAAGGAACTATGACATTTTATTTTGCTTCTAAAAGTCTTTGAGCTCTTTTGTATTATCATGACTCGTGTTTCACTAGACTTAGACTGGAGCTCTCCACATCACAAGTGCAATGCTATAGTAGGTGAGCTACCAAGCAAGTTTACTGTTAGAATAGCCATAAATATGGAGCTGGTTATGTGATGCAAACGTCAAAATGTATTCGTTTACAAATCATGCAGTACGGTAAAAGTGTTTTGAGGTCATTACCTGGTACTGCGCAAAAAAATAAATCTTCATTAATTGATCATCTGTTCCGTGATCATAATTTGTGTGAAAAGGAATACAAGTTGTTGCCGTTGTACTGCTTCTAGTGTTCATTTCAGCTGAATAGTGCATGAATAGTTTTTGGTAAAATAGTTTCAAATGTAAAATTTTGTAAAATGTAGGTAGTGACACATATTTCCAATGAGCCTAGGTTGGCCACTTTGAAGTTGTCTAATTAAAATGTAAACTAAAACTAGAGCAGTATTATTACCATCAAGGGATATTTCCACTCAAAGGTAGTGATATATGGTGGTGTTCTTCCTTCCTTTGCTGCAGGAAATGCCCTTAGACTCACTCCTCCACCTGCACAGTTTTTATTAAGCATCTGGACTATTGCTGTTGCTTTGCAGAATTTTAAACAACCTACTAAATAAATTGTCAGTCTCGCAAAGGTTAGAGGAAGTAGCTTTTAAATGTTTCATCACGTATTCTGATTGTGGACACAGTCACAGCTGCTGTGTACCATACATGTTAAGTCTTGGATGTGCCAAGCTCGATTTGTGCAGCCACTTTGAGCAGCTCTGAGAACAAGCTCTCCCTGCTGTCTGCAGGAACTGTCCCTAGGGGTACATCTCTGTCTGTGTGTGTGTGTGTGTGTGTGTGTGTGTGTGTGTGTGTGTGTGTGTGTGTGTGTGTGTGTGTGAGAGAGAGAGAGAGAGAGAGAGAGAGAGAGAGAGAGAGAGAGAGAGAGAGAGAGAGAGAGAGAGAGAGAGAGAGAGAGAGAGAGAGAGAGAGAGAGAGAGAGAGAGAGAGGGACTGCTTACTTGAGCATAATAATCTTCCAAATATGTCTAAATAGTCAGTTTTGTGCACATGTGACTTGCAAGCTAAGGGTTCAATTAAAATCAAAGACTGTGATAAGAGCAACACATTTGTGCTCTTCATGGTAAAATAGGATTGAATCTGATGTACATATATACACAAATCACACCAGGATTATTATAATATTATTTTGTTGTTTTGTCAATTTGTTTTTGTTTTTTTCAATTTAGTTTTCACTAGCTCACTTGCTAGCTTCTTATTTGATTTTTCCCATTTTTAATTTTAGTTTGGTATTTTCAGGCCACCAAAGCACAATCTGTTAAATTAATTAAAGTAGGATTTTCATATATATATATATATATATATATATATATATATATATATATATATATGTACGTTTAACAAAACGATTGGATACAAAATAAAATATAATTAATTATTTTTATTTATTTATTGAAAATAAGTTTTATATTGAATGTTATTGAATTTATTTATAACAATGCTGCAAACCCCACTTTATCCGAAGACTTACATTTTACAGAAACTTTATTTTCTTTCAGATCTCTTTGTCTATCTGCCTGTCTCTTCAAAATGCACACAAACAAATATATACACATTAATATACTCAAATAATAATACCATCCCACATAGTCAAACCAGACTAATGCAGCATTGCAGGCAATTATGATGCAAATATATGACAGCAGCATTCTAATACAAGCACATAGGTTGACAGGAACACAGGTGCCATACAGACAGCATCTCTGCAGTCCCACAGGTGATGTGCTTCAGTGAGGCGCGTCACAGCAGTGCACTGCAACCACACAGGAAAAAAAAAACCTCCTTGACTGAATTGTAATTAATGAGCTCCAGTAGTTGCACATTTAAATGGCTTGACCTCTCCTACACACTTCTGTTGTTCAGTTTCTCTCAGGTATATGGAGCTGGTTCTCTTTCTCTCTCTATCTCTATGTCTTGTTTCTATGAATTTAAATGTCTGCTTTTACTCCCACATACTGTAAATGCAGGGCCCTGTTTTTTTATCAAGTCTTCCCACATTATATCAACACTGTCTCTTATGTTCACCAGAGTACTTGACAGCGAGGTCAGAAAAGTAGAGCTTTTATAAGTAGAGACTTTTGATAAACTTCCCACACTTCATACTCTTCACTAATTTGAAGGCGAGACCTATAAACATCAGAACTGCGAGTCACTGGAGCCACAAACATAAATGGCTCTCTTCCATTTAGTTAAAGCAGGCCGTAATCACAATTGGTCATGTCAATTCATCACTGGAAAATTTCTGCATGATTTGATGCTAATTAAAGATGGATGAGATTTGTGATTTATTTATGGAAGGAAGAGAGAGAGAGAGAGAGAGAGAGATAAAACATAAACATGAGTAATGTGAGTGCTAGAGATTAAGTCTGCACAAACAGTGAGTGTGTGCATTCATTTACATTTTTGTGGTGTCACTTTCAACAGATTTCTATCAACTATATAAAATAAAGTGTAACTGTCTAAACAGTTGTGCTACTTTTGAGTGTGGGGTCTTATTCACTTATCCCCGTAATCCATTTTAGCCGGGCCCTAAATGTGCTGACATAGTGCTAGGCCATATTTAAGTTAATATATCTCCAGAAGCTTGTGCTATGGAGGTAATATGGATATGCTTCCCTTGTGTGTTGGTTGTTGCAGGTGTAGAGTTTGGCTTTATCGCTCACGCATCCCACTCTTCTACCTGCTGCCCTTTCTAGTGCAAGAAGGGAGATGTGGTACTGAAGTGAATGTGACAAGTTGCACATCACTTTATCATATGTTGCCTGTCCAGTACTAGTAACATGGATTCAATATTGATGTGCCTCCTTGGTGGCACATACATAGTGGATCTAGATGAAGAGATTGGGTATTTTATGCTGTAGCGTCCCACTCTTTTATCTGGCGCTCTCTATTGAACTGGGTATAAGGCAGTTTCAGTATCCTTCATATTTTAAATGGACAAAAGGAGAAAAGACTATTCCGCTGCTTGCGTCCCACTCTTTCTGTCTATTATTTCACGGTGAGGATATGTTGAATGTGGATGATGGGCAATACTGCACCTTGCATCCCACAGAGTTTAAGGCCCTGTTTACACCTGGTATTAAGATGCATTTTGGTCGATCGGATCACAAGTGGACGATGCTAAATACAGGTGTAAACGGGGTGTAAAATGTTTTGAGCTTGTCCACTTTCAACCACTTCCAGAGGTAGTCGAAAACGCATTCGGATTGTTTTCATAGTGTAAACGCTCATGTGGTCGAATGCGTTCGAACAGCACAAAAGACCGCATACTGACCTAATGCATAAACATTATGGGAAGCGCACTAGCCAGACAGGATTTAAACTTTGTCAGCTGAAGACTCAAGTTTGGTTTGAAGACAAAAAAGTTACCAAGCGCAATGTTCTCTCACCATTCCTGATTTAACACGCACTCACCGCGATCAGAGCAGAAACGAAAGCTGATGCTCTCCGCGTTTTTCCGTTGTCTCTGGGCACGTTCATTATTATTAGTTTATTTTGTCCATTAGATTGAAAGATGTGAAAAAACCCATTCATTTACCTGCTCATAGACCCTCCCCTCGAAGAAATCAGCACAGAAGTGGTTGAAAGTGGGCAAAAGAGACGGATTAAAATACCAGGTGTAAACGGGAATGTGTCTCCCTTGTCCACTTGTTATCGGATCGACCAAAATGCATCATAATATCAGGTGTAAACAGGGCCTAAAAGTGTACTCTGTTGCAGCCTGGACCTACACCCTGTTGTTCGCTGGAACTGTAGGAATCAGCAACCACCAGCTGATAAGAGCTACTTGGTAGAGAATGGTAGGAGAGCGCTAGGGCACTCTGTTCTCAGTGGCCCCTCCGGTTCATATTGGAGGTAATAGTCAGACGACTGTAGGTCGACTACTTTCTTAGGACATCTGCTAGTGGGTGTCCTAAGGGTTCGGTGGTGAAGGAGTTGCTATGGCACTCCAATCTGATGCTCTATTGCCAGGTCTACCTGGAGAACATTGCCATGTTTCTTAGGTAGAGTAAGCAGTTGAGAGGATGGGGTTCTCTCCTGAGGCCTCTCCTGGTCTTTAGAGCAGGATGCTAAAACTACTTGCAGGTTGTCCATTCGGACCTATAGCTGAGTGTCCGGGCAGCAGTCCTCGAGCCTGCCCCTCCTTATTGGTGAGTCTAATCTATTTAACAGTTCTACCCCCAGATAATATAGTGAATAATCTTTGACTACAGCTTAGCTCACTGGTATGTTCACAGCAAATTGAGCAGGCAATTGTTCAGTATGGCGTAGTGGGTATTTCGTGCCCATAGTGTCAACTCCATGACGCAGTGTTGAGTTTGGCCTAAAACACTTGTGTTTGTGGTCATCCAGTTTGAAATGCTGACTACAAACATGGAGGTTTTTTTCAGATTTTCGGTATATTTACGATACTTTGCAGCCTTTAGCCACTGCCTACAACACGCTGGATCTTTCACTGGAAACCGAAAGTAACTCACTACCCCTAAACCTTTTCTCTTTGAATTTTAGCACCTGGGAACAATAAGTCGAGACCATTATGACTAAAAGTTTGCTAAGAAGTATATCCTACTAAAGCAAGGCAGTATTTGACTCTGGTAAGCGTATCCATAGCAGACTGGTGGGAGTGGCCTTGGATGGCAACATGCCTAGTGCATTATGGGTCTTGAAGTTTTCCTACCTATTTGGCAAAAGGAAAGACAACAGCCTATTTTCTCTGTTTTCTCTAGTCATGTAGTACCGATTTCAATTTTTTTCCCACCTTTTACTGTATAGGCAGCTAAGTTTTGCTGAAAGCCGTTTTCCCACTGGTGAAGTACCCCTTCAATCATGTTAGGAAACACAGTCATAAAAGTGTACTCTCTTTAAATACACTTAAGTATCCTTTTATTTCACTTAAGTGAGATAAAAGTACACTTAAGTGGCCATTTAAAAAAAAAATACTTTTAAGATTTGAACTACACTGCACATTCAATACAATTAAGTACACTTACTGTGAATGCCAGATCACAGTCGACTGCAACAATGCACTCAGAACTGGCCTGCAAAATGGGTAATTGTGCAGTACAAAACGCATTCAGCACTAATAATGTGTTTACCTTATTTACATAATTCCTTTAGTGAACAGAGCTCTAAAACAACGAAACCAGCGCTATCATTGGGCACCATTCATTCTTAGTGGAGTCCTCCCAACGTTTAAAGCATTCCTGTTGTTTCACCTTGAAGAAACCTTGTTTCGAATGCAAGTTTTTGGAGTTGAAGTTTCCCACCCTGTCCTCTCAGGTTCTGTCAGCATGTTTTAGAATCTGACAGCTTAAATGTAAATGGACATAATGAGGTTGAATTATGCATCAGAAGTAAAGTTACTGTGCATGCATGTGTCAAATAACTGTCTGTCAAAAGTCAAACTAGTACAAATGTATACTGTGGCTCAAACAGTGGACTTTTTGTCAATATTATTAAATTTTTGCACTAAGGTCTTATTTTCCAAGATTACTAACTGGTAGATATATTTGACAACGCCTTTGCTTGTCTTCAACTGTAGATGATACATCCAGTAATAACAACAACAGTCATTATTTTACCACATAGATAAGTCAGTAATTTTCAAGCTAGATGTGGAAGCCAGATTATCCAGAGGTGCAAGGGAGGAAAGAAATGATAGAAAGCAAAACGAAGTGTCAGCATGTCCCAGTGCCTCAGAGATCAGTTCAAGAACTCCCAAAAGTTCACTCTACAAACTCATTAGTGCTCTGAATCTCTCACCTAACCCGCTGAAACTGCTAAATGCAGCAGTTTCAATCTCCTCCTGTTCTCTTCAACCTACCTGTGTTGGGCAGTAGTTCCCCTATACATATTTTGAAGCAGTTAGTCTAAATACATTTATCAGCAACGAGGTGACTGAGAACGTCTAATTAAAAAAAAAAAAAAATCAGTATTGTTTTACTGATTAAAAAGCAGGGTAGCAGTGTACACCTTGCATCTGGTGTATTTTATAACCACTCATTTTCTCATTAATACACACACACAGGTTTACTTGCATAGTTAGTTAAAGGTGTCATGAACTGGCTTTTTTTATTTTTTTATACCGTTGTCTGAGGTCAGCTTATGATGTTTGCATGGTTTTTACATTCAAAAACATCATAATGAATAAGTAATAGGCTATTTTCTATCCTGGTTTTGAGCCTCTCTCCTGGAACGCTCGGTTTTTATGGGCGTGCCGCACTGAAGACTTGGACGTAAACGCCCACTGCTACGATTGGATAAGCTTTGCATATTTAATGAGCTTCAGCTCCCCCGCGAGTACACGTGAGGGATTGTTTTGAAAGCATGTGGGGAAACGGCAAACGGAAAGATTCGCCCAGCTCGCAAAATGTCTTTATCAAACAAACACAATGATTTATCTCTCATCCACCCGCAATTAATTGGAATGTTATTTTTTTATTACTTGGCCCGCCCGAACCGTGCATCAACTAACACACACACACACACACACACACAAGCCTAAGCCTCACTGCAGAGTCAGACAAATCAAAGCATGATCAAAACTTCCGCGATTGCATTTTTCCTTCAAATATCAAGTCAAGAGAGAGTGAACAACACACTTGGTAGCCCGTCTGGAAACACATAGCCCCGGGACGTTGGGCTTTGCGAGCCCTGGCCCATAGGCTACATGTCCAAGTCTGAGCAGTGATCACGAATCGTAGCACAACACCTCAAATAAAGGATTCTCCAGCCTGTGACAGCATGCTAAGTTATGTTTAGTTAGACACAAACACATAATCAATAGATATCAAACGATCTGTAACAATGCAATACCATCACATATAAAAAGAAATTTTTTACTCACATAAGTGTGTTGCTTCATTCATTCATGTAATCTCATCCTGTCTGCAAATCCAGTCTCTTGTTTACAAACGAATCCGTGGCGAAATGAAGGAACAGACGCGCAATGTCTTACCCATGTGAGCTGGATATTCATTAAAAATAAAGTTCATCCATGCATTCATAATACTGGAATCTGAATGAAGCTTATGCGGCTTGTTTATTGCTTGGAAGTTCGATCCGGTTTAGCTCCAGGTAGGCCTATGTTATTTATCATGTCAGGCACGAGTCGGTGGGCAGGGCTACAGAATCAGGCGTTCTTCTTCTTCTGTTAAGGCGGTGTTTCACCACACTCTGACGTCACAGCCTGGCACATTCTGAGATCTCTCGTTTGCTGGGCCTGGTGTCAATAAAAGCTTTTCTTTTACTAACAAGGAAGTTTTCAGCTCTGAAACTTACAGGATATTCTTATATTACCATGACCTTTTATATATCAAAAGCTCAAGGGATTGGATCAAGATGGCGGCAGGTGTTTGCAGCAGCTTGACAGGTACTGCTGCCACACCTCTCCTAAAACAAACTGGGAGACCGCCCGATCATTATCAAATTGCACGCAAAACCTGGGGGTCATGGCGATCGGGTTTTAAATGTGTTAAAACTGAGGAGTCATCACACCTGATTGTCTTGGCCCTGTGCCTGTTGGTTCTCATGGTAACGCAAATATGGGGAAGCTGGTCTGCTGCTCGTGAGCGCTCTTCTCTGCACGTCACCCCACTGGGAGGCGGAGGCCTCGCTGTTCCACTGGATTCGTGGAGTTAGTGCATCCTATATTCCAACTATTTGGATGACGGGCGAGTATCTGCCAGGTGTAAGCGGCGTGAGCGGCGTGGACAGAGAGCGGCCCCTTTGCCAGCAAGGCGGGTTCACTCCATCTTCCTCTGTACTGTTCTTCTGCTATGTGGAGATGTCCATTTAAACCCTGGACCTGCGGACTTTCCGCAACCATGTGTGGATATCCGGCAATCATCTGTTTCCTATGGATCCCCAGCAAGACCGGTGACCGACTTTTGTGACACTCATCCCGCAGGATCACGAGGTAAAAATCCTCCGATAAACTGTCTGAACATGCCATTACTCAAACACCATGTACTAAGACAAGTGCTTCACAGACTACCACCGTGCTCTTCAAACAACAGCAAACAAAACTCTTTCAGACTGTAAACCACGCGAGCATACTATGGAACCTGAAAACAAAACCGAAAGGCATCTTTGGGGGACATTTAAATATACGTAGCGTCATTTCAAAGACTGAACAACTTGAACATTTATTAATAGACTCAAACCTCAATTACTTGTGTCTTACAGAAACTTGGCTAACTCCTACAACTCCTTTATCTGTATTTAATGTCCCAGGTTATAAGATATACAGAAGATACAGATGTAAAGGGAAAGGCGGGGGGGGTTTGATTTATGTTAAAGAGAACATTCAAAGCAAGCAAATTGATATTTATGAAAATTCCTTGGAGTGTGTAGGGGTCAATATTACTTTAGCCCCTGAAATGTCATTTGTTGTTTTTTTCAGTCTACCGACCTACTGCTACAAATGTTTTCTTTGACAATGTATCAGAAATTCTTAAACAACATGAAGGTAAAGAAGTTATACTTATGGGTGACTTCAACTTAAATTGGCTTGACAAAGCACGCAGGAAAAAGCTCAAGGATATTGCCAAAACATATCAGATGATACAAATGATAAATAAACCCACAAGAATTAAAAAATCTTCTCAAACCCTACTGGATCTAATTTTTACAAATAAACCAGATAGGATAACTAAAACATACAACTTGATTACTGGTTTGTCAGATCATAATTTCACTCTAGCTGCTAGAAAGTTAACTAGATCACGGTATAGGAATCAAATCTCACTGAAAAATAACCCCAATATATCTTTTATTCCAAAGAAAGACCTAGTATTTATTGAAAATGAAATAAAACAAACAAATTGGAATTTGGACACTATTGAAAATAAATCCTGTGAGCAAGCATGCAATATTCTAATGTCAGCTTTTAAAGATATTTTAATAAATGGCCAGGAAATCTAATGCAAAACATAATCTGCCTTGGTTAAATAGCAATCTCTGGGACTTAATGAAAAAAAGGGATGCCTCCCTAAAAAATTTTTTTAAAGATAATATATAAAGGTCTGAGAAATAAAGTCATAATGCAACTTAGAAAGGCAAAAGCAGATTTCTTCCTTGAAATTATTAGAGATGCCAAAGGGAACAGTAAAAGACTATGGAAAAGCATTGACAAACTAACTGGAAAGGAAAAGCCCAAATATGATAGCATACAGCTTAAAATAAATGGAAATATTCAAGATGATAGCCTAGCTGTCGCTACAAATTTTAATAATTATTTTTTCTGTGCAAACATTGGGTCAGAATTTTCCAAAGATCCACCCTCAGCACTCCTTAGTTTGTGATAGTTCTGCCTTTCGTATAACACCAACAAATGATATAAAGGTTGGAAAGGTCCTCTCAACCCTGTCCAATAGCAAAGCAAAAGACATATATGGTCTTGATACTGTCAGAATTTATAACCTCCGCTTTAACTAAAATAATAAACATATCTATTAATGAGAGTACTTTTCCCAGTGCCTTGAAATCTGCTATAGTAACCCCTGTGTATAAATCTGGTGACAAACTGGAAGTTAGTAACTATCGACCTATTAGCATCCTGCCAGCCATTTCAAAGGTCATTGAAAAGGTTGTAGCAGAACAACTAATTGCTCACCTTGATTCCAGGGCTTTTTTACATCCTATGCAGTTTGGCTTTAGGAAAAAACATTCAACAGAAACAGCATGCTGCTACTTCCTTGAAGTAATTAAAACAAACCTAGATCAGGGAGGAGTGGTGGGTGCAGTTTTTCTTGATTTGCGCAAGGCTTTTGACACGGTTAATTATGACATACTATTAAATAAACTGGCAAATTATGACCTTTCCATAGACACACAAAATTGGATTAAATCTTACCTGAGTGGCTGACATCAGTGTGTGCGGGTGAACAATACTCTATCCCCATTTAAAGCATGCACCCTGGGAGTGCCACAAGGGTCAATTTTAGGGCCGCTGCTTTTCAGCATATATATTAACGACCTTCCATCTGTGTGTAATAATGTCGATTTACTAATGTATGCTGATGATACTGTGTTATATACTCACGGGAAAAATGCAACTGAGGGTGCAATGAAATTAACTAAGGAAATGCAGAAGGTTGTTGAATGGCTAAATAACTCCTGTTTGACCTTAAACGTTGAAAAGACTGTAACCATGTTCTTTACGAACAGGAGCAAACTCAGGGATTGTCCTGAAATCTTAGTAAATGGGCAAAAAATCAAAAACGTGAATGAATTCAAATGTTTAGGGGTTACCCTTGATAAAACTCTTAGTTTTAAAAATCATGTTAAAAAGTTGAGTAACACACTGAATTTTAACCTCATAAACTACAGACACATAAGAAACTCTCTTGAAGCATCACATATATATTTAAATGCAATGATTCTCCCACATCTTATCTATTGCATGACAAGTTGGTCTCAGGCATGTAAAACAGCCTTAAAACCATTTGAATCATTATATAAAAGTGCCCTTAAGATTCACGACAAAAAAACACGTCAGTATCATCACTGTCAGATACTCACCAAATATAGTATTTTAAATTTTGAAAATCTAATAATGCACACAAATGTATGCCTATTGTTTAAAATCATTCATAATGCTACTGCTCCTCCTTTGAAAAAAATGGTTACACTCTGCTCAGAAAAAACAACAAGAGCTACCCGATCAGTTACCAGGGGAGAATGCAGTATTCCTAAACGCAGGACTTCATTTGGTAAATCATCTTTTTCTTTTGTTGCCATAAATCAATGGAACACACTTCCAAAGAGATGATTACATGTACGGATTTTAAAACATTTTCATGTCACACAAAACATTGGATGTTGTCACAGCAAACTTGTAGACATTTGTGAGTGTGTGAGTGTGTGTGTGTGTGTGATGGGGGGCATATTTATTTATAAAAGGTGGTGGGAGGGGGGTAAATTGTTTTTAATGATGTGGAAATGTGTGTATTCATAACTTTGGAATTGATATTTTGCATAACTGCGAATTTAGTAACTATTAATTTTTTGTACGTTGTATCTACCTGCCCAGGGACTACGAGTGGAAAATAGCAACTTGCTAAAACCCAGTGCAATGCATCTCTCCTTGTTATATACAGGGTTAATGTTTTATTGTGCACTGTCCCTGTTCAAATAAAAGAAATAATAATAATAAAAAGGGAAAGTTGATTTCTCAATTCATGACCCCTTTAAGTGCATAATTTTGTGGTTTAGCTCACTTCTTGGTAAAAATAAAGTAGGCGCACACAAACAAACACAGCAAATCACAAATTTTCACACAGCAGCTGAAGTTTTTTTTGTTTGTTTGTTTGTTTTCTAAATCAAATTACAGCTTACAAATTTTAACGTTTTATTATTTTAAAAGGAAGCAACTTAAAGAAGCAAGCTATTTTGTATGTAGTGTAGCGTAGCTACTTTGTCTAAATAACAGCTTTTGTTCGATTAAACCATCAAAATATGAAGAAATATATATATATATTTTCTAATTTCTTTGTATGACATCCTGGCCAAAATTATGTCCACACAATTTTTCATTGTATTATCACAAATAAAACTATTGACTCCAAGCACAAAAACGTAATAAGATTACAAATTCTTAAACACAATAATATTTAATAAAGAGTGACCTAGTTTTCCTAGGCCAGACATCACTTTTGGCCAATACTGTAGTTCACTACCTTTGCGAAAAAGATGTACACTTTAGCATACTTTAAAAAATAACTTTACAAAAATAATATACTTTAAAAGAATATACTTAAAAACTGAATGTAATGTTCGGATGTTAATTGCAATTAAATGAAAATGTATTATAGTTTAAATTTATTTTAAATACAATAAGCTGAACTTTAGAGTGTTTTTTTAAGGACTTGAGTACATCTTGATGTGTCATTTGATAATTATGTCTATTGTCTTTAAAACTTGGTTAACGTGTACTTAAAAATGTACTGACAAGCATTTATGGTATAAACTAAAATATACTTTAATGTCATAATGTCTATTGAAACTTTTATGTCATGTATTTAGATATATTTGTAATTACACATTTGTAATGATGAAGTTGCAGTTTAGTACATTTAAAATATTTTAACTGAAATATTGAATTGCACTCAGTTAAAATTGTAATCTTGTACTTTACATGTGCATGTTATGTACTTCTTTAAATCATGACAAGTGCAAGTTTATTAAAACATAATGATTTAAAAGTTTTAATATGACAATTGCAAAGTGCACTTTTTAAAAGTGTGTTAAAAAAACATAGTAATGAATGTTTGAAGTGGCCTTTTATATCATTAATATTATCTGCATGTACATTAAAAAATAATAAATAAACTTTTAAGATCTGAAATACACTACAAGTGCATATTCAGTACAATAACGTGCGCATCTTTTTCACAAGGTTATATTTCTTTCTCTTTTTTTTTTATTTCTGTTTTCTCCTAACCATTCATTAGCTTAAATAAGCTAGATTTTCAGAGATGATTGCAGTGTGTGATTAGTTTTAGAAGCTTTATGTTTGCTATAAGGGATAGATAAAGCATATACGCGACAATGAAAGCTTTATGATATAGCACGTCATCATATTTCACAAGCACAGCACAATGCTTTCATCTGTAATTATGAGGCCTGGATCTCCGCTAATCATTAACAAATATAATTCTGATTTTGTCCCCTTCAGCCCTAACTCTCCTTAGCGATCAATCTGCCTGCACTCTACATGATTTTCAGCATAATAAATACCAATAACTTAATATGGGGGTAACCTTGCGAGCTAAGGGGCAAGCACTGTAAGAAGGGTCAAACACTTAGTGAGACGTGTTGATGACAAGGAGACACATTTAGAGATTTACAGTTCAGCTCAATTTAATTAAATTGGTTTCTGCTATGGAGGTAAATAAATGATCACCAAAAGTTTTTCTGCCTCAATATGACTCACTCAAAGTAATGAGATGTCATGATGGCAAATAAGATCATTTCATTGCAGTATGAAATAAACATAATAATAAAAAGTAGAGGAGCACAGAAGCGCATTCCATATGGCTGTTGGCATGTATGTTTGTGAAATATTGACTGGGTTCAGAAGGACACGTACTAACAAGGTATTTTTATCAGCATTGTTTACAGAGTTTGCTTCTATTTGTACACATAAAAAAATTTTAGGGTGTAAAGTGCACTTTGAAAACTCAAGTCACTGCAGTCACTCAGAACAACAAGTCTAAAATTAGTCCGTCTCTGGAGCAAAACTCACATCAACCAGGGACTCTCCTTAACTCTCCACTGATGGACCCGCTCATCTAATGAAGTTTGGAGGCCATTAACAACATCAAAGCCAGAAACTGGAAATTAATTAGACTTCTCGCTTTTTCTTAGAACATACTCTCTTTGAGAAACCTATTAGCATGTGCCATCAAGACATACCTGGGACGTTTCAGTCAGCTCTAGTTAATGAGATACATTATGCTACTATCTGCAGCACTCAATTAGCAGTGTATCTCATCTTGTATTGTTAACATCTATACCACAAACAAAACACATTCAAATGTCTTGGATGTAAGGAAAGTGTTCTACATTAGACATATTTACAGTATCTATAATATGGCAGTACCATGATAATATAAAAGGACCTGACATGGCTTGAGCGAACAACCTTAGCTTTCATCATACTGTCAACACATTTGCTGTAGCTACTATAACATTGCAAACTACAACCAGACTGCATATTGTGATACTATTGGATCCCATATGCATCTCATAATATGATAAGCAATAAGCACAGTTCAACAAAATACCAAATCTCTGGCCAGAAAAGGGTTTGTCGCATAAAAGGGATAGTGAGCTCCTTGTTAAGTTTAATGTCAAAAGAAACGCTGACTTTATCTGCTTTCTGCAATCATTTGGCATACTTCATTAAACACTACTATCTGACCTACTCTTGTGAAGTCACTTCAAAGGCATCAGCAAATGCATATTCTCTCTAATGAAGTGCTGCCGTGTACGCAAGCTCTGTAAAGACAACTGGTATTAAATGTGAGGTGAATTACATTAATTAAGGACACTTTTAAAACCAAAATATCCAGATAGTAGTTTGTCATAGTTTGTTGAAGGTAACTAGGGACTTGCACTAGGATACTAGCACTGCTTATAACTTTATAAAATCTCAGAATTCTTTTTAGTTATAGCAATATTAAAATTCAGTTCCCTTTCGATATGGTTCACTCGCATTGCGTCACTCTGTTTTTCTCCAAAATACTGAAGCCTGATTGGTTCACATCTGTACACCTGCACAGACAAATGGCTTTTCAGCCCACCAAAATGAGCGGGCCGACTGCCTATTTAAGCCGCGCTGAAAGCCATTTTTAGTCAGAATATTTCTCCTTCAGTGCGAAGATCATCTCGTTGACTCCAAAGACGACAAGCCTCTCCACTTGTCGTCGAAGCAAGCCAACTGCAGCGGATTTCTTTAAAGGGAGTGATCCCGGCTCGTTAAATTTCTCTTTCCCTCTCGAGCTGTGACAGAAGAAACAGCAGAGCCGTGGGGCGGAGCAACAGGGCTGTAGCGAGTTCACGTCGGCCCAGCGACCACGTGCTTTGCTCTCCCCACAGCATGCTGATTCGCCTGTGCTCTTCACCCGCCATGACCAGCGCATCTCTAGAGCGGCATGGTTTCATCTGGCAGCTTCTAGGAGGATTTTGATGACTCAATGTCTGGCTGCATCTGATGCAGAGGATTGGGTGAACTCTGGCGATGACTCCGTCCACCTGCCACCTAAAGAGAGATGCTGCCTCGATGAATGATTCCTGCAGCCGGAGCTCTGCCAGCAGGCCCCCCACCAGCAACCAGCCCCGTTCTTCCCGGAAGTCCACGAAGAACTGACGAAGTCGTGGCGCGCCGCCGCACCCCCTATTCAGCACGTGTCCATTACTCCTCTTCAGCGGCCCTCCCCACGGTTGACAGCGTGGAGGAAAAAGGATATACTAAACTTCCCTCATTGGAAGAAGCCATTGCTGCACATCCCTGCCCACCCACGGCCCTCAGCTGGAAGACTAAGGCCCAGTTATCGCAGCACCAAAGTAGAAAACGAAACCATATCCGTTACGTCCAACTCAGACCGGCACGGAATGGAACGGTTAATAAACAAAGAGAACAGTTTGGCCCAATGGAAAATCGTCTCCACCAGTCTTATATGTTCTGCATCATTTTGTATCGTCTTAGGAAACTCGAAAGCTCATACGTTTTCGAACTGAAAACTGAAAACTGAAAAGTCCCAATACAGCGCAAAACAACGTTGGGAGTGAGTAATCTGTTAAACATGCTTGTGCCTGATTTCTGTTAGATACATGCACTTCATTGCTGTTCATACTGGTTAAATATTATAGGACACTAATAAAAAAAACTGAGTATGATGACGTATGATGACGTGTAATGGTGTTGTAGTAGTGTCCCATTTCTTAGAGGAATATTTTCACCCCTACGCTTTGCCACTCTGTTTCAAGGGGCAAGAGGAAGGGGTAGGCATAGGGGTAGGCGAAGGAGTATAAAATAGAATTGGGATTGGGTCTTTAGCTTTCCACCCATCCAAGCCATGCAGAGTGACATCTGCGCTCGCAGCCAGAGCATACATCGTGAGTGGCCAGGCTAGTTCCACCCTTCACACAATGGGGGTCCTTCAAGTTTTCCATGGACGAGAGTGGCCCTGACCTGGTGGCCTACAAGGAGCTGCACAGCGTGACTGACATCACCCTGTGTGCCACTAAGTCTATGGCCCAAGCGGTCGGGTGTGCCGTGGCCAATTTGGTGGTCTTCGAGCAGCATTTTTGGCTAAACTTAACTGAGATCAAGGACACTGACTCACACCTTGGTCGCGGATGCCAACGCTCACGTCCTCCGAGCCGAAGTACACGTTCTGCTAGCAAAGGGTGCGGTAGAGAAAACCCCCGCAGCCCACAGCGAGTCAGGCTTTTACAGCTGCTACTTCCTCGTCCCCAAGAAAGATGGCGGCCTCAGGCCCATCCTCGATTTGAGATGTCTGAACCACTCTCTGGTAAGATGGCCATTCAGAATGTTAACTTTGAAACAAATCCTCTCTTGAGATTCTTGTTTGAGGGGGTGACTTGCCTGGGGACCAGGGCTTTGGTGCAGCCATGGGTCATCCTCAGAATAATGCGGCCCTCGTGCACGCTTCAACCAGTGTTGTAGTGGCCGCATATGTAACAGGCCCAAACTAACTACTGAGGAGGCTGCTGCCATGAGGCCGGGAGCTTCTGAAACATTTTCAGGGGGATGTTGCTCCCAGCTTTGAATGCCGGCGCTAACCTCTGAATTTTCAGGGAGCGTTCTGGCAAAATCCAGGCCCGCATTTGGGACGAATCGAATACTGCCCCCAGGAACACAATGCCTTGGCTGGGGGACAGCAAACTCTTGCTCAAGTTGATCCTGAACCCCAGACTTTCCAAATGGCTGAGAAGCAGAGATCTTTGGATGTGTCTGGCTGGCACATGACAGTGGTAGCCTATATAAATCACCAGGGGGTCTCAGGATACATGTGCCGGGCTCCATGAACACGGGAGCAGATATTCTGTCCCGGAATGGACCATCTCCAGGGGAGTGGAAACTCTACGCCCAGGCGGTCCGCATGATTTGGAGCATTTTTGGGCAAGCGGAGGTGGACCTTTTTGCATCGAAAGAGAACACCCACTGCCCGATATTCTTCTCGAAGAAAATGGACGCATTATCCCACAGCTGTGCCTTTATGTCTTCCCTCCAGTAGCTCTGCTCCCTCAGGTCATCAAATGAATCAGGGAGGACAGATGCTCAGTTCTTCTCATGGCATCACTCTGGCAGAACCAGCCGTGGTTCCCGGGAATAGTTCAGCTGCTGTCAGCAGCCCCATGGCCAATCCCACTGAGGAGGGACCTCCTTTCCCAGGCGGAGGGGTCAATTTGGCATCCCCAACCTGAATTGTGGAGACTCCATCTGTGTCCTCTCGACGGGAGCCTTCACAACTTTCCCGGGAGGTCATGAAAACAATTTCTGAGGCTAGGGCACCTTCTACCAGGTGCCTTTTCCCATTATCTGTTGGTGTTCTATACCAGGTAATCTATGTGATGAGTGGGTTATTAAGTAGAAGAGTGAGCAAGAAATGGAAAACCTCACTCTGCTCTACTAACATACTCCTTTCCAGTCTGTGCATTACTTGGCGAGAGGCAAAGTTTGATTCTTTGATTTCTTTTGGAATTATTTTTGTTGGTGACGAAAAAATGTAAGAACTGGCTAAATTAAGTTAAAATAAATTACTCTGTTAACTATGGTTACTCTGCTGACTTTCTGTGTATAGAATTGTTTTACGAAAGTAATATCACACTCACAACCATGCTAATGCTAAATATTGTGTACAACAGCACTCTTGTTCATGGGATGTTTCTTAATTGCAGATTGTTCTTTGAAAATGCGAATGGATGCATCACTGTAAAAGTGACATGAAATCGTGAAATAATACACAGTGAACCCAAATAGTGGATGATGAGAATAAAAGACCAATAGGCCTAGACAAATTACATCACTCATTGAGGATAAATAGTAGAATGTGCCAGTCAAACAGATTTAGGGCTACATGAGTGTGGCTTGTGAGACTTTTCCCCACTCTGTGACAGAGCCAATCTGAAGCTGCCCTGAGCTGACCCTAAGACCGAAGAGATTTTATTAGTGGTGTCTTTCACCATTCATGCTGCTAGCTCTGCTTCCATGCTCCTTTACTCCCTTTCTCCCATGTTCCCACACACCTCCATTCCTCTCTACTTGTCTGCCACTCAGAACCTGCCTCCTATTTCAACAACCTGAAATTCTGCATTCTGAAATTCATATATTTCTTAGTTCCCCCTTCAAGCTCATACCAGTGAAACACTTGCTTGATCCAAAAAAAAAGAGTTGTTGCAGGAATTGGTCAAAAACTGAGAAAATGCTTGAAATCTCTAACCAGAATTTTAGAAAGCATTCAACTAACCATTTAGCGTTCATTTATGGCTATTTTTTTATTCCATTTAAAGGTCGATACATGTATATCAATTCAAATCACTCCACCATATGCACAAATGTATTATAAGTGAAAAACTTGAGTAATGCCAAGTTCATACTCCAGGATTTTAAGCCCGATTTGCAAGTCAACAAGCTCACCGACAGGTCGGGCTGTGATCTGGGGCAAATCAGTGGGTGATCAGCGCTTGCCAATCTTTATGTGTGAACTACTCAATACATGTGCTTAAAAACATTTCTGGATATTGTAAGCATCTCAATATTGAGTACTGTACATTGAGAAATATAGTTCACCCTAAACTCATTGGAAATACGTGCCTCTAGCTACATTTTCACAAAACTCCAAAAACGTACCTTCACATACAATTCCCTGTAGTTTCCAGCTGAAATCAAAACTAGTGACAGTAAAACACCAACAACTTTTATTCCTTTTCACACAAATTACAATTACAAGAGCGGATTATCAATTGATAAACATATATTTTCGCATGGTTCCAGTAAAAAATACTATGAATGCATTTTTAACTCCACTCACACATATGTTGCAGAAATGTTTTCACCGGCTTTTTCAGTGAGCCTGGGTTGAAATAATTTGGTATTAGACAGTTTTTTATGTTGTCTTCATTATCATAAATAATACTCAAATCACTATTTGGTAATATATATATATATATATATATATAATTTTTTATTATTATTATTATTTTTTTTCATTTCATTTTTTTTCACCAAAAAAAAACATTTTTTTAACAAAATTTCCTATTGTATATCTCCTTGTCCATCCTTACTTTTTTGTTTTCTTTTCTGAGGGCACTGTACACTTGTCGTGGAAAAAAGAAACTTTAATAATTATCATGGTGAAGCTGAAACTGAAAAAACACAAGCAGAGTGTCTTTAAAAGCATTTATTCTTGCCAAGAAGGTCAATTCGGGTTGCAGGTTGTGTAGTCAGAAAAGAGAAAAAAACCAAAGCCACTCATTTGTTCTTTTATTTCAATGGGTGAGGGCCAATAACACAAAAACACAATAACAAACTCCCTAGTTGGTGTTATCTGCAGCTGTCCCACCTTGTTCTGTTTCTGAGAACTTGTTCAAGGCTACAGACAACGAACACACTAGTTCTATTAAGAAAAGTATCAAAGGTTATCAAACAAAAATGTGTTTACTACAGAAAACTAGAATTCCCCTTATATTTAACAAAAACATCTTATATAAGTTTAATATAATTAAAAACGCCTTATATGGTTTGATATAGTTTGTTATGGTCAAAATTTCCCTTACACTCCCTTCTCTGATTACATATAATCACAAAAAAATTTCAGAGTTTATACTTTTCTCAATCCATACATCAGGTTATTTAAATTCACTAGGATTTAATACTATCAATCACTCTTGATTCATAAAGAAAACATGTACTTTTTTTCAAAACATAGACATCTCTGTTAGTTTAGAAAGCTAATTATTAATAAAAATAATAATTTTGCTTTAGCAATAGCATACTTCACAGATTTTCTTTTTTGCCCTGTATTGCAAGCTTTAATCGAATTGCATTATAGTATTCAGACCTTCAAAGTGGCTTATCACATTCTCTCTTTTTAGAGAACTGCTGCAACTATTAAAAATAGATGTAGTATCTATGGTTGTAATGTCTTCATTAGTTTCTTCAGTTAATAATCCCTGGATTATTTTTTATTTTACAATAATGTATAGTGAAAATCCCTATAGAGTATAGTATTAATAGATTTTCCTCTTTTCAATTTACATGTACCTGAAATATTTTCAAATTATCATTAATTAATCAAATCATGAGATCTATATCAATACTCGGTCCTATAGTTTTCTTGAATCAAATAAAATCATCAGAAACATCACACAAACTGATTTTTCTGCTAAAATTAAACCATTAGTTGGTTCACATCTTCTTCCAGATGTGTTGATCATCTTGTTTGCCCCATGGACGTTCCATCTTCACCAGGGTGACTCTTTGCGAGCCGTTGCAATGGGCTTTCCCTCGTTGGCGAGGGAGGTTCGTTACCAGCATGTAACCTTGATCCCTCACTTTATTCTGTGTTGGGTTTGCTGAAGTTGTTTGGTGTAAGATGAGATGAGAAGCTTGTACCCAGATGCCACACTCTCCAACCATTTTGCTGATCAGATATTTTTCTCTGAGATCACAACCGCACCCCCATTAGTTCGTACTGGTGTAGTAGACCATTTCATGGCTGCTGTCACCTGTGCTGGACCTTAAGCATTTTTGTTAGTGACAACATGCGCGCTAAGACAACATGTATTAGATTATCTGCTTATCTGGCTGGTCGTCCTTTTTGGTGTGACTGTTGGACTTTCATGTTAACAGTAACAAAACAATATTTTATACATTTGAACAGAATCCGTTCCATTCGATGAAATCTATCATGACATTGTGCATGCAAAAAAAAAAAAGAAGTTAAATGTTTGTTGGACAGGGCAAGCTCACTTGCTCTCTGCCTTCCCAAGTTATGCGTTGCGCAGGTGTGGCACTGTTTCTTTCTGCCACAACAATAACTCAGACCAGGATAGTTAGCCAAATTCATCCATGGCCATTATTTTATTAATGATTTAATAATGGTCCGCTTAATATATTTAGATACAGCTGTTTTGAACGAAAAGTCTTTCTGGGTCTAGGAGGCCCAGCATTGACAATTTCTGCTATGCAGTTTTAAGATTTATGAATGCCAAATCTGCCTCTGTTGTCCAGATTATTTTATCATGAGGGTTGAGGCCTTTTAAATTAGCAATTGAGCTCAATGGTGCCTCATCAATTCCATAATTTGGAATAAATATTCGACAGTAAGAGCACGTACCCAGAAATGACATTAACTGCTTCTTTGTTGCAGGTTTTGAAATTTTCTGGACTGCCTCCATGCGTTTTTTGGACAGTGCCTTGCCTTCTCTGGTTACTATACATGACCTAAAAATGTAACCTTTCTTTGTACATATTGCAGTTTCGACAGGCTAATCTTGTGACCTTCTGTTGCTAGATGTTTCAAGAGTTTCACTGTATCCTGTTCGCACTGTTGCTTACTCGGACTACAGATCATAAGGTCATCATATTGCAACATCACTGTACCTGACGTGAGCTGTAATGGTTCTAAGTTTCTCAGTGCCTCATGATAAATGGTTGGTGATTCACAATAGCCTTGACAAAGCCTTGTGAATGTATAAGATTTTCTATTGAAATTAAATCCAAACCAAAATTGACTGTCTGGATGTACAGGCACGCTGAAGAAGGCATTAGATAATCAACAGCAGAGAACCATTCAGCATCACTAGGCACTTGTGACAAAATCTTATAAGGGTTTGGGACACTTGGGGCGCACGCGTGTACTGCTTTATTGACTGCTTGTAAGTCTTGTACAAAACGCCACTCAGTGGGCTGGCCAGCCTCTCTTATCTTTTTAACTGGGAAAATTGGCGTACGTACAGGCAAATTATCACACGGCACAATAATGCCAGCTGCTTTTAATGACTCGAATACTGGTGTAATTCCATCGATGGCTTCCTGTTTCAGTGGATATTGTGGTTTGCACGCTGTATAGTCAGATTTGGACTTTTAACTACCGGTTCCGCATTTTTAATTAGACCAACATCATATTTGTTTTTTGCCCAAATGGTTTCTGGGACGTCCCTTAGGGCTTCAATATTGGCTGCCTCTTCCTCTGAGAGGAGACAGTGAGTTACGTTATCGTCCACATACAGTACGAATAACTTCAACATCAGTTTTACATATTTTTTGTTTAATATGCAGATAAGATAGGGTTAAATTTGACATCTTTTTCTGCAGTATCTTGCCAATCCGTACTAAACATGCATGTTTTCACAAATAGGCCCAAATCTACCCAGTGGTCACAGTCTGCTGTTGACAGTGACACATGGGGAAGAGAATTAAACACATCAAAATACTCTGTCTGTTATTCCCTTAACTTTACAGAAAGTGCACTTTTTTTTTCTCAGACCATAATAACCATGACATAGACAGCAAACAGCAAATCCTCACATTGTAGAAAAGATTTCTGTTCATTCTGGTAATCGGGCCCCCATGAGACGTGAAGTACTGTGTAAATCAGTAGCTGGCATAAACTCTGAATCAGGCTATTGATATCAGAGTCGCTTTAAAATTAATCTTTCAATTTCAATTGATATTCATAAAGCAAATCTTTTTTTTTATTTTGACCATTGTTGGAATGGCCCTTGCATTATTGTTATGCCCTCTGGATTAGACAGCAATGAAATTCTTAACTTACACATTAAATCTCGTCCCAATAAATTTACTGGACATACATCTGAGAGTAGAAAACAATGTTTGAATGTCATGCCAGCTTCATCTTCACATTTCAATGGAACAGAGAATTTCTCTTTCAAGGTTTGGCCCAATGCCCCCACTGACCAGACATAATTTCCACTTAACTTTGGCACTGGTGTGATTTCTTCTATTTTAATCACACTGTTTGCAGCTCCTGAATCGATTATAAAAACTAATTCAACATTTCTGATCCACATTCTTATTTGGGGTAATTGTTTGTAAGCACTGTCAGTGAGATGAACATATGTGCCTACCTTTTGCTGATTTTCTAGTTGTCTGATCCGAATATTTAAGCGAGCAAGCATTTCTTCATTGCTGTGAGCAGAAGTTAGTTTTGCAGTGTGTGTGTGTTCTACCTTCCTCCTTTCCCTCCGTGCTGAGGTTGACCACTCCCACTTCCCCTGCCCTGCTCTGCTCTCAGTCTTTAGTCACCGCTCCAGTCACCATAGGGTTTTCAGGGCTTTCATTTCTCCAATGCCCTTTCTTTCCACAGGCAAACCAAGTCTCAGGGTCAGTTTTCACATACCCTCTGCCTCTTCCTCGGCCACCACGTCCTGGTCCATAAGATTGTCTTTGTCCTTTTCCACCTCGTGTTGGGCCATCCCACAGACTCATAGTGATTTCTCTTTCTGGGGGTTCTGACATTCCACTGTGTCAATTGAACAGTTCGTTTAATCAGGCATAATACTCTTGCACCATTTCATCTTCATCTTGCTTGCAGGTGCTTATCTTTGCAGTGTCTATTTTTGCAGGAAATGCCTCCCTGATGCGTGTACACAGGTCTTCGATGTGTTGTTTGTACACTGCATTTTCAGCATGCGTCCAGTTGACATTGCTTCTTCTCGAATCTGTTGTTGGAAAGTGGGCTTTGATCTTGTGCCACTCTGCCGGCCCCAGCCTGTTGTTCTGAAATCTTGGCAGAACAATAGAAACTCTGCAGCGAACTTTTCACCCGATTCTCTGAGGTCAGAGAGACGAGTCATTGCTTCTTTTAGGTCTTTTTCGGACCATGGACAAAACACCAGCATGGCTCCTTCTAATCCTGAGACCTCCACCATTGGTGCCATGATGGTTGGTTTGTCCTCTGATGAATCATTTTTGTTGTCTTCCTCTTCACTGTCTGTTTCAGCTGTCAGTTCTGACAGGACGAGCTTGTCGCAGACAGCCTTTGCTTGTAGTCGTTTCACCTTTTCTTCTTCTTCTTTGTTCTTTGTGGGGTTATGGCATGGTGGTATTGTGATACATGAGTCTTGGTTTTGGAAGGTGATTCGTGGTCTTGGTTTGATCCTCCTGCAGCCTCGCTGTAATCTGGTGGTGCTTCTTGCTGCAGTGGTGCATGTTGGAAGCGATGCGCTAGGGCAGGAGTCGAGGTTGTGGCTCACCTTTATGCACTGCAATTCTGCATTGGGATAGAGAGAACACTTAGCAGTATCTGTTATCTTTATCTCTGTATTTGGGAGTTCTTTCCCTGCTTGTTTTCTTTCACGTCTTTCTGATTCCTCTAACCACATACTCATTGCTTTCTGATATATCTAAAACTTATATTCTTGTCTATCCTTCAACCTTCTTTTGTTTTTCAATTTTCCTTCATGTTTTGCCATACTTTCTTTAACCTTCACAATTGTTGTACCCTTTGCTGGAAAACCATACTTTTTTCTTTTTTTTTAAATCTATTACTCCAGCCGTTTCCACATTTATTGTTTTCATTTCCCTGTAAATGGGACTATCCAAGTCCTCTGCAGTAGGAAACTTGTGTTTGCCATTTCCAGACCCCATACTTTAAACCTGAGTACTTTAGATGCGTCTTTATACCTTACACAGTGGTCGTCACCTCTGTGTACTGCCTGCACAAACAGGTCTTTTCTGCACGAACTTGTGCAGCCTCTGTACGAACTTGTACAGACTCTTACGAACTTGTAAGATTCTTACGAACTTGTAAGAAATGTTTCACGAACTAGTGAAACCCTCAGGTATATTTCTGTTGTCTAGAAATGTCAGTCCCTATTCACTATTATGAATTTCAAAATCAGTCTCACCGTTTTCCTTTTTCTTTGTTCTTTTGAGATCCCGGTGGTGACAGTCTGGGGCCTCAGCCATCAGTCCTCTCATCCCTTAATTTCTGGGGTAGAGGCTAACCTTCTTTTTCAGTTAGGATGGTTAGGTAGGTCCAGAAGAATCATTCATAGGATCCTCATCCTCGTCGCCAAATTGTCGTGGAAAAAAGAAACTTTAATAATTATCATGGTAAAGCTGAAATTAAAAAAGCCCCTCACTCGTTCTTTTATACTCTCATTTCAATGGGTGAGGGCCAATAACACAAAAACACAATAACAAACTCCCTAGTTGGTGTTATCTGCAACTGTCCCACCTTGAAGTTTCCGAGAACTTGTTCAAGGCTACAGACAACGAACACACTAGTTCTATTAAGAAAAGTATCAAAGGTTATCAAACAAAAATGTATTTACTACAGAAAACTAGAATTCCCCTTATATTTAACAAAAACATCTTATATAAGTCTAATATAATTGAAAACGCCTTATATGGTTTGATATAGTTTGTTATGATCAAAATTTCCCTTACACACTCAAAGGCAGACAGAGATGCTAGCAGCCAGCTCTAAGGTGCCCGTCATCTCAGATACATATCAAACACAAAGGAATAGTTGTGGATTAGGGCCATGGGCCAAAATCAATAGCATTATAGTCAACTTCAACAGCAAACAGTCAGCAAGAAATAGTCCCCCACTGAGAACTAACATTTGCATTCTTTGTTCCTCCAAAACATACTGCAAAAGGAATAAACATCTATTACTTTCAAACTGTGGAAGGAAACAGAGATGGTTCAGTTCTTCATTAATAGGCTCTCTGGTGCACTTTACTAGAATATTTCACACATACTTCTATAAGTTTAACAAGTACGAATGAGGGAAATAACAGCTAATGGATGGGTGTTGTTCAGATATGCTTTTCAGACCTTTTCAGCAAGATAAACAACATGTTGTTTTAAACATTAATTGTGAAATTGATGAGGTGGTAATTCCAGGTTATGTAAAAAATGTCATCCAGGCCATTTTAATAGCTTGGTGTGTTGCTTTCCTTGTTATTCAAAGCTCAAACTAGGCTGCAGGCAACATTTTAAATTTAAAATTAAACACTAAGCACCCTTTTCTTTCAACCAAACCTCTAAATTACAAATGTAGTTGCATGCATTGTGAGAAGCTATTAAAGGCAGTAACAATTTCAATATGCATGTTTGGTACAGCTTCTGGCTAAGAACTGTTGAAAAATCGACCAAGAAACAGGTCTAAACTGAACTCTGTTTTATATAAAAGTATGAAGCTCTCTTGGAGAAAGCCCAGCAGCCATGGATTAAGCCAGGCCTTCTCTGCACTTGACAAATGCCATCTCCACACGTCTCTCCAAAGCCTCCCCAGGAGACCAGGGTTAAACACAACTCCATTACTTGCTCCTAGGCAGGAGCAATGGATGGGGAGCACATCAATCAAGCCGTCTTCGGCTCTTAAAAAATGTACTCGCCTCTCCCTTGCTCCAGCCTCCCTGCTCAAGGAGGTCGGCTATTGTTCAAACATCAATCGCTCAGACCTGTCAGCTGGGGCACTCTACCTCATCTCAGCTGAGAGGAAAAGGGGTGGTGGAGGGAAGGGGCTGCCTGATGAAGAGGTATTTGATGGCATCGCGGGAGCTGAGAGGATGAAGAGGGTTGTTGTCTTGAAAGTGGGAGCCTTTAGGTTCTCAGGGGTTTGGTGAGATTTGGCACAGATAGTATGGTGGAAAGGGCACTGTCAAATTTTTCTTTTAAAAAAAGTTGATATTATAGATGTTCAGATGTTAAAGGTGCAGTGTGTGAATTTTAGTGGCATCTAGCGGTGAGGTAGTGAATTGCATCACCCAACGCTTTCACCCAATGCTCACCCCTCCCTTTCAGAGCACATAGAAAAGCTATGGGGGCCGACACAGAACAAAAATGTCGTTGTCAGAGAGAGCAGAGAGCGACTAGTGCTGTAGAGAAGTTTGTCCGTTTAGGGCTACTGTAGAAACATGATGGCGCAAAATGGCGATTTCACTGTAAGGGGACCCGCTGTGTATGTAGATAGAAACGGCTCATTCTAAGGTAATAAAAACATAACAGTACATTATGTAAGGTCTTTATACTCCACTGAAAACATAGTTTTTACAGCAAAAAACAACAACAACAAAATAGCCATATTAAATTGACCCATACGGCAACATTTTTTTTAATATAATTTAAATATACAAAAGAAAATGCCAATTTATTATAGATTTACATAGACATACATTATAGATTTTTACATACAGATTTACATTACATAATATATTGACAAATTAGATTTCCTTGACAAAAAGCCATGCTTTTTACAACATATACAGTATTTAGCATACATTTAAAACATATTTTAATGGAAATAATATATTGGTATTTTTTTTAAATATGTATATATACTTTTCATTATTTTTTATATCAGTGTCTTAGTTATTGTAGTAAATGAAGTTAAACTAAATGAAAACGAGAGGTGTTGCTTTGGCAACTATCTGAAATATATATATAGAGAGAGAGTTGTTTAGGATAACTATAATAATAATCCTGCTTGAAGTTTAAATATATTGGATTATTTAAAACATTACAGGGATTTACAGTGCCACAGAATACTTTCATCTGACTCTAAAGAGAGAGTAAAGACTTCTTCACAATCTCCTGTGCCTGGTGGTTTCAGGCAAGAGATACTGTGTGCCTGCCATAAGGGCAAATCGTCAGGTGCCTGCTGGGCCACTTAAGAGTACTGCTGATTCCCTCAGCATGAGGCAAGAGAGATCAGCTCAGGGTCAGGTCAAAGAGCAGAGTGGGTTGCTAGGATGAATTTATTACAGGGGGAGATAGACAGCAGAGGGAATGGGAGGGAGGGGAGTGAAGAAACAAGAAATGGCATCACCATCTAACTGGGATATGATAGTGCTTGTCAAACATGTCAATGCATCCTATGGAGAGACGTTATCTCATCTATTTAAACTAAGCCATAGTAAACTAGCAAATCCATGTGAGACTGAGTATTTTTTATATATTATTCCAAAGACTAATTAAAGTCTAATTAAAGTCTAATCAAGATGCTATTTCTAATTTATACAAATATCTACACACACCCTTCCTCTACGTAGGAAAACATTTCCTATTTTACACTGAACCTTTGAAAACCTCTCATTGTAATTGCCCTCAAATCCATTTCCCTACGTTATCTTTTCACTGTACACAACAGAAGCCTTAATGTCATAAGCCTGTGAGGGATTGAAAGTGCATATATAAAAAATAAATAAATAATTAACACGTCCTCCATCTTTGCAGTTTGTGGAGTAATCGCAGCAGCCGGTACACTTTTGTTTTGTTAATAGGGTTCAATTAGGCCCATGGAGTGGTCTGTGCTGAGATAAGATGTCTCCAGAGCCTGGTGGGGGGGCTCCAGCAGCACTTGTAATGAATGGATGGAGCCTCTGTTGATGTGCAGTGATCATTAAGTAGCTGATAATTACATTGGGTATCTCAGTGCCGTGTGTGAGTGTGTGTGTGTTTGTGTGTTAAATCCTGCTGTGTGAGGCAGTGGTACACTGATGAGTTTGGGAAGGGGAATAATCTGTGTTTTTGCATCCCCCTGATCTTTTTTTCAAACTCTGTACCATAATTTCTGAGATCTCCCTCATTTCCTAATTTTCACCGTAACTCCCACCCTCCCTCCTTCTCCTTAGTAGGGCCTGCACGACAGCTCATTTTTACTGCTCAACCAGTCACCCAGAAAAGTAGTCGCCTAGCAAGAATTTAGCTCCTTTATGTGAAAGCTCTAAATCAAGGGTTGGCAATCTTTTTTAGCATGAAGTATGACATTTTAATTTTTTCTTGATAATCACTGCGCCATAACCCCAACCCTCCTCAATTTTGTGATATCTCCAGGATGCCAGACTCTGTTTCCCAGTATGCATTGCAGCATGAACAAACCATACAGATTACCTCATTACTCATTGTTTTTACAATATATTGCATTATTTGCACTAGTGTTGTCATCTTTGTTGTTCCCTTTGGTTATGTGTCATGTGGTGAGTGCATCTCTTTTCTTAATATTGTGATACTGAGTGTCACCAAGATTGTGTTTTGAGTGTGGAATGACTGTGGAAAGGATCATTACTATATATAAATCATTTGTAGTGTGTATTTAACAAGCTGTTCTGCAGAGATTTTTGTTTTAAAACATTGCTCATGATAATGTCTCTTATTCTGAGAGTAGAAAGTATCATAAAACAAAAACATTTCCATATTTAGACAGTATAGTACACTATACAGTAAATACAAATTTTCCATGTCACTAACTAGTGGCAGACCGAAACAATTACTACTACTACTAGTCGTGTAACTTGTTAGATTAGAGTATCGGACAAAAGCTACCGGACTGTCTCTGAACTGTTTCCCGAATCCCTAGATTATATAAAAGTGCACCACTTCAAGAATCATGGAATGAAGACACTACACCTATGGCAAGTAATCAAGTACTCAATCTGCTGCTAACACTTAAAATATGATACTCCTGATATTTGTTATAAAGCTGATTGTTATTATCTTACCCTGATCTGGCAGAATATTAGTGGTCTTTCTTTTTTTGGAGGTTGATTTGAATGAAAACATGAAATCAGATTTAGTTTTTACAAACAGCATGCAAACACCTTCTTTAAGGTGGGCTATTGTTAAAGTTAGTGATGTTATGAAGTGGACTTGTCACAAAGTACTATACGTTTTCAGCCCTGAACCACAGTGCTATACTAGACACGGCTAATTGAATAGTGCTGGCTGAAGGAGAAAAGACACTCCTGGCGTGTGCGGAAGGGTTTCAGCCAGCTACAATTAGACAAGGAAATGATGCATGAAATGGTGGGAGAGTGAACGGGGAGAGAAAGCTAAAGAAAGACAGAGAGAGAGAGAGCTAACCACAGCCAAACTAACTAAGAAAAATGACATTTTCAAAAGTACGAGAGAACAAAAGTGTGATAAAGTGAGAACTCAAGCTAAAGTCAGAAAATGAGAAATCATGATTGAACTGAAGTTAAGAATGAGGGAAAGACAAGAGGATAGGTGTCTTTGCTACATGTCATACTTTGTCATAGAGTTTAGAAACGTCAAAAATTGCAGCGTAAGGTTTTAGTTAACTTCAGCACCTCAAAAGACTGAGAAGTTTTCACAGGGGGCTTTGAACCTGCAGCGCATATGAACTTCATCATCAGAAATTGTCCTTCGCTAATACTGCATTAGCCGTCAACATGAGGGAAGTCAGGCTCGTTTTAAGTTTGTCCCCATCATATTTCGTCCTCTACTGTACTGTGACGTATCTCGTGTGAACTGTGGGGACTTCAGAGAGCAAGAGCTTTTAAAATGGCTTCCCAACCCTGTCACTTCAGAAATGTGTTTAGCCTTGTACAGATATGGAAGAAGGGATGTCATTTGTCCTCTGCATATGAACCAATCTCCTGCTGTTCACTGATGTTGTCACACAAGTCATGCATGAGGAGATACATTGTGCCAGCTGAAATCACGCTTTGGAAACTGTAGGAATAAATGGTTGCCAAGGGCTCAAGCAGGCTATACTGTGTAGCTGCAACCAAATGATTAAATTAACTAAATTAACAAACAATTGACAAAATGTTCCACACAAATACATCCACTGACTCATTCAAACTGACAGATAAGCATTATTTGTAGCACAACATTATTATTTGAAATGATTTGTTTCAGTCATTTTGCATGGAAGTTCCCCAATCCGTAAGTGCCACACATAATTTAGAACAGTCATTAGGAAAAAGGCAGATACTTAAAAGTGAAGAAAGTAATGTTTCACTGGTGAATACGATAGTCATTTTGGAAGTTATACTGACACCTATACTAGCATGGAAGTAGCATCACACACACACACACAAAAAATGTTTCCCATTACCAATGACATTGTAGAAATGCCCTGGGTTACACTTTATTTCGATGGTCCACTTCTACACATTCTACTAACTATAAGTAACTTTGCAACTACAGGTCAACTAACTCTCATTAGAAGTAGTAGACTGTTAGGTTAGGGTTAGGTGTTAGGGTTTAGATAAGAAGAATAAGTTGATGTAGTTGCAGAGTTACTAGTTAAGGAAAATGTCTAAAGTGGACCATCTAAATAGAGTGTTACCATACTCTGTTCGGAGGTGTATGTGTCACAAATGATTGATTTATTCTGCAATAGACAGAAAGGCAATATGAATTAAAACTGTAGACCCTCATTCAGCATTGCCCTTAATGTTTGTGCCTTAATGCTTGTGGCAGTTTAGTCTTTGAAGTGATTCCACACGAGGATGACATTAAAAATACATGAGATTTCTGAGATTTATAATAAAACTTGGATGTGGAAGGACACTTGTTAGTCTTGTTTACATCATATTGGACCTTACATTACCCATATATCCTGCAGACACTGTATGTTCTGTGATATTGCATCATATTATTTTATGTTGTGTGGTTGAGCAATGTGCCCTCTGCATAATGTTGTGTCATTGTCTGCCTAGTATTTCACCTGAATTTTCTATTTCAGTTTACACAGTGCTCATTATTTAGTTACAATACACCTTGAACTGACTTGGCATGTAGCTGCAAACCAGTGGTCCTGATCAGCTGCATTAGTGAATATGTTTTTGAGACAAGAGAAAGAGAAAGTACAGTGTTCTCTTTGTGTTGTATTGCAAAACATTTTACTGCTATTGAGGTGGGTTATGGGTAAGGTTATCATATTATGGTTAGATGTATGTGTTGGTTAAGGGAAGGGTACCCTAACTATAGATGTAAGATATAACAACAAAAATTAATTACAGATGTAATTACATGCAGGTATTTTTAAAAATAAGTACAATGTAAAAATAAATAAATGTGTTGCATCAAATGAATTATTTAAATGTACATAAATAGTTAAATAAAGTCACACTTTTGACTTAAATTAAACCAGTTAATTCTTTCCCAGCCATTGGCGGAAATTTCTGTGATTTTTGCAATTCTTGAAAAGAAAACTTTAATAAGTAGTTTGGCATAATATTTTATTATTATTTCTTAGGGGGGAAACTATATATTTGAAAACTACTTTTGCAAGTTTCAAAAGTCATATTACATGATTAAAAAAGTTATGTGGTGCAAAAAAACATGAGAAATGGGGAAAGAAAAAGGTAAAAGAAGAAAATTATATTATAGAGGACCCTTGCAAACCCTCATGACTCAAGGTCAATAGGCTTGGAGTTCCCTTAAATTAACTAGGCCATATGCCTAAAGTTTCAGATGGACTTTTTGTCACTGCAATGCAGTTAGTGTGGCAACAGTTGAGCTCAAAGTTGTTGAAACATACTAGGTGCCACATGCAGTAGCTAACAGCAGGCCTCTGCAGGTTGAAAAGAAGAGTGGAAAAAGGAACTTTAGAGTGAAGCTGTTGCCGCTCACTCCTCACTTGCCTTGTAGTTTGAGCAGGCACACAATTAGAAGAGGCAGTGGTGACTCTTAGCACATGAGGACAGTTAATCTGAAGGGTGTGTGGGACGCCGGGAGCTTGACAGCGAGTTTCAGATAAGAAGTCCATTGGTAGTCGACTTGGATCTAGGAGGAACGGAAGGACTTGAATTGGGATTCAGTTGAGGAAGCAACCGCTGTGAGCATCGGTGCAAGACACTGAGTTTGAAGGGCAGAAGCACTAAAGTGTTCTTGAGTGCAGAGGAGAGGCACCTCGAGTAATGTCAAAGCATCGCTAGCATCTCCGACCCGTAACAGGGGTGTCAGGTACGTACTTGCGTGGGCGCTCTAGAATGAGTTTTGAGACATGGTGGGTTGAGTACTTCATCCTCAGAGGTTTAGATCGCAGGCTTTGCTACAGCAGACAGTTTCACGGCATGTGCGTAGGGACGACGCTGGAAGAATTGTCAAAAGGATGAGGTAAGTAGCTGTTTATATACCCTAAGCATTATGATTTGAACGTGTGAGCATGTTTGAATGACGTTCCAAACTTTTTGGTTTGGATCGCCATTCAAAATTTGAACATTTTATCATCTGTTTTTCAAAAACACTGATCCAGCTTTGATGTTTTATTGGGTTCCTTGTAGATTAGTATGAAAGGCACAATCTTCTGAAAACAAGTTATTTTGCCTTGCAAAATTTTGGCTGAAGACAATACAACTCAAATGCAACTCAGCATGGGTGTATTGAACTCCGCCACTCAGTTAAAACCAAAATCCTTTATGTTTACATCTTAAGAAAAAGCTTAGTGTTAAAACCTATGGCACATTGCTGTGACCAAATTTGACCTGCAAAGCATGAGAAAATTAAAGGCGTGACGGCCAAGTAAAACCAATCACATTTGCGCACAAGTTTGAAATTCTATACCTAACATACTTTAAAACAGCTTTCAGCACTAGCTTATGCTGCGGCAAGTGACAACACCGCTTAGCCTCGACAGAAATACTAGCTTTAAGCTTTAAAATTGCTTGCTGAGGATTTGGGACCAAGGGCTAGTGGAGGTTGTGAAATGATTCGCTGAGGTGCCCTGTCAACGCCTGTCCAAGCGGCTGTGCGGGGAAAATGGCCTTTAAATGATCTCTAATAGAAGCCTGGCTCTGCTCGCTAATGTCCGCTGTATGGGAGAGCGACTGCAGTGTGGAGAATCAGTGCTGAATGGCCCTTTAAGTGCAAAATGTGACATGATTGAGAGGGATTTGGGCTCTAAATCAACTCAAGGCGTTTTTACAGTGATTCCTGACCACTGTGAGCCACGGCAAATAGGCTTTGGAACAAAAAGGGGAAAGCTTGGGGTGAGATAGTTTTGTAAAGGATGTACAAGGTAAACATTCACAGATATTGACGTGCATTAATCTGCATATGTTCTACTGCGGCAAAGACATGGAAATATCGCTATGATTACTAATGTCAGATTAGTATGAGAAATGCATAGCACTTGGGGTTTGGTAGCAATTTTTTGTTCACCAAGTAAATTATTGTTTCAGTGCTTTGCAAATACTCACATCACACACCTCTGGTCTTCATCTGCCATTCTCATTTACCTCTTTTATGACATCACATTAAACCCAAATCAGAAAGGACCATCAACGGACTTTCAATCAATCCAGACGTGCAGGACGCCACCGTTCTCTTCCATCTCTTCCATCTTCGTCCATATCCCGCTTCCACCCCTCTCCTCCTCTTAATCTAATCCGCTGCAGTTTAATATACTGCCCTCAGCGCTCTCTCACAATGCCTTTAAAAGTAGGTTTTATGAGACTGCAATTTCATTCCGGTGGAGGAGCCGGTAGAGTAAATCCTATTCGCCTGTCGCCACACGGTGATACATTAACATGACAAAAGTGGTGGCTGCTGTGGAGTCGTGTAGTGTGCAGACGAGAGTCAGAAAACGAGAGGGGGGGGAGAAATACAAAGATTAATTGAGGAAACAGTGAGCAAAATAGGCCTTCTTGGGTATTGAGAGTTTACTTTCATTTGCACATAACGCATGGGCGTCACTAGGCCCTTTTTAGGGGGGCTTCAGTCCCCCTAAACTTCTGCCCAGCCCCCCTAAAAAATATGTGATTAACCTTTAAAACATATGAAACTGGCGGGAGGCTTCGGCTTCGTCCCGTCTTTTAGTCTACGTGTTCTTCAATCCGCAGCGGCGCCAAGCAGAGCGCACGTCAGAAGCTTGAAGAAGTGTGTGCGTTCATCTGAGCCTCATTGGTCTGTCACCACTCGTCAATGTCAAAATATTTGAGAAAACCAATCAAATCAGAGTAGGCGGGCTTTATGTTCACACAGAACTGAGCTCAGCTGAGGCTGAGGCTGAGCTTGAATTTTAGCAGCGCGACTCGACGTCAAGTAAGAGATATGTAAGTAGCTAAACTAAACATTTCATATTTGACAGATGCTTCTTTAAGTCAGAAATTTTAAACAAATGACAAAAATATTCATGCAAATTAATAAACTTTTGTCTAATTTCGCCATTTTGAATTGAAAATAGGCCTATGTGATTCATAATGTAATTAACAAACAAGAAATATTAACAAAGCCGTTTTCATCAGATTAGGCATAAAATAATAATGAATGTGTACATATTGTAAATTAATATAATTCCAAGTAGCCTTCAGTAAATTAAAAAAGCTCAGCTTTTTTCAGCCTGTATTGGCATAAGACAATGTGCATATTGTGAATTAATTTAATAAACTTAGTTACCTATCTTTCCTAGTAGCCTTCAGTAAATTAACGTGTCTAAGAAAATGATTCATAAAACATAAATATCAGTTAACCAATGTTTACTTTCTTCACTGACGAAAATGGAAAAACTATATCAGTCAAAGCTCAGCGTTAGGAGGGGAAGAGACAGGGCAAGATAAAAACAGAGAATCTACTGCCCACTGACATTGTTATCTAATTTTTTGGCCTTCAGAACATCTTAAAATGCACATATGTAGATCATAGAAATCAAAATTTTCTCGGGGGCGCATGCCCCCGAACCCCCCTAATACACTACTAGTTAATAGTGAGAATTTGACACTAAACTAACTACCATTTTTTTCATACCCTCACTGGGGGCTGAGCCCCCCTAAAATGAAAATCCTACAATCGCCCCTGACATAACGTTAAATTTTTAACCATCTTTGCAAAAGATGAGCATATGATATCAACTTATGGCTAAGTATGTGTATGTGTGTGATAGAGAGAGAGCAAGAGAGGGATGAACTAGATTCCTCTTAAGGTTTCTTTCTTAAATATCTACTTAAAGATAAAAATTAAAAAAAATCCACTGTCATCGCCACTGTTGCAGCTCAACTGGGGGTTTGTAGGGCGCTATCTTTTGTAAAGCTGCTTCGAAACATTACCATTCGAAAAATAATCTGCAAACTATGAAGTAAAAAGTGCATTCTGGAATAGTACAATGATGCTGTACTGCACAATACAACTGTACTGCAGGTAAAATGCTTTTAAACATCCGTACTATAAAAAACTATATAAAACTAAATTTAAGTAAAGTATATTTGTAGTCTGCTGTAGCATAACTGCAGTACAGCTGCTGTTCAGGCTAATTGTGCAAACTAATTACCATCCACATAATATAATAGCAATTCATACAGTATAAATACACTGTAGAAAGTGGTAACCTGCAATTGTTACCATAAAGAGCTATTTTCTTGATTTAACCCATAAAAAAATAGTTTTGGTGGTATAAATCAATGTATTAATGTGGATTTGTAGATTTTGGAATAGCTTGCCAGTGCAACTTAGAGTAGCACCCTCTTTAGTTTTTAAATCTCTTCTGAAAACGTATTTTTCCTTAGCTTTTAATACATATTAATTGTCGCTCCTTGTTTTGTTTAAAATTTTGTACTTGTTTACTTTGCTCATGTACAGTACTTTGGTCAGTCTTGAGGCTGTTTTAAATGTGATTTATAAATAAATGGACTTGAACTTGGATTCAGTGATGTTCACATTTTTAGTTTCATTTAACTCTTTCCCTGCCATTGACGTAAATTTCCAGCTTTCCATGTTTTCACTGTTATATGCTAGGGGGTACTATGACTTATCTTCTGAAAGAGTACTGAATCTCCTGATCAAAACACAGGCAAAAAAGAGGCAGAAAAAGGCAATATCATATGTAAACAGACGCATATGTAAAATAACGCAATCCAACATTAAACAGCATATAAATCAAAACTGCCTAATGTTACCAAATGAAATGTCGACCCAGGACGAGCTATAGAGCTGTGCTAGCTTAGGGGGTGTTGATGGACTCGATATACTCCATCTTTGTTTTTATCATGGTTCTGAATCCTATCGGGATGACAAAGCATTTTTCAGCTTTTTGCTCAAAATGTTGCTTTTTTATGAAACTTACCCACATTCAAGTGGTGATAAAAAGGAACACATGAAGCTAGCTTTTTAAACAGAGGATCTGTTCTTTCGTTTGATATATTACATATTCAGATATTTATTCAACAAAATATTCTGGGAGCCATGAAACTTTTGTTAAAATGATCAAAAATACTGGTGGTGGCAACTTTTTTCAAAAGGCAGCGGCTATTTACACTAAGTGCAAATAGCGATAGATGCTATTTACACCAAATGTAAATAGCAACTAGATTCTATTTACACTCAGTGAAAATAGCATATTTTCTTAGCGATAATTGCTATTTACACAAAGTGCAAATAGTGATAGATGCTGTTTACAATAAGTGCAAATACCGATAAATACTATTTACACCAAGTGTAAATAGCAACTAGATTCTATTTACACTAAGATACCATATTTTCTTAGCGATGGATGATATTTACACTAAGTGAAAATAGTGATATATTCTATTTACACCATGTAAAAGTAGCAGTTGTTTGCAATATGTGTAAATAGTAATTACATGCAATTTATACTTTATTTTGACAGATACATACTATTTGCACCTCAGTATTGTTGTACATTAACAGGATGCAATAATAACATAGAGTGTAAATGATTATATTTATTAAAATATTTATAAAAATATTTATTAAATGGATGCCGCCTTAATGGGACAATAAAAGCCCTCCCTACACCTACCCCTAACCCTACCCAATAAATGCTTTTATTATTATTAAACATTTTGTTAGGCAATTTATTTCCACTTTTAGAACATTTTCTTAATTTTTATTGAAAGTAAATGCCTTTCCGATGTGATATGTGATGGGAAAAGAGAGAAGAGCGAGCTCGGCAAAAGGCGGATTTGAACCCGGGTCGATCGCGTCAAAACTTAAATCTTTGAGCCTTACACTCTACTGATTACACCACTGAAAGCATTGAAATACATGTCTTTTTTAAAATCTTGTTTGGCCCAACCAGGCATTGTTAGGCGGAGCTAGTGCGAATAGCACTTGCCAACAAGGCACGCTATTTGCACTTGGTGCACTCAAAAACACTGGCAGTGAAAGAGTTAATATAGATGTTACCAGTTTTACAGTGTATAGTAAGTGTATTACATTTTCAGTTCTGATTACTTTTATATATACGTATTTGCTGTGTTTAGGTTGTGCATACACTAAATTTCTAAAATAAAATTAAACATAACATAACATTTCTTTTGCATAGTGCAGTTCTTGGTAACAGCTGTAACAGTACAAGAATGCAGGAACTAGAAATCTGGACAATGTTTGAAATATCAAAGTACATGTGTCATTATTTATAAGTAGAACAGCTTTTAGTATACAGTGCATCCGGAAAGTATTCACAGCGCTTCACTTTTTCCATATTTGTTATGTTAAAGCCTTATTACAAAATGGATTAAATTCATTATTTTCTGGGAGATTAGTCAGGATCGAGGGAAAGATGAATGCAGCAATGTACATAGACATCCTTGATGAAAACCTGCTCCAGAGCACTCTGGACCTCAGACTGGGGCGAAGGTTCATCTTCCAACAGGACAATGACCCTAAGCACACAGCCAAGATAACAAAGGAGTGGCTACGGGACAACTCTGTGAATGTCCTTGAGTGGCCCAGCCAGAGCCCAGACTTGAACCCATAGACCATAAAAAAATATGGACGACGCGTCTTCACTACCTTCCACTGAAAAAAAAGTGAAGCCGGCAACATCCGAATATGGCGCTGACATCTTGTGCAGATTTGGGACAGAGTCTGTGCAATAGTGACCTCGGGACCGGAGTCTGCACAGTAGAGAACAGGAAGTAGAGCCGCGATATCAAAAGCCCACCCACACTCTTGCAGATGCAGAACAATTCATTATGTTGGTGTGAAATAAACAGTTATGGAAATGTAAAAATTAAAGTTAAAGCTCCAATCTCCTCCTGAAAAAAGTCTGTTAGTGCCTCAGTGACAACTTCACTCAGAGAAGCCGTCAATCTCAGCTGTCAATCATAACGTCACACCCCTCGTTTTTATAGCATCAAATAACTAACTAAAACCAAACTTATTTAAAAAACGAACATTTGAAATGAAATCATCGTGATAAAAACTGCCTAAAATGACAGAAGCCATCTTTGGGAAAAAATAATTTGAAGTGTAATTTGATTGTTTAGCTTGTCTCACGTCCATTAGAATACATGGAGGGGCGGGGGTTATGAGCTATACTGGGACCAACCACCTGGGGGCGATCGAGACGCTTTGGCTTTGGCTTCAGTTTTCAACACAAGTGCGGCAGGCTTTCTTGAACCCGACTGAACATCTCTGGAGAGATCTGAAAATGGCTGTTCACCGACGCTCCCCATCCAACCTGATGGAGCTTGAGAGGTCCTGCAAAGAAGAATGGGAGAAACTGCCCAAAAAATAGGTGTGCCAAGCTTGTAGCATCATACTCAAAAAGATTTGAGGCTGTAACTGGTGCCAAAGGTGCTTCAACAAAGTATTGAGCAAAGGCTGTGAATACTTATGTACGAGTGATTGTTTTTTTTTTTTTTTATATAAATTTGCAAAGATTTTAAACAAACTTCTTTCACATTGTCATTATGGGGTATTGTTTGTAGAATTTTGAGGAAAATAATGAATTTAATCCATTTTGGAATAAGGCTGTAACATAACAAAATGTGGAAAAAGTGAAGCGCTGTGAATACTTTCCGGATGCACTGTAGTGTGATGATTTAGATGCAGTTGATTACTGCAGTTTTGAGTATTTCAGTAGTGTGGTGGTGATGACTGGGAAATAAGTTACGTGGCCTAGTGGTTAACACATGCTTCAGCGGTAATGGGCATTTGAGTTCATTTGGTTTGTATCCAGGTGATTACCAATGTGATCTCATGAGAATACGTGTGTATTTTTACGTAAAGTGTAGTTCTACCACACGTACATTTTCTTTTTTTTCAGACACACTAAAACATAAATTATTTACGTATGAACAACTTTACAGGCATTCAAATTTGTACATATTCCTATTTATAAATATAAAAATCATGGCATTAATGTTTTGACTCTATTGTACTGAATTGTCATATCAATGACATGTTTTCAGTCGCATTTAATCACAGTTTACTCATCTAACGTTACTTAAAATAAAATAATAACATTTCACTCTGTTCGTGACTTCTGCTTCAAACTCGTTTCAGAGGATTACATAATGTTAAACAAGACTACACTTTAAAACCTTAAAATTAATAACATTTCTTTAATCGTTTAACCATTTTGTACTATTTAGTTTGTTTGTCGTGAGACACAAAGGCGTTTTCTCCTATACAGTGACTGACAATAGAACCATAAAATACACCAAAACACAACATAAATTCACAAAGACATCAATTCTATTCACTCGCTGTAATCCAGATCTTTAGAATCCATACGTTTGAGAGGAACAGATCCAAATTCAGCCCTTTTTCCAGTGGTCTTCATCTCCATTCTCAGCAGCGACCGCAAACGTCAAATCCTGCGCTCGTTATGATAATTCAAATTCAAAAATTGCGCCCTCAAGAAGCGTTACGACATGTTTTACGGCAGTGATATCAAACGCTCATTGGCTCTCGCCTGCTTCGTCACAGATTGCGACATGCCGTGTTTCAGTAGATGTATATTGGAAAATGGGAAATGTGCGCCTTCAAGGACTGAAGCCGGATTAACATTTTCATAGATTAATAATTTAAATTCTGCTCTATACCTCATACAAAACTATTATATACTGCCAGAGAGGACTGCGACTGCAACACCGTCATTGAAACGACTTCTGGTATCGCTTTTGACATTTTCGCAATAAATAAATTATTGTGATTACACTTTTGTCTGTTATGTTTTTCTTCATAACTACATAGTTTTAAGAAATGGTTATGGGTAGGTTTAGAGGTAGGAGTAGGATTAGAGGCTCAAAATATTGTTACTAAAATTGTAATTTTCCTACACATCTCTGTCCATCACGTTGTATTCTGTATCCACCTTATTCCTACGCCCCATGACGCTTTGCGCGAATTATGGGTGTAACTTCCATTACGCTGTAAACAGTCAGTGAAAGGCTCGCTCTATGAACTCAATATTAATTTTTTTTAAAACTGGGTACAATGAGATAACATTATTCTACTCACCCTTCAACCATCGCACATTAAAAGAACATTTAAAAGTGTAAAAGCATCAACAAGGTACTTCCAACAGGCCATGAATAACCCCAAAAGCTTGATTCTTTCCATATCAATAACGGACGGGTTAAATATCATTGTAGTAATATATATCTGTATTATGTAACATGTTGCCTTATTTAAAATTTTCATTAACTTCAGCATTGCGTGATACTATTTCAAAGCGATTTCTGTCATTTTGACAGATAATAAATTGTATATCTGTGAAAACAAACCTGGAAAGAGACATGAGGATTTGAGGAGAAAAACGAGAGATTCTTTGTGCATTTCAGTGAATTTTTAATGGGATATATTATAAATTAAACCGGGGGAACAGACCACAAATGTGCAGTATATGTTGTCCTATGTATGTAATGTAATCATGAGGAAAAGAAATGCAGCTGAAAAGAGCTCTTGCCATAGATATAAAATGGGTATGTTTAGCTTTGGGAGAAGGGTTAAGGGATTTTACATTTATCTATAAAATTGTAAATTATACAGATATCTTTTTGATATAAAGGATTCGTAAATTCATTTTGTAGCTGTAAATACGTGAGAAATACTATGTTTAAATGTTGCCGATACATCCATATTGTATGTTTTAGTATCTATCCAAACGTACAAATTTTGTGTCTTTGAAAGTCACGTATTAATAACTACGTATTAACAATGAGACCAGGCTGTGATTACAGTGTCTCACCATCCAATCCTGTCAGCTGCCTCCTACCACAAGGGATAGTTCACCCAAAATTAATATTTTTATTTATTTTTATTTTTTTTGTCACTTACTCACCCTCACATCATTGTATGATTTTGTTTCCTTCTGCAGAACACCAAAGGAAATATTTAGAAAAATTGTGTTGTCATACAATGGAAGTCAATGGTAACCAAAACTGTTAGGTTACCAACGGTCTTCAAAACCACCTTTCATCTTAGGTGAACTATTCACACTATTAAACAAACAAAACTTTAACTGCAGTTTTTAGTACACTCAAGTGTTCCAATATACAATGCTCAAATCTTTCTGGTTGTTGGTAAACAAAAAGGACTAGTACATTGATGACCTTTTCTTTTTTGGCTGAACGATTCCTTTAGATATGGAAGAGAATTTTCTGTTTGATTTTTTTTATTTGCTTTGCAAATTCAGAATCATAATGAAACAACAGGTTTTTTTTGCTCATTGTATTTTTAGTAAACCTAAGTATAAGGTATGTGCTTTACATTCTACAGTATGTAGTTAGAGCTTTGAAGCAACAAAGAAATTCTATCAGTGAGCGTGAAACACACACACACACACACACACACACACACACACACACACACACACACACACACAGCATTACGGGCATCACCCAAGTGACATTCAAAGACCACTGTCACCAAAGCAGATGGCCTCTCTCTCAGAGGGCCTGCTCTACTGAATGTCACACTAACCACTCACAATGCTAGGGATGACTGGAGCCGTTTGCGTGTTTAGAGAGTGGCCATATGTTAATGTGACAGTGTGTTTGGTGCGTGTCACTAAGGTGCTGTCATTAATGGACTGTGATAGATATTTCACATCCTCTGGGTGTACCGATGATCACCCATCCATTAGCTGCTAAACACACCACCTCTTTGATTTTTACTCTCTCTCTTCCACCCCACTACACACACACATACTGTACACATGATGGAATGACAACACTGCCTCTGAACGATGGTGACCAGTGAGGACAGGTCTTTGCCATACAAAAAAGATTAAAACAAAAAAAAAAACATTTTAATTAAAGGATTAGTTCTCAAAGTTTTTGACCCCCACTGTCCACAACAATATTTGACTTAAGGACAAGAACTAGAATTAAAAAATGTAACCAAAATAGTAATTATAAAATTAATGGGGGTTGGGGGAATGTTTTGAAGGTAAAAGTCTTTTCCATACAATGACAATACAAACAACAATGGTTTATCAAAATGTCCTGGAAAAACTCCACAAAAGCACCATGCACCACACATACATTTTCATTTTGTGTTCTTTAGGGAAAAAAAAAAAAAAAAAAAAAAACTGCATACGGACTTGAAATATGAATGAGGAAATAATAGACTTTTTTTTATTATTATTATTACTTCTTTAAAATTGGTATTCATGCTAAACACTTTCTTGTTCTTTTTTCAAGATATTGAAAATGCATTGAATGCATACTGTATCTATCATGCACATGTTGAAATAAAAATATATTATATAATAAAAAATATTCTCGCTGATTAACACCCTAACTCTAGCCCACCTGTTGTAACACATTTGCTTTATGTTGGCCTCACATTTATATCATTTTCCTTTGTAAATAAAAATAAAGCCCTTGTTGATTCATTCCCATTCAGAGAGGCAGAGCGGCCCATTTTCAAAACTATGAGATTAATTCAGCATGAATTTTGCTGACTGACACTCTTTTGTAGAGGAAATTGGCTCCTTCCTAAGCCAGGGCCATTTTAACCATGCTATTACATATTATACCAGATTCATTCTCTCTGTGTAAATTGAGAGGAAGAGTGTGTAAGACAGAGGAAAAATCCCTTCAGAGAGAGATACAGAGACTGTTCAGAAGACAAAGAAAAGTTCCTACACATCTATAAAACTGTCTATAGAAAATCTATAAAAACTTGAACAGACAGATAGGAACTGTGAACTGAGACAGTTCATTTAAAATAAACATCGAGCTCGCAAATTAAAATATGAAATAGTAGAGAGAGGTTTGGAGAATACTGCATTGTAAGCTCACAATCAGAAGTTCAAAAACTGCCGTTCTTGGCAAGCTTGTGCTGGTAACCTTCCTACATGTGACATTATTTACATAAAGGACTAGGGCTTCCGAGAATATTAATTATTGATGGTAGCTATAATGAATGATTTATTTAAGAAAAAAGCCAATCAAAAGAAACAGTCTTCCGACACAACCTAGGTAGTATTATATATTAATATCTCAAGGACAAGCTGTCATTGTACAGCCCTACCTAACGCTTCAGGGGTACAGAAGAGAAGAGACAGCTTTTGTACTTGCTATCACGCTTTAATGTCACTTTGGAAGAGTCTGAAATGGTGTTAAAATGTGTGGATGTACGTGGAAAGTAAAACATGTCCCTATTATTAGGATTTTAAAAGTTTTTGTCACAAATATTGAGTTGGCGAGTCTACGCTATGTTTCTAGCAAAAGAAATTCTTGTCTTAAAGGAATAGTTCACTCAAAAATATTGCCAAAAAATATTTAACAAAGTTTGCCATCATTACTCACTCTCATGTCATTCCAAACCCCTATTACTTTTTTTGCTCCACAAACCAATACAAATAAATGAACAATTGTACTGGTCTCTTCTTTGCAGTGCAATGAATGTAAACTGACATAGTCAAGCTTCAAAAGTATTATTATCATTATTAATTGCTGATACAATGCATATGAGCTTAAATGGCTTACTAATGACACTGTTTCCCTTGAGGCTTTATTGATGTTTACAGGGGTAATTTAGTACAAAAACATAAGACAGGGTCATAGCCATAATAACCTGCAATAAATGAAGCCAGAGCCTTTTACTTTTAGTATGAGGCTTATATGACTTTAATATGTGTCACGTGCAAGCTTAGACTCGATGGTAGAGAGATTGATAAATTCAAACAGGTGCGTTTATTGGTGAATCGGCAGGAACACAGTCCACAAACAGGCTAGATAATCAATAAAGAGTTACTTGAAGTACTGGAAGCCTTTATAAACGTTAGGCTTGTCTTACAGATTTTCCAGAGCATACACATATAAACACATCAGACAAGGAGATGAGGGATGACTGGATGATGACTTAGATGACTGGATTTTGATTTGCAATTTGATTGCAAGGAGCTCTCGGTTGCCAATGTCATAATTTTGCTCCACCAGGGTGAGTTTCTTGGAGAAATATGCACTTGGATGGAGAGGGGCTGGATTACCCTGCTGCTGTGAGAGGACGGCACCCACGCCTGAGGTGGAGACATCAACCTCTACAGTGAAGAGTTTTGGGTCGGGATGGTGGAGCAGACGTGAAGGTTTTCTACAAGTGGTTGAAGGCGTAGGTGGCGCAGGTGACCAGGACAGAGACTTGGACTTGTTCTTGAAGAGAGAGGTCAGAGGAGCTGTGACTTGGATGTAATTCTGTATAAATTGTCTGTAGAAGTTTGCGAACCGAAGGAAGCATTGTAATTATTTGGTGGTGGTGGGTTCTGGCCAGGACTTGACAGCTTCAACCTTCCCCTCGTCCATCTTGATGCCCTCTTCACTAATGATGTAACCGAGGAACTGGGTGGAATGAACACTTCTCAGCCTAGAGGTAAAAGTGGTATTTCCTGAGCTTGGCGAGCACTAGTTGAACATGGTGGCAATGTTTGGCCTCGTTCTGGGAGTATACCAGGATGTCATCAATGTAGACCAGGGTGAAATGATGAAGGTACTCCTGGAACACCTCGTTCATGAATCCCTAGAACACAGAGTTGACCAGGCCATACAGCATAACTCAATATTCATAGTGGCCAGTAAGGGTCACAAAAGCGGTCTTCCATTCATGCCCACTCCGGATCCAGATCAGGTTGATCAGATCAGGCCAAGCTTGTTGAAAGTGTAGCTCCATGCAAATGTTTCAGTGCAGCAGGGACGAGGGGAAGTGCATACCAAAACTTGACAGTGATTTTATTGAGGGGCCGGTAGTCGATGCAGGGCCACAAGCCTCCGTCTTGCTTGGCCACAAAAAAGAAGTTGGAAGCAGCAGGGGAAGTGGATGGTCTGGTGTAGCGCTGCTTGAGAGCCTCAACCACATACTCCTCCATGGCTTGCTGTTCTGGAAGAGATAATGGACATATTTTACATCTGGGCACTGGTTTACCAGGAATTAGGTCAATGGTCAGTGTGGTGCTAACTGTGCTCCAGAACCAGGAGATTAATGGTTTCCACATGTTGATTGTGTCGGCTCCTTGCAACTTCATGTTGGCAGCGTTTGATAATGCCTCTCCCCAATGGTTTTCCGATTACTGACTGGATGAAGTACTCTGATGAGCTGGATTCTTTTTGGAGCTTGAGCTTCTGGCAGAGCGATCCCAAGATGAAATCGCTGGCTGACCCAGAGTCGAGGAGAATGATGACTGTGGATGACACATCAAAAGCAGTAAACGTCACAGTAGTAGTAAGTGGTTTACTATTAATAATAATAACTTTATTTTCTATAGTGCCTTTAAAGGAGCTTCTCAAAGCTCCTTTATGACAAGTAAAGTAATAAACAAAATACAAAATAAATCAAACAAAAGAACATAGGTGGATTAAAATAAACAAGAAACCAGCAATGAATACCACAATCAACAATAAGCTAACTTAAAAAAAAATGTTTTTAAATGCGTTTTAAAAATTTCAAGAGACTATGCTTCCCAAATTTCAACTGGAAGTTGGTTCCACAACCTGAGAGCAGCTATAGAGAAAGCTGTCACCCATGGAACGTAACCATGTTTGATGGACAACCAAAAATCCCTGCAGAGAAGAACGTAGACTTAATAGATGGCAAAGAAACAACACTCACTACTGGCAATGAAGGTCGTATGGGACACAACTAGATTTAACGTGTCCCTCAGCTCCACAATATAGACAGAGATGCTGGGTCAGACAATCAGTTGGGGAGAGGTGAAACACGTTCACTTGCAAGGGCTCTGATACTGGTTCTGGAGGCATTGACAGAGTTGGCTGGTGGGCAGGTGGAGGAGACTGCAAGGCTGTCTGGTCCTCCAGACAATGAATCATAGGGTTAGCCACTTGGATGGATAACTGAATGAAACGCTCTAGCTCAATGGAGTTATCATAGCCGCAGTGCTGGATTCAGTCAATTATGGTAGGCAGTGAGCAATCCTGGTTCATTCCATCCGTTAGTTTCTGCCAGGGTTCTGAACTTCAGGGAATAATCAAGAATGGTATTCTTTCCTGGACAAATTTTAATAAATTTTTCACTCACTGTGGTGTCACCAGCAGGCCATCTGAAAACTTCACGGAAGTGAGCGATGAATGTATCCAGCTGGATGGATTAGCCCATTGTAGAGCTCTGCCGGTGAGTAATGACAGGATGAAGGATATCTTTGCTCTGTCAGTAGCCAAGCGCTGTAGCTGCATTTCCAGGGCAAGCGAACACTGAAGCAGGATGTCATTGCAGTCCTCTCCCAAGCCAGAGTAGGGTGCTGAATTGACCATAGGACTGACGGTGAACACAAGTGACGAAGTGGTTCCAGGAACTGTGAGGGTTGTGCTCTTTGACTGTAAGGGAAGAGAAGAGGTAAGAGTTTGGCGTAAACGATCAAAAAGTTCTTGAAATGGAAAATTGGGACTGGTTCCACCGGATTCGACATCATGATGGTAGAGAGATGGATAAATTCAAACATGTAAGTTTATTGGTGAATCGGCAAGAACACAGTCCACAAACAAGTGAGATGATCAATAGAAAGTTACTTGAAGTACTGGAAGGCTTAATATAAATGTTAGGCTTGTCTTACAGGTTTTCCAGAGCACATACACAAAAGGGATCAGATGAGGAAATGAGGGATGACTGAATGACGACTTAGATGACTGGATGATGACTTGGATGACTTAAAGGCACAATATGTAAGATTTTTAGATTACAATATCCAAAAACCACTAGAACAATGTTATATATTTTGTTGACCTGTGTACTTACATTATCCCAGACATTTCCAACAATGTTTAAATCCACAGAAATCAACTATAGTTTCACTATCTATTAAATTTTTTAACGTCTGAGTGACAGCTATAAGGGATGATTAAACAGAACGTGTTTTTGCTCTTAAAAACACGAGACGCGCATAATAGTATCCAACTACTGCACTGATGAATGAAAAAGAAGGCTGGGTCTCGAGCGCGACACGTTGAAAAAGCTGCGACCGTGGCACAACGGTCAAAAATTATCATCTAGCGTATATTTAAATAGAAAAACTATTAAAAAGCTTACTGTAAACAGCGCGGAGTAATCATGTCATCTCCATAAGAGCTTTGATTGGCCCAAAGCAGACTTCTTACATCATTACTTTGTACATGCTCATACCGGTAATCTTCATTCTGCATTAACACAGAACACATTACTGGTAATTTACTGATAATGTTACAACTTCCCTTACTGGTAAATTGCCAGAACCAATTTACCTGTATTTTTTAAAAGGTCCTGTTCACACATGATCTCTTACCGGTAATTTACCAGTAAAGACTGTATGTGTGAAAGGGTCTATTGACGTCATATCTGCGCTACCCTTCATTTCAGTAGAAACCATGGAAACACCAAAGACGCTTTAATATAGTATGTATTTTATTAGACAGGCGAGCAACTGTTTGGATATACATTTATCAACAGAAAACAAATCATTGTTATACAGCTTAACACGGTTAGTCTCACTGTTTGAATCGCTTGGTTTCTTGATTCACCGCGAGTAACGTTTTTTACCATGTTTCAGAGACAATACTATTTTGTCAAGTGGCTAACATAGCATAATTAGAGAGAACTTTCTCCATTATACAATATATTTTAAAATAAATTGCATGTCATTTAGCAACAGTCATTTAGTCCTGTTTTTATTAATATGATATTCTAATATCGATCTAGATTACTGCAAAGTGCAACAAGTCTCATACCAGCAACCCGAGCGAACGCACAGAGTAACGTTATAACAACTTTCAACACACTCAAATGTATTTAGTATGATTGTTTTAACCATGTAAAACAGCACTGCGTTACCCCACATATGCAACGAAAAGAGTGGAAGTGGCCGACTGCAGCATATGCATAATAAAAGCTCAGAGACCGGTGTTTCATGCAGGTCTCTCTCATTAGCATTCGCTCCCAAGGGCTCTCTGTGCATCCTGCTTCATACCACCGTAACATTAATAAATGTTTAATACATTCGCTCATTCATGAACATGATTTCTGCCTGAGTCTGTCGGATTCCTTTCCATCGACTGTGGAGGTGAAGAGTCAAGACTACAACTCCCATGATTCCACGCTCATTCACGGCGTCATCAAGCTACGCCTTTGTTTTGAATAAGCGACCTCTAGCTGCGAAACTTACATAAGCCTTTAATCGAGTAACAACGCTGGTAAAGTACAACAGGAACTTCTAGCAGGTATGTAGTGAGGTAAGTGAGTCTGTAGCATCAGGCGAGAAGACTAAGGCTGTGTCCGAAAGCTTAAAAATGCTGCCTTCGGTGGATGCATTCCAAGGTAGGAAGGCATCAAGGCACGTCTAAATCCAATGTTGGCTTCACTTTGTCTCCTGAGATGCCTTCATCTGATCAATTTTTTTAAGGCAGCGTAGATGTATCCTTCACTGCCTTTGATATTCCACAATCCTGAGCATTCCATCCTGTGACAGTTGAGCTAAAAAAATAAAGATGGCATCTGAAAGTTGCAGTTGGTAGTCAGTTAGTGTATAAATGTATGTTTTTTGACAAACGTTTTCCACTTTTGATATGATTTATAGCGTGTAAGACTGGAGAAAACTGTAAGAACTGTAAGAGATGGCAACTCTCAACGGAAAACAAAGGAAATTAACATCTGAACTCTCCCTTGTGAAATTACCATCCCCATCCAAGACGAAATCCCACGTAGTTGATCACCCAAGGATTGCCTAATTTACATTTCATTCCCCTCACCCTCATCTCATATGTTGAAATTCACCCAAAATCTATATGGGTTAATGTGAACAAGTACTATACAGTGTTATACATGTTGGTATAATGGTATCATTGAAATGTCTCAGGGTGACTGGTACAAAGGTCTTATTCTCACAGAAGTAAAGCAAAAGGTAGAGATATTTAGAGATATTTTGCTTATTGTATGTAGGTGTGTCCTCTGCCAATTGGTCTATACCTCCTGTCCTCAATACAGGTCTGGAGACTTGATTAATGCAAATTACCATTGTGAACTCATGTTTACATTTGAAAGAGGTTTCTGTCTTGGTCTGGTATTTAACGAGATATTGCAGAAGGGTCAGGGCGTGAACCTTTACACGGGTCAGCCTGTAACGCTCAGTGTCTTCTAGACACTCAGTGTTGTGTAATTTTCAGAAGTCAGGTATCCATCTTTTACTCTTTACTTCAGAGCATTTGATGTTATGTATGGATTATCTTTGAATTGATTATGTAATTAGCATGATACATTTACCTGACTAATAATAAATTGTTATATTTGATTTATTCTGACTTACTCTGAAATTATTGATTTTAGTGCATTATGATGTATCCTTTGTTACCGCAAATCTGCGACCAGGGTTAAGTACATACTAGATCTCGGATTGTATGGAGCATGGGGCACATCTGGCGAGATTCTAGATTTCTGACTACCTGCTCGTCTTTAACTAAGTTGTTATGCAGTCGCATTATAGGGGGCCAGATAAAATACTATTGAGATAATACGGCATTATTTTATGGTACTGGCCATAACCTCTGGTTACTGTTTCAGCTTTAACTAAGTTGTTATATAGGCGACTGTAGGGGGCTACATGGGTACTTTTTAACAATAGCAAGCATGGGTCGGCATTGTTAAATCACTTCAGCCATAAAGTTTGTGATCGTAGGCCCGCATAAAGGCCGGTGCGAGGACCCTGTGCGACTCAGAGAACCGAATTAATGATTTCAATAAGAGTAAAGAGTTAAACAGATTAATCAAATGTGTAGTTAAATTGTTATACAAACGACCTAATAACCATAACCTAACTTCTAACCTAAATTCGAGGTCATGATAAAATGGAGTCAGATAAAGGCAAATTGGAATTAAATTACTTTGCCCCGATGAAAAGACAAAACGCGCAAGAAACCTTCACCCGCTAATCGTAAGCCGTCATTGGGACGATTGGGCGGGCCTTACATGGCGTGAAATTACTATTGTAGCAATTCAATATTAGCTGGTAAGTTTTGTGAGGTACCTTTGTTCATTTGAAACGCTGCCTCGGTTTTCAGACACAGTGTGTATGTGTGCTACTTATAGCGTGGTGATGAGGGCTGATGAGTGTTAGGTGTGCATGTTTAATACTCCGGTGACTGTGAAGGCTGAGTGAGTGAGGGAGAGTCTGTGATCCTGACAGTATGTGTGTTGCTGGATGTTGACTCTTAACATTTAGTTTTAAATTGCAGTTGATCATCAGTGTTTGGAGTTTTAGATTTTTTTTTTTAATAACTCTTTGTAAGTGTGAAGTGGCCTCTAAAGAAACAACATTTCAGTCCAAATGCTCTGCTTTTGCCTCGCAGTTATAGTTACTTACATCTTGATTCATTTCAATCCAGTTCCAAACGAATAAAGGGTGACATGAAATGAATGGCTCCATCACAGTAATGACATTAGAAGGATGAAGATCCAGCCAGGTTTCTACAGCCTGCTAATACACAGCAACAAATGAATCAGGCAGAGAAAAAAGGAGCGAGCAATCATGTTAGCTCTAGATATTAGCCCGTGAGAATGTCACTGATAGAAGCTGCAAATGAATGAAAGAAAGTGATATACACCAAATCCAATAATATTGTGCCACTTCATGATAACAAGTGACTGAGGCCCACAATCAGTCATCTAATTACTGGTATTTGGGCAAAATGCCTTTTAAAAATGGCAGAAGAGAAAAGTATGAAATGTTTATTATGAATTTCAGTGAAGGTTTGGCTTGGCTTGGCTTGGCTTGGCTTGGTTACTGACTCATTTGAAAGAGTGCAGACACATAAACAGCATAAAGGTCACAGAACATGACATTCTATCAGATGAAAGAAAATGAAATCGGCTACACAGTTCAGTATGCGATTATCACACATTAAATCACAAAGGTGCTTATGCCAATTGATCGTGCAGCTAATTAGGCATGATTTGAATTGAGCTATGATAATGACTGGTCAAAGGTCCATGTTAGGAGAAAAGAGATTGCATGAGGTCAATGTGCCCTTCAGTGTATGTGAAAGTACATTGAAAAAAAATGTAATTTGATATCAGTGTACCACAATAAGGGGAAAAATCCTTAAATGCACTTATTAAAACCTTGAATTGATTAAATATATTACACAATGTACTTCAAGAGGCAAAAAAATTATACATTTTTGGTGAATGTATTTTTAAAGTGCCCCAATTATGCTATTTTTAAAGGTTCCTAATTTTGTTTTGGAGGTCTCCTACAATAGCTTTACATGCATTCAAGTTCAAAAAAACACTTTAATTTTCTCATAATATACACTGCTGCAGCACCTGTTTTCTCATAGTGTCTGAAATGGTTTGATAAAGGATTCGATCTCTCTAAACCCCTCCTTTCCGAGAGCCTATTCTGCTCTGATTGGTCAGATGCACCAGTCTGTTGTAATTGGTCTACCGCTTACAGTGTGTGTCCGGAACAAAACAGCCATTACCATATCTGAATTTCAGTAATGACAGTAATGATTGGTTTTACTATATCAATTTAAGCCCAAATCATTTTGCAGTACATGCATAGCGGATTTGCTCTCACATCGCAGAAAACGGCGTCTTCTTGACATGACAACAACACGAACCAAACTCTTCCAGACCTCAGCTACAGTGTTTGAGGGCGGGTCAAAGTAGACATTTTGGCAGGCAACCAATGAAGGCCATAAGATGGCATTATGCAAATTTGTTACAAACCAACATAGGTCTGTGCAGGACTAAGTAATTACTGACGACTCATTTCAGGCAGTTCAGAATTGGTTCTTTCTTTTGGTAGACAATAGCATCATTTATCGTGTACTTTGATCTTTGAAACTGTGCAGACCTTTTACATTCACAAACAGCTATATTACACACTATGTGAAAGATAAAATATGAAAAAGCATAATAGCTGCACTTTAAATAATAAGTATATTTAGTAATGTATCCAAGTCAATAGGGGTTAGGTAGCTGTTGTGGGTACCTGCAGAAGGTGCGATTTGCTTTTATATACACCACTTCCCATAGGTCGAATGGTTGCTTACATTCACAATGTTTTGTGATCGTTTTTTATGTTATGTGTTTTTATGTGTTGGCCAAAAGCCAATGACTCTATAGTGCTTTATATGTAGGCTTTATGAAAACAGTACGGGATAATGCCAGCTACGTGTAATAATTTGGTTTTCTTTTACTGCTTACTTGATTTTAGATGTGTGTTATAAATGTTTTCAAGCTGGTTAAGCTGAAAGAGCGGTGGATGCTGAATGGTTGGTACAGAACACTGCACGTGAGTGTTGTCGTTTTATTGTTAAAGCGGATTGTGTTATTGTGTGGAACGATTGGTAGCATGCATCAAGATAAATGACTCCTTTGTAGAAAAGTATTAAATAAATTTTCCTTTCTTAAGAAGTGTATGGCTGTGGTACTTCTCTCGTGGCTTCCGTAATCAGCCAAAAGCTGCAGAGGTATTCATTTTTATGTTAGGAAAGCTAGCCTTTTTTAACATTGCTGATTGTAATAAATAAATATATGGACAGTGTTTCCTATTTGAAAATCTAATGTTATGATGTAGTGTATTATTTTCCAATGCATTTCTTTTTCATTTATCTGTTCAGGTACAACACAATTACAGTTGTTTCTAACTGTGGTGTTATTGTTTAGCATGGGTTAACGTATACTGTGAATTTTTTTTATTTAATATTGTCTGTTCTTATTTAATATTGTCTTCTTTTTTTGTTTTTTTTGTTTGTTTGTTTACATTGCCCTTATAGTGTTATAGGTTTCACTTCATTTTGATTGTCCCTTTAACAAATTCTGTTGACTGTAAGTAATGTTGCACCTACATGTCTACTTACTCTCATTAAAGTGTTAGTAGAGTATTAGTAGACTGGTAGGGTTAGGGTTAAAATAAATTGACATGTAGTTCCCATTCAGTCGGTCAGTTCTGACACCACGTCGGAGACCGACGAATAGGAATCTCGCTCGCGAGAGCCAATCTACTTCGAGTGTAACTAAACGAGCCAATGCACATTGGCATGCAATGATTACACCAGATGCTCATGCCACGCAGCGGGGGTATAAATGAGACACAGGTGCTTGCATCAAATTAGCTTTTTGCTTCGGAGCCGAGTGGTAAATGGTTCGTCCAGATATCACTCTCTTCTACGCAGTTGAACTGACTGAAGCCTGCCTTTTTGAAGCAATCTCTTCAGTCGGTGTTGGTGTGACAGCACTGCAGCGGGTCGTGTGGTTCTTTGATCATCTCTCTTTTTTGTTTGATAGAGCAAACACAAAGGCTGTTCTCACAGCTGGTTCGGTGCGCTAGGTGGAGAGCACTGAAAAGCTGTTCTTACGGCTGGTAAGAGAGCGCCTTTGTGAGAGAGAGCGCGCACGTCAGGCTGCACTATTCCCTGACTGTGTCGCCGCGACCCTTCCCCCTGCGTGCTTCAGCACCAAGGATAGCGTCCTTCTAAAAGAGCTTACACAGATAGAGCTTGCGTCTTTTTCAAGATGACATTCTATCTGTGTGTTTCTGGATGCGGAGGGACCTGAATTTTCTGGAGATGACGTGTCGGCGCAGGGGGCTCCTTCGGGAAGATCCGCTGTGCCCGATACGGATCCAGAAATGATGGCCATGCTTTCTCGGGCCGCTGAGAGAGTCGGGCTCATGTGGAACCCTCCACTGTGTCCCGAACCCTCGAGGCTGGACGATTGGTTTCTCGGGGTGGCCCGTGCTGGTTCTCAGCACCCCACCCCGGTTCCTTTCTTTCCAGATCTGCACGAGGAGCTCACCAGGTCTTGGACGGCACCTTTTACTGCCCGAAACCGGCCTGGTGGATCCTCCTCCCTCACCACCCTCGATGGCGTACCTGCAAAGGGTTACACGCAGGTTCCTTCCGTGGAACGGGCCGTTGCTATGCAACTGTGCCCTAACTCTTCATCCAGGGGGAACCCGTGTCTCCCCTCCCGGGCCTATAGGTACTCGTCCGATCTGATCGGAAAGGCCTACCAGGCTTGTGGAGATGCTGGGTCCGCCTTACACGCTATGGCGTTGTTGCAGGTCCATCAGGCCCAGGCACTGAAGATCTTGCACGAGGGTGGTCACGATCCCGCAGTTCTGCACGAACTGAGAACCGTAACGGACCTCGCGCTTCGTGCGACGAAGGTTGCGGTGCGGGCAGTGGGTCGTGCGATGTCCACGATAGTGGTCCAGGAACGCCATCTCTGGCTGTGTCTGGCTGACGTGAGGAAAACCGACAAGATCAGGTTCCTTAATTCCCCTGTGTCCCAGACCGGCCTCTTCGGTGACATGGTCCAGAACTTCACTCAGCAATTCTCGGCCGCACAGAAGCAGACTGAGGCGATCAGTCACATCCTGCCACGGCGGTCAGCTGCTGTCTCCACCCCGCCGCCGGCAGCGCCTCAGCCTGCTCGTCGCCGAGGACGGCCACGTGCGTCTGCCTCCGCAGGCCGCCCCGCCCGTCCAGGCCTCCGCCAAGAGGGGTGGCAAGGCCAAGGGCAAGCGGCCCTGAGACGGGCGACCAGGAGATGGGGAGGACTGCTATTCAGGAGACGGTGATCACACCGCTCCATCCCCCGGAGGAGGGCCGGGCGGAGAATCTTTGGTTCCGTTTTCTTTGTGTTCAAATTTCAATAAAAGAGCAGTTTCCTCCATCTCCGGGTCCTCAGGGGGCTCGGAGAGCTGTGGCCGGTCAAACGCCGGACCACACTCATTCTCCCCCTTCACCAGCTGGCAGCAGTAGACGGCTCGAGGATGCAACCAAGCCTCCTCATGTACCCCCTGCCCACTCGTGGAATCAGGTAAGTGTTGCACAGCACATTCACACCTCGTTGCGGGCCGCCTCCACGAGACAGCCGCCCCAGCCCGGTACCTGCATTCCACCTCGCTGCCCCACGGTGGGTACGCCAGTGGTTCCTTTGGTCCCGCTTGTACGGTCTCTGCGAGCCTGGCTAGCGCTCCCCAGTCCGTCTCGCTGGCTCATTCGAACCATCAGGCTTGGCTATGCGATTCAGTTCGCCCGGCGTCCCCCCAGGTTCATGGGCGTCCGCTTCACTTCGGTGAATGCTGCAGATGCCCATGTCCTGCGTGCGGAGATCGCAGTCCTACTGGTGAAGGACGAGATAGAGCCGGTCCCTCCAGCCGATATGAAGACAGGCTTCTACACGCCGTACTTCATTGTACCCAAGAAAACCGGTGGGTTACGGCCAATCTTGGACCTGCGAGTTCTGAATCGGAGCCTTCACAAGCTACCGTTCAAGATGCTCATGCAGAAACGCATTTTCGAGTGCATCCGTCCCCGAGATTGGTTTGCAGTGATCGACCTGAAGGACGCGTACTTTCATGTCTCGATTCTCCCTCGACACAGGCCATTTCTGCGCTTTGCGTTCGAGGGTCAAGCATATCAGTACAAAGTCCGGCCCTTCGGGCTGTCCCTGTCCCCCCGTGTCTTTACGAAGGTCACGGAGGGGGCCCTTGTGCCCATGAGAGAACAGGGCGTTCGCATCCTCAACTATCTCGACGACTGGCTCATTCTAGCACAATCCAGGGATCAGTTGTGCGAACACAGGGACCTGGTGCTCAGACACCTCAGCCAGTTGGGTCTTCGGGTCAACTGGGAAAAGAGCAAACTCGCCCCCGTGCAGAGGATTTCTTTTCTCGGTATGGAGTTGGATTCAGTTGAACGGACGGCGCGCCTCACAGAGGAGCGCGTCCGGTCAATGCTGAACTGCCTGAACACGTTTCAAGGCAGGATGAAGGTCCCACTGAAAAATTTTAGAGGCACCTGGGGCATATGGCGGCCGCGGCGGCAGTAACACCGCTCGGCCTGCTTCATATGAGACAGCTTCAGCATTGGCTTCACGGCCGGGTCCCGAGATGGGCATGGCAACGCGGCACTCAGTATCAGTATCACTGAGTATCACACCGGCCTGCCACCAAACCTTCAGCCCGTGGTCAGACCCCTTGTTCCTTCGGGCCAGGGTGCCCTTGGAACAGGTGTCCAGGCATGCTGTGGTTTTCACAGATGCCTCTGCCATGGGCTGGGGGGCCACGTACAACGGACATGCAGTGTCAGGGGTTTGGACGGGCCCGCACCTGCATTGGCACATCAACTGCCTCGAGTTGCTAGCAGTACATCTTGCGCTGAGCCGCCTCAAAAGGCTGTTACGGTGCAAAGATGTATTGGTCCGTACCGACAACACTGCGACCGTTGCGTACATCAACCGACAAGGTGGTCTGTGCTCCCGTCGCATGTCGCAACTCGCCCGCCATCTCCTGAGTGTCTGAGGTCACTTCGGGCCATTCATGTCCATGGTGTGCGCAACCGTGTGGCCGACGAGCTGTCACGAGCTGTGCTCCCGGGAGAATGGCGACTCCACCCCCAGGTGGTCCAGCTGATCTGGAGACAGTTCGGGGTGGCACAGGTCGACCTGTTTGCTTCCCCAGAAACGTCCCACTGCCAGTGGTTTTATTCGCTGACCGAGGGCACACTCGGCTCGGATGCACTCGCGCACAGCTGGCCCCGGGGCCTGTGCAAATATGCGATTCCCCCAGTGAGCCTACTTGCACAGACGCAGTGCAAGGTCAGGGAGGACGAGGAGCAGGTCCTGTTGGTGGCGCCGTACTGGCCCAACCGGACTTGGTTTCCGGAGCTTATGCTCCTCGCGACAGCCCCTCCCTGGCCGATTCCTCTGAGGAAGGACCTTCTGACTCAGAGATGGGGCACCCTTTGGCACCCGCGTCCAGACCTCTGGAAACTTCATGTCTGGTCCCTGGACGGGACGCGGAGGTTCTAGGTGACTTACCCCAAGAGGTAGTTAACACCATCACTTCGGCACGAGCACCGTCTACGAGACAGGCTTATGCCTCGAAGTGGAACCTGTTCATCGAATGGTGTTCTTCTCGCCGAGAAGACCACTCCCCACTCCCTTCAGGGACCAGGTGGTGAACCTGCAAGCTCTGCCCTTGGAGGAGGCAGACCCAGCCCTAGCTTTGCTCTGTCCCGTCCGCGCTCTGCGGATCTACGTGGATAGAACGCAAAGCTTCAGGACCTCAGATCAGCTCTTTGTCTGTCACGGAGGCCAGCAGAAGGGAAAGGCTGTCTCAAAGCAGAGGATGGCCCACTGGATAGTGGATGCCATCACCTTGGCCTACCAAGCACAAGGTGTGCCCTGTCCACTCAGGGTGCGAGCACACTCTACTAGAAGTGTTGCATCCTCCTGGGCGCTGGCACGTGGCGCCTCGCTGTCAGACATCTGTAGAGCTGCGGGCTGGGCGACACCCAACACGTTCGCTAGATTCTATAGCCTATGTGTAGAGCCGGTTTCCTCCTGTGTTCTCATCTCAAAGGGGTAGAAGCACTGAGAGGCCCTGGCTCTTGTCGGCTTGCTGCGCTACGGCCCTTACATTCTCCAGAAGCAAACTCTGTCGAGTCCTCTGTCGGTGCCGGACGTGGCGGAGCGTCTGGCATCAGGCCCTTTGCCGCTGAATCCTGGAGAACCGGTACTGGCCTGTGTTTATATGAGTGACCCTGCGGGGATCCCATATATTTTTCCACAATTGCTCCTAACGGAAGCCCGTGTCTTTCCCTTGGGAGAGCCCCCCCTTCAGTGGGGCTGGAGCCCCCTCTCGGTTGCGAGCTACGGCTCAGCATTGTACTCCACATAACTCCTTCGGGGTACGATGTGGGTTCCGCAGCGTTCCCTTCCACTAGGGCACGCTTTCCCAGTGTTATCCAATAGTCACTGAGCGGGTCATGCGGAACAGCAGTGATGGACTTCTCTGTGTGAGCCCCGTCTCATCAGGTAAGAGAGCTCAGGAGGCTCACACAGGGCACTGGAAGGGGGCAGAGGCCATGGCGCTTTGGTAGGGATTCCTATTCGTCGGTCTCCGACGTGGCGTCGGAAGTGACCGACTGAATGGGAACGTCTCGGTTGCGTACAGTGGGGAGAACAAGTATTTGATACACTGCCGATTTTGCAGGTTTGCCTACTTACAAAGCATGTAGAGGTCTGTAATTTTTATCATAGGTACACTTCAACTGTGAGAGACGGAATCTAAAACAAAAATCCAGAAAATCACATTGTAGTCTTGTTCTCCCCACTGTACTTGTATTTCCATCTTCAATTAGAAAATTTGACCAGCTTTTGAGTGAAATAATAAGATCAAAATTCATGTATTTAATAAAAGTAAGGCTTTGTTTATAGTTATTCTGCCTTGCGTATATACATTAAATTGAACAGCTGTGTGGGAAGCCCTCAGATGATCTGGGATCTCCTACTCAAATAAAATTGGAGTGGCATAGTCAAGGGCAGTTTAAAAAGCACCCATTGCCCCATTACAGTAACTAAAATCAGAAATATATTAATGTAAATGTTTTGTAGAATCTATATTAACAATATATTTTGGCATAGTCCACATGAGAACAATGAGAACAAAACTGAATTACAGCTCATGGTGGAGAGTACACATTTAGATGCGCTTTATTTTCATTTTTACATTACATTGTTATTTTCAAAAGATAAACAGCAACCTGTAATATCAAATAAAATATATAGCAAACGTCAGATCTCCAGCCAGCAGAAGAATCCCCCATATACATTCATTCAAGCTTTTACGAGAGAATTTTATTGCTCACTGAGCCTCATGCCCTGCCAATATTAACAATGGTGAGATATCTGAAACACACCATCATAAATCAGTGCAGTGTTAAACTGTTAATCTCTCCCTTTGGCTCATATGAGTCACATTCTAGACTGATTCATATATGTTTGGCTATAGTCATGCATTATTTTATCTTGCTGCAGTAACAGGCACGTTTGTCCCAGTTTTTTATGCAAGCAAACACAATCTCAGTTGTGAGTGCATATATACGAGTTGGGAGTGAGAATGTGTAGCATATATACATCCACACGCACAGAAAATACTCTGTTGACCCCTTACTGCACATCCCCCATTTTGGCAAGTGGGGCATAAATGACATACTCAAAATAAAAAGGTTGCTGCTCATAAGTCATTCTGAATAGACACATAACCAACATATATTTAGAAAAATGAAACTTGGCAGTTTACAGTTCAAGACTCAGAAAACTTACTATTATTAATATGGAGATATATAAGCTCAAACATAAAAAACAAAAATAAAAATATTAAGAATATAATTTTAGTAACACTTTATTTGGTAACTCTTTAGATTACAGCCCGGAAAGTACTGTGTAACTAAAGCGAATTTACAACGTAACTTTCAGTAATTATAGTGTAACTATAAAGTAAGTACGTGTAGTTATAAGGGAACAATATGTAATATTTGGGAATAAAGGGGTAACTATCAGGAAAATTAACAAATGATTTACTGAAAGTATTTTTTAATTAAGGGGTAATTATCCATGTAGTTACAGGGTAAGTGGTGCTTGTTATTTCATGTAGTTACAGGGTAAATATGAATCTGCGGGCTGTTAATAGTTTCATGTAGTTACAATAAAAAAGTACAAAATCTGATATCACTCAGAAACATTTATTGAAAAACAACTTAATTCAAAACAGATTTATGACACTTCTTATTCATTTTTTTAAAATAAACTTTTCATTTCAAATAATAACGTCCTGACAGAAAGTGGCATGTTTTGTCCCTTTTTTGTTTCTCGATTGGCTTCTCCTCCTCTTGTTCCTCTTTTTCTTTTTCGTTATTTCCACTGATGGATCTTAAGAGCAATCCCATGTCTTTTGATATTCTGTATTATTATTTATTAAAAGAAAAAGTACATCCAGAAATGATCTCATAATTTACTAATCTTTTCACATCCGACCAACTGTTACCAGCGGTGTGAGTAAAGAAGCTTCAAGCTTTCATGACGTTCCTCGCGCGAGTGGCGACTCTGTCTCTCTGGCGTCTCTGTCTTCTAGTCTTGTTTGTTTCTCATTGCTATTATCATATATTATGTTATTGTTTGTTTACTGTTGTGAGCATTAATTGAAAAAAATGAAAATAAAAACAGACGGCATCCGACATCCGCGTGACCAGTCACGCTTCAAGTTACGTCAAGCGTGAACTCAACCCTCTCATTCACGCAGATGACTGCTGGTCGGAAGCGATAGTTTACCATTTAATTTTTTTTTTTAAATATTGGTATTTTTCTTACAAACACTTAACGTTTCACTTCAGAAGACATTGATTCATCAATTGGGATCGTATGGATTGCTGTATGTGCTGTTTGATGCTTCAACTTTTAGGAACCCAAATGAGTTTTCATTAGCAGAGATTATTTATTTTTCTGTGTTCATCTGAAGAAAGAAAGTTGTATACATCTCGGATGGCATGAGGGTAAAAGATGAGTAAACGGTGAGGACATTTCTGCGTGCACTGTATTTTCTTTAAATACATAAGACATAGGATTCCTTCTTAAGAGTCATCTGTGGCAAGAACGAATAAGAAGAGGAACAAGAGGAGGAGAAGCCAAGCAAGAGAAACGAATAAGTGTTGTAAATCTGTTTTAAAAACGTTGTTTTTTAAATAAAGATTTCCGAGTGATATCAGATTGTGTACGTGTTTTATTGTACGTACCCTGTAACTACATGAAACAAGAGGGGAACAAGCACCACTTTAATTTACAGCCCGTAGATTCATACTTACCCTGTAACTACATGGATAATTACCCCTTAATTAAAAAATACTTACAGTATAAATAATTTGTTAATTTTCCTGGTAGTTCCCCCTTTATTCCCCAAATATTACATATTGTTCCCTTATAATTACACGAACTTACTTTATAGTTACACTATAATTACCGAAAGTTACGCTGTAAATTTGCTTTACTTACGCAGTACTTTCTGGCCTGTAATCTAAAGCGTTACCCTTTATTTTATGGTTCAGATCTCGCTATTAACTAGTTGCTTATTAGCATGCATATTATTAGGATATTGGCTGTTTGTTAGTACTTATAAAGCACATATTAATGCCTTATTCTGCATGACCTTATTCTTCATCCCTTAATACTACCCAATACCTGAACTTAAACACTACAAAAACTAACTAACTATAAGCAGTAAATTAGGAGTTTATTGAGGCAAAAGTCGTAGTTAATAGTGAATATGTGTTCCCCATACTAAAGTGTTACCATAAGTATTAAATGCATAAAACTATTATGTGGATGTGGTATAACTACTTATGACTACAATTAATGTGAAGCCACAAGTGTGGTCATGCTTCATTTCAAATCTGAGGAGGATCTCTAAAACTATGCATTTTATAAATAATTACCTAAGATCATGTCATGTGTGTTTTTAGATAAGTCTCTGTGTGGCGCGGAGAACTGCCCATTCACGATTCTGTTTTCTCTCGACGAATGTTAGCACCTCTGCCGGTATGAGACTTAATCTTCATTATTCTTTTATAATTATTCTTTTGTTTTTATTCAGCCATTATTAGCCTTTATTCTGGCATTACATTGCTTGCCCATCAACACCACTTTCAGCCCAGATTCTTTAATCCACCTATTACCTGAAATCTTTCTAAGAAAAAAGAAAGAAAAAAAAAAGAAAAGAAAGAAAGAAAGAAAAGAAAAGGCATATTCTTGGGAATTTATGAGAATTCTAGAATCCTAGCACGACAGGTGCAATAGAGCTACAATTAGCATCAAGCTACATAACACAATTAAAAGGAAAACCATACTTTAAACCATAAGCGATCTAATATAGATTTTGGTCATATAATGTTGTTGAAATATGTTGTATTTAGCATTTTATATGGAGCTAAGCGCTACACCTGCTTAGCATGCATACTGTAAACATTCTTTATTCAATATACCCCAAATCGCATGAAAATCACACACAAACCATATACTCTTGTAATCGTGTTTATTCTCTTCATTTTTGACGTGTAAAAACGTTTTTTTGGCTTTGTTTTTCACGGAGCTGCTAAGGAGGAAGTTTACACAGGACGTGGTCATGCAGAAGGCTGGAGTTGTGCACGTAAGATGATTGCCAGCTGTAGAGATTGAATAAGTCATAACTGAGGAAAAACACAGAAAAGAACAGACAGAGCTCGCTCTGAACACTCTTTTAGCTCTTCAGATCGCATAATTCAGTGGGAAATGGATAGAAATGGTATTCTGTATGACAAAATATTTTGCAAACGTGAGAATAAATCAATATTTATCCAAATATGCACACTTTGAACTAAGAGCCCTAACGGACGCTGCCTAGTGCATCTATGTCAGGGGTGTCCAAACTCGGTCCTGGAAGACCAGTGTCCTGCAGAGTTTAGCTCCAACTTGCCTCAACACACCTGCCTGGGAGTTTCTAGTATGCCTAGTAAGACCTTGATCAGATGGTTCAGGTGTGTTTAACTGGGGTTGGCGCTAGACACTGGCCCTCCAGGAGAAGGATTGGACACCCCTGATCTACACAAATAAACTGGAATTCATACGAGTGTTGATATTCTATTCAAAATATCATTTGAATTACAGATTGATTATTTTGCACTCCTGACATAAATTAAGAAATTATTGTCACTGCAACCTAGTTTTATCATAAACAGTGGTCAAATATCGAAGCTGGAGTCTTTAATGTTTCTAATGATACTCAGTTTGTCCAGAACAAGTAAGAGTATGATGTTTTAAAGTGCAGTAAATGTTGAGTTAAACACGTCTTCTGATGCATATTTGACATGCTCCAATAATGTGCATAACTGAATCATACAGACACATTGAGCAGACTTGTCTTTGAAGGAACCTCTTGACTTCTCTCTGACCTAGACAAATGACTCTGCAGTCACACATGAGCCCTTTGATGGCACGGTATAACAGATGCATTGTCTATGCTAAAACCTGGGACTGCTGTGATATGAACCTGCCACAGCTGAAATGGCCAAACGCCCTCTCCATTTCTTACAGCCAACCCTTGTCTGGACTCCTCTGTGCCAGGCCAGGAACCAGAGGGCTTCCCTTGCTTGGATGTTCTGTTCTGTGTTTTTCCCTTTTCTCTAGCCTCTGTCAGTCCTTTCTTCACCCTCCCCTGCAGAGGCATTGGCAGGGCTGCATGCTGTGCCATTCCCTGATGCCTGTGCTGGTTAGGCTGCTGCCAGCCTGATAGTCTGCACTATTTATTTGTTTTTGCAGTGTTTTGTGTTACTGTTGCATGCCAAGATTTTTGCGGAATACAGTAGAAAATATGCATGATACAGAGGCAGAAAGATTAAGTATTATCCTTCCCTTTAGTAATATCTTATTTTGCACCACCAACACGTGACTTAATTCGGAGGATTCCATCAATGCCTCAGCAATATTTTCATACTGTTACTGTATGTTTGTATGTCACAATCAGTGGTGTGTTTAACCACAACATGTTTTATAGTCTTTATTAATATATGAATCTGTTTTTAAGACATTAGAAAGTCATTTTAATTTTAATTATTTTAATCACTTTTATTCACTTTTATTCAATTGATCAACAGTGACGGTAAAGACTTGTACGTTGCTACAAAAAAATTCCATTTCAAATAAATGTTGTTCTTTAGAATTTTTTATTCATCAAACAATCCTGAAAATAAAGTATTACGATGTCCACAAAAAAAAGCAGAACAACAATTTTCAACATTGAGAATAATAATAAATGTTTCTTGACCACAAAATCAGCATTAACTGATTTCAGAAAGATCATGTGACTGAAGACTGACTGGAGTAATGGCTGAAAATTCAGCTTTGGAATTCAGGAATAAATTACTATACTATAACACGTTTTTTTAGGTCACACTTTAGTTTAGGGTCCTATTAACTATTGACTTTTGCCTTAATAAGATCATAATTACTGCTAATAGTTAATAGGAAGTTGTTAAGTTTAGGTATTGGGTAGGATTAGGAATGTAGAATATGGTCATGCAGAATAAGGCATTAATATGTGCTTTTTAAGTACTAATAAACAGCCAATATCATAGTAATATGTATACTAATAAGTTAATAGTGAGAATTGGAACCTAAACTAAAGTGTTACCATTTCTTATATTAAAACAGAAAAAAGTTATTTTAAATAGTAAAAATATTTCACATATTACTATATTTGTAATTAAATAAATGCAGACTTATGGTGAGCATAATATTTTCTTTCAAAAACATAAAAAAAAAATCATACTGACTAACTCTAAATTTTGAATGATAGAGTGAATGGTTCACACAGATAAGTATTATCCTTCCCGTTAGTCGTCTTCACTTGACTCTTGGGACATTGGCACATTAACTCCATCAAGGATTCCGTCAAAGCCTCAGCAATATTTGAATATTATGTATTTGCTTGACACAAAAACCCAGAAATGTTTAACTACAACATATTTTTTAATCTTTATATTATTAATACATTAACAAAAATATTAAAATTTATACTATTAGATATGCAATATATAGATATTTTATAAAAAAAAAAATATATATAAAAAAAAAAGGTGTTAAATGTGTTATATTTGGGTCTGTTCCTCATACAAAGTTATCTTCTGACGACTGGTAATATGCACAAAGAGAACAGTAAAACTATACTTTTGGAGCTGCAGCTCATGCATAAATAAAATCCTTTTCTGTCTTACGGAAAACAGAAAATAAAAAAATAAATGATGACAGACTTTTCATTTATTTGAACTTTTTAAGGTTTTCCTCAGGTAAAGTCGTAGAATCCAGAGTGGCATTTGAAAGGCAAAACAAAAATGACATTAGGTTCAGGATAAATGTTGCTAGAATGCCGCTTCTTTATGAGAGTGTGTTGTTAAAGGCATGTTGATACAATCTTTAAGTTAAAGCACAGAGCAGCTAACTTTCCTAATGAGATCTTTGATGTTTTAAAGCACAGACCAAAGGGACCAAGTGAGGGGAGCAACTTTGCTTGTCAATAAGGCAAAGCCAAACTGACTGAAACTATTAAAATGAGCTTGTGTAAAAGAATGTAATACAATTATTGTGTTTACAAAATGCAGATAAATTATAATCTGTATATATATTGATTTTCCAATGTTTACTATTCATTATTATCTGCAAAAAAATTCAAATAATAAAACAATTCATCATTATCTGCACAAATTCTGCATGAATCTCTGGTTTAGCTTAATCAGTGTATGTGCTAATTAGAGAGATTATATTTATTAATATCATTTATGATAATTGGAATCATTCGGTGGAAGGAGCATACTAAGAGGATGTAGATATTATTTGTGGATGTTGTATTAGAAAACAAGGTGCAGAAGATACACAGAGAGAGCCAGAAGTAAAATGAGAGGGGACTGAAGGGCAACCACAGAGTCCCGGGGCTCATACCATGATGGTAAACAAACTCAGGGTTATGAGATTAGTTCCCTTTCAGTCGGTCACGTTCGACGTACGTCGGACGTCACCAACGAATTGGGATCACTTCTGGGAGCCCCTATCAGCTTCAAGTGTATAGAGAACAGGCCAATGGCCATTGGCGTGCAAGATTTGCATCTTGCGCTCCGCCCCGCACCACGGGTATAAACAGGAAGCGGATGCAGCGCACATTTGTCATTCACTTCGGAGCCGAACGGCGTTGATGAAGCACTGTTCCTGTCAAAGCAGAGAGAGAGAGAGAACGAGAGAAACACCTTGTGCTGGGAGAGAAGGCACATTCAGCGCGACCGCGTGCTCACTGTCTTTAAGAGCAAAACTGCTGTTTTCACAGCACTGTTTGTTGGTTCGGTGAGGGCGTTCCACAGTGAGAGCAGACACAGGCTGCACTACATTCCTGTGCCTGCCGCGGTTGTCCCTGGGTGCTTCAGCACTGAAAGAGCGTTTCCTCTAAAAGAGCAACACGATGCGGTCTGGATGCGGTCGTTCCCTGTCGCCAGCTGACGGTCACAATCGTTGTCTTACGTGCCTGGGCATTCAGCACGCTGAGGCAGCGTTTGTAGATAGTTCATGTTCCCACTGCGGGAACATGACTATCTCGGCGCTTAGGTCGAGACTCACCTACCTTCGGGAAGGTGGAGTCCCCTTACCTATGCCCCGATCTAGTGCTATTCCTGCCCAGCAGAATAGACCTACTTCGGCGAATAGCCAGGGTGATCTGAGGATCACGTTTAGGGCACACCTGCTGAGCCAACCTCCGTGGGCCCCTAATCCCTCTGAAGCGTCCCAGCCGGTTGAGCTTCCGGAGGAAATCACTGGCCCCTCCCGGGGGGGTCCAGCGGTGACCTTTAGAGCTCCAGCAGATGATAGGATGTCGGTCGCTGCATTGGAGGGGGAGTTTCAGTCCTCGGGGGATGAAGACTCGGCTGCGTTGCCTCCCTCTGGGAGAGTAGCGTTGCCCAAAACGGACCCTGAGCTGACGGCTATGCTTTTCCGGGCCGCCGAAAAGGTCGGGCTCGTGTGGAACCCTCCACCATGTCCCGAGCCTTCTAGGCTGGATGATTGGTTTCTCGGGGCGGCTCGCGCTGGTTCTCAGTGTCCTGTCCTCTCAGGTGCCTTTCTTCCCGGAGGTGCATGAGGAGCTCACAAGGTTGTGGACGGCACCTTTTTCTGCCAGAAACCGGCCGAGTGGCTCCTCCCTCCTCACTACCCTCGTACCCAGCCAAAGGGTACATGGGGATCCCGCCGGTGGAACGGGCTGTCGCAATGCAACTGTGTCCGGCGTCCGCTTCCACCTGGCGCGGTGACCCACGCCACCAATCCAAGGCCTGTAAGTTCTCCTCCAGTCTGACTGGGAAGGTTTACAAGGCCTGTGGACAGGCTGCGTCCACCTTGCATGCCATGGCGTTGCTCCAGGTGCACCAGGCCCAGGCACTCATGGACATGCACAAGGGTAGGCCTGACCCAGAGCTCCTCTGGGAGCTCCGGACGGTGACGGACCTCGCTCTCCGGGCGACGAAAGTCACCGCCCGTTCCATTGGTCAGGCAATGTCCACTCTTGTGGTCCAGGAGCGACATCTCTGGCTCAACCTGGCCGATATGAGGGAGACCGATAAATATTGGTTCCTGGACTCTCCCATTTCCCAGGTTGGGTTATTCAGCTTTGCCCAGCAGTTCTCGGCCGTCCAGAAGCAGACGGAGGCTATTAAACACATCCTGCCCCAGCGGTCAGCTGCTGCCTCCACCCAGCCCCTCTGCCTGCTCGTCGCTGAGGGCGGCCCTCCACCACCCCCGGTCCCGCCCAAGCCCAGCAGCAGCCACCACCAGGGCAACGGCGTGGAGCCGGCCGCGGGAAGGCCGTCCAGCCTGCTCAGGCTGCTGCCAAGCCAGGTGGCAAGCGCCGTCGTAAGAGACCCTGAGACAGGCCACCCAGAGATGAAGGGGACAGCTCTTCAGGAGGTGGTGACAGCACCGCTCCTTCTCCTGGAGGAGGGCCGGGAGAGAATCTTTTGTTCAAATTTGATTTCTGTTCTGCCACTGGCCTTCGTGCCAGTGGTACCCAAAACTTCACTAAAAGAGCTGTTTCCAAAATCTCTGGGTGCCAAGAGAGCGCGCTTGGCGGTGTACGACACTCCCATGCCTTGTCACCCTCCGGTGCCTCTCTCATCGCCAGCAGGGGTTGCTGGCTGTGTCCAGGACTCACACAAGAGGCCTCCTCACACCCGTGCGGCCCCTCAGCGGAAGCAGGTAAGTGTTGCATTGCACACTCAGACCCCACTTCGGGCCGCTATGCCGTCCGAGTCAGGTCCCTGCACCCGCTGCGTCTGTGGTGTCGTTGGTCCCGCTGGTTCGGTCGCTGGGAGCCCCCCAAGTTCAGGGGCGTTCACTTCACCTCTGTGTCGAAGGAGGACGCCCCCATGCTACGGGCGGAGATCGCAGTCCTACTGGCGAAGGACGTGATGGAGCTGGTCCCTCCAGCCGATATGAAGACAGGCTTCTGCAGCCCGTACTTCATTGTACCCAAGAAAGGTGGCGGGTTACGGCCAAACTTGAATATGCGGTTTTTAAATGGTCCCTTCACAGGCTGCCGTTCAGAATGCTAACGCAAAAACGCATCTTCAGTTGCATCCGTCCCCAGGATTGGTTTGCAGCGATCGACCTGAAGGACGTGTACTTTCATGTCTCGATTCTCCCTCGACACAGGCCGTTTCTACGCTTTGCGTTCGAGGGAAGGGCATATCAGTACAGAGTCCTACCCTTCGGGATGTCCCTGTCGCCCCGTGTCTTCACGAAGGTCGCGGAGGTGGCCATTGCTCCCATGAGAGAGCATGGGGTTCGCATCCTCAACTACCTCGACGACTGGCTGATCCTAGCTCAGTCGCCAGCGCAGTTGTGCGAACACAGGGACATGCCGCTCAGTCACCTCAGCCGGTTGGGACTTCGGGTCAACTGGGAAAAGAGCAAACTCTGCCCCGTGCAGAGGATCTCTTTTCTCGGTATGGAGCTGGACTCGGTCAATCTGACAGCGCGACTCACATAGGAGAGCGTCCAGTCGGTGTTGAACTGCTTGAATTCGTTCAAACGCAGGACAGCGGTACCACTGAAACAATTTCAGAGGCTCCTCGACGAGAAGACCCCCGAAGATATTCGATCAGTTCTGTGCTTTCCGTCCTGCAAGAAGGGTTGGAGCGAAGGCTGTCTCCCTCCACCCTCAATGTGTATGTTGCCGCTATCGCCGCAAATCACGACATGGTTGATGGTAAGTCCTTAGGGAAGCACGATCTGATCGTCAGGTTCCTGAGGGGGGAGAGGAGATTAAATCCGCCTAGCCCTCACTCTATACCCTCTTGGGACTTATCTCTGGTGCTAACCGCACTGCAGAGGGCTCCCTTTTGAACCTTTGCAGTCAGCAGAGTTAAAAATCCTGTCTTGGAAGACAGTACTCCTGACTGCATTGGCTTCCATCAAGAGGGTAGGGGACCTGCAGGCATTTTCGGTCGACGAATCGTGCCTGGAATTCGGGGCGGGTAACTCTCATGTAATCCTGAGACCCCGGCCCGGATATGTGCCCAAGGTCCCCACCACTCCCTTTCGGGACCAGGTGGTGAACCTGCAAGCGCTGCCTTCGGAGGAGGCAGAACCAGCCCTGGCTTTTCTCTGTCCCGTTCGCGCTCTGCGGACTTACGTGGACAGAACGCAAAGCTTCAGGACCTCAGAACAGCTCTTCATCTGTTACAGAGGCCAGCAGAAGGGAAAGGCTGTCTCCAAGCAGAGGATGGCTCACTGGATAGTGGATGCCATCACCTTGGCGTATGAAACCCAAGGCATGCCTTGCCCGCTTGGGTTGAGGGCCCACTCCACTAGGAGTGTGGCCTCTTCCTGGGCGCTGGCGCATGGCGCCTCACTGACAGATATATGTAGAGCTGCGGGCTAGGCGACACCTAACACGTTCGCTAGATTCTATAGCCTCCATGTAAAGCTGGTTTCTTCCCGTGTGCTCGCTTCAAATAGCCAGTAACACCAAAGTGCCCGCTCTTGTGTCGGCTTGCTGCGCCATTCCCCTCCTCATGGACTGGATATGTGCGCTGATATGCTCCAGTTGAGTTCCCCAGGTTGGCGAACCCTGTTGAGTTCCTCCGCAACCCGCGGCACTCAGACGTGGCGGAGCGTCCGACGCCAGGTCTAACACTCGTATGCATTGGTGGAACTTGTGTTAGGCTGGGTATCCATATGTTGTGACCCCTACGGTGGTCCCACATGCGTATTCTTCCACGGTACAGCTCCCTACGGCGAGCCCGTGTCTTTCCCTTGGCAGAGCTCGCTCTGCCGTCTCTGTGCGGTGTAGTCCCCTGCCTGCATTGGCCGGGGCCACCCCTGGGACTTCCGTATGTTGTACTGCCCACAGCCAGTCCATACGTGTATATTATACATGATACCTCCCTACGGGTAGGATGTGGCTTCTGCAGCGGCCCCCCTGGGCATGCTTTTCCAGCATTATCCAATACTCTGCTGAGTGGGTCTTGCGGAACAGCAGCAGTGACTCTCCCTGCGTGAGTTCCCCGCCCCGAACAGACGGGGGTCTGAGGGGCTTTCGCTGGGCGCTGGAAGTGGTAGTAACTGTGGCATTTTCCATAGGGATCCCAATTCGACTGAAAGGGAACATCTCGGTTACGTATGTAACCCTCGTTCCCTGAAGGAGGGAACGGAGACGTACGTCCCGTCGCCACAGTTGCTGTACCATCACTGCATGACCGAGTCACTAGTGGTCACTAGAGTCACCCGTTCTCTATACACTCAAAGCTGATAGGGGCTCCCAGAAGTGATCCCAATTCGTCTGTGACATCCGACGTACGTCTCCGTTCCCTCCTTCAGGGAACGAGGGTTACATACGTAACCGAGACGTTTTAAATTGACAAAACTGAACCAATCCAATCAGGTTTTGTTGGTATGACACTGATCATCAACTTTCTCTGTCAACTCAGGCTTTGATCCTGAGTTCATGGAGCCAGCCCTGATGATTCTCCTCTTCTAGGGTCAGAAAGAAGACATTAAATTATGTTTTATTAACAAAGTTCGGGAGAAACACGTTCAAATGATCTATACAATCATCATGTCATTCCAACCAGCTGTCAGCAATCAGTAATCAACATGTCTACCCAATCAGCACAAGTGGAGGATTACATAAATACCCAGTCAACTCACCAATGTTCCTCTACAGTTTTTCAGCATTTCACCCGCCCTACTTTCCCAACATGTCCGAGATCGAGCTCTTCCCGTCCAATGAATGATCTTTTGTCTTTGGGGTATCTTTGCCACAATCCTCTACCGTTATCTCGCGAGCGTCAGGCCAAACAAATGGGTCCCAGCATTTTTCCCTACCAGTGGCCTACAGCTCCTTCAGCTGACCCTAGTGTGAGGGTTAACGATGAAACCTTATCAGCTAAATTCTTCAGCTCCAGCTTGTTCTCTCACTCAAGCCTACAAGCTCACCATATCTGCCTCAATTAACACCATCAATCCAGTAAAATAGTGAAAATATTCTACTTCACTGCCGCAGCAGTGTCTTCCCACCCGCTCCCGTAGGAGCCCACTTTGTTCTTGTATTCCCGCAGCAGTGTTATCTCCTCTGCTCCCGCAGGAGCTCCATCTCTGGCTAACCTTCTCCACTACCGCAGAAGTCTCTTCTGCTCCCACAGGAGCCCAATTTCTCTGGCTAACCTTGCCTTCATGGCCGCAGCAGTGATGTTCCCTCTGTTCCCACAGGAGCTCAGTTTCTATGGGAAATTTCTCCACTGCCGCAGCAGTGATGTTCCCTCTGCTCCCGCAGGAGCTCAGGTCTTCTGGCTATTCTCTCCACTACTGCAGCAGTGCTGTTCCCTCATGCTCCTGCAGGAGCTCAGTTTCTCTGGAAATTTTCTCTACTGCAACAGCAGTGATGTTCCCTCACATTCCCGCCAGAGCTCAGTTTCTCTGGGAAATTTCTCCACTGCCGCAGCAGTGATGTTCCCTCTGCTCCCGCAGGAGCTCAGTTTCTATGGGAAATTTCTCCACTGCCGCAGCAGTGATGTTCCCTCTGCTCCCGCAGGAGCTCAGTCCTTCTGACTAATTTCTCCACTGCCACAGCAGTGATGTTCCATCGGCTCCCGCAGGAGCTCAGTTCTTCTGACTAATTTCTCCACTGCCGCAGCAGTGATGTTTTCCTCGGCTTCCGCAGGAGCTCAACTCTGTCTAAACTCACCTTCACTGCCGCAGCAGTAATGTTTTCATCCAACATGACGAGAACTCTCCCGGTCCTTCAAACTAACCCTTCAAACAGCACAATCAGCCTACGCACTGTAATTTTTGGGGGTCATCAGTAATGTTTCCGGCTGCTGTCCTGCACTGGTTTGCAATTTTTGTGGAGTACTCTGGGTTCGGACCAAATACCGAGCTCAGAGCCCTCTCCTCGGACAGCACGCCGAATACGCATACTATTACGCATACTATTTACTGTGATTATTTGTAAGTGTGAACTCTTGAAATGATGTTTTATTAACAAAGTTCGGGAAGAACACGTTCAAATGATCTATCCAATCATCATGTCATTCCAACCAGCTGTCAGCAATCAGTAATCAACATGTCTACCCAATCAGCACAAGTGGAGGATTATATAAATACCCAGTCAACTCACCAATGTTCCTCGACAGTTTTTCAGCATCCCTCCGCCACCCCGTCTTCCTCACACTCACCTTTCCTAACCAGAGATACGGGTTACTTTCCTAACCAGAGATACGGGGGGAGTACTCTGGGTTCGGGCCAAATACCAAGCTCGGAGCCCTCTCCTCGGACAGCATGCCAAATACGCATACTATTACGCATGCTATTTACTATCTGATTATTTGTAAGTGTGAACTCGTGAAACATATTTAAAGTAGGGCTGGGTGATTTTTCAGATTAATTCGAATTTAATGTTTTGCCGCAATTTTATTATTTTTAAATCGAGAAATCGTGGTTTTGAATAAAAATGTTAGCAAACGTTATATGCATGTTGACAAATGACAAAAGAAAATGATCCGACCACCTGATGGCACGCCTGATTAACCGCTCTCGTGTGATGTGCTCAGTGAAAGTAGAACACATCACGTCAAGTGGCTGTTCACACAGAATGCGATATTGCGTTGAAAAAACAAGACGCGGGCAGTGGAATGGGAAAAAGCAAAGATATTAGACGCCAGCTGAACTTTCTTCTAACTTGAGCGCCGCGTTTTTAAAATGCCGTTTCATTGCTAAAGATGCGAGACACGAGTGCAACAGACGTGTGCAAACACATTCGCCACACATAAAAACAACAGAAAAAATAGCTCAATGGAAAACCTGTAAAGAACTACTACTGCATGTTTGATATTTCATGTTTGCATGACGGTGACAGGCTGAAAGGTGCTGTTATTTTCTGTTTTTTTACAAAGCATTTGCTGTTAATAATAGCATATTACTGGTGTTATTTATTGCTATTACTTTTTGGCTAAGAAATATTTAGCATTTTTCTTGTATTATTTCTGAGTATATAGGATATGTTTAAGATGAGTTCGTACAATATTTGCCTTCATATGTTGTGCATATTTTCTGCAAAGATATATATTAAATAAGTCCTTTGTTTTACATTTACACCATGTTGATCACTTTAGATGTGTGCACTTGGAATAGAACATTTTTAACCATGGTTAATAAAGATAATCATATTGTAATTACGTTTTTTAAGGTAACTAGTTAAACGTAAAAAAAAATTGAAATCGTGAATCGGTCAATCGTTCTGAGAAAATCGAGATTTCATTTTTTTTTTTTTTTTGCCATATTGCTCAGCCCTAATTTAAACTAAACTCCTTAAAGGAATAGTTCACCCAAAAATTCTGTCATCATTTACTCACCCTCAAGTTGTTCCAAACTTGTATGAATTTCTTTGTTCTGCTGAACACAAAAGAAGATATAATCATTTTATATCATTTTTGGGTGAACTATCCCTTTAAGGCAGTCATTTGTGCAAAAGTTGTTGCTGTTTCTGGAAACCTGTTTGCTTTGACCTCATATTTGGTGTTAATGCATTTATGCTTTTAATGTGCCTGGAATATGTTCATATTTTATATAGAGATACAATACATTGTATCTGTTAGGGCCTATATGTAGTGACTTTACTGGGTCAGACATGTGTCACTCTGCTCACAGCTGATTGGTCCAATTTCGGTTTGAGATCTATTACCTAGAACATAACCTGCCCTGGATCAGGTTAGCTGTGGAGCGTAAATTACTTGCTACATTACTTACTTGTTACTATGGCAGTGAACATCTCTAAAAGCCAAACCACTTTTATGGTGCCTAAAACCCAGGGTTGGCGCAAACTAAACTGATACATACCTGGCTAGCCACCTAATCCGGCTTCATGGAATAGGCCCCTGTTCCCCTTCGAGGGAACTCGCACGGCGTCGTGATGACGACACTTTGGGAATGCCCTCAGCGTAGCACATCTGAAGCATGAATAAAATCTATTCCAATCCTGATTGGTGTTGCGTCATGACATAGTAGATGACGGTGTACCCGGAAGGTACAAAGGGACGCCGGCTTGCACAACACATTAGCTTTTGCTCTTCAGCTAAGCGCTCTGTGTTTGTAAGTCTTGTTTGGTGTTGTTTGTCTCACTTCCACAAGCACGTAACTATGGCGAGCGAGCATTTCATACGGTGTGTGCCTCCGTGTCCCCGCTTCATTTCGGGCATGGACACACACCAGTTGTGTGTGCAATGTCGGGCCGCGCAGCACGCTCGGGCAGCTCTCGAGGGGGTTGCCTGCAGCGAATGCGAGAAGCTGCCGCTCAGGGTGTTGCGCTCACGGCTGGTTGTGTTTAATAAGGCCGACCAGGCTTGCGAGCTCCGTGGTTCTGTGGCGGCTGGATCATTGGGCTCGCAGATGGACTTGTCAGCGGGCCTCGAGACTGCTGAAGCACTTTCTCAGTCCTTGGCTGACAGTTCAGATGTTCTCTCTCCCCGCGTGGAAGCCCGCACTGCGGCTTCTTCCCCCGGGGTGGAGAACCCGATGCGCGAGCTGTCTGATTCTGAGGAAGCAGACGTGCTCAGTATCGAGGTGGGTGACGTTAATGCCCCAGACACAAAAGCCGCTTCATTCATAACTCAAGGCTCGCGAGCTCTTTGGTTCTGGTCCCGCGCCTGTTGAGGCAGCGCGGCGGCATAGATCATAGGGCTCGCAGATGAGTCTGACAGTCCGATGGTTTCCCTCCCCGTGCGGAAGCCCGCGCTGCAGCTTCTTCCCCCGGGGTGGAAAACCAGATGCTTGAACCGTCTGATTCTGAGGAATTAGACATGCTCAGCATCGAGGGAGTGAAGTAGTAATGAGAGCTCGCCACTTCAGAAAAAAAAAAAAAAAAAGAAGTTATGCAGTGCTCGATCTCGCGTTGCCGAGGCAGCGCGCAGATTAAGGGTCTGCAATAAGAGTGATCAAACGCGACCGGTGTGCATGTGATACTGTTTGGGTGCGAGGCAGGCAGTCAGCTTCTGAGGGTGCTGGCTGTGTTCATCTAGAAATATCTCGACGCGTACAGCAGTATGCTTCTCGGGTGTTTCAGCCTCGCGCCTTTGGACTTTCTTCTCGAGGGAGGAAAGCCAAAAAGATTGTGAACGGATCAATCTTGCGTTTGCTGAGGCAGCGTGTAGATGATGAGTCCGTATAAATAAACAGTATCATCTGGTGGTTATGGTTACATTTAATTCTGAGGAATTAAAATGAAATATTATCTGACTTTGAGAAGTTAGATATTTTTATTCAGCCTATCATTCAGACCATGCTCACTGGGGTGATTACGGCAGCATTTAATTCTGAGGAATTAAACGGGATGTTATCTGACTTTAAAGAGTTAGATATTATCAGCCTATCATCTAAAGCGTGTTCACTGGTCTGTATTCATCTAAGATGGTAGCAGGACATGCATGAGCAGTTTCCTGAGGGGGCTGTTTTTGTGCATTGTGAGGTTGCTCCTCCACGGAGCCCTCAGGAGATCGATGTTGTTCCCGCTGCCTCGGGCTTTGCGGGACACATCGGTTTCCAGTAATCTCGCAGTGTCCGCCCGAAATCGTTGCGGCCCTGTCGAGTTGCTCCCTTAGATGAGGCCCCTGCTGGCCAGCCCCCAAACTTCCATATTCCATCCTTCCATATCACAAGAAGTTCCTGAGGTTTGCTTTCGGGGGCGAAGCATTCCAATATCGGGTTCTTCCCTTCGGCCTAGCTGTTTCCCCTCGTGCGAGATGGCAGTTCGGCATCGAGATGTCGTTCTGGCCCATATCAGGTGCTTGGGGTTGAGACTCAACACAAAGAAGAGTGTGTTGACGCCCTCCCAGAGGACCACGTTCCTGGGGGTCGTATGGGACTCAACGACGATGCGGGCACAAATGTCCCCCGCACGCGTAGAGTCCATACTGGCGATGGTCTCCACGGTGAAGCTAGGCTGCAGCCTCACTGTGAAGCAGTTCCAGAGACTGCTGGGCCTCATGGCAGCAGCGTCCAACGTAATACCTTTTGGCCTGCTACACATGGGACCCCTACAGTGGTGGCTGAGAGCCAAGGGGTTTTCTGAGAGCCAAATCCATTCCGTATGATCAGGGAACGCCGTCTAGCAGTGTTATAATGTCCGAGAACCATACCCGGGTCGGCCAGAAGGGTGCTACTAGTAGTAGGCTGATCCCTTCTCGGCGGACCCGCTCCAAGACTCCCGGGAGCAGAGCGATCGGGGGAAATGCGTACAGGCGCAGCCTCGGCCACGTCTGTGTCATGGCATCCAGCCCCAGCGGAGCTGAATGCCAGAGAGAGAGAACCACAGTGGGCAGTGGGACGTCTCTTGAGACGCGAACAGGTCCACTTCCACTGGGCCGAATCTCACGCAACAGCGAGCAGATGCCTTCGTTCCCTCGTCATATGGAAGAAACCTTGGTTCATATGGAAGGAACCTTGGTTCCTGTCCCAAAGACCAGTGCTGGGAGCATCATGTTGCCGGAAAACCGTTTCAACAGATGCCTCCCTCACTGGTTGGGGCGCGGTCATGGACGGCCAATTTGCGAGATGTCTGTGGGAGACCCGGCATTACCATGGCACATCAATTGCCTGGAAATGCTGGCAGTCTACAAAGCTCTGAGGAGCTTTTTCCCGGACCTCCGCGGCCACCATGTCCTGATACGAACAGACAATACGTCTGTGGGTTCCTATCTGAATCGTCAGGGGGGTCTGAGGTCGCGCCCTCTATGCAGACTGGCACACCAGATCCTTCTGTGGTCCCATGGGGAACTGTCGTCTCTCAGAGTGATGTACGTCCCCGGTGACCAAAGCCAGGGAGCAGACGTCCTGTCGAGGCAGGGGCTGAGGCCGGGGGAGTGGCGACTCCACCCAGAAGTGGTGGAGGCCATGTGCGTGAGATGCGGCCCAGTGGAAGTGGACCTGTTCGTGTCTCAAGAGACGTCCCACTGCTCACTGTGGTTCTCTCTCTGGCATCCAGCTCCGCTAGGGCTGGATGCCATGACACAGACGTGGGCGAGGCTGCGTCTGTACGCATTTCCCCCGATCACTCTGCTCCCGGGAGTCTTGGAGCGGGTCTGCCGAGAAGGGATCAGCGTACTACTAGTAGCACCCTGCTGGCTGACCCGGGTATGGCTCTCCCGTGGCAGGTCCCTCTGAGGAGGGATCTGCTGTCCCAGGCCGGGGGCACAATATTCCACCCCCGGCCAGACCTGTGGAACCTCTGTGGGTCTGGCCCCTGAGAGGGCTCAGTACCTAGGGGCTGGCCTGTCAGCAGCAAGTGTTTTCCACTTGGTGTAGAGAACGTGAGGTCGACCCAGTTAACTGCCCAGTGGCTTCAGTGCTGGAGTTCCTCCAAGATCGTTTCTCCGCTGGGCTTACCCTGTCCACACTTAAGGTGTACGTGGCTGCCATTGGGGCTTTCCACTCACCTCTAGGTGATGGGCCTTTGGGGAAGCACCATCTGGTTGTACGGTTCCTCCGTGGGGCTCGGAGGATGAGGCCTGTGACTCGTTCCAGAGTCCCAACCTGGGACCTGGTAGTGGTACTTGAAGGGCTGGCTGAGGCCCCCTTCGAGCCGCTGGAGTCGGCCGAGGCAAAGAACCTGACCCTGAAGGTGGCCTTTCTCCTTGCAGTTATCTCTCTGAGGAGAGTGGGGGATCTCCAGGCCTTGGCGCTTACGCCGACTTGCCTGGAGTTTGCCCCTGGTGAAGTGAAGGCCATCTTACATCCAAGACCGGCTACGTGCCCAAGGTGCCATCTAATATGGCACGGTCAGTGGTTCTTTAGGCCTTCCACCCTCCACCTCACAGGACGGCGAAAGAGGGGAGACTTCACCTGCTCTGCCCGGTCAGAGCCCTTAAAGTTTATTTGGAGAAGTCTTCACAGTGGAGGAAGTCAGACCAGTTGTTGGTGTGCTTTGGCTCACCCAAGAAGGGGGCTGCCTGCATCAAAACAGACAATCAGTAACTGGATTGTCCAGGCAATAGCCACGGCTTATCAGGTGCGCAATTTGCCTTCACCTATAGCCGTGAGGGCTCATTCCACCAGGGGCATGGCCTCCTCGGTGGCCCACCTTTCTGGAGTCTCGCTTCAGGAGATTTGCGAGGCGGCCGGGTGGGCCACCCCGCACACCTTCATAAGATTCTACAGTCTGCAACTCCCTGTGACGCCTGGCGCCAAAGTGCTCGCGCCCTAAGTGTGCCTGGGTTCCAGCTTCACACTAGGGCGGGTGTGATTGTGGTGTGGCATAGTGGGTATATCGTTCCCAAAGTGTCGTCATCACGACGCAGTGCGAGTTCCCTCGAAAGGGAATGTCTCGGGTTACAACTGTAACCCTTGTTCCCTGAGAAGGGAACGAGACACTGCGTCTCGCCGCCACACCTATCACGGGCAGAGCACTTGCTTCATCGCAAAGCTAATGTGTTGTGCGAGCCGGCGTCCCTTTGTACCTTCCGGGTATGCCGTCATCTACTATGTCATGACACAACACCAATCAGGATTGGAATAGATTTCATTCATGCTTCAGACGCGCTACGCTGAGGGAGTTCCCAAAGTGTCGTCATCACGACGCAGTGTCTCGTTCCCTTCTCGGGGAACAAGGGTTACAGTCGTAACCCGAGACGGTCTGTTGGGACCAAAGTTTACAAGACACCAATTAGATATGATGAAGCAAAGCTCCTCCAAAGTGACTCAGATCTCCTCCAGCAGCAGTGCAGAGGATCTTTGTACGTTTTATAGACCGGCTCATTAAGCAAAACGTAGATGGATCTTTGCTTATCTCTGCTGAACACATGCAAACTAGACACTATTTTTCTCAGGCACTCAGCCTTTTTACTTGCTTTCGCTCTCTGTCCTTCCTTTTATTTCTGTTTTAGCAGCAGAATGCCATCTCTATTTGGACTGGTCTAGGGCCGGATTTACCTTATATTATGACATAGGCAAAAGAAATGTTTTGCGCTGAGGTATGGAAATACATATGTTGACAGGCAGGTAGGACATTGTATCATTGCATTAGGACCGAATGCAATGATTGGATGAGAATTTCTTTGGTCCTGAGACTTATACAGAAGATATATGTACATGTTTTAATATTTAAACCACTCCTATTATTGATTGCTATCAGGATGTGAAGAGAGTTTCAACCAGTATAACAGAAAGTGCCTACCCTACCTAAATAGTTTACTCGTACTGAATGTAGGCTCAAAGATGCACTAGTCCTCCACACCTAAGCCAGTAAAACACAAGAAACAGCTGATTTGTGAGGAGAGCAATCACGTTTATTTTCTAAAATCACAATAAAACTGAACACCTCAAAATTGCAATAAATCAAGGTCGACACAACAGCCTCTTAAACCTACAAACTCTCAAGTCTCAGTTAAGCTCAAGTGCTTATAAGGGCATAAGTAAACCAATATCCCTTAAAATGGTATCTTCAATATAACAGATAAATAAAAAAAATGTTAAGTAAAATAGCCAAAGCCTGCTTGCACTGAACCTGCTGGTTTTGGCCTCATCACTGGCTGCAGCCATGTCCTCATCTCATGAAACACCTGCAATTTACAATGCATTCACATTCATGTAAAGTAGCCTTGTTGACAAGTTTGAGTGAGTTAGGGCAAAACATGATATAGTACCTTCAAAGCTCTGTAGATGGCGATATTGCTTCTTTTGTAGCAGAAATAAACTGCTGCAGAAAAAGTTAGGTGCCATGTAAAATGGTGTTTTTTTTTCAGAGATTGTCTTATTATTTGGAAGATAAGAGGGTCTGTATCTCTTACCGTTGGTGAAAGCGTAACGGCTAACTTGTATCACATGAGGCACCTCAGCCTATCGTGTAATGGCAGTGACGTCAGTGCCCGCCGTTCAAAGTTATATGACAGTCGGTTACAGTTTACGTTAATCAGGTTCTTGTGGAGTAGCGCGTTTGTCTTGTGAACAAATGTTCTATTTTTGGTGTTACATCACTACTAAAAGTACAATAGGACTGCATTGCATTAAAATTATATGCTTTTATTTACCTTTATTCATTAAAAAGCGTTATATCATTATTATTAGTCTAACCTGGCAGCGATAAAAAAAAAGAACAGTTTGTTTTTTATTTTTATTAAACAACATACAATATAACACAATACTTATCATTAAAGTATTCATTTTCTCTTTATTCATTAAAATGCATACTATCAGCGCCATATGCATACATGCAGTTATAATAGTCATTACAATTCAAGTATTACCATAAAACATGAAAGCCAAAGAAAGAAAACATCTGTATTTTTTACTTTCTTAAGACTATAAAATATCACTCAATATTACTATTAAATACTATGGTAATGCCGTAAATGAGTCCCACCTGTCGCGACATTCCCTTCTCTGCCTTCTCTAATAAAATAAAAATTTTATCATAGTAAAATCTACATATCGTTTCCAACAAAAGTATTGTTTAGTATAAAACTGATTAACACTGATTATCTCTTCATCACGGCACCTGTTAGTGTGTGGGATATATTAGGCAGCAAGTGAAAATTTTGTCCTCAAAGTTGATGTGTTAGAAGCAGGAAAAATGGGCAAGCGTAAGGATTTGAACGAGTTTGACAAGGGCCAAATTGTGATGGCTAGACAACTGGGTCATAATGTTATGCCTGATCGGTGTGTGTATATATATATATATATATATATATACACACACACACACACACACACATATATATGTATATATATATATATATATATATACATACATATACCAATATATACTGTATATTTTTTCAGGATTCTTTAATTAATAGAAAGTTTTTTACTGTCACTTTTCACACTACTGTCCTATATATTAATATATTAAAATGTATTAGGTATTTTTAAAAACTACCAAACTTTTGAAGAGTAGTCTTCTGGACCTGACAATACAGTGGGGAGAACAAGTATTTGATACACTGCTGACTTTGCAGGTTTGCCCACTTACAAAGCATGTAGAAGTCTGTAATTTTTATCATAAGTACTCTTCAGCTGTGAGTGACGGAATCTAAAACAAAAATCCAGAAAATCACATTGTATGATTTTTAAGTAATTAATTTGCATTTTATTGCATGACATAAGTATTTGATACATCAGAAAAGCAGAACTTAATATTTGGTACAGAAACCTTTGTTTGCAATTACAGAGATCATACATTTCCTGTAGTTCTTGACCAGGTTTGCACACACTGCAGCAGGGATTTTGGCCCACTCCTCCATACAGACCTTCTCCAGATCCTTCAGGTTTCGGGGCTGTTGCTGGGCAATACAGACTTTCAGCTCCCTCCAAAGATTTTCTATTGGGTTCAGGTCTGGAGACTGGCTAGGCCACTCCAGGACCTTGAGATGCTTCTTACGGAGCCACTCCTCAATTGTGTTTCAGGTCGTTGTCATGCTGGAAGACCCAGCCACGACCCATCTTCAATGCTCTTACTGAGGGAAGGAGGTTGTTGGCCAAGATCTCGCGATACATGGCCCCATTCATCCTCCCCTCAATACGGTGCAGTCGTCCTGTCCCCTTTGCAGAAAAGCATCCCCAAAGAATGATGTTTCCACCTCCATGCTTCACGGTTGGGATGATGTTATTGGGGTTGTACTCATCCTTCTTCTTCCTCCAAACACGGCAAGTGGAGTTTAGACCAAAAAGCTCTATTTTTGTCTCATCAGACCACATGACCTTCTCCCATTCCTCCTCTGGATCATCCAGATGGTCATTGGCAAACTTCAGACGGGCCTGGACATGCACTGGCTTGAGCAGGGGGACCTTGCGTGCGCTGCAGGATTTTAATCCATGACGGCGTAGTGTGTTACTAATGGTTTTCTTTGAGACTGTGATCCCAGCTCTCTTCAGGTCATTGACCAGGTCCTGCCGTGTAGTTCTGGGCTGATCCCTCACCTTCCTCATGATCGTTGATGCCCCACGAGGTGAGATCTTGCATGGTGCCCCAGACCGAGGGAGATTGACCGTCATCTTGAACTTCTTCCATTTTCTAATAATTGCGCCAACAGTTGTTGCCTTCTCACCAAGCTGCTTGCCTATTGTCCTGTAGCCTATCCCAGCCTTGTGCAGGTCTACAATTTTATCCCTGATGTCCTTACACAGCTCTCTGGCCTTGGCCATTGTGGAGAGGTTGGAGTCTGTTTGATTGAGTGTGTGGACAGGTGTTTTTTTATACAGGTAACGAGTTTAAACAGGTGCAGTTAATACAGGTAATGAGTGGAGAACAGGAGGGCTTCTTAAAGAAAAACTAACAGGTCTGTGAGAGCCTGAATTCTTACTGGTTGGTAGGTGATCAAATACTTATGTCATGCAATAAAATGCAAATTAATTATTTAAAAATCATACAATGTGATTTTCTGGATTTTTGTTTTAGATTCTGTCTCTCGCAGTTGAAGTGTACCTATGATAAAAATTACAGACCTCTACATGCTTTGTAAGTAGGTAAACCTGCAAAATCGGCAGTGTATCAAATACTTGTTCTCCCCACTGTAACTGGACAAGACTGTATTAACAGTAATAATGCCTATATTATTGAGAAAACTGCTGAAAACCCAAATGTTCTGGTGCGTGTTGAGACTCTGTAGAGATCTCCTCTCTACAAACCATATGTGTCAATCTGACAGGTCTCTGGTAAAGTGGGAAAGAAATCTAGGTGTTGAATTGAAGGAGCAGCTGTGGGAGACCTGTAGGAATGGAATAGCATCTATAATGAACTCTGGGTTCACTATTTAAAAAAAAAAAAATTACCCCAGTCAAACTTTATAACTATAACTCAGTGATCTCTGCGTTTCTCTTTAGATGCAATTATGTGATTGAGGGCACATTTTTACACGGCACATGGCTATGCCCTAAAGCAGCCTCAAGCAGGCTGTACGTGATGCACTCCCTGCTATTCACAGAGCTACAGTCCCCCTGGACACGGAACTATGTCTGCTGTGCAATTTCACCATCTCAATCCTAAAACCAGTTACTCTGTAAAACCTATGGAGATTTTCCTGCCTTTTGCTTAAAAAAATATGTGGCAAAGAAGTGGAAATCACATATACTTTGTTGTCAGTGGCAGGTATGGAAGGTATCTTAGTCATTGCCAATGTCTGATATGTCCTTATACCATAGTTTGTATTTTATTCATCTCAATTTTATTCATGATTTTGTCATTGATTGTTTTGTTTTTCTTTCTTTTTTGTCTAAATTTTGGTATTGATAGTTGATACAGTTAAAAGTAAAAAAATATATATTTTTATATTATTATTAAAGGTGCTGTATGTAAGAATGACAGCTAGTGGTTGAAATGGGTACTGCAGTCCAAATTCAAAATATTGTTTGCCCCGCCCCCTCACGCGGGTTGCCAGTTTAAGGACACGCAGCAGGAACGCAAGTGCAATTGACAATGGAAGGCGAGGAGACTTACACACAGTTAGTTGATGAGTTGATTTATCCACATTTTAATGTGCTTTTTTAGATTTGTAGATGGATGCCGAGGCTTTTAAGGTTGGGTAGAATCTGCGATCTCTGACCCAGTTTGTTTGCTTCCATGGCAGCAATACTGGCATTACTGGCAATACTGGCATAAATTTCCGCCAACTGGCAACCTGTGGTGACGAAATACTATTGGGTAAACTGGCAACGTGCGGTATCGCACAGAACAAAACAAAATCAGACATTCCGACACGGAACCTACATTTCAAAGTAAAATAACTGGCTATAGCATTGTTTTTCGGAGAAACGAGTATGTGAATTTAGCATGTTTCATAAATATCTGCAAACATATTATGGTATTTTTATGCTTTAGTGCAGTCAAAAACTTACATACAGCACCTTTAATAATAATTATAACTAATGATTGGTTTGTGATTTACATGCTCAATTTTGCTATCTTCTAGGACTGTCAATCTATTACATTTTTAATCAAATTACATGATATGATATTTGATAATCAAATTAACTGCAATTAATCACGTATCAATATTTACTGTGAATAATCTTCATTCAGGTTTTTTGTAATATTACATTACTGTGACAGATGAAGACATTGAAAAAAAACTACATAGAAACATGACATATGGAGAGAAAAAAAGAGTGTGACAAATAATTATTAATGTTAATGACTTAATAATCATGACCACATATTATTAATTAATTATCTCGTTTTAGGTAAATCGTGGCCAAATTATGCTAATTTGTTCCCTTATTTCAATTTGTTAAAACATGGCCACTATTTGATTAAAATTAGAGGAGCAAATTAGTATAACATGGCCATGATTTACCTAAAATGAGGAAACAAATTAATAAACTGTGGGAACAAATTCTTAATCTGTGGCTACAATATCTTCATAAGTGGTTTTAGAAGTCAATGTTAGATTTACTTGCATTTCATTGAACAAAATATGACCTACAGGCCACAGCAGAGTGATAATGCTATTATGAAGAAATTAAATATCATTGATCAATATTTACAACAGAAAAGATTTATGTTTTTTTGTATTCCTCATTTGTAAGTGTCACGGTTCATGAATTCACTGGTTCAATTCTCTCTGTATGTGTGTGGTTGTGTTGGAGGCGTGGTCACTGATTGCAGTAGATCTGATCATCACCGCCAGCTGCACCTCATTTACCTGCCTTTATCATGCCTCATTTGTGTTTGTCAGATCGTTGCGGTGGGACGGGGCATTTCCTCAACAACTGCCCGGTAAAAGATCGAGCCCGACAGTAGAGAAGAGGTTACTGTCAGGCGGTTCCAGGTTGGGGAAATCCTCGTCCACCACTCTCCTCCCGGTAAGACTGCAATGGGCAAACAGGTCTCACAGCTGCCAGGCCATGGTGGATTCCAGCGCTGAAGGTAACTTCCTGGACTATTCCTTTGCCAGTCAGCTCCATATTCCCATTAACCCTCTCCGTCACTCCATCACTGTTCACGCCCTTAATGGTCAAGTTCTTCCAGCCATTACTCACTCCACTGACTCTCTCACTCTGGTAACGTCAGGTAACCACACAGAGGGTATCAACTTCCTGATCACCGACTCTCCACGGGTTCTGATCGTCCTCGGTCATCCCTGGCTGGTTAAGCATAACCCCAGGGTTGACTGGGGTCACAATGCCATCTCTGCCTGGAGCAATCAGTGCTATGCCTCTTGTCTTGTGTCTGCCTGTCCGTCTGTGTCTAGTTCTGTGTTGCAGGATGAGTCGGTGGATTTGTCAACCGTGCCCACGGAGTATCTTGACCTGAAGGAAGTGTTCAGTAAGTCCCGGGCTGCTTCTCTACCTCCTCGTCGTCCCTATGACTGTGCTATAGAATTACGACCAGGTACGTCTCCGCCTAAGGGCAAGTTATACTCACTTTCGGTTCCAAAAAGGGAGGCCATGGAGAAATATATTTCTGATTCTCTAGCATCCAGGTTCATCCGTCCTTCCTCTTCTCCAGCGGGGGCGGGGTTCTTTTTTGTGGGTAAGAAGGATGGTTCTCTGCGACCTTGCATTGATTACCGAGGGCTGAATAACATCACGGTAAAGAATACCTATCCTTTGCCGCTGATGTCTTCAGCCTTTGAGAGGTTGCAGGGAGCATCAATATTCACAAAATTGGACTTACGTAATGCCTATCATTTGGTTCGCATAAGGGAGGGGGATGAATGGAAAACAGCGTTTAATACCCCCAGGGGCCATTTTGAATACTTGGTCATGCCCTTCGGGCTGTCCAACTCTCCTGCTGTTTTCCAAGCACTCGTCAATGACGTGCTGAGAGACATGGTAGATCAGTTCATTTACGTCTACCTGGATGACATACTGATTTTTTTCTTCTCTCCAGGAACACGTTCAGCACGTCAGGCGAGTGCTCCAGAGTTGTTAGAGAATGGGCTTTTTGTCAAGGTGGAGAAATGCGCGTTTCATGCATAGTCTGTTCCTAGGGTACATCATCTCATCCGAGGGAATGCGCATGGGTCCTAACAAGGTTAAGGCTGTGATAGATTGGCCAAGTCCGGATTCCCGTAAGGCCCTGCAGAGGTTTCTGGGGTTTGCCAATTTCTATTGACGTTTTATTCGTAATTTCAGCCAACTGGGACAGACGCTCCTCTGACAGCCTTGACCTCCCCCAGAACGACGTTCAGGTGGTCTAGTGTAGCTGAGGCTACATTTGCCAAACTCAAGAGTCGCTTTGTTTCGGCCCCCATTCTTATTGCCCCTGATCCGTCACGCCAGTTCGTGGTGGAGGTTGATGCGTCAGAGGTAGGGGTAGGTGCGGTTCTATCCCAGCGCTCTTCCTCGGATGACAAGATGCATCCCTGCGCGTTTTATTCCCATCGTTTGTCGCCAGCCGAACGTTGTCCGATGGGGTCATTGCTCCAATGTAGCTTGTCATCCAGGAGTCAGTCGGACCAAATTTTTGGTTAAGCAACGATTCTGGTGGCCAGGTATGGCTCGGGATATTCAAGATTTTGTCTTGGCCTGTTCGGTTTGTGCCATTGGTAAGACTTCTGATCGTCCTCCTGATTGGTTACTCCAACCACTGTCTGTCCCTTCGAGACCCTGGTCTCACATAGCGCTAGATTTTATCACCGCCCTCCCGCCCTCCCGCCCTCCCAGGGCAAGACTGTCGTTTTGACTGTCGTAGACCGGTTCTCGAAGGCGGCTCATTTTATTCCCTTGCCTAAATTACCCTCTGCTAAGGAGACAGCGGTGGCTGTCGTAGACCACGTCTTTCATTTACATGGCCTCCCGATGGACGTGGTTTCCAACAGGGGGGCCCCAATTTGTGTCCAAATTCTGGCGAGAGTTTTGTAAATTACTGGGGGCGACGGTCAGTCTGTCTTCGGGTTTTCATCCCCAGAGCAATGGCCAAACCGAGCGAGCCAACCAAGACCTTGAGAGAACGTTACGATGTTTGGTGTCCAAGAATTCTTCCTCCTGGAGCCAGCAGATCTCATGGGTTGAGTACGCACATAACTCGTTGCCAGTGTCATCTACGGGTCTCTCCGTTTGAGTGTAGTTTAGGTTACCAGCCACCTAATTTTCCTAGTCTGGAATCCGAGGTCGCGGGTCCCTCCGCTCACGCCTTTGTCCAGAGGTGTCGCCGCACATGGAGCAGAGCCCGTGAGACTCTGCTTCAGGTGGGGGCGCGCACCAAGGCCCAAGCCGATCGCCACCGGTCTAAGCCTCCCGTCTATGTCGTGGTCAAAAAGTGTGGCTTTCATCCAAAAATATTCCTCTCCGTTCCGTTTGTAATAAGCTTGCTGCTACAGTTGCTACAGTTCTGGTTACCTCTGCCTGCACTGGACTGTCACGTTCTCCTGTGGTTTCATGTTTCGAACCTTTTTGAGTCCCTGTCAGTAAATAAAGACTTGAGTTGTACTCGCTATTTGATCCTCGTCTTCTTCCTGCTCTGTCCGCGTGACAGTAAGTCTGTAAATGAATAACTGTAATATTGAGCAAAAGCCATTTAACTCTACTTAGTTAAGGCTGGAAATTAAAGTTAATATGTAAATAAAGTATATTAAGTAAATATTACTCAAAACTGTGTCATATATTTACATATATACATCCTCAAATATTTATATTTGTAAATTAAAAAAAAATCACTTAAAAGTTATATTTGCTCACTGGACATTATGTTGCAAAGTTATGTAAATTTTACTTAATTATGTTATGCAAATGTGTGCAACAACCTGCCATTTTTACGTGCACTGAACACTGTCTATTGTTTGTAATGGGAATTAAATTCATGCACCCAGGCCTGCTTCTGCTAATCGTGCCACATGGCCTTTTGAACGGCCAAGTTATCAGGGTCAGACTTTCATGCACTCATACACTCTCGTCTTTTTCCTGCATAATTGGAAAGTGGAAGCAGGCAACTGGAGGATCACCACAGGCAGATGTGATTCACTCCAACACATACACATACACACATTCATACTCACTGGTTCATCCATTGCTGCTCCTATTACTTCGGTAGTAAGAAGGCGATGCCTGTCTGTCCTCAAGCTATTTGCCAAAGGCTTCACACTGCACTTCACAGCTGACTTGGCAAGTGCCCATTTGCAATGGAAAGAGAACATGAAACATGCTGTCAGGAATGACACCTGTATGACTACATTATGCAAGCATGGTCCTTATGCATTAAAGTATGCACACACATACACAAACAAGCATAAAGTCACTCCTGCCATGTAAATCAAATTCACAATGGACACCATGTAAATATATGGACAATATCCAAATCCGGTAGCAAAGCAAAGTCACTGAGGCAAGCAGAATTCCAAATACTCCTCTGAGAGAATTAGCATTTTGCCCCCATGGGCAGGGGAAAAAAGAATGATGGACGAAAAGAGGGAGAGGAGCGAAAAGAATAGAAATGTCAGAGGAAAGCCTTTCGGATTTCTCCTGACAGCAGCTTCAGTATCACTCCAAGGTTCTTTTCAAAGTTCAACGCCATTGAAGGTTATGCATGCCATAAAATCAATTCCCCTGGACAGATAAAAGGCAGAGAAATGCAATGCAGCTGTGATCAAAGTGCATTGTTTTGCCTTTTTTTCTGCCTTCTTGTGCTCCTTTTCTTTTCTTTTCTTTTTTTTGAGCCCAGGAGGTGTGTGGGTCAGAGACATATTGGTTTATGGTCAATCCAGGCTTATTAGAATGAAAGTCTTTGGCACTGTAGAATAGGCTGGCAATGATGGCACTGATATGTAAGGGATAATGTACAGTCAGCGGATCGTTGCAAATTAAACCCTGACATGGTGATCAGGATGCAGACAAGAATCATACAGTATCGACCATCATTTTACTCAGATACTCACCAAATAATGTTTGAAATATTTAAAAAAAGAATAAAAGACTATTACAATGTACAACTGTTCTATCACACTCTAAAATGTTTTTAGTTGTTTAGTTGTTTCCAAGTATTTTTGAAAGTTGACAACTTTCAGGTTCTGAATTTTTTTGCATTCAACTTAAAATATAGAAAGAGTTCATTTCAAAGACTGGAAATTTAAGTGCATTTACATTTTGCTATTTTGTAAGCAAATTGATAATAAAGTGTTTTATATAAAAGGTGTATTTTTGTACAGTATGTCATATTTACTATTATTTTTTTTTCTATGTTTTTTTTCTGTTTTTTTTCTTTTGATATGGTTGCAATGAACACTTGAAATTAATTATTTCATTTATTTAAGAAAATAAGCAAACTTTGGTATTGAAAACTTGAAAAAGTAAGTTCAGCTTACTTTTATAAAGATATTTCAATTAAACTTGATAAGTTCACATAATTTTAAATAAGTAGTTGTCAATAATATTTGTGTCAACAAAACTATATTTTAAGCAAATATTTAAGTCGAAACAAAAAGATAGCTCAATAAATTGAATTAACTTTTTTTACAGTACATATAGACAATAATATTAATACTTAGTAATATGAATATATGGTTCCCTTTCATAGGTTCACTCAATGCTGCGAACCGTCGCTATGGGAACGCCTTCGGTGTGACGAATGTCTGAAGCCCTTATACTATCACGTCAATTGATTGGCTAGTGACGCTAAGTGCCGCCTTAAGAATACGTCACATATGCTTATATCAGCGAGCTAGGCATCATCTCATCAGATTTTCATTCCTTTCTGTTAGCCTGTTGGAAAGCTTCTCTCGTGTTCTTAGCTACCCTTTTTTAGAGCAGTTTTCACTCCTCTAAGCGGACACAATGAGCTACAGGAGATGCATTGACCCGTACGGCAGGTTCATCACAGGAGGGGACACTCATGACAGGTGTGTGCTATGTTTAGGCATTAAGCATGCCCAAGCCACGTTTAATGGCCTATCTGACTGTCAATACTGCGATAGCCTGCGTCTGAAAGTGCTACGCTCGAGGCTCGCCGCCTTTACTAAAGGCCGCCTGTCTAATCCCCGCCTCTCCATTTCTGCGGTCGCTGAGGCACCGCATGAGATGGACGCTTGGGACGACGTCGGCGAGTCGGAGCGCATGGAGAGTGAGCAGACGGATTATGATCCCTTTCTCTCCCTCTTCCCCGGTCGCGTCCGCGCCTTCGAGAGCCGCGATGGCGACGACCCTGTTCTTTTCGTTCATGACAAAATGCAGCCTACCCCAGAAGCTCGTGACACGATTTCTTTTGGCTGTGGTTTTTTCGACGATGACGTTTTATCTACAGCGGCTTCTGATTCTGAGGGGCTTGTGGGCGATATGTGTAGTTCTCTCCCCCCTAGTGGACAGGAGAAACGCGCTTCCCCGTCGTACAGTGAGCTATTCACCCGCGCTGTAGATAAGCTCGGGCTGGAATAGGACAGCGAGCACAAGATCAGGCCCAGTCTAAGCTGGACAACCGTTTTTTTACGAGTCGAGCTCCAACCCAGTCCCGTAGGCCTCTTCCCTTCTTCCAAGACCTCCACCACAAGGTTTCGAAGTGGTTCAGTTGGGCCTGCTCCACATGAGACCATTTCAATGGTGGATGGTCAAGGTATCTCTCCCCATTGCCAACCTTTTCGCAAAGTCCTGGTCACACGCAGAGGCTTTCGTGCTCTGCACCCATGGACGAGGCTCCCGCTGCTCCGCAAGGGAGTTCAGCTAGGGGCATGCTGTCGTCACAAGACGATTACGATGGACGCATCCCTTACAGGCTGGGGCGTGGTCTATCAAGGACGCCCTTTTTTTGGGGGTATGGAGCGAAGTGCATCGTGGTTTACGAGTCGCGCTCCATCCCAGTCCCGTAGGCCTCTTCCCTTCTTCCAAGACCTCCACCACGAGGTTTTGAAGTCTTGGAAGCAGCTATTTTCAGCGCGCATCACTAATACTGTGGCCGCGGATTTCGCTACTATTTCTAAAATGGCGGATCATGGTTACGCGACGATGCCGGCCGTTGAAGAGACTCTCGCGGCCCATCTAGCACTGACTTCAGCTCCATCCTGGAAGTCACTCCCCCTGCTGCCTTCCAAACCATGCAGGATTACATCTTCTTTGGTTGGAAAATCCTACATGGCAGCTGGGCAAGCAGCAGCTACCCTTTACTCTATGGCCGTGCTTCAGGCCTATCAAGCTGACTTACTGAAAGAGTTGGATGAGGGAGAAGGCATGACTCCGGAGGCCGTTAAAGAGCTCAGGCGGGCAACTGACTTGGCACTGAGAGCTACCAAGCATACCGTCCGTGCAGTAGGTAGGTCCATGGCTGGGATGGTGTCAGTTAGAGCGCCACCTTTGGCTTAATCTTACTGACATCAAAGAAAAAGAGAAATCCTTCTTATTAGATGCCCCCATTTCCAATGACGGCCTATTTGGAGAGTCTGTGACTGCGGTGGTCGAGAAATTTCGAGCAGCAAAACAACAGTCCGCCGTGCTTCGCCAACTCATCCCGCGCAGGTCCAGGGAGTTCGAACGGCAACCGCCTCCGGCTCGTTCATGCTCATCCTCCCTTCAGCGCCCCCGTGAGGTACAGCGAAATGAACCTTCTCCTATGGAACCCCCCCGCAGAGACTGGGGTCCTAGGACTCGCCCACCAGCTCGCCAGCGACAATGCAGACGGATTGACCTGACTTTGACGGCCAAAGCCTCTCGTTCTCAGGTCCTCAAGAGTGCGACTGGACAGGGTGAGACGCCTGTTGTTGGTGGCCCCTCACTGGCCCACTCAAATCTGGTTTTCAGACTTGGTCAGCCTGTTAGTCGGCCCTCCGTGGGAGGTTCCCCTCACACCAGACCTGTTGACTCAAGCTCAGGGAATGATCCGGCATCCTCATCCGGATTTATGGAAGTTGTGGGTATGGCCCCTGAGCGGGGCGCGTTAAGACATTCTGGTCTCTCTGAGGAGATTGCAGATACTATTCTTAACTCAAGAGCCCCCTCCACGAAGCGTCTTTATGCCTTCAAGTGGAAGCTGTTCATCTCTTGGTGTACGCTGCGTAATCTAGACCCAGTTAGTTGCCCTATTGGCTCATGGGATCTTTCTGTCGTCCTGGAGGGACTAACAGGTGATTAGTTTGGGCCATTGGAGTTGGTGGCGGAAAAGTTTCTGACCCTTAAAACCGTTCTTCTAATGGCTTTGTCCTCTCTGAAGAGGATAGGGGACCTGCAGGCCCTGTCTATTAGTCCTTCTTGTATGGACTTTGTTCCGGGACTGGTTAGAGTCATGCTGCGACCAAGGCCAGGTTATATTCCTAAGGTCGTTTCGACCCCCTTTCATTCCCAGCAAGTAGTTTTGGAGTCTTTTTCCCCTCCTGGCACAGAGGTTGGGAGCGATGTGCGACCCCCTGGTCTTTGCCCGGTGTGGGCGTTGAAGATCTATGTAGACCGTACATCCCAGTGGCGTAGATCGGAACAATTATTTGTGTGCTTTGGCGGTAAAAACAGAGGAGCTGCCGTCACCAAGCAAAGAATGTCTCATTGGGTGGTTGAGGCTATTTCGGCGGCCTATGAGGCACGTGGGCTCACTTCGCCTCTAGGGGTACACGCTCATTCGACCAGAGGAATGGCGTCTTCCCAGGCTCTCTTTAAGGGCTCTTCTTTGGAAGATATTTGTGTTGCGGCAGGTTGGTCCTCTCCAAACACCTTTGTCAAGTTCTACGATCTAGACGTGAAGATGGCTCCTGGCTCCCAGGTTTTATCTGCTTGAGTGGACGAACGAGACGCTGCGATTCCAGCCATTCCCTTATCTTCGAGTAGTAGCTTCCTTCGTCTTGTAAATCTGATGAGATGACGCCTAGCTCGCTGATATAAGCATACGTGACGTATTCTTAAGGCGGCGCTAAGCGTCACTAGCCAATCAATTGGCGTGATGGTATAAGGGCTTCAGACATTCTTCACACCAAAGGCGTTCCCATAGCAACGGTTCGCAGCGTCTCGTTCCCTACTTAGAGAACCAAGGCTACATACGTAACCAAGACGTTACACTTTATTTTAAGGTGTCATTGTTACAGTGTAATTATACATTTAAGTACTGAGTAATATTAATTAACTACATGTACTTATTATACACTGAAAAAAACAAGAAGTAAAATTTACTTATTTTTTGCACGCACAAGTAAATTTCACATATGGAGTTAAGTAAAATCTAAGTTAAGTAAAATTAACAAAGGAAATAATTAATTTTAACTGGCCAGTAAAAGGTTGTGTAATTTCTACTAGTTTCCTTTGAAATACTTTTTACTCCAAAAATATAACACTGAATTAAACCAGTGTTTTAAAGTGTATGTTTTACTTAGAAACATTTAAATAAATAACACAATAGATATTGCGTAGAAACCATATCTACATAATACTAGTAACGCGTCACTTGAACACAGAGACCTCAATACTTGGTACACAATACACAATGACGGTAACATTTGATGGATCTTTTTTGAGTATGAATGTGTCATTTTTAGTAGAAAAAAACAAAACGTCTCGGTTACGTATGTAACCCTCGTTCCCTGAGGAGGGAACGGAGCCGTTACGTCAGTGACTGACGAAATAGGGGTTTTGCTTAGAAGCCTATCACCTTCGAGTTCTTACAAAATGAGCCAATGGCAAGGAATTGCCATGGGTCTGCGGAACTTGCATAGCGTAACTCCGCCCCACCGCGTGGGTATATAAGGAAGGACGCTGGCAATCTCGTATTATGTTACCTGCTGAGGAGCTGAGACTGAACTCCCGGCCTTTGCTTGGAGAGAGCCTTTCCCTTCAGCTTCCCATCATAACAGACAAAGAGCTGGTCCGAGGTCCTGAAACACTGCGTTCTGTCTATGTAAGCACGGAGGGCGCGTACTGGACAGAGCAGTGCCAAGGCTGGGTCTGCCTCCTCCAAGGGCAGCGCTTGCAGGTTAACCACCTGATCTCTGAAAGGAGTGGTGGGAAGCTTGGGCACATGTCCAGGCCGGGGTCTCAGGATCACGTGAGAGTTAGCCGGCCCGAATTCCAGGCACGCTTCGTCAACCGAAAATGCCTGCAGGTCCCCTACCCTCTTGATGGAGGCCAAAGCGACCAGAAGCGCTGTCTTCATAGACAGGAACTTAAGCTCCACTGATCGCAAAGGGAGCTCTCTGCAGGGCAGATAAGACCACTGCGAGGTCCCAAGAGGGTATGAGAGGAGAGCGAGGAGGATTTAGTCTCCTAGCCCCCCTCAGGAACCTGATGACCAGGTCGTGCTGACCCACCGTTTTCGATTCCACAAGGTCATGGTGTGCAGAGATAGCGGCCACGTAAACCTTCAGGGTGGAAGGAGACAGCCTTCGTTCCAACCCTTCTTGGAGGAAGGAGAGCACTGACCCGAGCTGGCATTTTTTGGGGTCTTCTCGGCAAGAAGAACACCATGTGAGGAAGAGGTTCCACTTCAACGCATAGGCTTGTCTCGTGGAAAAAGCCCTAGCGGAAGTGATGGTAGCCACCACCTGTGGACGTGGGTCCCAGAGGGTGCCCCGTCTCTGAGAAAGGAGGCCCTTCCTCAGAGGAATTGGCCAGGGAGGGGCTGTCGCGAGGAGCACCAGTTTGGAGAATCAAGTCTGGTTGGGCCAATGAGGCATAACCAAAAGGACCTGCTCCTCGTCCTCCCTGATCTTGCACAGGGTCTGTGCAAGAAGGCTCACTGGGGGAAACGCATACTTGCGGAGGCCCCGCAGCCAGCTGTGCGCTAGTGCATCCGTGCCGAGGGTTCCCTCGGTCAGGGAGTAAAACAAGCGGCAATGGGAAGCGTCGTGGGAGGCAAACAGATCTACCTGTGCATCACCAAACTGTTGCCAAATCAGCTGAACCGTCTGGGGATGGAGTCTCCATTCCCCAGGAAGTGGCTGGAACCGTGAGAGCTCGTTGGCTGCACGATTCAGCTCTCCCGGGATGTGAATGGCACGAAGCGACCTCAGATGCTTCTGACTCCATATGAGGAGATGGCGAGCGAGTTGCGACATACGGCGGGAACGTAGACCACCTTGTCGGTTGATGTATGCTACTGTGGCCGTGTTGTCTGACCGGACTAGTATGTGTTGGCCCTTGAGCAACGCCCGGAAGCAGTGCAGAGCGAAGCGTACTGCCAGCAACTCGAGGCAACTGACATGCAGGAGGTGCTGGGGTCCTGTCCAGGAGCCCACGGCAGCATGTCCATTGCACAAAGCACCCCAAGCCCGTGGCAGAGGCATCTGTTGATACAACAACATGCCTGGAAACTCGGGTCCTAGTCACTGGTACCCGGGGCGTGCCTGGTTGCCATGCCCATCTCGGGACTCGATCGCGAAGCCAGTGCTGAAGCGGTCTCATATGAAGCAATCCGAGCAGCGTGACTGCCGCTGCGGATGCCATATGCCCCAGGAGCCTCTGAAATAATTTCAGTGGAACCGCACTCTTGCCCTCGCTCGTAAGCTGAGCATACATGGCGACCGAGTTGATTTCCATACAGAGAAAAGAGATCCTCTGCACGGGGGAGAGTTTGCTCTTTTCCCAGTTGACCTGAAGGCCCAGACGGGCGAGGTGCTGGAGCACCAGGTCCCTGTGTTCGCAAACCTGGTCTCGAGAGTGAGCTAGTAGCAGCCAGTCGTCGAGATAGTTCAGGATGTGAACCCCGTGTTGCCTGAGTGGCACATGGGCTGCCTTGACGACTTTCGTGAAGACGCGAGGAGACAGGGCTAACCCGAATGGGAGAACCATGTACTGGTATGCCTGCCCCTCGAAAGCAAACCGTAGAAACGGTCTGTGTCGAGGAAGAATGGAGACATGAAAGTATGCGTCCTTCAGGTCGATCGCTGTAAACCAATCCAACGGACGAAAATGCGTTTGGCTGTCAACATCTTGAATGGAAGCCTGTGAAGGGTTCGGTTCAAGATGCGCAGGTCCAGGATTGGTCGTAACCCACCGGTTTTCTTGGGTACAATGAAGTAAGGACTGTAGAAGCCGGACTTCATTTTGGCTGGAGGGACAGTCTTGATCGCACTCTTCGTCACCAAGGTAGCGACCTCCGCACGCATGACAGGGGCATTGCCATCTACCATGGTATAGTGGACTCCCCGGAAGGCCCAGGGGCCAGCAGTGAAACAAAAGATTCTCCCTCGGCCCTCCACCGGGGGAAGGAGTGGCCCTGCTGCCATCTCCTGGAAAGAACTGGAACCCATCTCTGAGTTGTCCACGTCAGGAGCGCCGCTTCGCCTGGCGTTTGGCAGGCTGTGGGGCTGGAACGGACTGGGGCGCCTTCCTGCGACGTCCTCCACGGCGCGGCCCGGGTGAAGGCTGCTGCTGGGACCGGGCAGGAGGGGCGAGAGCCGCAGGAGGGCGCCCTCGGTGGCGAGCAGGCTGAGGCGACTGAGCCGGCGGCTGGGTGGAGGCAGCAGCTGGCCGCCGGGGCAATATATGTTTAATGGCCTCAGTCTGCTTCTGGGCGGCCGAGAGCTGTTGGGCGAAGTCCTCGACTGCACTGCCGAAGAGGCCAGCCTGGGATATGGGAGCGTTGAGGAAACGGGTTCGCTCAGCCTCTCTCATATCGGTCAGGTTGAGCCACAGGTGTCTCTCCTGGACTACAGCTGTGGACATCACCTGACCTAGGGAGCGTGCGGTCACCTTCGTCGCCCGGAGGGCGAGGTCGGTGGAGGCACACAGCTCGTCCATGAGCCCTGGGTCAGCTCTACCCTCGTGCTTGTCCCTGAGCATCCTGGCCTGGTAGACCTGGCCATGGCATGCAGTTAGGCGGCGGCCTGGCCCGCAGCTCTGTAGGACTTCGCCACCAAGGTAGACGAGAACCTACAGGCCTTGGAGGGGTGCTTAGGATCACCGCGCCACGTTGAAGCACTCTGCAGACACAGTTGCATTGCAACAGAGCGTTCAACAGGGGGGACCCCAGTGTACCCTTTAGCTGCGGCCCCGTCGAGGGTAGAGAAGGCGGAGGAGGCCGCCAAACGATCCCGGGAAGACAAAGGGGACTTCCAGGATCGTGTGACCTCCTCATGCACCTCGGGAAAGAAAGGTATTGGGGCCTGATGGCTGTCAAGACACGCCGCCCCCAAAAACCAATCATCCAGCCGCGAGCGCTCGGGACAGGGCGGAGGGTTCCACTCCAGCCCGAGTCTCGCTGCTGCCCGAGATAACATGGCTGTCAACTCTGGGTCGGACTCGGGCAATGCTGGCACACCAGAATGCGGCAGCATAGCCGAATTTTCATCCCCAGAGGACTCCAGCCCACCTTGAGATGCGGCGATCGACATCTCGTCTTCGTCTGGAGCGCCGAATGAAACACGCAGGGCGTCCGCAGACGGTCTCACTGCTTCAGTCCGAACACTCGCGGGTAGCAGCGTGCAAGAGGGGGGTGTGGCCCGACGAATGATCGTAGGGGCTTTATTCCACACCGTAACCCTCAGGTCACGCTGGCCACCAGCCAAAGTATCACCTCTCGTGGAGGGGATAGATTGGGGTGTGGCAGAGGGGACTCTACGTCCATTACGGAGGTCATTGAGTCTCGACCGCAACATCGCGATGGTCATGTTCCTGCAGTGAGAACATGACTCATCCACAAACGCTGCTTGAGCGTGCTGTAAGCCCAAACACGTCAAGCAGTGCTTGTGCCCATCAGACGGCGACAGAGATCGACCACACCCAGAATTGCATGGGCAAGACATCTTTAGAAAGACGTGCCACGCGCAAGCTCTTTTGTGAGAGGAAGCTCTGCAGAGTGCTGAAGCGCCCAGGGATACACACACAGCTGTTGCAGATCACACCAACACACTGGAGAACTGCTCGTCTCGAAGAACTGAAGAGAGAACTCAGAATTCAGGCTTGCAGGAGTGAAGAGATACTCTTGGCTCCGAAGCAGAAACATAATGCAAGATTGCGTAGGGGTCCTTCCTTATATACCCACGCGGTGGGGCGGAGTTACGCTATGCAAATTCCGCAGACCCATGGCAATTCATTGCCATTGGCTCGTATCGTAAGAACTCGAAGGCTTCTAAGCGAAACCCCCATTTCGTCAGTCACTGGCGTAACTCGGAGTGACTAAACAAAAGAGAACGGCAAGTTACTAAACCTAACAACAAAAGCAATGATAAAATGGGAATGATAGGAACCTCATCAAAGTGTTACAGAATATACAAGTCCTCCTAGGTCATTTTCACTACAATGGATAACTGAGACCAAAGAGACTGCTAGTAGAGTTTATATGAAACAAGAGAGCGAGTCTGCGGAGTGATATGAGAGACATGAAAGCCGTGCCATTTCCATTAACCTAGTGACCAATGAAAATTAAGTATTCCAGAGAGCCATGTAATAATAATGTTTAAAAGTGTTAATTTTGTATTTGTTTGAAAGATGTGTCAAGCGAACTTTGCCTTTTTCTCTCTTTTATTTTTTCAAATACTATCATTTTCACACAATTGCACAGCAGTTCTCAAATAAAGATCAGAGCTATTAACTACAGGACAAAACATGGTGTCAGAAATAAATGTAGTGTTTGTTTAATTTGCATACCATCCAACATAAGACATCAGTGGCCTACAGTCCACAGCAATCCATTTTGTAATTGAGTTTGTCAGTCTGTCCAAGGTATTGGAGAACGCTGTCGACAGGGAGTAAGCAAGCAGAAATAATGACATCAGTGGACAAATAGCATGAATATAACAAGGGACATGAGATGGATAGGGCCATATTATCCTATTATATCATGCCACAGTTTTATACACATCGTTGTGTTTATAAATGTCTAGTGCTGAAGGAATCTCTCAATTAAATAGCATAGCAATATCAGGTTATTTCAAATAACAATAATTAAACACATTATAGATTTATTGTAATTACAGTTTAAATGGCAGAGCGTTGTAAAACCTTTGATGTATTGGAAAAACTGTGAAGAGGAGCTTATCTAAATGTACATGCGTTTGAAAGCTCAGCTGGTGGATCGCTGGACTGTACATGAGAATTAACCCTCAGAGATCAATAAACTACATGTATGTCTATCTGTCTTGACTCCAGCTGAGTTTGTTCAGGTTGGTTTTTCAAAACATTTACTAGAAATACAGTAGCACAGCAATAGCACAGCACCCAAAATAAACCAATGGCCATTAAATACAGTAATAAGAAAGAAACCTCTACAGTTTATAATTTGGGAAATATCCCATGAATTGAAGAACCTTCCAATCTTCATTTACTAAAAAGGTACAAAGGTAATGATTCCTATGGAATGATATTCCAGACAATATTCGAAGGGAATTGCAAATTGTATTTGCAATTGCATTTTCAATTTGTGCACGCATACATTGTGACATAATGGAAACACAAATGCGTGATTTGCAATTGCGTTTGGATTTTCTTTTCTGTGTATGTAACATGTCTGCCAAATTTCAAATGGAAACTCAAAGTCTGTTTGCAATTGCATTTACAATGACTTACGAGTTATGACCCTGCCATTTTGGAATAGCAATAGAAAATCACCCATTTGCTATTTCACTTCCTCCACGTCCTGCCACAACCCTCACAAAATTCAAATGGAATCGCAATCCCCTTTGCACTTGCATTTCCAATGCCTAACACAGTCAACTGTCAATCAGTCTTGAGGGTGGGGTTTACTGATATAGTCGGAAAGTATGCCATGCCCTCAAGTGGTGGAAAACGGGGAATTTGGCTATTTTTGCAATAAAAACAGGCCAATTTTTTTCCCCCTTAAATTCAAACAAAGTCAAAAATCCAGAATTGACTTTATGTTCACCTGGCAACCAGAAAAAAAAAAGCAAAAAGAAAATTGCTGTGTCTGCAGTCGGCATATCAGACGAATATCATCATAGTTCCTGCTGCCACAGTGAATTATCTTAAAATCAGAGAATCTGTAGAAACTTGACATGATCTGAGTGGTGTGTTGTCTATATGACTCACTATCCAAGTAATCAAAAATTAAAAAAAAAAAAAAAAAAAAAAAAAATGACATTATTAGTGACTATTCAGTTCATATTCGTTTTGTAGGAGGATGCTCTGAAATTTTATTCAACATTATTTTTCAACTATATTTGTATCTTTATTTTGACATTTAATACATTTTCAGACATACACATGCTGCTTAGTTGTGGGGTTCCACAGATGTATCTTAATTTCTTCTTGACAAGTTGCTTGCAACCAGAGCAGTCTTCTTTTAGTTTCTTTTTGTTTGGTTGGCAGGTGATAAATACTTGGTTCCAGGTTTTTGGATTTGTTTGAAGTGCAAAAAACTACACAGCAGTTTTACAACGTTTTTTGATGCAAAATAGACACATTTATTGGATATTTCTCCCCGTTTTCATTAAAGGGATGAATAACGATGAAAACAGTACTTTTCCACCACTTGAGGGCGTGGCCTACTTTCCGACTATATCCATAAACCCCACCCTCAAGACTGATTGACAGTTGACTGTTTTAGGCATTGGAAATGCAAGTGCAAAGGGGATTGCGATTCCATTTGAATTTTGTGAGGGTTGTGGCAGGACGTGGAGAAAGTGAAATAGCAAATGGGTGATTTTCTATTGCTATTCCAAAATGGCAGTGTCATAACTCGTAAGTCATTAGAAATGCAATTGTAAACGGACTTTGCGTTTCCATTTGAAATCTGGCAGACATGTTACATACACGGAAATCAAAATCCAAATGCAATTGCAAATCATGCATTTGTGTTTCCATTATGTCACAACATATGCGTGCAAAAATTGGAAATGCAATTGCAAATACAATTTGCAATTCCTTTTGAATATTGTCTGGAATATCATTCCATAATCATTCCATAGATTCCAGCTGAGGAGAGCAAAGTAAAAGTGCCAAAGAATGGGAAAGAGGCTAAAATAACTGTTCGGGTAAAAAGGAAGAGCGAAAATAAAAGGGACAGGGGGTGAAAAGGAAACAGTAAAACAGCTTTTAAAGGCAATTGAAAACCCATTGAGCAGTGACAGAAAACGAAAAAAGTGGAAAAGTGGGATTTGTTCAGAATTATTGCACTCACTGGAAAGGTCATGTAATAACCTTGCAATGGCATAATCACACTACAGCAGCAAAGCAGCTCAACCTGGATGTGTTCTAGTATTGACACTTGGTAAAAATGAATGGAAGGCCCATGATTTATACATATTATTATTATCATTGTTGCTGAACTTTTTGTTCACACTTTACATTACCTATGACATAAATACAGTGTTACAGTATTGAACAGTGTTTATGCAAGGAATAGTGTGTAAATAGGTGCGTATTGTTGCTGTTATTGCTGTTATATTAGAGTAACAAGGGGTAAGATGCCCCCCTGGGGCAAGATGACCCTCTCACCTTATTTTTTTTCTACAGACCATAGATGGCACAAAATCTCATCTCAGCACTTTTGGTGAATGCTACGCTATTTTTAATTTTGTCATTTCATCTGAATATCAACATTTGTGAGATTTAGTCGGTCAAAACAGTTTTGAGGTTATCTAATTTTGTATTATTATTTAATATTTCCATGAATTAGATGTACGTTTCAGATATCTTTGCTTTCATAAAAACCTATAGGTTAATTAAGTGAAATCTTTAAATATGCATTCATAGTGTTGCTATTATGATATGATCAATTAAATATGTTAGTATTCATATGCCTGTATATTATTCTTTCAGATGAATCTCTTTTACTGGTATACTGCTTGTCTGTCATTGGTTATTCAATTATTCAACTAAATTGTCAAAATAACCTTTTAAATTGAATAGTTAATTTAGTATTTTACATTGATGACACTTTAATATATATATATATATATATATAAAAGTATTATATCAAGTCATTTATACATTCTGCAAAAGTTTGTTCGTGGGGGCCATCTTACCCCTCTTTTAATATCTTACATTTTGTGCTATAACTAAATTAGCAAATGTTTCTATTAATTTCTTATAATAACACATTGGCTGATGCATCATCATCCTGCACATGCTAAACATATCCAAATATGTAATATAAAAGTAATATAAAAGTAATAATATAATAAGTAATTATACTTATTGTATTTGTGTAGAGTGACTATTCTTGAGTGTATTTGTCTTTACAGCTAGGGTGTGCATTTTGTAGAGGCTAGCACGCCAGAGCAGAGCAGAGAACATTCCCCTGGGATCATCTGACTACGCAAGAGCTTGGATTTGATAATATATTTTAATTAACTCAATATATATTATATTAACAGCAATATGTTAACAGCAATATTTTAGTTTAACAATTCAGCTCCTAAGCATTAGGCTACCATCACCCTGGTCTAGAAGTAAAATTCATTTTAAGTGGGAGTTATGCCATGAAGGACATATCTCAGGACCACAGATACTTGTTGGTTTTCCTTTTGATTGATTGTAAACAAACCAGCAGAAGTTGTCCGCACATTGAAAAAATGTATTCAGACCAAAAAAGTGTCTATCAAAAATATTAGATCTTTCATTTTTTCTTTTGCATGTGAAAAAGTGCAGAGTGTATTAAAACAGACCAGAGAGCAAACGTTTTAGCCCATAGCTTTCCTCAGTGCTTATTAAGAAATAGCAAGTCTATCTCTAAACCTTGACTGACAAAGTTACTCTGAAAAGATGGCATGCATCACACTGCAACTGGACAGAAAATTAAACTGGGAAAAAAAATGTGTTGACTGTCAGTTTACAACAGCTTGCTGACAATTATATGTGATCATCAAGCACCATTTCATAGACTGAGATTGGTGTGCTTTGTAAGTGACCATTGGTTGTGAACTTCAACGTTCCACAAGACAACTCGAAACAACCCAGTTTTACTATGGGGTGTCACTTTTACCCATTGTTTTAGCTGAAATCTGGCCCCCATATGTCAGAGGTCTGTCACACTCGGCGATTAAGAATGAAAGAGAGGTGACAGACTAAACGACTGCCTCTGACATTTCTCTATGAGTCCCTGTCACGGATTGTAAAGCCCCATTTTGTCAGCAAATCAATGTGAAGTCTGCCGAAAATGCAATTTGAGGAGTAACTTTGTGAATGTGAGTGAATATGCTTTTGCATAGTTAGACTTGCTATAGAAAGTATGTGCTCACAGGGGTGTGCAGTGAATCCATTATCTGTCCAGTATATAGTAGTGGCCAATGTTGTGGTAACATTTTACTTAAAGCCTTTATGTATAATGAATTATAAAGGTATTCGTAATGTACGTTATAACAAATTATATCTTTTCATAAAAAAGATTTTGTAAGCATATTGCGTAATTCTTGGAGTCAATAGTTTTATTTGTGATAACGCAATGAAACATGCCAAATTGCACATATGTATGGATAGAGTTGGATGTGGGGTGGGGCTTTAACTGGACACGTTTGTAAGGGTGGTTTCACTACAGTGGTTCAAGCTGCAGGATTGCAGAATGACTAAAGAAACGTTGGTAACGCTTTAGATTACAGCCCGGAAAGTACTGCGTAAGTAAAGCGAATTTACAGCGTAACTTTCGATAATTATAGTGTAACTATAAAGTAAGTGTGTGTAGTTATAAGGGAACAATATGTAATATTTGGGGAATAAAGGGGTAACTATCAGGAAAATTAACAAATTATTTATACTGTAAGTATTTTTTAATTAAGGGGTAATTATCCATGTAGTTACAGGGTAAGTATGAATCTACGGGCTGTAAATTAAAGTGGTGCTTGTTCCCCTCTTCTTTCATGTAGTTACAGGGTAAGTACAATAAAAACACGTACACAATCTGATATCACTCGGAAATCTTTATTTGAAAAACAACTTTTTTAAAACAGATTTACAACACTTATTCGTTTCTCTTGCTTGGCTTCTCCTCCTCTTGTTCCTCTTCTTATTCGTTCTTGACACAGATGAATCTTAAGAAGGAATCCTATGTCTCTAGCTATTCTGTAGCTATATTATGTATTTAAAGAAAATACAGTGAACGCAGAAATGTCCTCACCGTTTACTCATCTTTTACCCTCATGCCATCCGAGATGTATACGACTTTCTTTCTTCAGATGAACACAGAAAAATAAATAATCTCTGATAATGAAAACTCACTTGGGTTCCTAAAAGTTGAAGCATCAAACAGCACATACAGCAATAACTACAGAAATCCATATGATCCCAATTGATGAATCAATGTCTTCTGAAGTGAAACGTTAATTGTTTTTAAGAAAAATACCAATATTTAAAAAAAAAAATTAAACCGTAAACTATCGCTTCCGACCAGCAGTCTTCTGCGTGAATGAAAGGGTTGAGTTCACGCTTGACGTAACTTGAAGCATGACTGGTCACACGGATGTCGGATGCCGTCTGTTTTTATTTTCATTTTTTTTAATTAATGCTCAAAACAGTAAACAAACAATAACATAATATGATAATAGCAATAATATATGATAATAGCAATGAGAAACAAACAAGACTAGAAGACAGAGACGCCAGAGAGAAAGAGTCGCCACTCGCGCGAGGAACGTCATGAAAGCTTGAAGCTTCTTAACTCACGCACGCGCTGGTAACAGTTTGTCGGATGTGAAAAGATTAGTAAATTATGAGATCATTTCTGGATGTACTTTTTCTTTTAATAAATAATAATACAGAATATCAAAAGACATGGGATTGCTCTTAAAATCCATCAGTGAAAATAACGAAAAAGAAGAAGAGGAACAAGAGGAGGAGAAGCCAATCAAGAGAAAAACGTGCCACTTTCTGTCAGGACGTTATTATTTGAAATGAAAAGTTTATTTTAAAAAAATTAATAAGTGTCATAAATCTGTTTTGAATTAAGTTGTTTTTCAATAAATGTTTCCGAGTGATATGAGATTTTGTACGTGTTTTTTATTGTAGACATGAAACTATTAACAGCCCGCAGATTCATACTTACCCTGTAACTACATGAAATAAGCACCACTTACCCTGTAACTACATGGATCTAATACCCACTGCTACTTATACCAACGACAAAAATAAGCGCAGTTATAGTAGCAAAATATGTGGGTGAGCATTGCTATAGTGTGATGATATTGTATTGCAATAGGTAGCACGTTAATTTTAATAATGAATCAAAACTAGTTAGCACAGGTTATAATTGAGAAGGTTTAATAACAGTATTTGGTTATTGTTACACTTGAATTGGTTATAAATAAGTATGAAATTGAAATAAGTATGAATTGAATACAAATATGTATGAAATTGTATAAAACGCAGTTAATTGTACCCTGCGTATATGTAGAATGTTACCTGAGAGATAGAAAGAGAGAGTGAGCGAGAGAAAGAAAAAGTGTAGACAAAAAGAGAGATGGAAGGCAGAGTTCAGGTAGAGAGAAAGAGCAAAGCCCCCAAGAAGAAGAGACAAAGAAAAGAAAGAAAAGCCCAGAGAAAAGAAGAGTACCCAAGAAAAAGAGAGCAGAGCAACAGTTACAATCTTCTTTTATCCCTTCCTTGATCATGTGACTGAAACCCAAATGTGAGACATTCAAAATGACAATTCAAAAAGACCCTCGATGTACACAAATCTTGGCCTACAGGTCTTGATCACTATCAGCACCTCTTGTGCCTTTAGGAATTCCAAATGGAAACGAGGGGTTTGGAACAGGAAAGCAAAAGTCTTTGTTGATTTTCATCCTTACACGTGTCAAAACTAAATGGAAATCTCATTATAGATGTATTACTCAATTACAGTGAATTACACAAAAATAATTTGTTCACGTAACTTCAACATCATGGAATTAAGTTATTTTTATAGGCACACTATCCTCATGTCCCAATTCAGAGGCTGCATCCTTCAAAGGACGCAGACTTCAAAGGCCACGCCTTCGAAGGCCGCTTAGTTCGGACCGAGCGTTGTTAATAGGGATGGTCTAGACTACGGAGGATTGTTGTTGTCGTCTAACAACGTTGACAGCTGCCGTTGATGAGTGACTGTAACGTTTGTACTGGACTTTTTTGAAAGTTATATTCAACTGTCTGAAAACAAAGCAGGGTTCACAACTAAATGTCTAAATATGTTTACCACCATTTCTGTACATAATAAAGAGTAGAATCTATATAAAATTGCATCCTAGTAATATATAGGTCAACGTTTAAACTGCTTTATACACCGATCAGGCATAACATTATTATGACAGGTGAAATGAATAACACTGATTATCTCTTCATCATGGCACCTGTTAGTGGCAGGTATATATTAGGCAACAAGTGAACATTTTGTCCTCAAAGTTGATGTGTTAGAAGCAGGCAAAATGGGCAAGTGTAATGATTTGAGCAAGTTTGACAAGGGCCAAATTGTGATGGCTAGACGACTGGGTTAGAGCATCTCCAAAACTGCAGCTCTTGTGGGGTGTTCCCGGTCTGCAGTGGTCAGTATCTATCAAAAGTAGTCCAAGGAAGGAACAGTGGTGAACCGGCAACAGGGTCATGGTTGGCCAAGGCTCATTGATGCACGTGGGGAGCGAAGGCTGGCCCGTGTGGTCCGATCAAACAGATGAGCTACTGAAGCTCAGATTGCTCAAGAAGTTAATGCTGGTTCTGAAAGAAAGGTGTCAGAATACACAGTGCATCGCAGTTTGTTGCGTTTGGGGCTGCATAGCCACAGACCAGTCAGGGTGCCCATGCAGACCCCTGTCCACCACCAAAAGCGACAACAGTGGGCAAGTGAGCATCAGAGCTGGACCACAGAGCAATGGAAGAAGGTGGCCTGGTCTGATGAATCACGTTTTCTTTTACATCACATGGATGGCCGGGTGCGTGTGCGTCGCTTACCTGGGGAACACATGGCACCAGGATGCACTATTGGAAGAAGGCAAGCCAGCGGAGGCAGTATGATGCTTTGGGCAATATTCTGCTGGGAAACCTTGGGTCCTGCCATCCATGTGTATGTTACTTTGACACGTACCACCTACCTAAGCATTGTTGCAGACCATGTACACCCTTTCATGTAAACGTTATTCCCTGGTGGCTGTTTTAGCAGGATAATGCGCCCTGCCACAAAAAAAAGAGCAGTTCCCGGGCCCTCTGCCGAGAGAGCAGTCACAGAGCTCGTTCCTGCTCCAGAGAGAGCAGTCACAGAGCTCGTTCCCGCTCCAGAGAGAGCAGTCCCAGTGATGGCTCCAGCCCCTGACCAGCTTCCAGAGAGGACTCCATTTCCAGTCCAGGGGCCCGTCAGTGCAGCCCAGGAGGGCGCTCCCGAGTCAGTCCCCGAGCACGCCAGTGCAGCCCAGGAGGGCACTCCCAAGTCAGTCCCCGAGCATGCTAGTGCAGCCCAGGAGGGCGCCCCTGAGTCAAGTCCTGTGTCTGTCCCTGAAGTCCTGGAGAGTGTTTCTAAGTCATTTTCTGAACCGGTTTCAAGAGCCTTCAGTCATTTCCCCCGAATCTGTCAAGCCCAGTTGGAAGTCCAGACCAGTTAGGCCAGTTCCTGTTTCCAAGGGTCCCTCCAGTCAACTTCCTACCCCTCCCTTCCCACCCTCTGTATTTTCTGGTTATGGTTTCCCTAAGCCAGCACCTCCTAGAGAAGCCATGAACATTTTGCCCTGTTCTGTTCCCTCCCCTGGTTCTGATTCTGCCTGCAGATTAATGTCACTTAAACTATTTTTCTGTGGCCATGAAAAATACCTTTTCCTTAGACTTAATCAATGATCAATACAGTGTTCACTGGACAAACTGATTGATTGTAATATTAATTTAGCTACATCAAGTTAACCCGATTAACTGATCCAAATATTCATAATTAATCATTAATCATAAGTTATGATTTATTAATATTTCTTCTTTGAGCTAATTTGCTACATTGGCTCCCACTGATGTTCCAGCAACATCATTTACATTTATTGTAAATAAAGCTTATGACTTAAAATCTAATTAATACAATATAATCTTTATAGCAGATAATCGTTAAGGACTCCTGAGACTATTCATGGCCAGAGTGCAAGAGTGTTTGTGCATTTAAATGTGTGTTGATCTCTCTCTGTTCTTTCTTTCGTTGTCTAGCTCGACTCTGTTACTTTGGCTCACATCCCTAAACCCCTGTCAGACATCTACTCATCCACAGCCCTCTCACCAGGGGTGGGACAAGATGTCCAAACTCTCCTCGACCTCCAACCCCCTCCCGCATGTTTCGGTCAGGCCCTTCAGCGCTGCCCTGGTCCTCCTGAGAGAGCTCTGCTGCCGATGCAAATATTAACAAACTGCACATCTCGCTGCCCTCCTGTTAAGATAACACAATTAGCATGTGGGCCCATTGCTCTGTCAGCAGAAGCCAAATCTCACCCTCAATACCAATTAACATGTAACACATCACAGAGTAACACTAATTTTGAGAAGAAAAGAAAGATTGATATGGCTCCTATTTCCTTTAAGAATTCTCCTTTTCACCCTATTTAGGCAAAGGGCTAATTTAATACCAGATTTAGCCAGACAAACAATGAAGTTTTCATGTATACTGCAATGTAAAAACATGTAGTTATAGAAGGAGTAAAACTATGTGTCACCTGTATCTCTCCTTTGAAGAAAGTACCAACAATAATGTATAAAATTGTAGTGACTCGGCTACATATGTTAATAAATTAAAATTAGCTCAATAGGGAATTATGGGTATTAATATTTAATTATTTATAATTAATCGTAACGAGTTATGATCAAATTTCAAATCTCCAAATAACCCAAAAGGGAAATACCTAACCTAGGTATTTATGTAATATCTATATATAGTTAACAACAATGGATTGCAATTAACTACGGATATATATACTAAATCAGAATGACCTTTAGAGAATTAATCCGAAAATAGACTGATCCGTTCGTCCCTGAACCGACAGTACAATCTCCTGATCAATTCTCACAAAGTTTTATTCTTTCTACCAAATCTTCGGGAAGGTTATCCTTCTGGTCACAAAGAATAAACTTTCCGAACTATCAGGATATTAGTTAAAGTATTCAAAGATATGAGAGCTCGTAGCTAGATCTGAACATTAAAGTGACTATGTTCTGTGAGCGGCAACAGTGACAATCAAACGTGGATACAATGGTTTTAATAATTGATACTACGAATACATACGACTAAATAAAGAATACATGTATATACAGAATAACGAAAAGTATGAAAAGAGAATGAAAAGAAGAGAAAGACAGAGAAAAAGGAAAGGTTCAGGAATGGCAATTTCACAAACATAACCACAGGGAGCCAGCAAAGAATAATATCACCTTAAACAGGGGTACAAATCTTAAAACGCATCTAGATGGAATTTATACTTGCATGGGTTGCTTTGTGCTGAGTATAAAAGAATGCGTGTGAGTCCTCTCAGAGCGTTCTTTGAGCTGGAGCGTTCTCTCTTTTTGGTCCTTCCGGAGCGTGACTTCGTAGAGTATAACATAGGGAACATGCACAAAGGAATATTTCATATACATTCCAGGATAGTTTAATTAAAAGCTACATAAAGAAAATGTTTGTGTCTGTGTATTGGAATGAGTATTAGTGTGTCCAGGCCACTCTCTGTCTGAGTGGACGTGTTGATAAGGAGGAGAGATTGTGTCCCCCTTTGAAGTCTTATAGGGGTGGTCTGCTTGGTCTCGGCCAAGCCATAGAAGTGACAACGGAGCAATTTAGTTCAGACTTCTCGGTGCCAGGACATTTAATTTATATGCAAACGCTTATATAGCTTTTTACATGCTAAAAGCTTTCTGACACATAGAGCTGACTCATCTTGATCCAAAACAGACTCCAGACGCTACAAATGAATAATATTTAATTAACTTTATTAAGGTAATTACTGATATGCATAATAGTCTGATATGCCTATTTTAATTAACATTGTAATAATTAGGCACATATTAATTAGTGAGATTATTGTATACATAATGAGGTGTGCCACTTCTATTCGCTTAGAAATGGCAAGATATTTTGACAATAGTTTTGAAAGTCACCATGGAAAAAGGTACTACATTACTGTTGCTTGGAGAATTACACTTTCAAATAATGAAATCAAATAAGATACGTGGTAATGGGGGGAAAACATGCCAATTAAATATATTTATCTCTTTACTTTATGCTTAATAAATATTTCCAAAATGTTCCATTCAAATCTTTATGTCTTTTACTCTTTCTCAAAAAACTCTGCGGTTTAATTAAGACAAGCGAAACTTTTCTAGCACATTGTCAAAGTTTCCTTTGGCATATATTTCCACTTCTTAACATGATTTCAATCTGCCAAACAGCCAGAGAAAATGGTATACCATTCAGTAGGATCAGCTCCCTCAAATTCTGTTTCTAAGCCAATTATTTCATTTAAGAACCAGTGAAATTCCCACTTAGAGTAACACAAACTGGACACCTGTGCGGAGCAGTTTAAGGAACTTCAAGGTTTTCTACAGGGACATTGTTTTCATGAGTTCCGTCGTTCCAAATCACAGGTGGAAAAATTCAAGCATTTGATGGACGTACAAAGTCTGCCTGACTTTGATGTAGTGATGTCGCTTTGGTACGGTGGAGCTGCAGTCTCATGGGAACTTGTGCTGAAGCTAAACAGGGAGAAATGCATGTCGAACATGCTCGGCTTTGGACAGTTGACAGCTGGTGGAAAATAACAAAACAACCACTTCAATAGGACCAGAGAACATTCCAACAAACTTTCCTTCAGATCTGCCATGTTTGCCTTGTTCTGTCTTTGGACGACTGTAAAGGATCCAAGAACCCCAAAGAACAGACTGGGAGTTGGAAGCTTCAGGTGGCCTTGGAGAGGATCAGAGCGAAGAGAAGAAAAAAGAACCAGAGGGAGCAAAATATCAAAGTTTTTTCATCATTTAAAAAATACTTACTCAGGAGTTAGAGAGATGAAAAAGCAGTTAAATTGCAGTTCAAATATTCATTTGTATCCAGTAAAAGTGTGGTAGGGAATAACACTGTCCAATGGTTTGTGGGAGAAGTGCAAGAAGATCCGTGACACCTGAAGAGTGCTGTCTGTTAGCGTTGCCATTCATCTCAAAGGCAGTTGCTCGGCAGGCACAGGACAGCCATGAGGTTAAGTTGTGATTTTCTATTCATCACAGTCCTGTTCATAAAAAAAGCTATCAGTGTGAATTTAAAGGATGATGGACTGTTAGGACTCTTAAGTCTAACTTGTACAATGTAATTTTTGGTATAATAAAAGCTTTACTTTTAACCTTTTGTCACTTAAATAAGCATTAGAACTTACTGTAACAAAAACAATTTTAATACCTGAAAATGATTTGTTGAACCTTCTTGTCATGTGGAGCTGAGATCTCAAAAATGAGGAATAATTAGAAAAAATTAAGTAGTCCACATTGAGCTACCTGCAAAGGTAAAACATAGTAAGTACACCAACTTCACCTTAGTCCAGGGGTGTCCAATCCTACTCCTGGAGGGCCACTGTCCTGCAAAGTTTCACTTCAACCCCAATTAAATACACCTAAACCAGCAAATCAAGGTCTTACTAGGCATACTAGAAACTTCTAGGCAGGTGTGTTGAGGCAAGTTGGAGCTAAACTCTGCAGGACAGTGGCCCTCCAGGACCGAGTTTGGACACCCCTGCTTTAGTCCCTTACGCTACTGTCTAAATTTCGAATGATGTCTAAATCTCTAAATGTCTAAAAATCATGAAAAAGCAGGTTGATTTGTAGGGTACTAGTAAAACAGTTCTGTCAAATCACCATTAATTCAAGCTGCTCTCAAGACGAGGAAGCAGAGCACATGGCAAAACAACCCAGAGCTGCTGCTATTTATTTAATTTCATTCTTTAAATACACCACAATGAGACTTATAATGAGTCCAGATACACTCTGGGGTGAAATCACTAAACAGTATTTCAGCACAAATAGTGTTTGTGCCGTGATATGCACGAAAACGATTTGCCTGCTACAATTAATGTTGTGCATCTATAAAAAGAGACGACTGCGTAAATTAAGAAAAAAATAATCAAAAGATTATTTACGCATTTAACAGAGCTGATTCAGGTGCATTGTAACAGTGTTCCTTAATATGTCCATTAAGGACAACAGATCGACTTGCAAGGCCATGTAAATTTAGTTCAGTACCAATTTTGGGGGCACATTGGCACCGTTACTTGATTTGCAAATCAAGTGCGACAGTATAAGCACATAAAAAGTGCTTTCTACACACCCCAATTCATTCTTAGTGAATTCCCCCACTGAGATTGAAGTTGAAACCCTGTTCAGCATCTGTGCAGAGTGATAGAAATTCACAACTCCATTTTTTGCACAGTCTGCTAGGCACCTATAGCCCATCTTTTTCACCCATCACTTTATTTACCCTTCTCTTTATTCAATAATGGCATGAATGTCATCTCCCAGCCTGACAACCTTCCTCACTCTTATTCTCACAAACCCTCCTTCTGTTTTAACATATCTTCCCCATTTTCTCCAGCTGTGCGACCAATAAGATATTACAGGTCCATTGGGTTTCACCCGAACCAAAGGAAGAAATCAGGTACGTGTGGCCTTCTCCGAGGGGAAGCCCTCCTGTGGCTTGGCAATGACCTGTGAGATGGCGGGAGCATTACAAAGTCACACGAACACCTTCTTGCTTCTGCATGTACTGAGTCATGACATTCTGACGAGCGACACCAGGGGGGAACAAACAAGAGTGTGTTGCCAATTCATTCATCAAATGTGCTTTACCCCTGTGGACTTCAGTGGGTATGTGTGTGTGTCTGCCTTTCTACGCCCTTCAGGCACACCAAACTACTTACCGCCTCCTCGTGAATTTGATGCAAAAATGTGTGCAGTAAAGTGAGACAGTGTAGAAGAGTGTGTGTCCTCTACTTCACTTGCTTTAGCTCGGAGAGGGCAGCGGCGGATGATAACTCCAAAATGACTTCACTTTCTCCTGTGCTTGTGTGCACTGAAAGGTCTGTCAAACCTCCAACATAGTGAGTGACATCAGAAAATGTTTGCTAACTGTAGGAGCTTTGTCCTCGTCTCACTTCAACATCTGTCTGCTGACACAATCAACAAAGAAAGTCACGTGTGTCACTTTAGATCACATCATAACACAAAAGTTGTTTTTCCTCTATAGTACAAATTTGAAAATGTCTTTTCAGATGCACTTAAACTGTCTAGCTATACTCTGTGTCATGACCTTTAAAATCCGGTACTTTTAGGCGATAAAAAACAGATTTAGCCAAATTACTCAGCTATTATATTAGCCAATAATTGTAAACTTGGGCTGAAAGAAAGTAAGAGCCTATTTTAGGAGAAAATACACCAATGATTAAAACACCTCGGGTGCTAAAACCTTCATTATTTTAGTCTTTGATATTATACATAATCATTCTAAAACACACCATCAATTTGGTGATTACAACATTGTGTCTCATAAATTCTTCTGCTTAACAAATATTAGTTAATTACAGATCCATATAGCCCCAAGCAATGCAACTGTTTTAGCAAAGTTAAATGAAACCAATGCAAAACAACTTACAGGAGAGCAGTCAAGTGGACAGGATTTCAATGGTGAAATGAATAACACTCTATCTTCAAAACATGCTGGCATGACGCCATTGCTGTTCAAATAACCTCACCGTATGGCTTGACCCTCTGTCTACGGCCATCCTGTCTCATAAGTCTTCGCTGAGGAACGAACGATATGTTAATCTGTGTGCGAAAGAACAGGCAGTGAAGTGAAGGAGCAGCTGCTGAGGTTTAAAATCCACTTTGAAATCTTGAAAACTATACAGCTAGTCATTTTAAAAGTTTGAGAGAGTTTGCACAATGGAAAAGTTCTAGTAAATCTGTTCTGTAAATCTGACTGAGCCAGTATATCTCCCAAAATGTCAAAGCAGCACTAGCGTCATGTTAAGAGTGCAGGCATCAGTTATTTCGACAGCTTTCTTAAACTAGATCTCAACCAGCGAAGTCACACGGTCAACCTATTGAGCATGAGAAGTTTCTTCTGCATCGGAAGCACTAGATTCAAAAACGTTTATCCCCAGGCCTCATCCTCTTGAAATTCACTATTTTGTCACACACTGATAAGCATGCTGGTCTACTATCATGGCTGTTTATGCATTACAAAATACATATGTAACATAACTGGCCAAAGTTTGGTAGATTTGCTCAATAATGCAAGTTAAAAAACAGAAAACCCAACACGAACTCATTAGTAATCATAAATATTTGTGGGTAAAGTGTAGTTCTAGCATCTAATTTTGCACATTTGCATAGACATTATACATAGGCAAATTATACATAGGCCTATACATTATAAACGTACTTAAAGCAAGCATTTTACACTATCATTCAAAAATCTCTTGTGTAAGATTTTTTTTAAAGAAATGAATACTTTTATTCAGCAAGCACACATTAATTTGATCAAAAGTGACAGTAAATTAAAAGTACTTTTTATTTAGTAAAAAATCCTGAAAAAAAGATATCATGGTTTCCACAAAACTGTTAAGCAGCACAACTATTTTCAGCATTGATAATAATAATAAGAAATGTTTTTTGATCACCAAATCATCATATTAGAATGATTTCTGAAGGATCATGTGACACTGAAGACTGGAGTAATAATCAGCTTTGCCATTACATGAATAAATTATATATATTTTTTAAAAATATTAAAATAGAAGACAGTTATTCATTTTTGTTTTCACTGTATTTTTGATTAAATAAATGCAGAATGAATGGTAATGACAACTTTAGAGATGTACAAAGGTTCATTAATAGTTGTCCATAGAATAAATAGATTGATTTTAATGCATTTAAGCAATAAACTTAAATTCGTTCAATGTCTATACCTGCAAACAAAACATTTTCCCCGGTTTCACAAACAAGGCTTAAGCCTAAAATGCCTGTTTGAGCTGTTTTAACTTGTTTTTGTTTTTGTCTCAAGATGCACACCAGTGAAGTTTACTTTTTTTCTAAGGCACGTTTATAAAAGATACTTAAATGTCCTAATTGAACTAAAGCCTAATCCTGGCTTAATCTAAGCCCTGTCTGTGAAACCAGCCCTTTATGTTTTAGATGCTGTCAATGCATTCATAATGTACATTATTTATATCCATACAATATAGTACAAAAACTGCAAACATTACACACAAATATGCATAAATACTAATGAAATCAAGCATGGAAATAAGAAAACGTGGGTGCATCACAATATATAGAATATGCCGATATAGTGTAGATTTTCACAAGAAGGAAAACTAGCAATTTTAACAGACTGCAGAAAAAAAAGAGAAGAAAAAATGAAGCAGCAGTTCTTGGGTAAAACATCACGTTTTTGAGAGAGGTGGCTCAAATCACCCATTACCAAGCATGTGTTGAGTCTTGAAGTGGATGGGCAACAGCTGCAGAAGATCACTCCAGGTTTCACACCTGTCAGCTACTAACAGGAAGATGGGCACATGAGCACCAAAACTAGACAGCTGAAGACTAGAAAAACCTTGACTAGGCCAATCCTTGATTTTTGCTGCGACACACAAATGGTAGGAAATAAACAACATAAATCCAAGGACTCAACTTGCCTTCAGTGTCAGTGGTACAGCTGGTTTGGTTTTCTTTTGCAATCTGTTTTCAAATAAAGCAATAAGGGACTAAAGGCATTTCACAGCAATAAGGCATGTTACAGTCATTTTACATGCAGGGAAAGGGTGTTCCTCTTAATGGCACAATATGTAACATTTTTAGATTTAAATATCCAAAAACCACTAGAACAATGTTATATATATTGTTGACCTGTGTACTTGCATTATCCTAAACATTTCCAACAATGTTTAAATCCAGAGAAATCAGCTATTTTAACCAGTATAACGGACCGTGCCCTTGCGTCGCTTGTCAATGATGTCATATGCTTTGCCCTCGATTTCCGAAACCATGGAAACACCAAAGACGCTTTAATATAGTATGTATTTTATTAAACAGGCGAGCAACTGTTTGGATATACATTTATCAACAGAAAACTAATCATTGTTATACAGCGCAACACGGTTAGTCTTATTATTTGAATTTCTTGTTTTCTTGATTCACCACGAGTAACGTTTTTACCATGTTTCAGAGACAACACTATTTTGTCAAGTGGCTAACATAGCATAATCAGAGTGAGTTTTCTCCATCATACAATTTGTTTTAAAATTAATTGCATGTCATTTAGTCATCCGGTTTTTATTAATATGATATTCTAATATTGATCTAGATTACTGCAACAAGTCTTATACCAGCAACCGAGCGAACGCACAGAGTAACGTTATAACAACTTTCAAAACTCTCAAATGTATTTAGTATGATTGTTTTAACCATGTAAAACAGCACTGCGTTACCCCACATATGCAACGAAAAGAGTGGAAGCGGCCGACTGCAGCATATGCATAATAAAAGCTCAGAGACCGGTGTTGCATGCAGGTCTCGCTCATTAGCATTCGCTCCCAAGGGCTCTCGGCGCGTCCTGATTCATACCACCGTAACATTAATAAAGCTTTAGTACATTTGCTCATTCATGAACATGATTTCTGCCCGAGTCCGTCAGATTCCTTTCCATCGGCTGTGGAGGTAAAGAGTCAAGACTACAACTCCCATGATTCCACGCTCATTCATGGCGTCATCAAGCTACTCCTTTGTTTTGAATAAGAGACCTCTAGTGGCGAAACTTACATACTGTGCCTTTAATGCAAATGCAGAGTGTCTAAAACTCCCTTTAACCATGGTCAAATCACTGTAATGTATGACCTCAAGATGCATTTTGCTCATTCTTATAGGCTAAAAGGCACCAATGTTCATTAAATAGTTCAATTTATTAATAGCAATAATCACTTCAGACTTCATTGGATATTTTATTTGCAATGATAGTTGGAAAATATACAACTATAATGTAACTCGATGACAAGTAATGAATTCATAAACACACTTTTTCCGTAAAATTTTTCAATCCATTCTAACTGATCGCAAATCATTTTCCCAGTTCCCACAAAACTTTATCTATGTTAGTCAGCTAATGTCACATTGGTGACATTTTAATCAAAAGAATTAGCAATGCTCAATGCGCAACACAAACACAAATATGAAAATCAAACATATAAGTTTGCAAGGCAAGAAAAAAACATACTATATGATTGACAAATGCAAATTAGGTGACAATGAACTGGTCCGATAGGGTATATGTTAGTCCAGGCACATCCTTATTTTTTGAGCCCTATACATGCTAGTCACTTTTGTAGTTATAGGTAAATAAATAAATCAATAAATAAACAAACAAAAACATATTAAAACAAAGTTTTGGACTAAAAGTTGTGTTTATGAATTCCCTTTGTTTAGTAGTTTCATGAAGTAGCTTTAAACATTTGGGGTAGACTATCTGCAAGAGATTTGCCAGTAGAGAATTATGAAGGGAATTCAAATAATTCAAAATAACCACATAACTTGTTAGTTGGGTTTTCATGTTTTATGAGGGCATTCCAGCAATAGACATGACGATTTTTGTACTGTACAAACTGTACATTCTATCCCCTAACCCTCAACCTACTCATCAGAGAAAACTTTTTTTGCATTTTTAAAAAAGCATCACTTAGTATGATTTATAAGCTGTTTTCCTCATGGGGACCAAAAAATCTCCCAACAAGGCAAGGCAAGTTTATTTATATAGCACATTTCATACACAATGGTAATTCAAAGCGCTTTATCCACAAGGACAAGGATTTCAGATATTGCCATCTTTGTGAGAACATTTTGTCCCCATAACGTTGGGTATACCTTAACCACACACACACACACACACACACAGGCCAAAAATCATCAAGCAATGTCCACAAAAAGAAGTTGAGTTGGATTATTAAAGAGTCTTCTTGTAAAGGCATTTTATTGCAAGGCATTGTTACTTACAAGTAACGATTATTATTATTATTATTATTATGGATTGTCTTGGGTGTCTTCAGCGTCTCTAAAGGAACAATAATGCACATGGTCATTGTGTATCATGTCTTGTCTCTTTACTGCTTCCTCTCTCTGTACAGTCATAATCTCATTAGCTATGTTTCCATCCAAAGTTGCGAATGAAACTTATGCGCAAAATTGAAATATTGCATAAAACATTTGCGAATAAAGCACCGTTTCCATCCAGTGAGTCGAGGAGAACATAATCGTCACTTCCTGATAAACTGCCGCTAAAAAATCACTAAGAAACATAGGAGAAGCCACCATATATAATCATTTTCGTATATAATAAATTATTTGCGTCTCAGAGAAACTCGTGCGTCTCAGTAAACTTGTTGTTTTGCTTTCAGAGGCAGATGCTGCTGTTTGGGAACGCAGTCATGTAAGACAGTTCTAGGAGGTAAATATACCGAGCATCTTTGACAACAGACTTTTAAATGACCAAAACAGCATTTCAGATGCTTTGCAAACAAGATTTTTCCGCTGGTTAGTATAGTTATGCTGTTACATCGCGAAAGTCACATAATTTTTTTTTATGTGCATCGAGGAATTTATTCGGTAAATGCATTTCCATCGTAGTTTATGCGCATGTTTTCGTATCGGATAGAAAGTTTATGCGCATTTTATGCGCATCTTGGCGTTTCCATTCAGCGTTTTTTGATGCGATATCCCAAAATGCGCATAAAAATAGGTGGATGGAAACATAGCTATATTGTCTCACTATTGAACCTCTCAACATGTCACTCTTCCACCGCTTGTGTAACAGAGTTTTATATATGTGTATATATATATATATATATGTGTGTATATTAGGGCTGCAACAACTAGTCGATAAAATCGATAATAATCGATAATGAAAATCATCGATAACGATTCTCATTATCGATTAGTCGGGTCTGCTCTCTGTACACAAAGCTTTAACCAGTTGCGCCAAATTACAGCACTGAATAACGCATTTTTATGGACAAAATGTGCATCTAGAAATAGTGGAGTGGAAACAGAGTGAGCTGATGCAGGAAAGGTACATGATCCAAGCTGCCCAAAACATGAGAATTGTTTATTTTAAGCTTCAAGCGAATGCATTAGCGTTTAACAGACCCTGTCATGCGCTTTGACAGATGTGTGTGTGCGTCTGCGTGCTAAGCGCAAAACGTTCATTTTACAAGTTATATCCAGTTATATCCTCATCTGTAAATGCTACTAATTCACGCGAGTATTTCCATTTTGAATGAAAGCGAGTCCTGACAGTCTGTTAAACTTTACTGAACGAGTGCCGGTGCGGCGGCCGCGCGTCAAACAGAGAGAACGCAGTAGAGAGGGAGGCAGTTAATATTCAGCGCAAAAACACTCATTTAGCTGAAATATCTGCTGTTGGACGCTAAATTTAGTTTTAAAAGTCAACATGTAATTCAAGTATTGAATCAAGTATTTTATGAGAATGATAACTGTAAAGGGATAACAGTGTGTAATTGAATATAAATGTAAGACGTTTTTTGAAGCCTATTTACAGGATAAAGAAATGACAGTAACAGGTTACTGTGTCCAGAGTGAGTGAGTGAGTGAGTGAGTGAGTGAGTGAGTGAGTGTGAGTGTGTGTGTGTGTGTGTGTGTGTGTGTGTGTGTGTGTGTGTGTGTGTGTGTGTGTGTGTGTGTGAGAGAGAGAGAGAGAGAGAGAGAGAGAGAGAGAGAGAGAGAGAGAGAGAGAGAGAGTGTGTGTGTGTGTGTGTGTGTGTTCCTGCAGAACATTCCTCTAATGTGGTAACACTGAGTGTGTTTTTTTTGTTTTTTGTTTTTGTTTAATATCATTTTAATGTAGGGATTTAAACTCCTTTTGCTTAGTAACTTTTTTTTTGTATATAATGTATAGCACAAACATACCCTTACGAAAATTAACCATGGTTTTATTATAATAAAACCATGTTTTGCCGTATTGATTACCATTTGTATAACCACACAAATACCATATAGTTAAACTATGGATTTGAAGCAAAACAATGGTTGATTTGTGGTTACCATTGAATAACTACAATAACCCTGTTATTTATTTATTTATTTATTTATTATTATTTTTGTTTTATTCAATGTAAAACCATGGTTAATTTATGTAATGGTAGATATATTCACTATGTATGTTTTCATAGCACTCAGCTGGCACGTTTGTTTGAAGGACAGTATTGGAGAGGATGTGGAATAGTGTGTTTTGTCTATAAAATAAAAAATAGGCTTTTTATCCGATTAATCGAAAAAACAATCGACCAACTTATCGATTATCAAAATAATCGTTAGTTGCAGCCCTAGTGTATATATATATATATATATATATGTGTGTGTGTGTGTGTGTGTGTGTATATAATATATGTGTGTGTGTGTGGTGTATATATATATAGATAGATAGATAGATAGATAGATAGATAGATAGATAGATAGATAGATGTGTGTGTGTGTGTGTGTGTGTGTGTGTGTGTGTGTGTGTGTGTGTGTGTGTGTGTGTGTGAGACGTGTGCTAATGATGATCTGTTAAATAATCACACTGGAAGATCAAACAAGGATTAACAGGGTTGCCTGTTGGCTGGCTGGTTCTCTGTGCTGGGTGCGCCCTCTGTTGCACCTATCAGTTTATGTGTAAGGCCAGCGGTAAGTCGTGTGATTGATAGCTCCTTAATTCTGGCTGTAATTGTCTGTCAATTAAATGTGTGATCTAACTTGAGCAGCAACATTTATATATTCAGTGTCAAGAAAAGTTAGATATTGGTGAAGTGTGAAAAATGTGTTTTATTGTAGCACCAGCACGAGAAGTGTGGAATATGCTGGAATACATCAACTCGGTGTTATAATGTCTTTTCAGGTACATGTTATGTTTTGATTTTGTGAGACTGCATTATTTTGAACCGTTGTTTATATTTTTGAATTTGTTCAACTTTGTTGCATCGATCAGTTTATGTGTGTAAGGCCAGCGCACCAGCACGAGGAGTGTGGAATATGCTGGAATACATCAACTCACTCGGTGTTATAATGTCTTTTCAGTGAATAAAATTGATAGGAGAAGATTTCTTGAAGCACGAGCTTTATTGATACACAACGCAGAGAAGAAAAGAGACTAGTTACACTTGCAGACATGTAGTGTGTGTGTGTGTGTGTGTGCATCTGTGTGTGTGCGGTGTTTATCATAGTTTGAGCTCTCTATTCAGTTTCCTGTCATGTCCACCATCCACCGTGCATAATAAGCTGGCTGTTAGCCAATCAAGTCATTTTATGTTGCACCCTTATTCAGAATAAACATCCTCCGTGAAATCGGGGTAAAAAAAAAAATGAAAAAAGAAGGCTTCTAATTAATTTGTTTACAATATTATTTAATGTATTGGCTATAGGACATTACATTTTCCCTACAGGACTTATATCACACGATTTTCAAAAAACTGCGTATTTTTGGCTATTAAAACGCTGGCGTTGCTGGTTTTTGGGGCTTTACGGAGATGAAAGTGTGTTGTCATCGCCCTCTGGTGGACATTTGAGGTACTAACGCAGACTCTAATATGAGCTAAACATGTCCAATGAAAGATCTGTGATCTGTTATCTAGCATCTGCTTTTCTCATATAGATGCTACCTTTTACAATTATAATAAAAGCAATTAACATAACGTCATATAAAATTTTCCTATTAAAGAAACAGCTAGTATAGCCAAAAATGCAAATTCGGTCATCATTTGATTTACTCACCATCCTGATGTTTCAAACCCATATGACTCTCCGTAGAACACAGAATGTTCATTTTTAACATTTGCAGCTCTTTTTCACATAGGCTACTGAAAATGAGTGAGGTCTGTTATGACCAGCAAAAAGCACCATAAAGGTATCATAAAACTATCAAAATGTAGCCTATCAAAAAAAAAAAAGTATTAAAGTTTTAAATATTAAAGTATTAACATTTTTTTTTATACAATAGCCTATTGCATTACGTGTTATAAATGATTTATCTGTGCACAACATTATTATAGCAAACCTCAACGATCCGATCAATTCCAGATGGACAAAATCAAGTCCCACCCTGCATTACTCTTGTTTGAGAAGCTGTCTCACTCATGTGTGTGTGTGTATATATATATATATATGTATATATATATATATATAATCACAATAGGGAAAAAAGGTCTAACACAGCTTCTGTTTCATGCCAACTTTAATGTATTATTCCTAGTCTTCTGAATCTATTCAATATCTTTCATCTAGACCAGCTTTGTGAACTGGACGAACCAATTCATTTATAGGATCAGGATCAATAGTTTCTTTTAGAAATTGGGCTTGCTGCTTCTCTCATGAACTCTCTTGGAGACGTATAAGGCAGATAGACGATGGAAGAAGACTTGCCCACTTTTATGATACTTTTATGGTTCTTTTTTCTTGAAAGCCCCAGAGCTCAACATGAGGATGAGTAAATAATGACAGAAGTTTCATTTTTAAACACTTTTAAACAGTCAGAGAAAATGACACTTCTGTTTCTAAACACCATTTTACTGTATCTGCATAAAACACATTGCCTTTAGAGTTCTGCTTGTACAATATTTTATTACACATTATTTTAAAAATGTACAAGCAATGGCTAAAAACTTATGCATAAAACTACATCCAAGAATTTTTTGGGGGGAAACTAAAAGTAGTCCATCGCAGCTCTGGACAGCTTCAAACTGTGTGTTCCTCATTATCTGGTTATTCTGTTTCTTTCCTTCAGGCTCTCCTCTTCCTCACCATCTACTCCACCCGTCCATCAGCTCATCCCTATTCTATCACACACACTCACGGAAATACATCTGCAGGGTGTGTGTGAGTTATGGTGCTCTCTCCTCCAGCGCTGTTACGCCCTGACACGGATGGCCACTTCCTCCCATCATGCATTGTTTTGTGTTGAGCCCGTAGGCAGAACGTCCTGCATCAGTATGAATGGGTCCAATCTCTCAATACTCACTGCTTTAGTCTCTCTTCCTCTTTTTGTCTCTCTCTCTTTCTCTGTCCCACTGATTGATGCCACACTATTCGGGCAAATTGCCTGCACACATCTTACCCAAGCGGTCTGGCAAGATCGTGTGTTTGTGCGAGTGTGAAGGGTTGAAGGAGAGAAAAAGAGAGAAGAGCTGCACGAAGGTACAGCCAGCATGACAATGCAATCTTGCCTGAGGGGGAGAGAGATAGACAGACGGATGGACAGAGAGAGAGATGATAGGAAAGATCCACTGCTTTCCTCTTAATGTACTTGGCAACAGAGAATGCCGAAACCCGTGCCAATAAGGGCTGATTGAATCGCAAGAGGAAGGTGATGGAATATCATCCTTCCTGTGTCCATTTATGTGGATATTTTCAGTCTGACAGAGTCCGGACAGTGAGAGAAGGAGATGAAGAAAGTCGAAATGTGTGTGCATATAGGATTTAGACCCTCTACGCTACAGATTCAAGGGGTCTGGTTAGCGCTCGTAGAGTGTGTGCGTGTGTGTGCAGGATTTGTCTGTGCAGAATGAGCGATCCATCTTGCTGGTGCTGAGGAAGCATTCCCATAATCCTACTGCTCAACTTCAAAAAGCTTTGTAAAAGACTACACAGCACCCTGCACCACAGTAAAACCCTCCCCGTCTTTATTCCCTCTCCTTCTCTTTCTGGTGCTTTTCTTCTCCTTCGTAGCTTCAGTCGTGTCTGCCCCTTCTGACATCTCCTGCATTCCAATCTCTCTTCTCAATGCACTTCTCATCAATATTATATCACTTTCTCTCTCTTTCTTGCTCACTTTGACCATCTATTTCTCCCTCTGCACTCTTCTCCTTCTGCCCCTTCGCTCTTTGCTACGTCGAGCAGGTGCTATAGGATTATTTTCTTTATGTATCGCTAACTCTCATGTGACCCACCAAGTGGGGAGGATGGAGTAGAGTGCAACCACAGGGCAGCCGGAGGATGAGTGCCCCAGTCAAGGGCACAATGACAGGGGTCAGAGGAGGTGGCCCAAGTGGGATTGGAACCTGCGTCCTCCTGCTTTTTTTCTCTTTGAATCGCCTGTTGTATTATTTTCCAGTCGTCTGGTTTTCTAAAGAAACAGCGAGGGCTAAATGGGAGAGGAGACCTAGCTGTTCGGTGTATATTTCAGCTACATTCTTAAGATATATGTGCTGAAGCAAGTGAAGAACACGTGCTCAATCGCCATTTGACCCGCTGCTCTTTCTGTGTTTTACAAAGCACAGAACTTCAGCAAAACTCCATGTAGCTGTGAAGAGTAGCAGACAAGCAATGCCAAAACATTAAAAACAGCAGGGCCTGTAACAAAGACAGGCCCTTCAATGATCTGTGTAGGCCTGTCCTTTTCAATTAGCCCTTCTTTTGTTTCTTTCTCTCTCTTTCAGCAGGAGGCTCAGGAATATTGAATGCCCAACCTCTGCTTCAAATATTGATACGGTTCTTACCAGGCCTCAATGCCCTTCCTACATGACCGGCTTCTAAAACAGAAAGGAAAAGGTGTTTGTTTGCAGCTCAGCGATCATTACCGCTGAAAGAGAGTGTGTGTGGTATGCATTTGTGTGATATTCTAAACTTGGCTTCTGACACTTGCATTAACTTAACATTTTTATTCCTCGCAGTCCCAAATACTTATTCCATTTCCTCCACTTACAACAATCTCACAGATTCCTCCCATACTGACCTTTTCCACTGTGACAAACTCTTAAACGCAATTTGAATCAAATTTCTTGACTAACTTAATGTCTTTAAAATGGTCATGTCAAGAAGATAATCATCCTACTGCAATGTGTACTGTTAAGATGCAGACACATTTACCATTGCTTGGCGAAATTTTGTTCGGTTCCCAGGGAATGCATGAACTGATCAAATGTGTAGCTTGAATGCAATGAAAGTGTCTTTGGACAGAAGTGTCTGCCAAATCCATAAATGTAGGCTAAAAGTAAGTAATCAGTTTCAAGCTTGCGGTCTAAATTAAATGTGAGGAAATTAAAAGACAGTGTACTGTAAAAAAAAAATATACAAAACATGTCTTTCATGCCAGTCTTATGAGCCAATTCTTTTACCGAATCATTTAATAAGACTTGTGAACTCACAATGTTTTTTTGATTTTAACATGTTTTTGCCTTGTCTTGTTTGTCTACTTCATTTATAAGCTCAGTTAATCAGTCAGTGCAGTTACTGAATCAGCATCTGATTCGCTTTCTGTAAACTGATGAAGTTTTGTGTATGATATACTTATATACTTCTGTCTTTTGACAAAAATGAAAATTCTGTCATGCTTAACTCATCCTCAGGTTGTTCCAAACCTGTATGCCTTTTTTTCTTCACTGGAACATAAAATAATATATTTCGAAGAATGTTGTGTAACCAGAACGCTTTGGTTAACATTGAGTTCCAATGTACGGAAGGAAAAAAAACACTGAGACATTTCCTATCTTAAATAACTAAAGGACTGAGAGAATAGCAGCCCATTAGACAAGCTCTGCAGATGCTTTTTAGAGCCATTTCTTCCTCCACTGTACTCACTCGCTATATCTTTCTTAGCCTTTCTTCATCTGCTTTCTAAAGCACCTATTCACCCCGAGTTGTTTATGAAATGGTTATGGTTTCGAGAAGTACTTAACATATGTTAGAACTACAGTAATTTTGTAAATAAATGGGACTCTGAACTGTAGACTTCCTAATGTAAAAGAGCAAAACAGTTGAAAATGGTTCACGCGTTGGGTTTTCATGTTTTTTGGGGACATTCCATAGACATGATTTTTAAACTGTACAAACTGTATATTCTATTCCATAACCATAACCCTAAAACTAGCCATCACAGAAAACTTTCTGCATTTTTTACATTTTCAAAAAACATTATTTTGTTTGATTTATAAGCTGTTTTCCTCATGGGGACCAAAAATGTCCCCACAAGGACAAGGATTTCAGATATTGCATCTTTGTGGGGACATTTTGTCCCCATAACGTATGGTTTACCTGAACAACACACACACACACCCCTAAAGGTTAAAAACACATGAAATATTTACTCATTTAATAGCCTGTCAACATTGTGGTTCCTTTAAAGCATGACATTTATTTGCAGTTCCATCTTCCTCTCACTCTCTTTCTTGCACACGCTTTCCCTGAAATGAATTATTGATTTTTGTTTTAAGTTGGTCTTCCTTTTTGTTTCCATTCTGAATATGAAAACATATCACTTTTTTACTGTTTCACTCTCAAAGCTCTCTTTTTTAAAGAGCGCAAATCCATGAGCGTATGTGATCGTCTCCTGAGCCTCAAAATGCAGCCTCAGCATCAAGCCATTGATTTTGTTTCATCTTATTGAGTTTCTCCTTTCCTCTCCCCCGTCGCTCTCTTATTGTCTCAATCTCTCCATCATTGCTCAGTCCATCTCTTCCAGTGAGACAAAACACTAATAAATGCAAGTGACTAATAAACTTGACTTTATTGTTTTCAGAATTCTGGTGTATTAAAAGACATTTAATGTTGCATACAATTAAAAAGTGTTGTGTCCGATTCACAAACAAATGGCTCTCACTGTATGAAGTAACAAGTTATTTTTAGTGAATTAAAAGCATACAGCACAACCAATGAATTCTGAGTCACATTTTTCAGTGAATCAAAACATACAAGCAACCAGTGTATTCTGATTCACGAACAAATTACTCTTACGAACTGATACCTTTTCACGAGTTCACACTTATTAATAATCAGATAATACGTATTTGGTGTGCCGTCCGAGGGGAGGACTCTGAGCTCGGAATTTGGCCTGAAACCAGAGTACTCCCTCCATATCCCTGGCTGGGATAGGAACCAGCCAAGAGTGAGGAGTCGGGATGAAGGAGGGATGCAGAAAACTGTCGAGGAACGTAGGTGAGTCGACTATACAGTATATGGGCGTCCTCTTGTGATTGGATAGATCCTTTGAACGTGTTCCTCTTGAACTTTGTTAATAAAACATTAGTGAATCAAAAACACACAGCCCAACCAGTGTAGTTTCATTCATGAACATTCTTTTATTGAATCATTCAATTGCTCATTATTAATCATTATAATCACACATTTTTGGTGTTTATAACATAAGTTCCTGATTTTTTAATTGTTAATCATTTTTATACGTTGTATAATAATACCAGTTTAAACATTAATTTTTGGTTTTGTTGAAAATTTTATCTGTTAAATAAATAGCAATTGAACTGCATAGTTAGTCCCCTGATGTTCATTTTTAAAATTAAAATGTTCATAATGTACCATGATAGAAGGTTCCCTGTATAATTCACAGCAATAGCTAAGATTTAGAATAGAGATTTGGAAAATGGACAATTTTCAAAATGGACAATTAAATCTGAACTAAATCAAATTGAATCAAGAGAATTTAATCAAATTGGGAAATGTGTATCGATACCCAGCCCTAATAGCAAGTAGATAAAGAGAAATTAATTTGTCATAGTAAATGAGTACAGAAATAGAGAACATCATTTCAGTAATTTTGGTCATCCCTTGTCACGGCATGACATCACATTCAGTGCTGGCATTAGACTGAATAATTAGATCATAATAAAGCCACAATCATCATAAGATAATGTAGTTCTCCCTCAAGAGAGAGACAAAGGAGCACTACTCTGCAGTCTGTCTCTCTCTCTCTCTCTAAAGGCATCTTGACGCATTCTCTCTCGCTTCTCATTGCTCGCTGCTGCAGAATTATCTGTGTGCCACAGGAAGACCCTATATCTCTGTATACAGATCAATTCATCCCCATGTGAAAAAGAGGAAGCTATAGAGAAAACAGAATAGCCACCCCAAGCTTGTTTATACTGAAGCTTCCAGAGTGAATTGAATTCTTGAACACAGGCAGTCATCCGTTATTGAGATTACCTGATTCTGAGCATCTTCCTGTCTGTCTGCTCCCCGCTGCTCGGCTTCCTCTACATTTCCATGGGCTCATCATCTTATTCCAGAGTGTTTCACCGGGCTCAGACTTACACAGCTCATTTGAACTCTAGTACAGTTGCAGCCAGGCCACTTCATCCTCCCAGATAATGCTGATACTCTCTCTCAATCTATATAAAAACAGATGTCATATCCTGTGATTCTTGGCAGGAAATTCATGTGATTTCATGAGTCATTTTGGAGAAGGAAGGCGTGGCCTACTGATGCCTGATCTGCAATATGAATATATGATATTTCAGATGCTCTTTTAAGATGTGTTTTGGTGATAAGGACTCTCCAAGAGCTTCCCGAAATTCATGTGAGTATATGACTGGCCCTACATGCAAAGAGACATCTGTAAAAATAGAACACAATACAATGTGTTAACCTTTAAATGCATGACTGTTTCGCCAATCATTCTTACATATTTGGGTCTTTAGCGACCCGGGGTTTCAGTTTGAGCAGATGTTTTATACCTTTATCACTGTCCTTGTCAGAGCTAATTTCCCAGTACATTCAGCATCTGGCTCATATTCGCCATCTCAAACATTCTCAAAACTATCATTTTCAGCATCTTCAAAATCAATAGTTTAATCGCTGACAGCTTCTTCACCAGATCCATCATCAAGTGACAGCAATATTTAATTGCGTTCAGTACTTGTTCTGCAGTAAATCGCTAAGCCATTTCAAGTTTTGCAGATTATACTTACTATTCTTTCGTTTTCTGTCTGCGGACGTCACTTCATCATTGTGTATCAGACATTGCCACCTTGTGGAATAAATATGAATTGCACTTATTCCGTCATTAAAGATTAAATTATTGTTGTGCAGAAAAAATATATGTACACTCTTACACACCTCGGATCGTAAGCGACCCTATACAATTTTTACAAAAAATTTAATGGAAAAACAGGCATTCTTTTATATATATATATTTTTTTTTTTTTTTATTATTATTTTTTTATTTTTTTTTTTTCTTGTTATATTGTTTATAATGAATTGATTGAGGAATACTAAGAAGGTTGATGTCTAACTTTAAAAAAATGAATGAGGAGGAGGGTAGTGAATGACGTCCCGGGTCACTAAAGACCCGAGGTATGCATTTAAGGGTTAATATAAAGGATTTTCCATATTGATTTTTCACAGGTGTTTTAGCCATATTTTGAATTACACATTGCATTGTGTTGTGTTTTAGGGTCCGTAAACCTAGCAGAAAATGTCCTGGCAAAAAATCACCAGTACCTTTTGGATTTTCTACAGATTTTTTCTTACAGTGCAGATAGACGCTGGGATAGACGCTGGGATAGACGCCCCGTGACCCTACAGAAGACAAGCGAGTAATCCAAAATCTACAAATATAAAACTACCCAGCCAAAAAAAAAAAAAAAAAAGTCGCAGTTTGGATTTAAATAGGCAAATGCTTAAGAGTCAATGACTGGATCACTATTGCAGTGATTCTTATGCTTCTAGCATGTTATATGTTTGGCAACAGTTCTTCTAGCCCTAATTGATGGAGTGTGTAGCTTTTCATTTCTTAAACATCCATGTAGGAAGACACATCATGGCCATATTCCAGGATGACAATGTCACGATTCATCAGGCTCAAATTGTGAAAGAATGGTTGGGAGGGAGCATGAAGAATATAGTTCTGATTCATTCACCAATTTCTCAATCCCACATGCTTAATAAAAAAAAATTCTCATTGGATGGATGAATGGATATCAAATTCATAGTTATTCATATTATTATTTTATTTTAAATTATGTGTTGCTGTACACGTTTATACATTCAATATTAATTTGATATGTCCTTGCTCTATGACCTTCTGTTTAAAGCTGAAATCATATAGGTGATTCATATATAATAACATGCTTCAAGTCTATTGAATATAAAGTGTATTCAATTCAATAGTAAAAACCCCAAAAGGTTATTTTTGTTCTGGTCTTTGCTGTCTCACAGCACTGCATTATAAGCCTCATGCCCAAATACTCTAATTTCAGCACCACGGACAGAGTTTCATTCAATTACTCTGTGTCTGTGCTGCTGGAGGCGTTCTTTAAAATGGCTTAACACAGCTTATTTCTTCCCATTTCTTTTAGCTGTTGTGAGCACAATCAGCAAAGTAATGTAGCTGCCATGTCAGCCCAACCCTGAACTCGGTATAGGAATCCCTTATTTTAGTCGAGTTAGTGAAGCATTTTTTCCCGGTTTTCTGATTAATTCACCAATTTCTCAATCACACATACTAAATATGTAAGAAATCTGCATTTAAATTTGCATACAATTTAATGTACTGTAATGTACTCTATATTTTACATTTGTTATCCAATAAACCTCTGTAGAGTGCAATGAGAAACGCAACTACTCTGCACTCTTCTACCTTATTTATTTGAGACAACACTTGTTCATGGTCAAAACCCAGACAAACAGCACCCTAAATGTACCTTTAATACCTATGAATCCTCTTCGAAATGGCAATTAGCCTTTGGTAGTCTGACTAGAACAATGGTCTAGATTTGGTGTGCTGGGAGGCTAACAAACATAATGGACTTTAAAATCGGCAGAGCGCACAGAATCACCCGTTAATGGGAAGCTTTGCTTTCTCTGCCCAATTTTTTTTAGCATAAAGGTCAACTTGAAATGTCAACAGAACATTGTAAATAAGATACTCTTTCATTTTGTACATAAACACATACAGCCAAATGCTGGAGTTGTGGAGATGGAAGGAGCTCAAGTGGGAACGGTGAAAAGAAATAAGCACAATACTGGAAAAAAAACCTCTTGCTAGGGGTACTGAGAGGAATGGGAATGAATTCCCAAATTGTACGGTTGCCATTCAAAAAACTTCTCTCCTCACTTAAGTTCACACGGTGACTCTGTTGCAATTCACTATGTAGAGAGAGAGATATATAATCATGGTATTTCCGCATCACAGACCAAATATGAAGTTCACCTTGCCTTCAAAAAGATACCGTTCTCCCTCAAGAACACACACCTATACATACACACATCACACTTACGGGCTATAAGAAAAGTTTACCCGCACAAAATACTGACAAAGTGATGGCAGCTGCACAGAGAGAAAATGTGCCAGCACAAAAACGAAGCACGACAAATGGAGGAAAGGAATTATCCGGAAGAAACGCGAAAGCGGAGGGGAGGGAAGCTGGAGGAGTGAAGGGTAGAAGAGCCCCTCAGGCAAGCTCACAGTTTCTGCCACTTTTAATTTGCTTGTCTAATTGTGCAATAACTGGCCTCATCTTCCAAAATCCTACTTGAAATGTAGGCCTCCAATCACACCAGGCCAACCGCCTAGCGTCCGCTGACAAATTCAGCCTGACTGTTAGCGGGGACCAAATTGATCGCAGCAAGGAAGCTACTAAAAAGCCTCCATTAAGGGTAGGAGAGTGTTTATAACGAGACTCGTTCAATAATCACTGTGTGTCTGCTTCACAGGCTGCGTCTGCATCTTTCCTCACTTGAAAACACATTAAAAGGGCCCAGATGTTTTGTAGGCATGGATTATTGTCTTTGCAAAAAAAGAAACATTAAATAAATAATTAAATAAAATATTAAAATAAATCCACTGATGTTTCTGTGTCTGAACAATAAGCAGCAGTGTTTTGCTGCATAATACCACTGGAAATAGGCATTTGTCTCTGTTCATGAAGGCAATTCAATCACATTAGATGTATTAAACAAACCAAAAAAAAAAGAGAGAGAAACAAGTTCAGTTAGTTCATTAAGGTGACCGGGAGGGGACATGTTCGGTTTACTTAGTTTTGTTGTGGGCACGACATATTAACTCATGGGAACGTGATAATAAGTCGTGGCCTCGAGATCCTGTGTTGAGGGAACAACATATTTTTCTCATGGCCACGACTTCATATGTTGAAGGAAAGATATATTTTCATGGCCTTAAAGGGATAGTTCACCCAAAAATTTTAATTATCCCATGATTTACTCACCCTCAAGTCATCCTAGGTGTATATGACATTCTTCTCTCAGACAAATACAATCTGAGTTATATTAAAAAATGTCCTGGCTCTTCCAAGCTTTATAATGGCAGTGAATGGCTGTTTCTGTTTTAAAGTCCATAAAAGTGCATCTATCCATCATAAAAGTAATCCACATGGCTCCGTGGGGTTAATAAAGGCCTTCTGAAGCAAAGAGATGCGTTTGTGTAAGAAAAATATCCATATTTGGTATGGATATTAATCTCTAACTTCCACTAACTGTCGTACGCGCGTTCCGTAGGACGCAACAGTGAGAATATGCTAGGTCTCGCGAGAACCAAGTTTTGTTTTGCTCTATCCTCTGTGCTTCCGCGTTCGTCACCGGAACTTACACTACGCCTGTGTCCTACGTCATACGCTGGAAAGCCAGTCTCTCGTGAACGCGCATACAACAGTTAGCAGAAGTTAGAGATTACAGTTTGTAAAGTTTTAAATATGGATATTTTTCTTACACAAATGCTTGGCTTCGCATCAGAAGGCCTTTATTAACCCCCTGGAGCCGTGTAGATTACTTTTATGATGGATAGATGCACTTTTATGGACTTCAAAACAGAAACTGCCTTTCACTGCCATTATAAAGCTTGGAAGAGCCAGGACATTTTTTAATATAACTCTGATTGTATTCGTCTGAGAGAAGAATGTCATATACACCTAGGATGACTTGAGGGTGAGTAAATCATGGGGTAATTTTAATGGGTGAACTATCCCTTTAAATGTGTAAACAACAAGCACGACAATAGCAACCTGGAATTATCAGAAATGGACAGGCCTATAATAATATTTATTTTTAATTGAGAAAAAGCTTGAAATTAATAAATTATTATATTAATATATTGCCTATTAGTATATTGTATTGCTTGCGATGGTGCCTAGAGCAAGCATTTGAATGAAGTTTGTTTTTATTAATAAATTATAAAAGTATATTTAAGAACACAAAATAATATAGGCATACAAGAAAACATTTTTATCCATCCCATCTCACAGCCTTTTAAATCTATTCACTGATGGTGTCTTTATTTATTTATTATTAATATTAGCCTATTATTATCATTATTATGCATATTAAACGTAAATAAAATGAAATATATAGCCTAATATGTTAAATTAAATTCCCGTAAAGTGAACTTCCCGTAAAATTCCTTTGCGCTTACTGAAATAAAGTCATATAATCAAAGCTTTATTGGCATGACTGTCGGGAATTTACAGTAGGCTATTTGCAAAACGTAGGCTATATGCTGTAAGTAAGCTATTAGATAATACATATATATTATGTTTGATCACAACCAATTATTCAAACTTCATTCGAATGCTGTCACATGAACAAGGAGCTACAAATGAAAACAGATGCTCATGTATCGTCACTATAGGCTACAGGTGTAATCTACAGAATACAGTCATAAAGTCAAAACTAAACGGGCATTTACAGAATTTACAAAATATATACTTTAATGCACATAACAATACATAACAATGAATAAAAACATAACCAATAATAATAACGGAGTGTCTATTTACACCAAGTGCAAATAGTGTGCCTTGTTGGCAAGTGCTATTTGCACTAGCTCCGCCTAACAATGCCTGGTTGGGCCAAACAAGATTAAAAAAAAAGACATGTGCTCTAAAAAATAATTCAGTGGCTTAGTAAATATCACAGTAATAATTAACTTTATTAACTTAATAAAATCTCTGAATATCATTTACTTGATGGTTTGAGTTGAACGTACCAAAATAATTGACAAAAAATCCAACAGTTAATTTTGTCTAATATGTACAGTTATATTTAAGCTTTTTCACTAAAATAATTTAGTATTTGACTAACCAATTATTTATTTAAAATATACTTAATATATTTGTGAAATTTCTATCAAAATATTTGAGAATGGATAATTAAACGGATCTGTTTCAAGAACCACAAATATTACTTAATTTAAATCGATATTATTAATATTTAACAGACACTTAAGAAATTGAATAAATTTACTCAATTAAAACAATGCACCCCTCCCCCACCCTCTGACGTGACAACAACTCGACGGTTGAGTAAGCGCGGGCTGTTTGAATTCTCTTCAGTCTCCAGAGCAGATCCTTCTTCTCAGCGTTGCAGAATTAGTGCATTTCGTCTGTGAGATTACATGAGTTTAAATGTAGGCAATATTGTATACATGTTAAAACCGTAATATATGCTGTATTGCTTACTTATCAACAATAAAGGCCAATGTCATGTATACCTATGGTTGTGTGGAGTATTTTACAAAGGTTTAGAGGAAATTAAAAGTTAATATTACCCATACTATAAAACTTAATATTACTCATAAATAAAAACAGTTGTTATTACTCATAAATATTGGTTTTTAAATGTTTTTCCACAATTATTTCTACTCAATTTTATTTGTTAATGTACCAAATGCAGTTACTCAGATCTACTTAATTTTTTTACTTACATTTACTCAGTTCATACGGTGTATGTAACTGATTTCACTGCTTTAAAATTTAATTAATATTTTTAAGTGTAAAAATGTTTCACCCAAAAAATTGAGTAAATCATAGTAATAGTTTTTAGAGTGTGTATTTCAACATCTTCAGTGGCATAGTCAATAATGCGTAAGGCTCAAGGATCTTGGTTTTGACGCGATCGACCCGGGTTCGAATCCGCCTTTTGCTGAGCTCGCTCTTCTCCCTTTTCCCATCACATATCACATCGGAAAGGCATTTACTTTCAATAAAAATTAAGAAAATGTTCTAAAAGTGGAAATAAAGTGCCTAATGAAATGTTTAATAATAATAAAAGTATTTATTGGGTAGGGTTAGGGGTAGGTGAAGGGAGGGCTTTTATTGTCCCATTAAGATGGCATCCATTTAATGATTTTAATAAATATAATATTTTACTAGGAAAATATGTTATTTTCACTGAGTGTAAATAGAATCTAGTTATTATTTACACTTGGTGTAAATAGCATCTATCGCTATTTGCACTTAGTGTAAATAGAATCTAGTTGCTATTAACACGGTGTAAACAGCATCTATCGCTATTTGCACTCAGTGCAAATAGCCGCTGCCTTATAATAATAATAATAATAATAATAATATAAAAATATTAAATAAACTTGATGGATAAAAATGTTTTATAAGGTATATTTTGTATCATTTAATGGTAATAACAAACTTCATTCGAATGCTTGCTATAGGCACCATCGCGCACAATACAGTATAATAGGCAATAGGTTCATATAATAAGTTCTCAATTATTCTCCACGCTTTTTCTTAATTAAAAATAAAAATTATTATAGGCCTGTCCATTTCTGATAATTCCAGGTTGCTATGGTCGCGCAGGTTGTTTAACGCATTTAATTCCCTCAACATATCAAGTCATGGCCACGAAAAATATGTCTCGAGATGCTGACATGTTATCAGATGTTGTCAAAAGATGTTACCTCAAAAAATGTATCTCATGGCCACGACTTATCATCACATTAATATTTTGTTGTTTTCACAACAAAACTAAGTGAACCAAACATGTCCCTTCCCGGTCACCGTACCTTAGATATGTTTTAATACACCTTGATGCCATTTCTTCTTCATAGGTTTTATGGACATTTTAAATAATAAGTTATAACTTTTTTAAGTTAGAATAAAAAAAACAAGCAACCCTAAACCAAACCCTAAACCTAAGTAAATGTTGTTAATGAATATTATGCATTACTTATTTGTGTAATTACATTGTAAAAAGGACATATTAAAATAAAGGGTACACTTTATTTTGAGGTGTCTTTGTTACATTGTAATTATACATTTAAGTACTGAGTAATATTAAGTAACTACATGTACTTAGGGTTAGGATTAGGGTTTGGTTTAGGGTTAGTGGCATGTAATTATTACTATAGTAACTACTTTTAACATATGTGACACTTTAAAATAAAGCATTACCAAATAAACTGTGAGCAAATCTATTATACTCTCTTTTTAAAAAAAAATTATTTCCCCCTTAATACAGTATTTCTTGGCACAATTTAAGGGTTAAAGACAAACGATTGTTTACTGTAAGAGGACAGTAAAAACAAGTGATACAGAGGGAAGGCGACTTTGATTTTTTAAAGGAAAGCAGGGAGTATTTAAGTGGCAGCTGTGAACACGTCAAAAGAAATTTGGGTCATTCTCTCTTTAGCTTCCAGAGATATCATTTCAGTCTCTATCACTTTCACACATTCTCTCTCACACACACACACACACTTAAATCTCCCTAAGGCCTGTTTTTGAGCTGAAATAAATAACTTGACCCTCAGTTTGTGCTTCCATTGTCGAAATAAACATTATATAATATGATATTTCATGTAAACTTCCTCAAACAAACACTAGCACCCCTTCCTTAAATGATGTTGTTAAGTAGGAATACAAAAGACAGATGTACACCAAATTAAGACACCACATGTGAACAGGGCAAAAATTTTAACTAATAGATATCTCCATACTTTCCCAGTTGATTAATCAGTGCAATAAGACAACTGTTTTGTATTGTTTAGTTTTATGAAATGCTATGTTTAAATATAGAAATATTAGAGTTAAAGGTTTTTACAGAGGAGGATATCTCTTTTATCACTTCATAATTCATAAAATACTGTCAACAGCCTAAAAAATACATTTCACCATGTTTTTTATAAATAAAATGTTATATAAACCAAGCGAATGATATATGAACAAATCCCTCTGTAGAAACCTTCAGAATATATAAAACTGAAGAGTTTGGTGTATGTAAGTGCTACTGAAGTGCAGATTTCCAGCTGTGTAAAAAAAACTAACCCTAACTCTTTGAGAAAACAGCCTTTAAAGATATGTATTTGAATTCTATAGATGCAACTAAATAAAGTGTAATAAAATAAACACTTGAATGTGTATTAGGGATGTTTTCTACTAGTCTGAACGAAGACATGGTTTGGAAGCAAAATTGTCTAAAATCTCAAAATTGACTAGTGCATGAAAAGCAACAGTTTTGCAAAAATACAAATCCAACATTTTTAAACAAATGCTTCTCAGTTTGAACAGACGTTCCTTGTTCGTGTCCTGGCACAGAGCTCAAGATGGCTGATGCAAACTTACACATGACTGGATGGCAGAGGTGACAAAACTCCATATTTGAAAAAGGAAGGAGCGGAAAAGAACAAATGAAAGAGAGAGAGAGTGTGTGACCGAGTTTCTTTGTGGGAAAAAGTAAACACAGCCTGTGGCAAATGAGAGTGGAGATGGTACACAGACCCCGGAGAATGGATGTGTTTGATTTTTGGAGATGAAGGCAGTGGGTGCATGTGATGTCAGAAAAAAGCCTGAAAAAAAAACAAAAAAAAAACTCTGTCATGTGTCATAATTCAATGTGACGTGAGTGTTTGGGGATGTCAGTGGACATAAAAGTGTGGCCGCATGAAAGCGTGTATGAAAATGTGCACAACTCGTTCCATGTTCTATACAAAAACAGCCCTGCGGTCCTGGAATTGACCTCCAGCTGATACATCTCTCACCCTGGATAACTTTCTCAGTCAACTGTGTGAACATCTCCATGGACATGATATAGAACAGATTTCAGCTTGCAATGGATCTTTCTTCTGTGAAACAAAAAAGAAATTTTGAAGAATGTTGGTAACCATTCACTTCCCTTGTAAAACACTGAGACATTTCTCAAAATATCTTCTTTTATGTTCCACAGAAGAAGAAAGTCATACAGGTTTGGAAAGACATAATGGTGAGTAAATGATGACAGAATGAAAATGTTTTGGGTTAACTGTTCCTTTAAATCTGTTTTAAAGGAACAGTTAATCCAAAAATGACATTTACAACAATTACAACAATTGTGGACTGGAGCTTTCAAGCTTTAAAACAGAGACAAAAGAACTATAAATCTCATAAAAGTTATGTGCTACATGCCAAGCTGTGGCCGTCCCAAGCAGGGCGATCGTTCCAAGCCATACAATAACTGAGTTATTAATGACTGCAAATGGATCATTGTGTCAACTCAAATCAGTCCATTTTGTGAATTAATCAACAGGTTCATTGAAAAGATCTGATTTATTAATGAATTCATCGCTACATCACCAAGGAGAGATTTGCCAAATTTTCAGTGAATAATGACAATAATTTTGGTCTCAAATCTTCTCTATGGCTTTCACACCAAGGACGATTAACATGACGATAACTATAAACTTTAAATATTCGCTTTAATCCTTTGAGAATAGAGACGTCAACACCACAACTATAATGATAACAACAATATCATTGGAATCACTTTCAGAACTTTTTTTTTACATTTATTTTGTCGGTTTTTACAAATTTAACTTTTAAGTTTGGAACTACATGAGGGAGAATAAATACTGACACAATTTAATGAATACACTGATTTGTGAGCGTAGATATTTAGCATGTTATCAATAATTTGTTTGTTTTTTCACCTTTTTCTTTATTCACCACTGTAATTTTCTTTGCCACTCTGTGCCATTTCTACCTGTCTCTTGCCTTCAAATGCTTGCATGTTAACATCTTCTAATTAACATCCTCGGTCATACTTTTGGCTCTATACTGAAGAATTAGGAAGCTAAAAGCAGTCTTTCTGAGTGAGTCTGTGGAGTGATGCTTTAAAGTAAATACAAATCAATACTGCTGTACTAACTCAATTTCCTGTTAGCGTGAGGCTACAAACAGCGTTTCACTGTTAAGAGAGTCAGACAGGATGTGCAATTGTATCTAACGTAATATAATTGCGGTGAATATGGAAAGCCTGTCTGCTTATTTGAGCATGTAGCAAAAGATGCTACGTGTTGAATGGAGATGATAGACTGTGACTAGCATTGTATTGAGACCATTAGGTTTTAGAAGCTTCTGTTGATTGAATCTGTTTCGTGGCCCAGAAAAACAAGCATGTGGTTCATTCTTGACAAACAGGGAAAAAAATGAGAGATAAAGTGAGGCTTGTATCTGAAACATTGTGCTTAATGGTTTCAGCAGTAGCATGTTGAACTCGTCGACCCTCGTCTGTGTATTTATTCATTTCCTGCTATTCATCCAGTTCTCCTTGTTCTATGTTCTTCATCTGTAACCTCTCAACATCGCTTCTTCGTCTACTGCATATAGAAAATGTTTTTTGTATTGTAATTAGACAACAATTTGTGAGCTCAGAGTTGCTCTGCACACAAGTATGTGCTAATCTCAGTAATTAATCCTCATTTACTTAGTTTCTCAATAGAGCCCATCACCTCTGCTTTCTGCATATTTTCTCTTTCTCTCTTTAACCTAATCTATTATCGTAATCATATTTGCTTTTTGGTCAAGAATAACTTGTTTCTTGCACATGCATAGATCTGAGTGTACGTGTGTTGCAATCCGCTCCCTTGTTTAGCGGTAAGTGCATTGTCCAGTGAGTGTCCCAGTGTCAAAATCATTACAATGCACTAAAACATTAGATTTCCACACTGTAAAAAATTATCGTGATTTTAACGGTAAAAGACTGTAAAAATGCTACGGTTAAAAACAGTTAACTGGTTAACAGAAAGTTTCCATACTATATATGGTGAATAACTGTAATAGATCTAACCTTACATTTAATGTAATTTTACAGTAAAATACCGTTAAATTTACAGTTTTGGAAGTGAAAAAAACAAGTTGTTGTGTAATTTACAGTGAAAAAACGTAAATTGACATTCCCAGAATTCCCTGCGTGACACTTCACATTTGATGTATTGAAATAACTGTTTCTTCTTAGTTTTTTCTAATCAGTTATGTACATTAGGGTTTTATGTTACATTTAATGTTGTTAAATTAATGTTTATTGCATTTTTAAAATTTCATGTGTTACCATGATGGTGTTTAGTGTTTTTTTGTGAATGACACTGTCACCTTCTATACATTAGTATTGTCCTCCTAAAAGCTGCTTGTGATGAGCTTTGATTCATCATGTGACTCTCATCACCAATGTGATTGGTGGTTGACAGTATATATCAAAGGTACATAACAGATATTAGTATTTCAATAGGTTGGTAATTTAACATTATTTCAGTTAATGAAATACGGTTATTTACTGTAAATTTAACTTAAATCTGTAAAACCTAAAATGTTGCTACCGTATTCTTTACGGTAAAGTTCTGGCAACCACAGCTGCCGTTTTTTTACCGTAAATTTTACGGGGATTTTTTTTACAGTGCAGTATCCACCATAAAAAAACAGTGATTATTATTATTATATATACTTTATATAATAATATATATTTCTATCATGAAAGCTCTCTGAAGATTTTTAGTATGGTAATGGACGGCCGCGGCTCGTCTGTAAGGGCAGATATTCATCCAAAACATAGACCTCTATATATTGTAAATGTGTTCAGCATTCTGCAACAAACATTTTTCGTATTTGATGTCGGAAAGTGAGCAGGATATATTAAAATTTAACGTATGGCTTCGGCAGGCGTGCATTATGATACTAAGCAAGCAGGGTAGAGTGTCCCTGAGCCATCCCCAGCTCCACAGCGCCCACAATTTTCCAATGTAAATCTGTGGTGAAAAATGGAACTGCAACACGCTCTAATTGAGAGCCACTGGGGAAGATTTCAGGCTGCCCCGCTTATTTTCACATTACCTTACGTAAACCTTGACTCCATGCCAAGACGACATCAAGCTTTGTGTATAATATTAGTCTGCATCAGGTCAGTAACTAGTTGCCATGTATGTTCTTCCTAGGTAGAGTAGCGTATCAAATTAATGAAAGTATAAATCCTTTAGTTTAAATGTGCTTAGGTGAATAACCTTTGTATAATTCTGTTGTGTTTGTTTTATGTTTGAGGAATAGACATGGCTTTTTTTTCCTCATTGGAATTCCTCCATAACTTGTAATATTTCAAAACAATAAATACTACATTAAGGCAATTCTATAGCGTTCTATGCGTGTGTCGTGTGTCTATTTTGTGAAGCTCAACAATCTTTTGCTGCACATCAGAACTATATTCTTTGGCTTTACTCATTGTGATGAATGATTAAGGGAATTTGGCCTTTGTGTTTTCTCATATTTATACTCCTGTGGAACAAAACATCATAGCTGGACAATTTCATGTTCCTAGTCACCCTGGTGTGCTAAAAAATGTAAATATTAATGGGAATATCCTTCAGAAATATTTTACTATATTAAAATATTTTATAAAAAATTCTAGGGGTGCCAATAATTGTCACCAACGTGTTTTGGAGAAAAGCATTTACAGTGGGGAGAACAAGTATTTGATACACTGCCGATTTTGCAGGTTTGCCCACTTACAAAGCATGTAGAAGTCTGTAATTTTTATCATAGGTACTCTTCAACTGTGAGTGACGGAATCTAAAACAAAAATCCAGAAAATCACATTGTATGATTTTTAAGTAATTAATTTGCATTTTATTGCATGACATAAGTATTTGACACATCAGAAAAGCAGAACTTAATATTTGGTACAGAAACCTTTGTTTGCAATTACAGAGATCATACGTTTCCTGTAGTTCTTGACCAGGTTTGCACACACTGCAGCAGGGATTTTGGCCCACTCCTCCATACAGACCTTCTCCAGATCCTTCAGGTTTCGGGGCTGTCGCTGGGCAATACGGACTTTCAGCTCCCTCCAAAGATTTTCTATTGGGTTCAGGTCTGGAGACTGGCTAGGCCACTCCAGGACCTTGAGATGCTTCTTACGGAGCCACTCCTTAGTTGCCCTGGCTGTGTGTTTCGGGTCATTGTCATGCTGGAAGACCCAGCCACGACCCATCTTCAATGCTCTTACTGAGGGAAGGAGGTTGTTGGCCAAGATCTCGCGATACATGGCCCCATCCATCCTCCCCTCAATACGGTGCAGTCGTCCTGTCCCCATTGCAGAAAAGCATCCCCAAAGAATGATGTTTCCACCTCCATGCTTCACGGTTGGGATGGTGTTCTTGGGGTTGTACTCATCCTTCTTCTTCCTCCAAACACGGCGAGTGGAGTTTAGACCAAACAGCTCTATTTTTGTCTCATCAGACCACATGACCTTCTCCCATTCCTCCTCTGGATCATTCAGATGGTCATTGGCAAACTTCAGACGGGCCTGGACATGCGCTGGCTTGAGTAGGGGGAACTTGCGTGCGCTGCAGGATTTTAATCCATGACGGCGTAGTGTGTTACTAATGGTTTTCTTTGAGACTGTGGTCCCAGCTCTCTTCAGGTCATTGACCAGGTCCTGCCGTGTAGTTCTGGGCTGATTCCTCACCTTCCTCATGATCATTGATGCCCCACGAGGTGAGATCTTGCATGGTGCCCCAGACCAAGGGAGATTGTTCAAGACCGTCATCTTGAACTTCTTCCATTTTCTAATAATTGCGCCAACAGTTGTTGCCTTCTCACCAAGCTGCTTGCCTATTGTCCTGTAGCCCATCCCAGCCTTGTGCAGGTCTACAATTTTATCCCTGATGTCCTTACACAGCTCTCTGGTCTTGGCCATTGTGGAGAGGTTGGAGTCTGTTTGATAGAGTGTGTGGACAGGTGTCTTTTATACAGGTAACGAGTTCAAACAGGTGCAGTTAATACAGGTAATGAGTGGAGAACAAGAGGGCTTCTTAAAGAAAAACTAACAGGTCTGTGAGAGCCGGAATTCTTACTGGTTGGTAGGTGATCAATGTCATGCAATAAAACTTATGTCATGCAATAAAATGCAAATTAATTATTTAAAAATCATACAATGTGATTTTCTGGATTTTGTGTTTTAGATTCCTTCTCTCACAGTTGAAGTGTACCTATGATAAAAATTACAGACTTCTACATGCTTTGTAAGTGGGCAAACCTGCAAAATCGGCAGTGTATCAAATACTTGTTCTCCCCACTGTATTTCATAATGTGATTTACCCCTCATGTTCAATTCTTTTACTTCAATGAAAGTTTAGATTTTTGTGAATTTTTTGAATAAAAGATCAAAAGGATAAACAATTCAGATTTATTTTTTACAGCCATATTTGATCATATTTACCAGGGGTGCCAATAATTCTGACCACCACTGTATATACACAGACGAGCTACTGTAGCTCAAATTGCTCAAGAAGTTAATGCTGGTTCTGAAAGAAAGGTGTCAGAATACACAGTGCATCGCAGTTTGTATGGGGCTGCATAGCCGCAGACCAGTCAGGGTGCCCATGCTGACCCCAGTCCACCCGAAAGCGCCAACAGTGGGCTCGTGAGCATCAGAACTGGACCATGGAGCAATGGAAGAAGGTGGCCTGGTCTGATGAATCACGTTTTCTATTACATCACGTGGATGGCCGGGTGCATGTGCGTCACTTACCTGGGGAACACATGGTACCAGGATGCACTATGGGAAGAAGGCAAGCCGGCGGAGGCAGTGTGATGCTTTGGGCAATGTTCTGCTGGGAAACCTTGGGTCCTGCCATCCATGTGGATGTTACTTTGACACGTACCACCTACCTAAGCATTGTTGCAGACCATATGCACACGGTATTCCCTGGTGGCTGTGGCCTCTTTCGGCAGGATAATGTGCCCTGCCACAAATCAAAAATAGTTCAGGAATGGTTTGAGGAGCACAACGAGTTTGAGGTGTTGACTTGGCCACCAAATTCCCCAGATTGTTTTTTACCTTTTATAGCATTTTTGTGCTTTGCTTAATTGTAACATTTTTGCATTTGATAAAGTCCAAAATAGAGGCGGAGCGATTTTTCATAATGGTTTTTATACACCAACAACGAAGATGCATGATAAGCAAAAAGAAAATAATACCAGAAGGACATCAGTCATCATGATGGGGTGTTATAGTGATTTTGTTGATAAATACAGTATCAGCTATGTTTTAATGCACAACCTTGTAATCATGTCACAGGTCATTAAGCCATCAATGTTTAGTTGTTAAAGTCCCTTGCTAGTACTCAAATTTGTTTTCACGACACAATGCGATTTGCGTCACATCTTAGGGAATTAGGGAGTGGAATGAGACGAACCTGAACTGTGTGTCTGCACCGACCGATACATGCCACCCTCACTCACCAAACAATGAGGAAAAGCATGGCAACATAGAGGACAAAGCCTGGTTGATTGCTCTTTGTGGTGTGGACCGCTCTCCGTTTTTCAACCCCATGAAAGCTACAGACTTAAGCTGATGTGACAAATTACAGAGGCAGTCTCACAATGGCTTCCATTCTTAAGCCCTACCAGATATGAGAAATGGTCGTAGCACATCTCCTTCTGTAGCGGCTATCTGTTTGCTTCAGCTTTCGGCCTGTTTCATGTATTCAAAGTATTTACTGTCTGAGGAAATGAGAGCTGTGGTGAGGTCTGAACTGACATGGGCAGCCATGTGTAAACAGAATCCTTCATTAAGATAAAAAACAGGAGGCAGGTCTGATAAATGCAGCAGATAAATGGCTGTGGATATTTGTCTTGGCTGTGGAAAGTGAGGTTTCATCATGGTGGCACTCCCTGGTTTCTATTCCTCCTATTTTCTTTTGCCGTGTAGTTTTTCATTTTTGACTCGCTTGAAAATTCTGCCTTCATCTCCATGTCGTTCTAAACCTGTATGACTTTCTGTGGAACATGAAATAATATATTTTGAGAAATGTCTCGTTGTTGTCGTCACAACACAATGCAATCACCACAACACAACAGAAACAAACTACAAAACAACGGAAACAAGCCACAACATAATGCAATCGCCACAACACAACAGAAACAAACTGCAAAACAATGGAAATCGCCACAACACAACGGAAACAAGCCACAACACAATGCAATCGCCACAACACAACGGAAACAAGCCACAACACAATGCAATCGCCACAACACAACACAACGGAATCACCACAATGCAATGGAAACAAGCCACAACACAACAGAAACAAGCCACAACACAAAAGAAACACAACAGAATCACCACAATGCAACAGAAACAAGCCACAACACAACAGAAACAAGCCACAACACAAAAGAAACACAACGGAATCACCACAATGCAACAGAAAACAAGCCACAACACAACAGAAACAAGCCACAACACAACGGAAACAAGCCACAACACAACGGAATCACCACAATGCAACAGACACAAGCCACAACGCAACAGAAACAAACTACAAAACAACGGAAATCGCCACAACACAACGGAAACAAGCCACAACACAACGGAAACAAGCCACAACACAACAGAAACAAGCCACAACACAAAAGAAACACAACGGAATCACCACAATGCAACAGAAACAAGCCACAACACAACAGAAACAAGCCACAACACAAAAGAAACAAGCCACAACACAACAGAATCACCACAATGCAACAGAAACAAGCCACAACACGACGGAATCACCACAATGCAACAGAAACAAACTACAAAACAACAGAAATCGGCACAACACAACGGAAACAAGCCACAACACAACGGAATCACCAAAAGGCAACAGAAACAAGACACAACGCAACAGAAACAAACTACAAAACAACGGAAATCGCCACAACACAACGGAAACAAGTCACAACACAACAGAAACAAGCCACAACACAAAAGAAATACAACGGAATCACCATAATGCAACAGAAACAAGCCACAACACAAAAGAAACAAGCCACAACACAACGGAATCACCACAATGCAACAGGAACAAGCCACAACACGACGAAATCACCACAATGCAACAGAAACAAGACACAACGCAACAGAAACAAACTACAAAACAACGGAAATCGCCACAACACAACGGAAACAAGCCACAACACAACAGAAACAAGCCACAACACAACGGAAACAAGCCACAACACAACAGAAACAAGCCACAACACAAAAGAAACACAACGGAATCACCACAATGCAACAGAAACAAACTACAAAACAACGGAAATCGCCACAACACAACGGAAACAAGCCACAACACAACGGAAACAAGCCACAACACAACAGAAACAAGCCACAACACAAAAGAAACACAACGGAATCACCACAATGCAACAGAAACAAGCCACAACACAACAGAAACAAGCCACAACACAAAAGAAACAAGCCACAACACAACAGAATCATCACAATGCAACAGAAACAAGCCACAACACGACGGAATCACCACAATGCAACAGAAACAAACTACAAAACAACAGAAATCGGCACAACACAACGGAAACAAGCCACAACACAACGGAATCACCAAAAGGCAACAGAAACAAGACACAACGCAACAGAAACAAACTACAAAACAACGGAAATCGCCACAACACAACGGAAACAAGCCACAACACAACGGAATCACCACAATGCAACAGAAACAAGACACAACGCAACGGAATCACCACAATGCAACAGAAACAAGACACAACGCAACGGAATCACCACAACACAACAGAAACAAGCCACAACACAAAAGAAACACAACGGAATCACCACAATGCAACAGAAAACAAGCCACAACACAACAGAAACAAGCCACAACACAAAAGAAACACAACGGAATCACCACAATGCAACAGAAAACAAGCCACAACACAACAGAAACAAGCCACAACACAACAGAAACAAGCCACAACACAAAAGAAATACAACGGAATCACCACAATGCAACAGAAAACAAGCCACAACACATCAGAAACAAGCCACAACACAACAGAAACAAGCCACAACACAAAAGAAACACAACGGAATCACCACAATGCAACAGAAACAAACTACAAAACAACGGAAATCGCCACAACACAACGGAAACAAGCCACAACACAACGGAAACAAGCCACAACACAACAGAAACAAGCCACAACACAAAAGAAACAAGCCACAACACAACAGAATCACCACAATGCAACAGAAACAAGCCACAACACGACGGAATCACCACAATGCAACAGAAACAAACTACAAAACAACAGAAATCGGCACAACACAACGGAAACAAGCCACAACACAACGGAATCACCACAATGCAACAGAAACAAGACACAACGCAACGGAATCACCACAATGCAACAGAAACAAGACACAACGCAACGGAATCACCACAACACAACAGAAACAAGCCACAACACAAAAGAAACACAACGGAATCACCACAATGCAACAGAAAACAAGCCACAACACAACAGAAACAAGCCACAACACAAAAGAAACACAACGGAATCACCACAATGCAACAGAAAACAAGCCACAACACAACAGAAACAAGCCACAACACAAAAGAAACACAACGGAATCACCACAATGCAACAGAAAACAAGCCACAACACAACAGAAACAAGCCACAACACAACAGAAACAAGCCACAACACAACAGAAACACAACGGAATCACCACAATGCAACAGAAACAAACTACAAAACAACGGAAATCGCCACAACACAACGGAAACAAGCCACAACACAACGGAAACAAGCCACAACACAACAGAAACAAGCCACAACACAAAAGAAACACAACGGAATCACCACAATGCAACAGAAACAAGCCACAACACAACAGAAACAAGCCACAACACAAAAGAAACACAACGGAATCACCACAATGCAACAGAAACAAGCCACAACACAACAGAAACAAGCCACAACACAAAAGAAACAAGCCACAACACAACAGAATCACCACAATGCAACAGAAACAAGCCACAACACGACGGAATCACCACAATGCAACAGAAACAAACTACAAAACAACAGAAATCGGCACAACACAACGGAAACAAGCCACAACACAACGGAATCACCAAAAGGCAACAGAAACAAGACACAACGCAACAGAAACAAACTACAAAACAACGGAAATCGCCACAACACAACGGAAACAAGTCACAACACAACAGAAACAAGCCACAACACAAAAGAAATACAACGGAATCACCATAATGCAACAGAAACAAGCCACAACACAAAAGAAACAAGCCACAACACAACGGAATCACCACAATGCAACAGGAACAAGCCACAACACGACGAAATCACCACAATGCAACAGAAACAAGACACAACGCAACAGAAACAAACTACAAAACAACGGAAATCGCCACAACACAACGGAAACAAGCCACAACACAACAGAAACAAGCCACAACACAACGGAAACAAGCCACAACACAACAGAAACAAGCCACAACACAAAAGAAACACAACGGAATCACCACAATGCAACAGAAAACAAGCCACAACACAACAGAAACAAGCCACAACACAAAAGAAACACAACGGAATCACCACAATGCAACAGAAACAAACTACAAAACAACGGAAATCGCCACAACACAACGGAAACAAGCCACAACACAACGGAAACAAGCCACAACACAACAGAAACAAGCCACAACACAAAAGAAACACAACGGAATCACCACAATGCAACAGAAACAAGCCACAACACAACAGAAACAAGCCACAACACAAAAGAAACAAGCCACAACACAACAGAATCATCACAATGCAACAGAAACAAGCCACAACACGACGGAATCACCACAATGCAACAGAAACAAACTACAAAACAACAGAAATCGGCACAACACAACGGAAACAAGCCACAACACAACGGAATCACCAAAAGGCAACAGAAACAAGACACAACGCAACAGAAACAAACTACAAAACAACGGAAATCGCCACAACACAACGGAAACAAGCCACAACACAACGGAATCACCACAATGCAACAGAAACAAGACACAACGCAACGGAATCACCACAATGCAACAGAAACAAGACACAACGCAACGGAATCACCACAACACAACAGAAACAAGCCACAACACAAAAGAAACACAACGGAATCACCACAATGCAACAGAAAACAAGCCACAACACAACAGAAACAAGCCACAACACAAAAGAAACACAACGGAATCACCACAATGCAACAGAAAACAAGCCACAACACAACAGAAACAAGCCACAACACAACAGAAACAAGCCACAACACAAAAGAAATACAACGGAATCACCACAATGCAACAGAAAACAAGCCACAACACAACAGAAACAAGCCACAACACAACAGAAACAAGCCACAACACAAAAGAAACACAACGGAATCACCACAATGCAACAGAAACAAACTACAAAACAACGGAAATCGCCACAACACAACGGAAACAAGCCACAACACAACGGAAACAAGCCACAACACAACGGAAACAAGCCACAACACAAAAGAAACAAGCCACAACACAACAGAATCACCACAATGCAACAGAAACAAGCCACAACACGACGGAATCACCACAATGCAACAGAAACAAACTACAAAACAACAGAAATCGGCACAACACAACGGAAACAAGCCACAACACAACGGAATCACCAAAAGGCAACAGAAACAAGACACAACGCAACAGAAACAAACTACAAAACAACGGAAATCGCCACAACACAACGGAAACAAGCCACAACACAACGGAATCACCACAATGCAACAGAAACAAGACACAACGCAACGGAATCACCACAATGCAACAGAAACAAGACACAACGCAACGGAATCACCACAACACAACAGAAACAAGCCACAACACAAAAGAAACACAACGGAATCACCACAATGCAACAGAAAACAAGCCACAACACAACAGAAACAAGCCACAACACAAAAGAAACACAACGGAATCACCACAATGCAACAGAAAACAAGCCACAACACAACAGAAACAAGCCACAACACAAAAGAAACACAACGGAATCACCACAATGCAACAGAAAAGAAGCCACAACACAACAGAAACAAGCCACAACACAACAGAAACAAGCCACAACACAACAGAAACACAACGGAATCACCACAATGCAACAGAAACAAACTACAAAACAACGGAAATCGCCACAACACAACGGAAACAAGCCACAACACAACGGAAACAAGCCACAACACAACGGAAACAAGCCACAACACAACAGAAACAAGCCACAACACAAAAGAAACACAACGGAATCACCACAATGCAACAGAAACAAGCCACAACACAACAGAAACAAGCCACAACACAAAAGAAACACAACGGAATCACCACAATGCAACAGAAACAAGCCACAACACAACAGAAACAAGCCACAACACAAAAGAAACAAGCCACAACACAACAGAATCACCACAACGCAACAGAAACAAGCCACAACACGACGGAATCACCACAAAGCAAAACAGAAACAAACTACAAAACAACAGAAATCGGCACAACACAACGGAAACAAGCCACAACACAACGGAATCACCAAAAGGCAACAGAAACAAGACACAACGCAACAGAAACAAACTACAAAACAATGGAAATCGCCACAACACAACGGAAACAAGCCACAACACAACGGAATCACCACAATGCAACAGAAACAAGACACAACGCAACGGAATCACCACAATGCAACAGAAACAAGACACAACGCAACGGAATCACCACAACACAACAGAAACAAGCCACAACACAAAAGAAACACAACGGAATCACCACAATGCAACAGAAAACAAGCCACAACACAACAGAAACAAGCCACAACACAAAAGAAACACAACGGAATCACCACAATGCAACAGAAAACAAGCCACAACACAACAGAAACAAGCCACAACACAAAAGAAACACAACGGAATCACCACAATGCAACAGAAAACAAGCCACAACACAACAGAAACAAGCCACAACACAACAGAAACACAACGGAATCACCACAATGCAACAGAAACAAACTACAAAACAACGGAAATCGCCACAACACAACGGAAACAAGCCACAACACAACGGAAACAAGCCACAACACAACAGAAACAAGCCACAACACAAAAGAAACACAACGGAATCACCACAACGCAACAGAAACAAGCCACAACACAACAGAAACAAGCCACAACACAAAAGAAACACAACGGAATCACCACAATGCAACAGAAACAAGCCACAACACAACAGAAACAAGCCACAACACAAAAGAAACAAGCCACAACACAACAGAATCACCACAACGCAACAGAAACAAGCCACAACACGACGGAATCACCACAAAGCAAAACAGAAACAAACTACAAAACAACAGAAATCGGCACAACACAACGGAAACAAGCCACAACACAACGGAATCACCAAAAGGCAACAGAAACAAGACACAACGCAACAGAAACAAACTACAAAACAACGGAAATCGCCACAACACAACGGAAACAAGCCACAACACAACGGAATCACCACAATGCAACTGTAAGAATCGGTTTTACTGCTAAGACAAAAGCTGAAGATACAACCCCCTGCAATAGAACAATAAAACTCACTAATCTGGAGAGAAGATCTCACAGAAAGAGTGTAGGACATCGGCCTGCCCAAACCTTCTCCCCCTCTCCCTCACCAACTCCCTTCCTCTGATTCAAGTCACAGAATGCAAATATACCACAGATGATGTATCTTGTTAATCTATTGTTTTTCCCCTTTTATGTGTGGTATCTTTTTAAAGGTCTCAGTGTGATTGGTAAAATGGTCTCAACTTCACTGCTGTCACTGGTAGGATGAGAAAGATTGAAACTTATGAGAATTCTGTTCTCCTTTTGAGTAGTCTCAGAAGATATCTGATCCTCTCCCCCGAAACCAGGTGTTTGTGTTTCAGATATTTACAACCCTTTGTTCTGGTCTGGGTATTTAAGGAAGGGTGGCAGAGCTGCCATTTGGGAACATTCTGTAGCCAGAGCCCCCATGCAGTGCTGTGTCAGTGTCCGAGAGGCACTCACACACACACTGTATGTACAGTGCCAGATATAATGACTCTTTGAAACTATTTTCATGTTACTTTGTAATTGTATTTTATATTTTTATGCTGAAAGTTGTGTACCATGGATTCGTGTTTCATTATCTTTATGTAAGTTCTGTCTGGCCAAAATAAATGTTAATCTTGATTTATCTTGTATTATTCTGAAATCATTATTCTAATATGGATCAATGTGGAGTCCTTTATTTCCGCAAATCTTGTGCCAGAATAAATCAAACCGAGGACCCCATGACTGAAGCATGGAGCGCAGCATGTGGGGTAATCCGATTTCTGACTATTACTGTATTAGCAAGTTGCAGCTCTCGTGTCTATTAATCAAATTACACTTTTTGTTGAGTAAGCAGGTGCGACCACATCAAGGTAAAATATTCACTCTGTAATCCGCTGACTAATATTAGAACTGGCCAGTTTGTGTTCGTGAACGCGCGACTCACGACGCGTCTGTTTCTGTGCGATATCGGGTCCCTTGATGAACGAATATTTGAAAATAAGAGATACTAAGAAAAATCAACGATCCAAATTAAATCACAACGAATCATCAGCTGTTAAATTACGAACGTAACAAATTGAACGAAGTCACATAAAATTGGAGTCAGATCACTTTATTTCATGGAGTCAGATTTAAAATTAGATGTTAATAAATTAAGTGAATTTAACAGAAATGCTGAAAAGGCTTACACGCAGAATCCTTCAACCAAGCCGTTAGATTCCGTTTTTGGGCTAATGGATGGACCTTACACAACAGAAACAAGCCACAACACAACGGAATCACCACAATGCAACAGAAACAAGACACAACGCAACAGAAACAAACTACAAAACAACGGAAATCGCCACAACACAACGGAAACAAGCCACAACACAACAGAAACAAGCCACAACACAAAAGAAACACAACGAAATCACCATAATGCAACAGAAACAAGCCACAACACAACAGAAACAAGCCACAACACAAAAGAAACAAGCCACAACACAACGGAATCACCACAATGCAACAGAAACAAGACACAACACGACGGAATCACCACAATGCAACAGAAACAAGATACAACGCAACAGAAACAAACTACAAAACAACGGAAATCGCCACAACACAACGGAAACAAGCCACAACACAACAGAAACAAGTCACAACACAAAAGAAACACAACGGAATCACCATAATGCAACAGAAACAAGCCACAACACAAAAGAAACAAGCCACAACACAACGGAATCACCACAATGCAACAGAAACAAGACACAACGCAACAGAAACAAACTACAAAACAACGGAAATCGCCACAACACAACGGAAACAAGCCACAACGCAACGGAAACAAGCCACAACACAACGGAAACAAGCCACAACACAACAGAAACAAGCCACAACACAAAAGAAACACAACGGAATCACCACAATGCAACAGAAAACAAGCCACAACACAACAGAAACAATCAACAACACAACGGAATCACCACAATGCAACAGAAACAAGACACAACACGACGGAATCACCACAATGCAACAGAAACAAGACACAACGCAACAGAAACAAACTACAAAACAACGGAAATCGCCACAACACAACGGAAACAAGCCACAACACAACAGAAACAAGCCACAACACAAAAGAAACACAACGGAATCACCATAATGCAACAGAAACAAGCCACAACACAACAGAAACAAGCCACAACACAAAAGAAACAAGCCACAACACAATGGAATCACCACAATGCAACAGAAACAAGCCACAACACGACGGAATCACCACAATGCAACAGAAACAAGACACAACGCAACAAAAAAAAACTACAAAACAACGGAAATCGCCACAACACAACGGAAACAAGCCACAACGCAACAGAAACAAGCCACAACACAACAGAAACAAGCCACAACACAAAAGAAACACAACGGAATCACCACAATGCAACAGAAAACAAGCCACAACACAACAGAAACAAGCCACAACACAAAAGAAACACAACAGAATCACCACAATGCAACAGAAAACAAGCCACAACACAACAGAAACAAGCCACAACACAAAAGAAACAAGCCACAACACAACGGAATCACCACAATGCAACAGAAACAAGACACAACACGACGGAATCACCACAATGCAACAGAAACAAGATACAACGCAACAGAAACAAACTACAAAACAACGGAAATCGCCACAACACAACGGAAACAAGCCACAACACAACAGAAACAAGCCACAACACAAAAGAAACACAACGGAATCACCATAATGCAACAGAAACAAGCCACAACACAAAAGAAACAAGCCACAACACAACGGAATCACCACAATGCAACAGAAACAAGACACAACGCAACAGAAACAAACTACAAAACAACGGAAATCGCCACAACACAACGCAAACAAGCCACAACGCAACGGAAACAAGCCACAACACAACGGAAACAAGCCACAACACAACAGAAACAAGCCACAACACAAAAGAAACACAACGGAATCACCACAATGCAACAGAAAACAAGCCACAACACAACAGAAACAATCCACAACACAACGGAATCACCACAATGCAACAGAAACAAGACACAACACGACGGAATCACCACAATGCAACAGAAACAAGACACAACGCAACAGAAACAAACTACAAAACAACGGAAATCGCCACAACACAACGGAAACAAGCCACAACACAACAGAAACAAGCCACAACACAAAAGAAACACAACGGAATCACCATAATGCAACAGAAACAAGCCACAACACAACAGAAACAAGCCACAACACAAAAGAAACAAGCCACAACACAATGGAATCACCACAATGCAACAGAAACAAGCCACAACACGACGGAATCACCACAATGCAACAGAAACAAGACACAACGCAACAAAAAAAAACTACAAAACAACGGAAATCGCCACAACACAACGGAAACAAGCCACAACGCAACAGAAACAAGCCACAACACAACAGAAACAAGCCACAACACAAAAGAAACACAACGGAATCACCACAATGCAACAGAAAACAAGCCACAACACAACAGAAACAAGCCACAACACAAAAGAAACACAACAGAATCACCACAATGCAACAGAAAACAAGCCACAACACAACAGAAACAAGCCACAACACAAAAGAAACAAGCCACAACACAACGGAATCACCACAATGCAACAGAAACAAGACACAACACGACGGAATCACCACAATGCAACAGAAACAAGATACAACGCAACAGAAACAAACTACAAAACAACGGAAATCGCCACAACACAACGGAAACAAGCCACAACACAACAGAAACAAGCCACAACACAAAAGAAACACAACGGAATCACCATAATGCAACAGAAACAAGCCACAACACAAAAGAAACAAGCCACAACACAACGGAATCACCACAATGCAACAGAAACAAGACACAACGCAACAGAAACAAACTACAAAACAACGGAAATCGCCACAACACAACGGAAACAAGCCACAACGCAACGGAAACAAGCCACAACACAACGGAAACAAGCCACAACACAACAGAAACAAGCCACAACACAAAAGAAACACAACGGAATCACCACAATGCAACAGAAAACAAGCCACAACACAACAGAAACAATCCACAACACAACGGAATCACCACAATGCAACAGAAACAAGACACAACACGACGGAATCACCACAATGCAACAGAAACAAGACACAACGCAACAGAAACAAACTACAAAACAACGGAAATCGCCACAACACAACGGAAACAAGCCACAACACAACAGAAACAAGCCACAACACAAAAGAAACACAACAGAATCACCACAATGCAACAGAAAACAAGCCACAACACAACAGAAACAATCCACAACACAACGGAATCACCACAATGCAACAGAAACAAGACACAACACGACGGAATCACCACAATGCAACAGAAACAAGACACAACGCAACAGAAACAAACTACAAAACAACGGAAATCGCCACAACACAACGGAATCAAGCCACAACACAACAGAAACAAGCCACAACACAAAAGAAACAAGCCACAACACAACGAAATCACCACAATGCAACAGAAACAAGCCACAACACAATGGAATCACCACAACGCAACAGAAACAAGACACAACGCAACAGAAACAAACTACAAAACAACGGAAATCGCCACAGCACAACGGAAACAAGCCACAACACAATGGAATTGCTACTACACAATGCAATCGCCACAACACAAAAGAAACAAACCACAAAACAATGGAATTGCCACAAAAGAAACAAACCACAACACAACGGAATCGCCACAACACAACGGAAATGCTCCCACATCCAAATTTTTTAGTTTTACGTTAACAATCAAACAATATCACACTTTAATACGCTGTATAACGCATGCCAGGCCACTAGTTGCCGATGTCCTTTGTAAAGAACGCACCTATTGAATAAACACGTAACACGCATGCGCATGACGTCACAGTTTTCACAAATTCGTGTTTTTGTAGTTTACATGGAGACGATAACGGTATTGTTTTAAAAAAAAACACGTTTTTAAAAGTTGCCTTTTCAGTCCCTCAAAGCGCTGTTTTGTCGTGTAAATAAATGGCCAAAGCGCATAAGAAGTTTTCCGTTTTTTAGTTAAAAAACGGTGTCGTGTAAACGGCCCATGAACTGGGAAAAGTGCAAAACTAACAGGCTAACAACACAACTCACACCCAGAAACAGATGTAACACATATGTTAAAGCTAACATGCAAACTTTATACTAGTGGCAATGGACTAACGAAATCCAAATTTCGAACAGTTTTTACCATACCAACGCTATATGGACCCTTGAACTTTGCACATCATGTTATTACTGTTGAATCAGCCAAGTCATTTCACGGCGCTGTTTCTCGGCCATGTAAAGGATGCATTAAAGCTAACATTTGGGCTTCTATAGATACTACAGGAAATGAAAACTACAGAAAACAGTCTAACAAAATCCAAATTTACAGCTTTAATGTACCAATCTTTTGAAATGACACTTTAAATTCACATGTACCTAAGTGGCTCATTTCAAAAGCAATAATTGCAGTTTCAGGGTTTATAAAAAAAGATTGGTACAGTAAAACATTTTACTGTATGAAGCTTTGGTGGCTAAGAAAGGAATTGGGTGCATTGTCGTTGTGTTGTGGCTTGTTGTTAACTTGTATATGATTTTTTAAATTTTCGTTGTGTTGTGCACTACTGGACCACTGTATCTTTCACTGTTGTCATGTAGACCAACAGTGTGTTGACCCTTATTGGGTTGGTTTTCTCTGTTCATTTATTATTTAGAGGCCATTCGAGTGGCTATTCGCCCGTGCCATGTCCATGTAGAAAATGAAGACATACTGCAGAAATCAGGCAGAAGTTTTTATCCAGCTTTCTATTCTTCAAGACTGCAAACATATGCAGGAAAATAATCAGGCGAGCCACTACTGTCCCAGTTTGTCTATGACCTGAATCGCTTGTCTGCATAAACACTAGTGGATGATGCTAATTAAGATGGGAGAGACAGTCTTATTAGTGAGAAACTAAAATAGCAGAACTGTGACTGCATAACAGAGAAGGTTACTAAATTTCAGCCAATACTCAGCGAGATATGTGTGTGTGTGTGTGTGTGTGTGTGTGTAAAATAAATTTACAAAAACATTTTGTATTCTTGCCAAAATATTTTTTTTAATATATTTTGGACAATACGTCACGTCACATTTGAATGTCCGTGTTTACTACAGTATGCGTGTCGTTGTAAATCTGTTCATCATATAAAGCCATCGTGTCTCTTCAGAAGACTTGGATTAGGGATTAGACCACTCGATTGATTATTTTTATGATGCCTTTATGACATTTTTTGGATCTTTTAAGTTTGAGAGGAATGGACTTTAAATGGAGGTACAGAAATCTTTCTACGATATATATTGTTGCATTTTTATATCGCGATATCTCGATATACAATGTATCGTTACAACCCTGCTCATCCGCTACAAAAGGCTTGTACTAATAGTGGATAAAAGCAAGATGACAACATAAGTTATAACCATAATTAAACTAAACTATACCTGTTCTATCTTCATGCAGCATATATTCTCTGGCTCTGTAGGCATTATTGTCCGACTCCGGTTCGAACTGAACACAGCTACTAACAGTTTCTGACATTTTCAGTGCGTGAGATTGTCCTGACACCAGAGCATGAGCTCTTGAAGCTCCGCCCTCTTCTTGAAAGGGGGCCGGGAATACCAGCTCATTTGCATTTAAAGGGACACACACAAAAACGCAGCGTTTCTGTTCACCCCCAAAAAGTGGCAATTTTAACATGCTTTAAAAAATGATCTGTGGGTTATTTTGAGCTAAAACGTCACATACACACTCTGGGGACATCAGAGACTTATTTCACATCTTGTAAAAAGGGGCATAATAGGTCCCCTTTAAAATATATTATATATTACTTAAAATATATTGTACCTTTTTATTGTTTTTTTTGTTTTGTTTTTTAAACTTTTATAATGTTTTTGAAAATAGCAGACCTGTGACTACATAACAGAGAGGGTTACTAATATAGTGGGGAGAACAAGTATTTGATACACTGCCGATTTTGCAGGTTTTCCTACTTACAAAGCATGTAGAGGTCTGTAATTTTTATCATAGGTACACTTCAACTGTGAGTGACGGAATCTAAAACAAAAATCCAGAAAATCACATTTTATGTTTTTTAAATAATTAATTTGCATTTTATTGCATGACATAAGTATTTGATCACCTACCAACCAGTAAGAATTTCGTCTCTCACAGACCTGTATTAACTGCACTTGTTTGAACTTGTTACCTGTATAAAAGACACCTGTCCACACACTCAATCAAACAGACTCCAACCTCTCCACAATGGCCAAGACCAGAGAGCTGTGTAAGGACATCAGGGATAAAATTGTAGACCTGCACAAGGCTGGGATGGGCTACAGGACAATAGGCTCGTGGGGCATCAATGATCATGAGGAAGGTGAGGGATCAGCCCAGAACTACACGGCAGGACCTGGTCAATGACCTGAAGAGAGCTGGGACCACAGTCTCAAAGAAAACCATTAGTAACACACTACGCCGTCATGGATTAAAATCCTGCAGCGCACGCAAGGTCCCCCTGCTCAAGCCAGCGCATGTCCAGGCCCGTCTGAAGTTTGCCAATGACCATCTGGATGATCCAGAGGAGGAATGGGAGAAGGTCATGTGGTCTGATGAGACAAAAATAGAGCTTTTTGGTCTAAACTCCACTCGCCGTGTTTGGAGGAAGAAGAAGGATGAGTACAACCCCAAGAACACCATCCCAACCGTGAAGCATGGAGGTGGATACATCATTCTTTGGGGATGCTTTTCTGCAAAGGGGACAGGACGACTGCACCGTATTGAGGGGAGGATGGATGGGGCTATGTATCGCGAGATCTTGGCCAACAACCTCCTCCCCTCAGTAAGAGCATTGAAGATGGGTCGTGGCTGGGTCTTCCAGCATGACAACGACCTGAAACACACAGCCAGGGCTCCGTAAGAAGCATCTCAAGGTCCTGGAGTGGCCTAGCCAGTCTCCAGACCTGAACCCAATAGAAAATCTTTGGAGGGAGCTGAAAGTCCGTATTGCCTAGCGACAGCCCCGAAACCTGAAGGATCTGGAGAAGGTCTGTATGGAGGAGTGGGCCAAAATCCCTGCTGCAGTGTGTGCAAACCTGGTCAAGAACTACAGGAAACGTATGATCTCTGTAATTGCAAACAAAGGTTTCTGTACTAAATATTAAGTTCTGCTTTTCTGATGTATCAAATACTTATGTCATGCAATAAAATGCAAATTAATTACTTAAAAATCATACAATGTGATTTTCTGGATTTTTGTTTTAGATTCCGTCACTCACAGTTGAAGTGTACCTATGATAAAAATTACAGACTTCTACATGCTTTGTAAGTGGGCAAACCTGCAAAATCGGCAGTGTATCAAATACTTGTTCTCCCCACTGTAGTTATCCAGTACTCCGGTGAGATATCTGAAATGTACTACTTTTTCCTTTCTTTTTTTGGTAACGCTTTAGATTACAGCCCGGAAAGTACTGCGTAAGTAAAACGAATTTACAGCGTAACTTTCGGTAATTATAGTGTAATTATTAAGTATGTTTGTGTAGGTATAAGGGAACAATATGTAATATTTGGGGAATAAAGGGGTAACTACCAGGAAAATTAACAAATTATTTATACTGTAAGTATTTTTGAATTAAGGGGTAATTATCCATGTAGTTACAGGGTAAGTATGAATCTGCGGGCTGTAAATTAAAGTGGTGCTTGTTCCCCTCTTGTTTCATGTAGTTACAGGGTAAGCACAATAAAAACACGTACACAATCTGATATCACTCAGAAACATTTATTTGAAAAACAACTTTCAAAACAGATTTACAACACTTCTTATTCATTTATTCATTTTTTAAAATAAACTTTTTATTTCAAATACTAACGTCCTGACACAAAAAAGCACGTTTTGTCCCTTTTTTGTTTTCTCTTGCTTGGCTTCTCCTCCTCTTGTTCCTCTTCTTAATTTTCATTATTTCCACTGAAGGATTCCCATGCTATTCTGTATTAATATTTATTAAAATAAAAAGTACACCCAGAAATGCTCTCATAATTGACTAATATTTTTGCTTCCGACCAGCTGTTACCAGCGCGTGCAATATGAGTAAAGGGGAACGTGAAGCTTCAAGCTTCAACTCAGGCGAGAACTGGCGTCTCTGTCTTCTAGTCTTGTTTGTTTCTCATTGCTATTATCATATATTATGTTACTGTTTGTATACTGTTGTGAGCATTAATTTAAAAAATCCAATAAAATAAAAACCGATGGCATCCGACATCCGCGTGACCAGAGTTTCTCGGAGCGCTCACGTCATGCTTCAAGTTACGTCATTCATGAACTTAACACTCTTATGCACGCACAGATGACTGTTGGTCGGAAGCGATAGTCTACAGTTTAAAAAAAATTAAAATATTGGTATTTTTCTTACAAACACTTATCGGTTCACTTCAGAAGACATTGATTCATCCATTGGAATTGTATGGATTACTGTAGTTATTGCTGTATGTGCTGTTTGATGCTTCAACTTTTAGGAACCCAAATGAGCTTTCATTAGCAGAGATTATTTATTTTTCTGTGTTCATCTGAAGAAAGAAAGTCGTATACATCTCGGATGGCATGAGGGTAAAAGACCAGTAAATGGTGAGGACATTTCTGGGTGTACTGTATTTTCTTTTAATAATCGCTAGAGACATGGGATTCCTGCTTAAGATTCATCTGTGGCAAGAACGAAAAATGAAAAAGAAGAGGAACAAGAGAAGGATGAAGCCAAGCAAGAGAAACGAATAAGAAGTGTTGTAAATATGTTTTGAAAGTTGTTTTTCAAATAAAGATTTCCGAGTGATATCAGATTGTGTACGTGTTTTTATTGTACTTACCCTTTAACTACATGAAACAAGAGGGTAACAAGCACCACTTTAATTTACAGCCCGTAGATTCATACTTACCCTGTAACTACATGAAAGAAGAGGGGAACAAGCACCACTTTAATTTACAGCCCGCAGATTCATACTTACCCTGTAACTACACGGATAATTACCCCTTAATTAAAAAATACTTACAGTATAAATAATTTGTTAATTTTCCTGGTAGTTCCCCCTTTATTCCCCAAATATTACATATTGTTCCCTTATACCTACACGTATGTACTTTATAGTTACACTATAATTACTGAAAGTTACGCTGTAAATTCATTTTACTTGCGCAGTACTTTCCGGGCTGTAATCTAAAGCGTTACCCTTTTTTTACTGACTCCAGCTTAAATGGCTTACTCCCCAAAGAGACTGATTGAGAAGCGTTCAAGAGCAACTTTGGGGAAAAGGGTTTCAATTGGACAAGGCAAAAGTTTTTGGTCACTGTGACCTGAGATCAATTTTATCTTAAATATAGCAATGTTTTTGAGTGGTTTTCAATCATGGCTGACAAAAAAAAAAAAAAATGAACTCAGTATTTAGTAGAACTGGGTGGACGGGAGCGAGACTGAGAGAGAGAAAAAAAGAGAGAGAGAGAGAGAGAGAGAGAGAGAGCGTGTTAGGGAATAAAAAGATGATAAATGCTCTGACAAATCAGGTTAAAGTATTAGTCTGGCTTTCGCTGGATGTAGCACTGGCAGCATAAATATGACAGAATGAACGCAGCCAAAGTTTGTTATCGAAATGCAAGTACAGGGCAGCAGTGATGCAGTCAGTGACAAATTGATGTCAGAGGCTAGCATAATGAAAATCATTTACCGTTGCCGTAGTTACCCAACCCTGGCAAGGTTAAACAGACAGATGTACATGCACATGCATTGGCTTATGTATATTAAACCAATACATTTTGGCTAATTCAAAGATTTTTTTTCTTTTATAATACGTTTTTTTTTTCATCTCTAAATAAGCTTCTTGTCCTTGATTACCTCTTTCTCTCTCTGATTTTCTCACTTACATACAAGCAGCGTTGAAGGCATCTGCTTATTTTGAACGGTTTCAGCGTGTGGGTGCTGATATTATCTCCCATCAGCTACATTGTCTTTCAGCTGCTAATTAGCCACCATTATAGTTCTGTGGCCAATCAGAGATCTTGCTGTCCGACGAGAGTTGCTTTATTTACATCAGATAAAAGGCATAATGGGATGGGGTGGAATGTGGCGATGCACATTATGATTCAAAATCTGAGCTCCTGTGCCAACTGAACAACTGGTGCAATACCATTAGGGTTATTAATTTTGATAAGATAAGACTTGTAATGATTCATAACCCCTAAATCTCATCTCATCCATGAATAATTTAGAGGGAATATCGGTTTATTATCTGTTGGTAGTACACATATGTTCCCTGGCTTTCATTATGCTGTGACTCTCTTGATTAGGTGCAGTTTATAACGTAACAATGGGTATTTAACCTCTGAGGCCTGCGGAAGGCGCTGGAGAACACAGGCAGCGGATGCGCCCAAGTGTGAATAATACAGTAAATTGCCGCAATGGTCTGTAATCGAAGTGCACAAACAAACAGAGTGTGATGAATGCAATTTTCATAATTTTCAGATAAGATTGCGGTCTTGTATTTGGCTAGCTTTTTGTATCACTAAAAACATTGTCTAGATTGAGTTCTTGTTTTTCCAGTCCTGACTGTAATATCGGCCCATCTCCTCTTAGCTAGCAGGCAGCAATATGGCTGTGTGACCAATTGGAGTGGCCAATATCCACATGAAGATCTGTGTCTTTTTGTTTATGCTGTGGGCACAATTGTCTCCATTTGATTTCATCGGAGTGGACGTACAAACCCGATTCCAAAAAAGTTGGGACACTGTACAAATTGTGAATAAAAACAGAATGCAATGATGTGGAAGTTTCAAATTTCAATATTTTATTCAGAATACAACATAGATGACATATCAAATGTTTAAACTGAGAAAATGTATCATTTTAAGAGAAAAATAAGTTGATTTTAAATTTCATGGCATCAACACATCTCAAAAAAGTTGGGACAAGGCCATGTTTACCACTGTGTGGCATCCCCTCTTCTTTTTATAACAGTCTGCAAACGTCTGGGGACTGAGGAGACAAGTTGCTCAAGTTTAGGAATAGGAATGTTGTCCCATTCTTGTCTAATACAGGGTTCTAGTTGCTCAACTGTCTTAGGTCTTCTTTGTCGCATCTTCCTCTTTATGATGCGCCAAATGTTTTCTATGGGTGAAAGATCTGGACTGCAGGCTGGCCATTTCAGTACCCGGATCCTTCTACCCAGCCATGATGTTGTAATTGATGCAGTATGTGGTCTGGCATTGTCATGTTGGAAAATGCAAGGTCTTCCCTGAAAGAGACGACGTCTGGATGGGAGCATATGTTGTTCTAGAACTTGGATATACCTTTCAGCATTGATGGTGCCTTTCCAGATGTGTAAGCTGCCCATGCCACACGCACTCATGCAACCCCATACCATCAGAGATGCAGTCTTCTGAACTGAGCGCTGATAACAACTTGGGTTGTTCTTGACCTCTTTAGTCCGGATGACATGGCGTCCCAGTTTTCCAAAAAGAACTTCAAATTGATTCGTCTGACCACAGAACAGTTTTCCACTTTGCCACAAATCATTTTAAATGAGCCTTGGCCCAGAGAAAACGCCTGGGCTTCTGGATCATGTTTAGATATGGCTTCTTTTTTGACCTATAGAGTTTTAGCCGGCAACGGCGAATGGCACGGTGGATTGTGTTCACCGACAATGTTTTCTGGAAGTATTCCTGAGCCCATGTTGTGATTTCCATTACAGTAGCATTCCTGTATGTGATGCAGTGCCGTCTAAGGGCCCGAAGATCACGGGCATCCAGTATGGTTTTCCGGCCTTGACCCTTACGCACAGAGATTGTTCCAGATTCTCTGAATCTTTGGATGACATTATGCACTGTAGATGATGATAACTTCAAACTCTTTGCAGTTTTTCTCTGAGAAACTCCTTTCTGATATTGCTCCACTATTTTTCGCCGCAGCATTGGGGGAATTGAAGATCCTCTGCCCATCTTGACTTCTGAGAGGCACTGCCACTCTGAGAGGCTCTTTTGATACCCAATCATGTTGCCAATTGACCTAATAAGTTGCAAATTGGTCCTCCAGCTGTTCCTTATATGTACATTTAACTTTTCCAGCCTCTTATTGCTACCTGTCCCAACTTTTTTGGAATGTGTAGCTCTTATGAAATCCAAAATGAGCCAATATTTGGCATGACATTTCAAAATGTCTCACTTTCAACATTTGATATGTTATCTATATTCTATTGTGAATAAAATATAAATTTATGAGATTTGTAAATTATTGCATTCCTTTTTTATTCACAATTTGTACAGTGTCCCAACTTTTTTGGAATCGGGTTTGTATAATAGTGGGAGGACAGCAAACTCACACACACATTGTTGAACTATCAGGAAGAATAAATCTAATCTGTGATTCTTGTGTATAGTTATACTATAGAAGCTGTAATTATGAGATAAACTTTGAAATAAGAAATTGCATTGTGCGATCAAAGTTAGAACTGAGATATATATCTACACTACTGTTCAAGTTTGGGGTACCATATGCTCATCAATGCTGAATTTACTTGATCAAAAACTGTGAAATATTATTGCAATTTAAAGTAACTGATTTCTTTGTTAATATATTTAAAAATGTAATTTATTCCTGTGATGGCAAGGCTGAATTTTCAGCATCTTTACTCCCGTCTTCAGTGTCACATGATCCTTCAGAAATCATTCTAATATGATGATTTGCTGCTCAAAAACTCTTGACGATTTATGTATTTGAATGGAATATAACATTTCCATCCTTTTGGATTACACAGTTTTAACCTAACTAATAAACATAATGTGATGCATATTTGTCATTCATAAATGGAACAGGTAAAATTTGTTTTGGAGTGTATTATTCTCAATGTTCAAAACATTTGGGATGCTCAATATTTTTGTGGAAACCAGGATACTTTTTTTTCAAGATGCTTTAATGAACAGAAGGTTTAGGACTTAGACATTCTACTAACTATAAATGAACCCACTTTATATTAGGTGGCCTTAACTACTATGTACTAACATTTAAATTAATCATTTGATACAATGCACTTATTGTGTACGTTTTTACATTGTACTTACATTTTTAAAAATACCTGCATGTAATTACATCTGTAATTAACTTCTGTAGTTACATTTATAATTACACTGCTGACACTTCCCTTACACCTAACCCTACCCTTAAACTTACCCATACCACCACACCTGTCCCTAACTTTACCCGTATCCCACCTCAATATCAGCAAAAGTGTTTTGCAATACAATATGAACACAATAAGTACATTGTACTTATTTTTTGATGTAAGTACATAGTAGTTAAGGCCACCTAATATAAAGTGGGACCCTATAAATAACTTTGCAACTACATATCAACTAACTCTTATTAGAGTATTGTAGACTGTTAGTTGACTGTTAGTGTTCGGGTTAGTAGTTGCAAAATTAGTTATAGTTAGTAGAATGTCTAAAGTGAACCATCAAAATAAAGTGTAACTGAAGGTTCAAAAGAACAGCATTTATTTGAAATATAAATCTGTTATAACGTTGAAAATGCCTTTACTGTCACTTTTGATCAATTGAATGCATCCTTGCTCTCAATAAAGTATTAATTTCTTTAAAAAGAAGTCCTGACATAGTGTCACAATTGGGAGATATACAAGTCACAATTACTAACAAACAAACAGGCAAATAAATAAATATTGATTTGAGATATAGTCACTGTGAGATATAAAGTCACAGTTACCTTTATATTTTTGAATACTCTGAATCTGAAATAGACTTCCATATATGTATTCCATATGTACAGCATACAAAAAAATCAATTAGGTTTTAAATAATTATATTATAGTTCATTAATGCACTGCAGAAACAGAAAGAGAAGAGGTCCGGAAAAAAGCGACAATGTAATGCCTCACCAGTTATTTAACACTCTTACTACAAAAAGCACACTATCATTTATTTAATTAAGCTCTTAAGTCCATCATTTGAATAGTTTAACATTAATTGTCCCACAAGAGCCACTCGGTGCCTGCGGTGTCTCACTGTCCCACCTTTCCTATTTTGTAGCGTAAATTAAAAACCTAACTTGCTTTATTGACTGTTGTAATCTCTCTGGACTGCTCAGTGTTTACTGACTAATAGCATGAGGGGAAGGTTATGCATTAGTGATGAAATCTGAAAGCTTGGTGGATGCTTGCTTTTCGCTCTTAACAGTGAATAGACTTTGTACTGATAAAACAAAAGCCTCAGAGAAATAACAGACTATAGGGACATGCTGCATCTTTTATGAGCAAATGTTTGTGTCATATTAGCTTAATCTCTTTTTTAAATGGATTTTGAGGAGGTTATTTGGGAGCTTTTTCCTGGCGTGACTATCATTGTAGTTTGGCCAGTCCAAGAAAGTCAGTAGGGCGAATGTGAAGGCAAACATTTGCTATTAAAAATACAAGGCTGTTAAAGTGCTCAATCAAAATGAGCAAAACCTTTAATAAAACTTTCAGAAAACAGGTAACAGATGCAGCCCAACTAATTCATTCAAAACGCCTGGATTTCACCACTACAACAGCGACCTTCCTTTGTGCGTCAAAGTCACGCATAATGTTTTCAATTATTTGAGGTTCTTCATTCCCAACACTCCTGCCATATGGTGACCTTCAGATGAGAGAAAAGCGACAGCACAGTAATGCTTAGGAGGGAAGCACCGCAAAAACAGATGAGAACAAACACACACGCGCTATGAGTGACAATAGCACAGAAGCTGCATGTTTCAATCAAAACCGTAACGTGGCGTCGCTCAAGGTGTCAGCATCTGACAGTCGTCATTTATAAAGACTCTAATTAATTCAAGCATAAAAACTTTAATGAGGGAGATGGTGCAGGTGTGTCACTTACACCTCTGGCTGATTACAGGCAGTAAATCAGACAGAGACAATACAACACATGGAATACAACCTGATTAACAATTTAAAAGTAACACTCAAATCAAAATGTCAGCAGCATTTTTGTACAAACAGACCATAAACCAAGGGCGATTCTGCAGTATATTTATTCAGACGTTGAGGAGTTGAGAGAACACTCATAAAAAGACTGCAAACAAGCAATTTAACACTGCTGACGCAACATATCTATACAGTATACAAACAGAATATACACTACCATTCAAAAGTTTGGGGTAAGAATTTATTTTATTTATCGAGGACGCAATAAAGTATAAAAACTTTTGGTAACACTTTATTTTAGGGTTTAATTCTCGCTATTAACTAGTTGCTTATTAGCATACATATTACTACGATACTGGCTTTTTATTAGTACTTATAAAGCACATATTGCCTTATTCTGCGTGACCATATTCTACATTCCTAACCCTACCCAATACCTAAACTTAAACGCTACAAAAACTACCTTACTAACTATTAATAAGCAGCAAATTAGGAGTTTATTGAGGCAAAAGTTGTAGTTAATAGTGAATGTGTTCCCCTTACTAAAGTGTTAACGTTACAAAAGATTTCCATTTCAAATAAATGCTGTTCTTTTCAACTTTCTATTCATTAAAGAATCCAGAAGAAAAAAATATTAATCAGCACAACTGTTTTCATCATTAATAATAAGAAATCAAAGCACCAAATCAGCATATTATAATGATTTCTGAAGGGCTGATGAAAATTCAGCTAAAATTACATTTCAAAATATATTCAAATAGAAACAGTTATGTTAAATTGTAATAATATTTCGGAATATTACTGTTTTCACAGTATTTTAAGAGAAATAATATTACCATCCACAAACTTTTGAATAGTAGTGTACTAATATGAACCACTTAACTTTAACTATGTTTATTTACATAGTCATAGGACTTACATGTTTTGACGACAGGCAGAGTGCATGATTACCATTTTAAAAACGACCATGAGATGCAGGCTGCTGTTAAGTGATTCATAATCTACGTAAAATGTAACTATAAATATTTAATATCAAACTGGGTGACAATATTCAATGTGTATGCTCTCACACTATTATGCATTATTCAACAACTTTGGAGGGTTTGGAATGGTGGGTAATTTTTGTATCCAACTATAAATGGGCACAGGATTCTCTTGAAAAAACACATGGTGAGATTGTTGTGACTAATTCAGCTCACTTCTGAGCAACCACTTTCATTACATGGACGTTTGATAAGTTCAGATCAATGCAATTGGAGCATCATTGTCTGGTAGTGTCTTCAACCTCAGCTAGCATGAAAACAGAAGAATGTGAATGCAGGAAAACAGCAGGGCTATTTTGTATCCAACTATGAAAGGACACACAATTCTCTTGAGACAAAAAAGCAAAACAAGCTTGGTAGATCTGGAAGCATGAGTACTGAAATCTAGTAGAACTGAACTAACTGAAGTGAACTACGATGACTTCAAAATTACTTTACAATATGGTTCAATTCGTTAACATTAGTTAATGCATTAGGTATCATGTACTAACAACATTTTTTACATAGTAATTTATTAAAATAGATTAGTGTAGATTTATAAACATACAATTGTTCATTGTTATTTAATGTTTTATAATAATGCGCTAATGTAAAATGTATTAAAATATGTACAAATTAACATTAACCTAGATTCATTAAAAGGTGCGATATAACAGAAGTAGCGATAGACCTTTTCTTTCATATTGTGATGTACAACATCGACAAAGAACAAAATGTATGACAAGGACTTCTATTTATGGGTTGTTGATTGTAATTTGAGTTGTGGGAGTGGCAATCAATGAATGAATGTGATCTTGCAGTTGATCATGGAGGGGCGAGATTTGAGTGGACTAAATGATTGGAGAAGTGTGGCTTCCGTTACCAGAGAGAAGACTGTATGCTTTGAAAATAAAATAAGAAAATAAATATATGCTTTGATGAATCGTTCAAAAGGGTAAATTTTCATGTCATGCCGACTTAAACTAGCGCTAATAAATTTAACCTTTTTTCAGAAAGTTACCATTCCTCACATCTCAGAAAAAGCAGTTTCAAAATATGGGGTGTGTACGAAATCGTGCCGAAACTGTAGGTACAACATTTGAATTTGATGTTCTATATAGTATGAATATGTGACCCTGGACCATAAAACCAGTCATAAGGGTCATTTTTTTTTTTTATTGAGATTTATACATCACCTGAAAGATGAATAAGCTTTCCGTTGATGTATGGTTTGTTAGGTTAGGACAATATTTGGCCGAGATACAACTATTGAAATCTGGAATCTGAGGGTGCAAAAATGTCTAAATATTGAGAATCGCCTTTAAAGTTGTCAAAATTAAGTCCTTAGCAATGCATATTACTAATAACAATACATTTCTGAAGTATTTACGGTAGGAAATTTACAAAATATCTTCATGGAACATGATCTTTACTTAATATCCTAATGATTTTTGGCATAAAAGAAAAATCGATAATTCTGACCCATACAATGTATTGTTGGCTATTACCACAAATATACCCGTGCAACTTATGACTGGTTTTGTGGTCCAGGGTCACATGTAGGTAGTATGAATGAAATTCAGACGTACTACATCCACCATGTTGTTACTGTCATGTGAACCTCCAGCGTCAGTTGTGTCGCTTCACTGCCATTCATAAATCATCTCCCGTGGCCTCATGGGATAGTAAAGTTGTGCAAACTATATAGTAGGGAAGTACAGTTGCAAGAAAAAGTATGTGAACCGCTTGCAGAATCGGTGAAAATGTGAATAATTTAAACAAAGTAAGAGAGGTCATACAAAATGCATGTTATTTTTTATTTAGTACTGTCCTGAATAAGATATTTTACATAAAAAATGTTTACATATAGTCCACAAGACAAAAAAAAAAGCTGAATTTATTAAAAAGACTTGCATTGTGTTTCCTTCTTGAGCATCAGTGAATGTTTGAACCATTTTATAATAGTTGTGTTTGAGTCCCTCAATTGTCCTCAGTGTGAAAAGATGGATCTCAAAATCATATAGTCACTGCTGGAGAGGGTTCAAATATGCAAAAGATGCTGGAAAACTGAATAATTTTGGGGACCTGGAGGATTTTTCTGAAGAACACTGGGCAGTTTAACTCAGGACAAACAAGGGACTCAAGAACAGCCATCACAAAACAAAAAAAACAGCCGTGGATCATCCAGGGAACGACACACAGTATTAAGAATCAATGGTTCATAAACTTTTGAACAGGGTCATTTTAATAAATGCAGCTTTTTTTTGTATTGTGGACTACATGTAAACATTTTTTATGTAAAATATCTTATTCAGGACAGTACTAAATAAAAAATAACATGCATTTTGTATGATCTCTTATTTTGTTAAAATTACTCACATTTTCACAGATTCTGCAAGCGGTTCACATACTTTTTCTTACAATTGTTCTTACTATTTTAGATGAAATTGGAGCATCACTGTCTAGTAGTGTCTTTTTCAACCTCAGCTGGAATAAAAACAGATATGAGAAAGAAGAGGGAAATGTATGTCACCATGCAAAGCCTAAAGCAATCACAAAAGTCCAATAATACTGAATGACATTGTCCTGAATTAAAGGAATATGACTTAATGCGACTTATGGAGAGCAGTTGTAAAAAAAAGTCTTTACATCCAATGGTTCACCTACCAGTTTTCATCAGTCTGAACATTCACTGTACTTACTCTCCCTGTCCTTCTATGTTAAATACTTGATCTAAAGAGTCCAGCTTCCTTACTGAGAGGCAACTGTGCTTCGATTGGTCTGTTTTATTTTTCTCATGCACAAGGGAAGTGCAATGGACAAGACTCCTGTCTTTCTGTCTCTCTTAATTGTCTTTGTTCAGAGAACGTCCTGTTTTGTTGAGAACAGTACTTAGTTCATTAATGAGGTTTTGAGGCAACTGCACACCTCTGCTGGGCAACACCACTTTTTTCTGTGATAGCTGGGTGAGAGTGCTGGGGTCTTGTTGAAGTGATGCTCTTCGCCGAGACTGGAGTGAGTCATCAATCACCATTTCAAGCCTGGAGACACATGGAGTTCTTTCACCGCTTGCCGATTTATGCATGGAGTCTGGTTGGTTGCCCTCATCTGTGGTCATTTGGTTCTGTGTATTTGCACCTTCTATACTTGTAGAGGCGACTGACTTCCCTTTAACCTGCAGAAGAGGAGAAAGTGCATGAATATTCATGGCTATATGAGTCAAAGGCTGTTTTGTATGCAGGGAATAGACTTGAGGCCCAATTCCAACAACCATTTTGTGGACAAGACGATACGGATAAGGTTTAACTGTCAACAAAGATGGAGAACAAGTCTGATTTCTGCTAACTTTGCTGGCCTTTAGAAGTGTTTACTGAAGCAAAAATGTATTAAGCAACATTAAATAAAAAGGTTTGTTAAATATTTATGACATTTATGTGAGTGTAGAGCAGGTTTAACGCTGACCTCTCTCTGGTGTTTGGCTGTGCTGGTCTGTGCAGGGCTGTAAGTAGATGTTCTCCCTCTGCTCAGGTTATAAGGTAATGATGCGCTCTGCTTTAGGTCTTTAGGCCACAAGTCACCTTCATGCTGCAAGCACATTTACGGCAGATGCTTTCATCCAAATCAATATTGCATTCAAGGATTACATTTTATCAGTTTATGCAGGAATCGAACCCATGATTTTGGCTCAATGCTATCGCCATGCTCTACAGTTTGAGCTAAATAGAAAGAGCAAATTCCAGCCAATGGACCCTTTTCAGATTTCCGGGGTTCTCAGAAGCGGAAGTCATCATAGTTGGGTAAACTTCTATAGTGGTGAATGGGAGCCGACAGCAAAAATAATTTTCGTTTTCCCATTTGCTCCAATAGCAAAGGGAAAAATCCATGATAGTGTTTCCACAACTTTCCAAAAGAGTGACAAAACATCAAGAGATTGATTACAGCAGTCAGAACAGAGAACGATGAGCAATCTGCCATCACTCCTTCAGCCGTTGTATTAGAAACACTCACGCAGCAGTGTTAATTCATTTTTTGCAATTTACTGCCGAGGTAATATAACACAAAGCATAGCGTAATAAATGAACATCATCACAGTCTTTGAAAAGGGTCCATCAAATATTTTACAGGTGAGCATAACTTGAAGGAAACTAGGTTTGCATTCCCTAGAGAAAATACCAATGTTCGCAAGACATTAAAAGTATATAAACTTGTCATAACATCTACACTACTGTACAAAAGTCTGTGGTCAGTAAGATTAAATAAATGAACACATTTATTCAGCAAGGATGCATTAAATTGATTTTTTTTTTTTTTTATGTTATAAAGGATTTCCATTTAAAATAATTGCTGTTCTATATAATTTTCTATTCATCAAAGAATCTGTAAAAAAAAATGTGTCACTGTTTCCACAAAAATATATAGCAGCACCACTGTTATATATAATAACTGTTATAATAATAGTAAATGTTTCTTGAGCATCAAATCAGCATATTAGAATGATTTCTGAAGGATCATGTGACTGAAACCTGGAGTAATGTCTGCTGAAAATTCAGCTTTACCATCACAGGAATAAATTACATTTTAAAATATATTAACCCTCTATGGTATGCATTATGTTCCAACCATGAAATATATATTTTTTTAAATATTAAAAAAAGTTAAATTAGCTAAATTCCAGCGAAATAGCTTCAATCATAAAAAGCAAAACAAATTTTTGAAAAAAAGATTTTTGGGAGGGTACTTAAGAAAACGTTGCTATATGGCAACGCTGCACCACAATGGAAAATGGTCAAAAAAGTAGTTTTTCTATAAAATTATGATTTTCTCTTCTATTTAAATGCACATTTCTTTTATAAATTGATAGATTTATATATTTGGAACTCAGGCAAACCAAAAATAAACAGATCCCTATCATTTAACCTTCAAAATGGCTAACTCATCCTCACTCTCATCACATGGAAGAGCTAACTCACCCTTTCCGTAAATGTATTAATGTATTCATTTTCTGAAAAGAAGACATAATTTTGTTATTTATACATAAATACAAGCATACTACAATAAACACTTCAAATAAATAAATAACTGCAATAATATTATTGATGCTACTATCTATAAAAAATCCCAATGGGGAAATATATTACTGCAATTCCACTGTGGTACAGCATTGCCATATGGAAACATTCATATTTTTCTGTAGTGGTACAGTGTTGCCATATGGAAACATTCATATTTTACAGTAAAACTATGTTAGACAAAATTGACATTGGCTACCTTAAGGCCTGCCCTTTCAATACCCATAGTGCAATATATTGTATTTTTTTCTGAATAACAAGAAAATGAGTAGAAATTAATTGTTGCCATATGGCAACTATGTACCATAAAGGGTTAACATAGAAAACAGTTACTTTAAATTGCAATAATATTTCACAATTTTGATCAAATATTGGTGAGCATACAAGACTTCTTTCAAAAACCTTAAAAATATCTAACGAACCCCAGACTTTTTAACGGTAGTGTATGTTGTCAGCTGAGCATTAGTATCATCGCAAAGAAAATCCAATAACAATGTACAAGTGTACAAATAGATAATTTAGTATGAAAATATTACAGTGACATTACCGTGAAACTATTTAGTAAAACACCCTCAACAATGTATGAGGAATATCATTATAGTACTGCCTTCCAAGTTATAGAAATTACTTTAGGATTTTATTCATATTCATGACATTTCTAGGCTTGGAAATCCATTTCTTTTGCCTGATATTTTGATATTTTCCATGACAGTGGGTAAAAATTTTTTTGACAGAAAATGTATACCTTACTTTTAAGCTTTAAGTCTCAGGCAAACGGAATATTTAAAACTTCCATATATTCTCAAGCAGCTCTAACTAACACTAACTTTCTGACCTTAATGATGTAGGAACAAATGTGCTGGAACATTCTGGACCTATTTCTGAGTTGAACACTCGCTAAGACAGCTCATACTTTCCACTGTGACTTTATGGCCTTTGAGTTGTTCTTCACGTCTCATTTTAGTAGCAGAAGGTCTCATCTGCCTGTTCCTTTACCTACCCAGCACTGCTCTCCAGTTTCTATGGAAACCATGCCAAGCAGAATGCTGGGTGAAATGGAAGCAGTGAGAGGTTACAAGAGTCTCAGAGCACAGAGTATCAATTAATCTACCTGCATGGACTCCACAACCACTTTTAGCACATGTAATAATGAGACACAACAATATGTACACTGAATTATGGTACATGCCCTCCACTCCTCGTTTAATCTACCGCTTGGAGGGGAAAAAACCCTGCAGAGCCTCTCTGCGCCCCACCTCCCTGGAATAGAAAAAAACATTTAAGAACTGAAGTGCTTTATTTTTCTCCCTCGTATCAGTTCAAAACCACAAAAGCAAGAATAAACCTCGACAATGAAAACAGTGAACCTGTAGGAAGTAGATAAGGATGAGGCATTAGGACCGAAGAGAGGGGCAGGAAAAATCTGAGAGGGTTAGCGGATTGGAGGAGAGATCTAAACAATGGCTAAATCATCTACTCCTCTTCTGCCATCTCTTGCCTTTGGTTTAAGTTATTAATACTGAATCGGCTGATTCAGGCCCTCTGCGTGTAGTAGTGCCCAGCTTGTCTAAAGAGGAGTCTGCTGGAACCAGTGTTATTGTGGCAGTCTGCATGACCTTATTTCAGCTAAAAGACCTTTCCGGATAATGTGATTTATACTCATGGAGGATAACCTTGAAAACATTCCCTCAATTCTTAGGGCTAGTTTTCTTCTAACTTTCTCTGGAAAAAGGAAATGCAGCATTATAAAAAATTACTTATTCCGGAAATATTACACATTACTTAAGTGCAAAATAATGTAATGTTTCCGGACACTTAACTGCATAGTAAGTGCAAATGTTTAAATCTATATTAAATGCAATTAGCTGAATTTTAATTCGTGTTTTTTGACCCACTTTAATTTCATAATTACTTCTATTGTTTCTGAAATATGGTTTTACTGCCAAATGACAGGCATTTATGGAAGTCTTTATTACAATTTATATTGAAACATGTCTGTATTGTATTCAAATATATTTGAGTTTGAGTTTATTCACAATACCACTTCAAACATTACAATAATACAGTTGGGGGTACCGAATCAATTGGGTAGAGTGAATGGGTCCCCCAAGGAAGCTAGGAAAGCTTATAGGTGGGGGCCCATGGTTTATGAAAGGGTAGTGGTACAGACAAAGGTATACACAGTTACCACCTGTAACCAGATGATGATGAGTAAAAGCACGCAAATAGCGCACCAGGACATACATAACATTACATACACATACAATCACACACATACATCCCAGAAGTCCATGAGAAAACAGTTTTATATTAGATATAGGTTAATATGAAATTATTTTTTAGTTGTCTTTTGAAATTAGAGATAGAGGGCAACACACCTTGAGGCCATCATCAATCCCGTTCCAGATCTGCGGCCCCCTACAGACAACACTCATACTGGCGCGCACATGTTGGCGACATTTTCCTGATATAAGTGGTTTGATTCTCGTTAGGTATGTATGCTGGGGGCTGTAGATGGGAACAAGACTACTCAATCTAGAGTTCAGCCTGTTGAAAATTTGAAACATAAGGCAGGCATTATGATATTCATTTAGCTCAGGTAGTCTTAGTAACTCAAAGCGGTGGAATAGAGGGTGAGTGGGGGAATTTATCTCTGACCAGGACAGAGCCCGTATGGCTTTCTTTTGCAAGGATACAAGTTTTTTAAGATGACTTGTGAAGGTGTTGCACCATATCACATTACAGTAGTTAAGCTGTGGTTCAAAGAGAGTTTTGTACAACGTGAGAAGGGCAGACAGAGGAAGGAAATGTCTGATCTTATAGAACAAGCCAACATACTTAGACAGTTTGTTTACAAGATGGTCGATATGACATTTAAAGTTAAGAGAGTCGTCAATGAGGACCCCCCGGAATTTAGTGGAATACACTCTTTTTATCTCCTGCCCATTAATTTTAATTTAATATTTGTCATCACACATTTGTAATGATGAAGTTGCAATTTTGTATATTTAAAAATATATTAACTTTACATGTAATATTGACATCCCAGGTGAAAAATACGTACTTTTAAATGCATTAAAAATGTACTTGAGTATGTTTTTAGTACAATACAAATATACTATAGTGCATTTTTAATACATTTAATAGTATGTCTTTTTCACCCAGTTTAAATTATAATCATGTATTCCACTTTTGCTTTATAATGTTACTCATCAAAATAAGTGTACTGTTTAAAGCACAACAAAACAAAGATGAAACAAAGAAACTTTTAATTTGACATTATTACAAAGTGCACACAAAGTTATCTCTTAAGTACACTTAAATGGCCTTTTATTTCATTAACATGCTATTATTGGCAAGTACAGTTTTTTTTTTTTAAATATACTTTTTAAGATTTGAAGTGTACTACGTGCTTTTTTTCACTAAGGTGTAGAGTGATGGCACCAGATGGTAATACCATGTTTGCCATATTCATGTATTTACTTCAAGGTGCTATACAGAATACTATGTCCAAAAAAAGAAAAGAATAAAAAAGAAAGGTAATATCATGGTACTTTATGAAGGGAACTTAAGAGAAATGCCTCATTTTTGGTTGCTAAAGTGACATCTAAAAATTGCATTACAAAACCTCTTAACATGTAGACTGGGTAAACCCAGCCTGATCTGCCAGCGATTTGATTTCGCCCTGCAGCTCAGGCTGGAAACCTGTACATTAATTTATCCTGCTTCTGTTACACATTTGCGGGAACCAATCACAGACTGGCTTATCCACCTGGCGCTATTGGCGGGTTTAACACAATGACGGATAGAGAAGCGATGGATCGATGCACGTTGATCACGCCTCTTGTGGTCTGATTGGTTGAAGGACTATCCAATTGCATACAGAGTCTTTTGAATTATGCTCGTTGATCACGCCTCTTGTGCAATAGAAAATACATAGCAGACTCCCCAGACCAATGTTCAATCTTAAAAGATTGAGCTTGGTCTGGTGATAGCCACAACTTAACATGCCCATTTGTAACAATGTTAACTGCACATTATCTGCAGTTAGAAAACGAAGAAAGCTCACCTTCACTCTGATAATGGAGGTGACCCAGTCCTGCTGAGAATCATTCCCTTTACAGCAGAAATACCTTTTTTAGGGAGGATGAACATGCATACAGTCAGAACACTGAAGCACTCAAGTGTCCTTTTTGAAATTCAGTCATGCAGTTCTGTACTTCAAGTAATAAGCTGTGCAAAACCTTAGTACATTTCAGGCTGATAAATTAAAAAAGGGACATATTATTTAGTTCCAGCTAAATGATTTTCTTAAAAACAGTGCTGAAGCGTGTGATTGAATGTGCATTTAGGAACAGAGTTAATTGCACTTACCACTGCTGCTTTTCAGTATAAACAGTGAATCCCCAACTGTTGAAAATTAGTCAGAAAAACAACAAAAAAGTATCGCATTAGTTTCACAGCATTTCAATCAGGTTCCCTTTCAGTCGGTCACGTTCGACGTACGTCGGACGTCACCGACGAATTGGGATCACTTCTGGGAGCCCCTATCAGCTTCGAGTGTATAGAGAACGGGCCAATGGCCATTGGCGTGCGAGATTTGCATCTCACGCTCCGCCCCGCACCGCAGGTATAAACAGGAAGCGGATGCAGCGCACATTTGTCATTCACTTCGGAGCCGAACGGCGTTGATGAAGCACTGTTCCTGCGCCTATCAAGCAGAGAGAGAGAGAGAGATTGTGAGAGAGAAACACTTGTGCTGGGAGAGAAGACACGTTCAGCGCGACCACGTGCTCACTGTCTCTGGCAAAGCAAACTGCAAACTGCTGTTTTCACAGCACTATTGTTGGTTCGGTGAGGGCGTTCCACAGTGAGAGCAGACACAGGCTGCACTACACCCTCCCACTACACCCTCCCTGGACCCCCCCCCCGGGAGGGGCAGCCACTACACAGGCTGCCCCTCCTGGGGGGTCCAGCGGTGGCCTTTGGAGCTCCAGCAGACGATAGGATGTCGATCGCTGCATCGGAGGGGGAGTTTCAATCCTCGGGGGATGAAGACTTGGCTGCGTTGCCTCCCTCTGGGAGAGTGGCATTGCCCGAGACGGACCCCAAGCTGACGGCTATGCTTTCCCGGGCCGCCGAAAAGGTCAGGCTCGCGTGGAACCCTCCATCGTGTCCCGAGCCTTCTAGGCTGGACGATTGGTTTCTCGGGGCGGCTTGCGCTGGTTCTCAGCATCCCGCCCCGGTACCTTTCTTCCCGGAGCTGCATGAGGAGCTCACGAAGTCGTGGACCGCAGCTCCTCTGCCTGCTCGTCGCCGAGGGCGGCCGCCGCCCCCGCTCCCGCTCCCGCCCCAGCCCAGCAGCAGCCTCCACCAGGGCAACGCCGTGGAGCTGGCCGCGGGAAGGCCGTCCAGCCTGCTCAGGCCGCTGCCAAGCCACGTGGCAAGCGCCGTAGTAAGAGACCCTGAGACGGGCCACCCAGAGATGGAGGAGACAGCTCTTCAGGAGGTGGTGACAGCACCGCTCCTTCTCCCGGAAGAGGGCCGGGAGAGAATCTTTTGTTTGAATTTGATTTCTGTTCCGCCACTGGCCTTCATGCCAGTGGTACCCAAAACTTCACAAAAAGAGCTGTTTCTAAAATCTCTGGGTGCCAAGAGAGCGCGCTTGGCGGTGTACGACGCTCCCATGCCTTGTCACCCTCCGGTGCCTCTCTCATCGCCTCACACCCGTGCGCCCCCTCAGCGGAAGCAGGTAAGTGTTGCACTGCACACTCAGACCCAACTTTGGGCCGCTATGCCGTCCGAGTCGGGTCCCTGCACTCCGCTGCGCTGCCCCGCTGCGGGTATGTCTGTGGTGCCGTTGGTCCCGCTGGTTCGGTCGCTGGGGGCCTGGCTAGCGCTTCCCAGCCCGTCCCGCTGGCTCATCCGTACTATCAGACTCGGCTATGCGATTCAGTTCGCCCAGCGGCCCCCCAAGTTCAGGGGCATTCACTTCACCTCCGTGTCGAAGGAGGATGCCCCCATGCTACGGGCGGAGATCGCAGTCCTACTGGCGAAGGACGCGATAGAGCCGGTCCCTCCAGCCGATATGAAGACAGGCTTCTACAGCACGTACTTCATTGTACCCAAGAAAGGCGGCGGGTTACGGCCAATCTTGGACCTGCGGTTCTTGAATCGGTCCCTTCACAGGCTGCCGTTCAGAATGCTAACGCAGAAACGCATCTTCAGGTGCATCCGTCCCCAAGATTAGTTTGCAGCGATCGACCTAAAGGACGCGTACTTTCATGTCTCGATTCTCCCTCGACACAGACCGTTCCTACGCTTTGCGTTCGAGGGACGGGCATATCAGTACAGAGTCCTACCCTTCGGGCTGTCCCTGTCGCCCCGTGTCTTCACGAAAGTCGCGGAGGTGGCCATTGCTCCCATGAGAGAGCGTGGTGTTCGCATCCTCAACTACCTCGACGACTGGCTGATCCTGGCTCAGTCGCGGGCGCAGTTATGCGAAAACAGGGACATGGTGCTCAGTCACCTCAGCCTGTTGGGACTTCGGGTCAACTGGGAAAAGAGCAAACTCTGCCCCGTGCAGAGGATCTCTTTTCTCGGTATGGAGCTGGACTCGGTCAATCTGACAGCGCGACTCACAGATGAGTGCGTCCAGTCGGTGTTGAACTGCTTGAATTCGTTCAAACGCAGGACAGCGGTACCACTGAAACATTTTCAGAGGCTCCTGGGGCATATGGCATCCGCAGCCGCAGTGACGCCGCTCGGATTGCTTCATATGAGGCCGCTTCAACACTGGCTACACGACCGAGTCCCGAGATGGGCGTGGCAGAGCGGCTCGTTCCATGTCTCAGTAACACCGAAGTGCCGCCAAACCTTCAGTCCGTGGTCGGACCCTTCGTTTCTACAGGAGTTCCCCTAGAACAAGTGTCCAGGCATGCTGTTGTCTCCACGGATGCCTCATCCACCGGCTGGGGGGCTACGTACAACGGGCTTGCAGTTTCGGGTCTGTGGACGGGGCCTCAACTGCAATGGCATATCAATTGCCTCGAGTTGTTAGCAGTTCGTCTTGCGCTGGGCCGCATCAAAGGGCCGCTACGAGGCAAGCAGGTTCTGGTCCGTACGGACAACACTGCGGCTGTTGCGTACATCAACAAACAGGGTGGTCTACGCTCCCGCCGCATGTCACAACTCGCCCGCCATCTCCTCCTCTGGAGTCAGAAGCATCTGAGGTCGCTTCGTGCCACTCACATTCCGGGCCTGCTCAATCGTGCAGCCGACGAGCTCTCATGACAGCAAGTGCTCCCGGAAGAGTGGAGACCCCATCCCCAGGTGGTCCAGCTGATCTGGAGTCGCTTCGGGACCGCACAGGTAGACCTGTTTGCCGCCCCGGACACGTCTCACTGCCAGTTGTTCTATTCCCTGACCGGGGGGACCCTCGGCTCGGATGCACTGGCACACAGCTGGCCCCGGGGCCTACGCAAATATGCGTTTCCCCCAGTGAGTCTTCTTGCGCAGACACTGTGCAAGGTCAGGGAGGACGAGGAGCAGGGCTTGTTAGTTGCGCCGTACTGGCCCGACCGGACCTGGTTCCCAGAACTAGTGCTCCTCGCGACAGCACCTCCTTGGCCCATTCCTCTGAGAAAGGACCTCCTGACTCAGAGACGGGTCACCCTATGGCACCCGCGTCTGGACCTCTGGAAACTTCATGTCTGGTCCCTGGACGGGACGCGGAGGTTCTAGGTGGCCTACCACAGACTGTGGTAGACACCATCACTTCCGCCAGAGCCCCCTCTACGAGGCGCCTCTATGCGTTGAAGTAGAACCTGTTCGTCGAATGGTGTTCTTCTCGACGAGAAGACCCCCGAAGATGTTCGATCAGTTCTGTGCTTTCCTTCCTGCAAGAAGAGTTGGAGCGAAGGCTGTCTCCCTCCACCCTCAAAGTGTATGTTGCCGCTATCGCCGCAAATCACGACATGGTTGATGGTAAGTCCTTAGGGAAGCACGATCTGATCGTCAGGTTCGAGGGGGGCGAGGAGATTAAATCCGCCTCGCCCTCACTCTATACCCTCTTGGGACTTATCTCTGGTGCTAACCGCACTGCAGAGGGCTCCCTTTGAACCTTTGCAGTCAGCAGAGTTGAAAATCCTGTCTTGGAAGACAGTACTCCTGACTGCATTGGCTTCCATCAAGAGGGTAGGGGACCTGCAGGCATTTTTGGTCGACGAATCGTGCCTGGAATTCGGGGCGGGTAACTCTCATGTAATCCTGAGACACCGGCCCAGATATGTGCCCAAGGTTCCCACCACTCCCTTTCGGGACCAGGTGGTGAACCTGCAAGCGCTGCCTTCGGAGGAGGCCGACCCAGCCCTGGCTTTTCTCTGTCCCGTTCGCGCTCTGCGGACTTACGTGGACAGAACGCAAAGCTTCAGGAACTCAGAACAGCTCTGTTACAGAGGCCAGCAGAAGGGAAAGGCTGTCTCCAAGCAGAGGATGGCTCACTGGATAGTGGATGCCATCGCCTTGGCGTATGAAACCCAAGGCGTGACTTGCCCGCTCAGGTTGAGGGCCCACTCCACTAGGAGTGTGGCCTCTTCCTGGGCGCTGGCGCATGGCGCCTCGCTGACAGATATATGTAGAGCTGCGGGCTGGGCGACACCTAACACATTCGCTAGATTTTATAGCCTCCGTGTAGAGCCGGTTTCTTCCCGTGTGCTTGCTTCAAATAGCCAGTAACACCGAAGTGCCCATTCTAGTGTTGGCTTGCTGCGGCATTCCCCTCCTCATGGACCGGATACATGCGCTGATATGCTCCAGTCGAGTTCCCCAGAACGGCGAACCCTGTTGAGTCCTCCGCAACCCGCGGCAGTCAGACGTGGCGGAGCGTCCGACGCCAGGTCTAACACTCGTATGCATTGGTGGAACTTGTGTTAGGCTGGGTATCCATATGTTGTGACCCCTACGGCGGTCCCATATGTGTATTCTTCCACGGTACGGCTCCCTACGGCGAGCCCGTGTCTTTCCCTTGGCAGAGCTCGCTCTGCCGTCCCTGTGCGGTATAGTCCCCTGCCTGCATTGGCCGGGGCCACCCCTGGGACTTCTGTATGTTGTACTGCCCACGGCCAGTCCATACGTGTATATTCCACATGATACCTCCCTACGGGTAGGATGTGGCTTCCGCAGCGGCCCCCCTGGGCACGCTTTCCCAGCGTTATCCAATACTCTGCTGAGTGGGTCTTGCGGAACAGCAGCAGTGACTCTCCCTGCGTGAGTTTCCTGCCCCGAACAGACGGGGGTCTGAGGGGCTTTCGCTGGGCGCTGGAAGTGGTAGTAACTGTGGCGTTTTCCATAGGGATCCCAATTCGTCGGTGACATCCGACGTACGTCGAACGTGACCGACTGAAAGGGAACGTCTCGGTTACGTATGTAACCCTCGTTCCCTGAAGGAGGGAACGGAGACGTACGTCCCGTCGCCACAGTTGCTGTACCATCACTGCATGACCGAGTCACTAGTTCGGCTCCTCAGTGAAAAACAAATGTGCGCTGCATCCGCTTCCTGTTTATACCCGCGGTGCGGGGCAGAGCGCGAGATGCAAATCTCGCACGCCAATGGCCATTGGCACGTTCTCTATACACTCGAAGCTGATAGGGGCTCCCAGAAGTGATCCCAATTCGTCGGTAACGTCCGACGTATGTCTCCGTTCCCTCCTTCAGGGAACGAGGGTTACATACGTAACCGAGACGTTCTCCGCATAAACTATATTCAGCTTTTCCTGATGGTGCCACAGTCTGACCTCTTGAGAACCTCTAAAGTGCTAAGATACCATTAAATTCAGCTTAACTTTCGCAGCCAGCAGACAAGCATAATAGAAAAGATGACCTATTTTGCTTGTGTAAGAGATTTATATCAATGTTACATGCCCTGTTATACTTTACACTTTTACTAATGTAACTTTTTGGTGACCTACTTATCGTTAATTTATTTAACTCATGGTTCATGGTATAAATGGTTCAAAATCTTTTCTGACCTCACACACAGCATTTTAGTGATTTTGGCTGAAAAAATAAACAGCTGTTATTTCCACAAAACTGGTCACATAATGAGCATAATGTGTTTCTTCAACTTCTGGAACTTTGTCCATGGTGCTTTTTGAATTGAAAAAAACAATTTAACTTTTTTCTTTTTGCTACTTTTCACATTTCTTTTATGCATTGGTTCTATTGGTTTACTTTGAAAAGCCAGTATAAAAATAAATATTAATAAATATCAAGCGTAGCGTCAGTTTTGGCAGGTCACGTTAGTCAAGCTCGCATCAGCGGACTGTCAGCTGATCAAGTCTACTTATAGGGATACGATGTCTATCACAGCATACATATATAAGCTCCTTCAGTACTACCAGCAGCTATCGCATTTCTCCAGAGCTCATTTACCCTCTTTCATCCCCAGCTCCTCCTCTCATCCTGTCAGGATTTGGTATTCTGAGTCCCCCTTGAATCAGAATAAAATTCCTGAATTATTTTGTACATTAAATAACGACATTAATGATATCTGAAATACATTATGTTGGTTCTGTTCTGTTTACCCTAAGGGGGGTTATTGCTGCTTTCCCTGCTCTTATCCATGCTAGGCTGCATGGATGCGCAGGGAGTTCTTGTCCTGAACAGAACCATACCGCCAATTCAAACTGTATGCTAATTGTCAATCATCTTTGACGATAGTGGTCCTGACAGAAATATAATAATAATACATTTAAAACTGATTATCTTAAAAAAGAAGTAAATAATAAGACCATATCAATATTTATTATGTGCAAATGATTTATATAAATTATTACTTCTGTCTTCAGTTTTTATGTAATTTCCACCACTTCTGCTTCTATTAAAGTTTCATCAAAAGTTAGTGTACCTGTATACTAATGAGACGACAGTGTCTGTGAAGAGCTTGCTTGAGATATATTATGAAATATGAGATTTGTCAAGAAAATAAAAATGGTTTCCAATCAAGGTGTACAGTAATTGTAACATACATTTATATGAAAATATTACCCAATTGTGCATATATAGAGTACAAAAAAAGTATGTATAATTACTGTAATAACTGTAATGTATAAAACACAAATTAAGAATTCGCTCCCACAACTTAATTTGTTGCCACATTGATTTTAGTTCAATCGTGGCCACCTTCGATTAATTCATTCCCTTGTTTTAAGTAAATCGTGGCCATGTTGTATACAAACCCGATTCCAAAAAAGTTGGGACACTGTACAAATTGTGAATAAAAAAGGAATGCAATAATTTACAAATCTCATAAACTTATATTTTATTCACAATAGAATATAGTTAACATATCAAATGTTGAAAGTGAGACATTTGGAAATGTCATGCCAAATATTGGCTCATTTTGGATTTCATGAGAGCTACACATTCCAAAAAAGTTGGGACAGGTAGCAATAAGAGGCCGGAAAAGTTAAATGTACACATAAGGAACAGCTGGAGGACCAATTTGCAACTTATTAGGTCAATTGGCAACATGATTGGGTATAAAAAGAGCCTCTCAGAGTGGCAGTGTCTCTCAGAAGTCAAGATGGGCAGAGGAGCACCAATTCCCCCAATGCTGCAGCGAAAAATAGTGGAGCAATATCAGAAAGGAGTTTCTCAGAGAAAAATTGCAAAGAGTTTGAAGTTATCATCATCTACAGTGCATAATATCATCCAAAGATTCAGAGAATCTGGAACAATCTCTGTGCGTAAGGGTCAAGGCCGGAAAACCATACTGGATGCCAGTGATCTTCGGGCCCTTAGACGGCACTGCATCACATACAGGAATGCTACTGTAATGGAAATCACAACATGGGCTCAGGAATACTTCCAGAAAACATTGTCGGTGAACACAATCCACCGTGCCATTCGCCGTTGCCGGCTAAAACTCTATAGGTCAAAAAAGAAGCCATATCTAAACATGATCCAGAAGCGCAGGCGTTTTCTCTGGGCCAAGGCTCATTTAAAATGGACTGTGGCAAAGTGGAAAACTGTTCTGTGGTCAGACGAATCAAAATTTGAAGTTCTTTTTGGAAAACTGGGACGCCATGTCATACGGACTAAAGAGGACAAGGACAACCCAAGTTGTCATCAGCGCTCAGTTCAGAAGCCTGCATCTCTGATGGTATGGGGTTGCATGAGTGCGTGTGGCATGGGCAGCTTACACATCTGGAAAGGCACCATCAATACTGAGAGGTATATCCAAGTTCTAGAACAACATATGCTCCCATCCAGACGTCGTCTCTTTCAGGGAAGACCTTACATTTTCCAACATGACAATGCCAGAACACATACTGCATCAATTACAACATCATGGCTGCGTAGAAGAAGGATCCGGGTACTGAAATGGCCAGCCTGCAGTCCAGATCTTTCACCCATAGAAAACATTTGGCGCATCATAAAGAGTAAGATGCGACAAAGAAGACCTAAGACAGCAACTAGAAGCCTGTATTAGACAAGAATGGGACAACATTCCTATTCCTAAACTTGAGCAACTTGTCTCCTCAGTCCCCAGACGTTTGCAGACTGTTATAAAAAGAAGAGGGGATGCCACACAGTGGTAAACATGGCCTTGTCCCAACTTTTTTGAGATGTGTTGATGCCATGAAATTTAAAATCAACTTATTTTTCCCTTAAAATGATACATTTTCTCAGTTTAAACATTTGATATGTCATCTATGTTGTATTCTGAATAAAATATTGAAATTTGAAACTTCCACATCATTGCATTCTGTTTTTATTCACAATTTGTACAGTGTCCCAACTTTTTTGGAATCGGGTTTGTAAATTAGTTCCATCATTTTACTTTAGCTAAATCGTGGCAACAAATTCTTTACCACGAATTAAGAACTTCTGGGAGCGAAATTCGTAATTAATGCCCTTGTTTTCTTGTTTTTTTTTTACCTGAATGACACTGTGGTAGGAATGTTCATGATGGTTCCTGTGATGCATGTATGTCCACTGTTGGACATTTTTAGTAGACAAATGACATAAGAGTGTGAAGATGTGTTTTAAGGCTACGTCTATATTAATACAGATACATTTGAAAACGGAAATGCTCCCTGTCCACACTAGCGTTGCTCATCCACACTGAAACATTCAAAAATGCTTAAATCACCTTACTATGTATGCATAAAATGTAATAAAAGCTCACAAGATGATACCAAGAGATCAGACATAATAAAGTTCTTACGCTATCCTTCTGGCACGATCATTTTATTAGCAAAATATCCCACCACTCACTGTTGTGTCCAGGTCACACTCAAAATCGTATGGTCTAAAACACAACTTTCATCACGTTTTATCGCAGGACTGCAATTGCGAGTACATTTTCTCTCATCTTTGCAGGAATGTAATATGAAGATTCTTGTAGAAAATTTCTCTTTAGCAACACTATGAAAGTAAATAGCAGGCACAACAATGTCGGTATAACCATAGATATCTATGGGTACAACGTGTCACATGACTAAACGTGTCATCGTTTTCGAATACCTCCATTTTCACAGTCCACACTACAACGCGAAAACAGAGTTTTCAAATGTATGGAAGGCCAAACGGAAAGAAAAAGATGCATTTTCAAACAAAAACGTACTAGTGTGGACAAGGCCTAAGAGAATTTATTTTTTAAAAGTCCACAGGAACAAAAGTGCTAATAGTTGAAGAAACACCCTCAGACTATAAAAAGATGTCGATACCTTAATGTAACATTGAAAAAAAACAAACATCTGAGAACAGATTGGAAGTCATTTGGGGTAAAATGCTATTGTAAAAATCATGCCGTGGATACATTCACAAGGAAAATTATGAATAAATGATCATTAGCAAAAAAGACTTCAGCGCACTCATAAATTACACAACAGCCATAAATTACAAAAACGCAACATTACTGAAATGAAACAAATCCACAGTTAACAATTTTCCCAGTAGGAGAGAGTATACAGTACACAGTACAGTGTATTTGCTAAATTACGTTTAATGAATTTTGTAATTGTGAGATATAAATCTGCCTTCAGATTGAAAGTGATAGTCTTGTTTCTGAGGGGGGAATTTGGCACGAAACCAAGCTGCTCTGCGTGTTTGGCACAAAAGATAAAGACTGAACTAGGAGCTCATTTGAACATGAACCTAGAGTTAATGTCAGAACATTTATGAATCGATCTTAATTAAACATTTAGGATTATTATTACGTCTCGTCTTTCAATGTGGCCAGTTCTGGCCACACTAATTTTGAATAATTTGTTTTGTAAAATTGTTTGTGTGCTCTACGTGCTCCGGATTAAAATAAGGATTATAAAGAGGTTTTGGAAAAATTGTTACAAAAGGCACCAGTTTGTTCATGAACTTGAGCAATATGCAATTAGGTAACACTTTTGCTAAATGCATAAAGAGAATAACTGTTTTTTTTAGTGGTATAGCACTAGATAAATATTTGAGACCATTTACCTGCTTGTTGGTTTCAACTTCCTTCGTAGCCCTAAGTAACATTTAATTGACTTTAATGAAGCCTCTCTTTCTGGCTTGGTACTCTGTGGAAACAATGGCACATGTTTCAAAATCAACAGTGCTTTCATTTAAAATAATGCTGTATCTACACATATTTTACAGTACATACAACCTTGCTCATTTTAATGCTGCTTAATTGCGTGTAATAATGGGTTACACCTTATTTTGAAGTGTCCTTTTTACAGTGTAATTACACATTTAAGTACTGAGTAATATTAAACAACTACATGTACTTACTATAGGATTAGGGTTAAAGTGCTACCTAATAATGCTATATATCTATTAAAAACCTTTCCAAACAGGTACTAAAACTGGTTCACATACTGTATGCAGAAAAGTAGAGTGAAAGAAAAAAACTGCTTTATTTCCCCCAGCTCATTCACTTGAATCAAAAGGGGGAAAACGGCAATTTCCTGTTTACAGCTGTTGGGAGCCCAAGGGCATTGTGTAAACTAGCATGTGCCGACAACACTGTTGTTGCCTGGAAGGGATGTACTTCGTACGTAATGCACTGCAAAACACGAGCGGCATAGGCGAACACATCAACGACGGCAAAATGAAATCTAACTTACAAAAATGCAAGAAACAGAAAACAAGGGCATCAGAATATCAATTAAATTTCTGCTTCACAGCCAATTCCCACCTTCTTCACTTGATAATTAGCTGAATATTCGGCAGCAGCCAGAAATTACACTAATTAAGGAAAGAACAGCCTTCATTCAGAGTGTCTTCGCCTCTCCGCCTTCTCTCCATTTCCCTCCCAGTCTCACACACACACACACACACACACGTCCTCACACTTTGCTCAAATATCAGTTATTAACACATATTGCACTCTTTAGGAGACTGTCTTAGCTCACAAAGCGTGTGCCCCCGAGGAAGAGCAGATCGGCATGCGCACGAAGTGAATAAAGTAAGTATGAGGAGATATTACAGAAAGAGAAACCTAACAGACTGCAGTTGTTTAAATCACTGTACTCATTTCAGGGGGTATGAGAAGTCCCACATTACTTTAATTCAAAATGAAAATAGCCATTATGGGTTTATTTGTTTCCTTTTTTTTTTCGTCCACGCTTATTACAAGCGGGCCCATGCGATTGGCCCAATGCAGGTAATTTCACATCCGCTGTGTTTTTTAATTACTATTTCATCTGTAAACGCATGCTAAGAAAACAAACAGAGCTAATATGAAATGCCATGCTGGAAAATCTAAATTGGTAAACTGGCAACTGCTGAGGGACTGCTGGCGAAGAGCGATACTGCGCAGAGGTTGATCTTGATGTAAAGCGGGATGGAGATATTTAAATATTACCATGAGCACAGATACTTAAACACCCTGCAAACCATTTGATTTGTTAAAAAAAGAAGGAAACTTGGAATTAAAAGTGAAAAAGTAAGAGACATACTTTTATGTCCTTGTATAACAGCAGTTTTTTGTCTTGTAGTACCAGGTATCGGTCCTGAAACTTATTCCCCAATAATAGTTTGGAGGAACCATCTTTGAATTTGAGTTGCTCTCCTTTAATGAAATCTTTCAGTTTATCTGTCACAAAACACAGAACAACACAAAGAAAACATATTGAGTCATCCCATGAACTTTTTATGAGACACAGAACGTACAAACTGTACGTATACTGTAGCATTGCATCGGTGCGGCCCTCCTGCTTCAAACTGTACCAAGTGATGCATTTTTAAAATATCTAAAGTTGAAATCTCTACTGCAACACATTTCCAGCTTAGCACATTTGAGAGTCAAGCAATTACACATCTTGGCAAATGAATAAACCTTTGCATAACAGCACTGCTTAATTTATATTAATATCTTTAGTGAGGCATGCAGAGAAGCTATTACTAAATTATGATTTCTGCCGTTACTGATGGTTTCAATAGGAAACCAAAAAGTGTAAATGCACTCTCTAAAAAACCTGCTTTGCTTTTCTGCAAGTACGCCATTCATCATCAAGAGTGAAAAATTTATCAGGAAATTGGTACTGAGACTGTAAAAAGTTATGAAATTAGACCTGAATTAGAAAACTTTTTGACTGGTAGTCACTAGGACTGGGCAATTTATTAAAAATTCACAATATATTCACCGTTTTTGACGGCCAGTTAATCAATTTAAAACTGAATTCAGTGATTTATTAGTGTAAAATGTTCATGGAAGTCTCCATGTGGGATGTTTCATTATTAAAATAAACAAGACAGATGTCTTCAGTTTTAATAGCATTGCTTATTTAAACCTCACTAGCGAAAACGGCTTTAACATTGTTTATTCTGATTAATTTCCAAGAATCAATTCAAACTGTTTTCAACTCTAATTCAACATTTTGGTCCTCACCTGAAAATGTTAATTTTAGCATTTTACTAAAAATATGTGAACTGTACTGTTTTATTGATGCATAAACATGAAAATTATTAAATACACAATATTATTGTTTCTTGTGTTCATTTAATGAATAGAACACATATATACTGAGACATGATGAACATTGACAAGGCTGGATAAATATGATACATAATATATAATAAAATTAAGCACTGTTCTAAGCATAACCAGAAGCTGATCTTTGAATGTGGCTCCAATTAAACAACGACTGTAAATGTAATGTAACAATATAGTTGTTCCATTTGTGAATCATAGTTTGGAGCGATCTGCAGGGGTGCATTAGAACATTCATTGTTGGTACCTGAGTTGGAATCTGTCATTTTAGAACCAGAATATTTCTTAATGAGCAGATAGGCTGAGCTGGGATCCTCCAGAGAACTCCACTCCAATACCTGCTCCAGAATCTTCTCTTTGTAGTGTAAGGGCCGCTCTGAGCACAGAGAGAAATGATAGGTAGGATAAGTGAATGCAAATCTCCATCTGACTTGTTTCATAATTGATTGCAACTCCACGAAATAGAAAGGCCAGAAACATACGCTATGCAAAATGTGAACAAACGCTTCTACCAACGCAAGCTCGATTTAACACATCATTGTGCTCTAAAATGTGTCAGGGCACAATTCATAAGTAAGTACAATGAAATGCATGTGGAAATGTCATGGACAGGCATGTAGAGTATGTTTCTGGCCAAAAAGGCCAAACTTTTAAAAGACTCTCTAGAATGTATATTCTTACATCACTTCACGTAAGCAATAAGATACAAAAGGCTGTTGCATCGTGAATAAGTCACGGCGGAAAGCCGTTGTTAGGCACAACGCGAAGCACTAGCCTCAAGTGCCTTATTGCTTTTATAAAAAGGTTACCACATAATACACATATTTAAGCCAAAAAAATATGTATCAATGCAACTTTCATGAAGTAAAATCACTAAAAGCCTTCCTTCCGCTGGAAAAAAAGACTTTTATATTGAAAGGACTGAAACTTATTGTGAACACGGAGCAAGACGCAACTGACAAATGCTTTGACTAGCGCTATGAGTGTCGAGGCACGGGAAAACCCCTTAATTGTTAAAAGGACAAGATATCGCAGCAGACATTCAAACTGATTTTTTATTATGAACATAGGACTGACCAGAAGGAAAATGCTATATCTAAACGGAGGTAATACACTCGCTCACTCGATCTCTCTCTCTCACAATACTTTACATAATACAGTAAGCTTCAATGAACAATATCAATGAGAACAAACATGTTTACGTTGCTAAGAGTGGTTGCTAAGGGTGTTGTGTAGTGATAGACAGAACTGTTGAGTGAAGCAGCCATAGCTTTATCGTGAATAAAACACGGCTATTGACCAATCAGAATCAAGGACTGGAACTAACCATTTTATAATTAAAAATAACACATAAAGATAACATGGAGTGAAAAAAAAAAAAATCCTACTCATCATCACCACCCTCTAAAAAACTGTTTGTGCTTTGGGTTTGTCCTCCACACAAGCATAATTATGTAGTGCAAATTTGTAATTATCGCCAGCCAATCTGACTATGATTAGAAAACACACTCAAGTGCAAAATAGATCCATTATCAAGTTGTAATTTGTAAAAAGGAAAACACAATGCTTGCTATTGGCAAAAATCACTCTTGCACCACCTGTCTCCCCCTCCCACCAATGCCATCACAATCTGTTAATAGTTTCTCATAATAACCACCATGAAATAATAATAGTACTAATCATGCGCATTCACTTAGCTATTGAAGCATTTTAATGTGTGCGTAAGCTTTAGGAGGAACATCGTTAAATGCTCTAATAATTTGCTATAAAAAATTCATTCATAAGTTTTGATTTCAGTAGTTTTTAGTGTGTTTGTAAGATTTAACTGCAGTGTAACCCTACCCATCTCTCCATTCTCAATGACCTCAAAAGTGGTCCAGAGATCTTGAGCTTTCATCTCCATCCCCTTCATCTCCAGAGTGCAGACGGCAAGCTCATCTGACCTCATACTGGGAGACACCTTATAGAGACAGACATCAGTATCAATCTGTTGTCAGACTTCATTTCCTTGTTCAAAAGGATTTATCTACTTTTGCTGGAGGAAAATTGAAAGGAAAATAGGAAAAAAGATATCAAAGAAGTGTCAAGAGAAAAAAAACACTCTGAAACAACCTCTATTAACTGAGGTTTATCTTGAATACTGATAAAACACAATTACTCTCACAATTAAATCAAACATACCTTTGATTAACTGCAGTTTGATTTAGTCTGTGGCAGAATACCCTCTAGGTTCAGACACACAGACAGCCAGACAGTCACACACACCACAGAGATCGAGAGAGAGAGAGAGAGAGAGAGAGAGAGAGAGAGAGAGAGAGAGAGAGAGAGAGAGAGAGAGAGAGAGAGAGAGAGAGAGAGAGAGAGAGAGAGAGAGAGAGAGAGAGAGAGAGAGAGAGAGAGAGAGAGAGAGAGAAACAAACCTTGATTAAACAGCACTTCTCTGGCTCCTTTTTTTCCAAGTAGACTTCAAATATCAGGTCACCAGCAGGAGAGAACTGCAAACACAGGTACACACAGACAGACAAAACACACACAACTTAGATTTAAATACATAAAGAAAGAAAGAAAGAAAGAACAGAGCTTTTCTAAGAAAATAAGCACCCAACGGTATACAGCAATCTTTATGGATATAACACAAAAGCAATCAACAGCCCATTCAGTTCAGACCAGCGTCTGTGTGTGTCTGACTAAATGACACACAGCTGGAGTCCCACACATCATTTAGCTGCATTACACAACAAAAGCTGGCAAACATCTTAGCTCATGTAAACCAGAGATTAAAGCTTCCTTTCTAAACTGCTTTGGCAAAATGTATTTAAATGTAGCGTAAATGACATATATGCTACTGTAACATTCTATAAGAACAGTGTATAAACACTCTTTGCGTGTGTTCACTTATAGTTCAGTTCGCTTGGCTCATTTGGTCCAGACCAAAAAAAAAACCCATCCTGGTCCTCTTAGCGTTCAGATTGGCATTTTTAACACCGAACCTAAAGGCATATGGATACATTCACAACCTGATTGGTCGGCTTTTATGACATTTTGCCTATTCTGAGACAGAACTTACCGACCATCCAAAACAATGCTGTGTGCTGGGCTAAATGCGTTCGTTTTATGTGCGTAGCTTACATATGAATGTATTTTGACCTGCTGAGAACTTGTAAAGAGCTTATAATGTGTGAAAGAGTCAAAACAGTGTCAGGAATACCTCCGTCACACACATAAACGAAGAACTGCAGCAAGGAGACGCAGTTCTGATACCTGTACCGAACTGTGATGGGCAACATCGCGACTATGACAAGGAAAAACAGGTATGCTTGAGCATTCGGTCCTTTTTAGGGTCTTATCTTCCTGTTTTTGGTTAGTTTACATGTCTTTGGTTCATGTGGCGTTCATATTTCATTCGAACCGCACTGGAGTTCGCTTGGAAGCGGACAGAGACCCATCTTTTCAGCGGTCTCGGTCCGCTTGTTTGGTGCGCACCAGGTATAATTATGCCAAATAATTATGAGCTTTGTTCGGGTTACGGAAGCCGTCGGCAGCGCTGTCATTTTATTTTTAGACCACAAAATCAGCGTCACTAAAGAAGTGTGTTTTTGGTTGTGAGGGAAATATAACACCTAGGTTACGCCTGTAACCTCGGTTCCCTGAAGAGGGAACGAGCGTTGCATTGAATGACGCTATGGGAACGCAATGCGTGATGACGTCTTGAAGCAAGTAAAATCAGTCCAATGGCGTTATGGGACGTCAGAGCCGGTGACGTCACGAACCAGGAAGCTATAAAGCCAGCCCAAAACAAAGCCGTGCTAGCTTCGCAAGTCTGAAGTAGTCGCTTTGACAGGCACGCAGGAGATATGGCAGGGCGATGCAACGCTCGTTCCCTCTTCAGGGAACCGAGGTTACAGTTGTAACCCAGGCGTTCTCTTTCAAGGGAACTCCCGTTCCATCGAATGACGCTATGGGAACGTCTATACCAACGCCCCCATAGCGAGAAGTGACTGTCCAGTGTGAATCCGAAGAGCAGCACTAGGACGAGAGCACCTGGGACCCTGGTGTAGAGTCCAAGTCCAGAGAGTAAAATCTCACAAATGTGCGCGGTGAGGACCACCCTGCCGCATCACAAACGTCTTGAAGAGCAACTCCTGACATAAGGGCCTTAGAGGCTGCCATACTCCTAGTAGAGTGGGAACGGACAGCCATAGGAGAAGGCTCTCCAACCGACTCATAAGCAAGTGAGATGGTCTCAACCACCCACTTGCTCATTCTTTGCTTAGATGCAGGGGACCCTTTGTTAGGGGGCCCAAAGCACACGAACAGTTGTTCAGATTTACGCCACAGGGCAGCTCTGTGGACATAAGCATCTAAAGCCCTAACAGGGCACAACAAATTATTCTTTTCCTGGTCCGCATTTTGAAAAGGTGGAGGACAAAAGGCCTGTAGTACAATAGATCTAGCTACATTCGTAGGGACTTTAGGAATATAACCTGGCCTCGGATGAAGGAAGGCCTTAACCATGCCAGGTGCAAATTCCAGGCACGAGGGTGCAACCGACAGTGCTTGCAAATTCCCTATCCTTTTAAGAGATGAGATAGCGAGGAGGAACAAAGCTTTTAAAGTTAAAAACTTAGCAGGAACCTCCTCCAATGGCTCAAATGGAGCCAGGGAAAGGCCCTGAAGGACAGTAGCCAGATCTCAAGTCTGTACCCTAGCACGAACTGCAGGCCTCAGCCTCAGAGTACCATGGAGGAAACGAGATACCAACGGATCTTTACCCAAAGACATACCACCCAAAGGAATGTGGTAAGCACCTATGGCCGCCACATAAACTTTTAAGGTGGAAGGGGATAGACCTGCAGTGAACCGGCCCTGCAGGAACTCCAGCACTGTACCAACCGGGCAGTTCACTGGGTCCCACTGGCGTTCACTACACCATGAAGTGAAGACTTTCCACTTTAGGGCATAAAAGTTTTCTCGTGGAAGGGGCTCTGGAGTGTAGAATGGTCTCCACAACCTCAGTTGAGAGACCAGCCCCTATGAGCTGGGCCCCCTCAGAGACCAAGCCCACAGGTTCCACAGTTTTGGACGGGGGTGAACCTGCTTGGGACAGAAGGTCCCTCCTGACAGGTAACTCCAGTGGAGGCCTGTCGAGGAGCGACACTAGATTGGAAAACCATACTCGGCCCGGCCACCGCGGGGCTATCAGAGTTAGGCTCATTTGGTCCCTGCGAACTATCTCCAGAACTCCTGGGAGCAGAGCAATCGGGGGAAATGCATACAGATGCAGCCTCGGCCACGTCTGTACCATCGCATCCAACCCCAGGGGAGCTGGATGCGTGAGGGAGAACCAGAGTGGACAGTGAGACGTCTCTCGAGACGCAAACAGATCCACTTGTGCCTGGCCGAACACCCTCCATATCTGCTCCACCACCTCAGGGTGGAGCCTCCATTCCCCGGGCCTCAGCCCCTGTCTCGACAGGATGTCTGCTCCTATATTCTGGGCCCCAGGGATGTACGCTGCTTTAAATGAAAGCAACTTTCCCTGGGACCACAGGAGGATCTGGTGTGCCAAAGCGGACGCGAACACAGACCCCCCTGATGATTTATATAGGCGACCACCGATGTGTTGTCTGTGCGGACTAGCACATGATGGCCCCTGAGATCTGTGAGGAAATTCTTCAGAGCAAGAAATACTGCCAACATCTCCAGGCGGTTGATGTGCCATGAGAGACGGTGGTCCCTCCACAGACCTTGAGTAGAGCGTCCTTCTAGGATCGCTCCCCAGGCCGTGAGAGAGGCATCTGTCGTGAGCATTTTGCGACGACCCGAAACTCCAACATGGGACCCTTGGACAGGAACCAAGGTTTCTTCCACATAACCAGGGCACGTAAGCATCGCCACGTGACCCTGATCATGCAAAAGGGGTTGCCCCTCGGGGAAAACCCTTTGGTCCTGAGCCACCACTGCAGGGGTCTCATGTACAGCAGTCCAAAAGGTATCACATTGGAGGCTGCTGCCATCAGTTCCAATAGTCTCTGAAACTGTTTCACAGTGAGTGACTGGCCTAGCTTTATATTTATTACAGCCGAAAGGATGGACTCTACACGTCCCGGTGACAGGCGTGCCTGCATCGACGTTGAGTCCCACACCACGCCTAGAAAAGTGGTCCTCTGTAGTGGAGAAAGCACACTCTTTTTGGCGTTTAGCCGTAACCCCAATTCCTTCATGTGGGCGAGAACGACATCTTGATGCCGAACCGCCAACTGATGAGACTGAGCTAAAATCAACCAATCGTCGATGTAGTTCATTATGCGAATACCCTGAAGGCGCAGAGGCGCCAGAGCTGCATCTACGCATTTCGTGAAAGTGCGGGGTGATAATGCTAGGCCGAATGGAAGAACTCGATATTGGTATGCTTTGCCCCCGAAAGCAAACCTCAGGAACTTCCTGTGATGTGGAAGGATGGATATATGGAAGTATGCGTCCTTGAAATCTATCGTGACAAACCAGTCCTCGGACCTGATCTGTGGCACGATTTGTCTCAAAGTTAACATTTTGAACTTTAGCTGCATGACTGAGACGTTCAGAACTCGAAGATCCAAAATGGGATGCAACCCCCCATCCTTCTTTGGAACTATGAAATACCGGCTGTAAAACCCGGTTTCCCTGTCTAAGGGAGGTACATATTCTATGGCCCCTTTCTCTAACAGAGTTTTCACTTCTTGTTCCATTACCAGAACCTGCTCGGGGTCCACCACTGTGGATAGGACCCCCATAAACCTGGGCGGGCGAGACCCGAACTGTATTTGATACCCTTTTTCTATGGTCCGCAGGACCCAACGAGAAACATTTGGCAGTAGCTTCCACGCTGCCAAAAATTCTACTAGAGGTACCATCCTCTCGAGGATGACTTCTGGTTTTTGTTGTGCTGTCAGTCCGGTGCCCTGTAACGGCGAACCGGCAGGGAACAACCAAACTGACTGCTCTAGAACCCTCCTTGGAGGGGGCAGGCATCCCAGGGCCACTACGTTTCCGGGTGGACCCTGAGATATGTGCTCGCGGGAGACGACTGCGCCCTGTAACACCAGAGGTGGCAGGGGTTGGCAGAACGGCCCCCTGAGGGCACCGAAGGGAGACGGGCACCGTATAATGAGGTGTTGACCGCTCTGCTTCGGGGGGCTGCCCTCATTGGCCTGACCCCTTCAAGCGTCAGGACCTTTTCCCCGCAGCCTTCTTGGACACAATAATGGTCCTCAGATCCGTTTTACCCCTCGAAGGCTGCGGTTGAGCCTGCCTCTCACGTCCCCAATCTTTCTGAGGGGGAGCAAGAGAGGCCACGCTCTGTTTTTGTGTAGCACGATATGAAGAGCTGGATTTAGATGTTTGGGGCTGCCCCTTTGGCTCGGCAGCCCCGGAGATATGTGAGCGGCGCGGAGGAGTTTCTGGAATGCAACCGCCTGCTTAGCTGCCTCCTGGAACCTATCGATGACTGAGTTAACAGCGTTGCCGAATAGGCCAGAAGGTGACAGGGGTGCATCCATCAGAAAACTCTTATCTTTTTCCTTTATATTGCTCAGGTTGAGCCAGAGATGCTTCTCAGTAGCCACCAAGGCTGCCATAGAGCGGCCAATTGATTTAGCCGTCTGAGAGACAGGTCTGTGGCCCGACGTAGTTCGCAAACCACTTCAGGGCCAATACCCCCGCCCTCATCCATATCTACAAGCAACTCAGCCTGGTAGGCCTGCAGCAGCGACATTGTGTGAAGGCATGCTCCAGCCTGACCAGCCGCTGAGTATGCTTTACCCACTAGCGCTGATGTTGTTCTTACTGGCTTAGTGGGTAATGTTGGGGCCTTTAGGGAAGATGCTGACTCAGGGGAAAGATAACTAGCTAGTGTATCTTCTACTTTTGGCATCTCCCCATAACCGTGTTCTCTGTAGTTTAATATAGAGGAGTAGTGAGATGTTTGTGCACCGTATACTCTATAAGAAACCGGTTTCTCCCATGATCTCGCCACCTCGGTGTGGAGATTAGGGAAAAACGGTAGGCCCCGACGTTGAGGTTGTGACCGAGTCGGCAGGAAACGTTCGTCCAGCTTACTTTTAGAACGAACATCCTGCTTATCTGCGGGCCAGTCAATATTTAAACGTTCTACAGCCCGCGTCACAACCTCAACCAGCGCTTCATATGCGTGTGACTGAGGTGGCGAATCCTCACTTTCTCTGATGCTAATACTCTCCAGATCCTCAGAACTGGAGAACTGCATCAAAGGTGCCTCAATCGGGGCGGAAGTAACCACAGCGCGTGCTTCCAAACCCAGAGAGAAGGCACTGGATCTATCAGGTGAGGGCAGAGACAAGGCTGGGCCCGTCTCTAACCCTGCTGATAGATCCATTTGCGAACCCCAGGACTGCGATCGCCGCTGTACCTCGGCAGCAGCGGGACCAGAGCCCTGGGAAACGCGAGCCTGACCGTCCTCGCAAAAGAACGCCAGGCGGGATCAGAGCGTCCGTAATGGAAGCACTTCACTGTGCTCAAAGCCAGCGCCCTCGAGCGCTGACCGTGCATGCTCCTCTCCCAAACATGCAACACACACTCTAAACTGCTGCTGCTTATTCGCCATAGTGTTTTTGTTTAAAGTTATTTTACTGAACTAGAAAAAACTCTTTTAAAACCATTGAACAGATATCACACAGAGCGTTACTGAAGACACAGAAGCTAACGCAGCTTTGTTTTGGGCTGGCTTTATAGCTTCCTGGTTCATGACGTCACCGGCTCTGACGTCCCTTCACGCCATTGGACTGATTTTACATGTGCTTCAAGACGTCATCACGCATTGCGTTCCCATAGCGTCATTCGATGCAACGGGAGTTCCCTTGAAAGGGAACCTTGTTCAGCTTCCCAAAGAACCCAGCGTTAAGGAAACAGTGGATGCAGTTTGTTTTTCCGGAGCAGCAACGGACTTTTGCAAGTGTGTTTGTTTGTTCCCAGTCACCAAAACTGCAGGAGGTGAGTGAAACTGCATCAAATGTCTGTGTTTTGTTGGCAATCGGCGAATAAGTGCATATAATGTCAACAACACGAACGTTTAGTGAATCGAAAGTTATCCAGGGATCATGCTATGATGTATTGTGTGTGTCATAGGTGTGTGTGTGCTCATGACTCTTTATCTCCGCCCACTGCACTCCTCGATGAGTTCGGCTGTTTTCGGAAAGAATCGGTACAGCGTATCTGTCTTTTATAAATCTGATAAAACTATAGAAATACTACTCTATAAGTACTCAAGATTAACATGAGAACTGTGTGTGTTATGTACCCTTTAAATACCAGAGAAAATATCTTAGCCAATATGGAGGGATAACGTGTATTAAATATTTATTTGAATAATCTGTTAGACAATGGGTGGCCACTGAGTTCCAAAAGTTTGAGAACCACTGATCTAAAGTCTTTTGCTTAAATGCTCGAAGAGTTTTTCATACATAAATGGACCAATGACATGTCATTCATGCACTGTCCAGATCTATTAAATTTGTGGAAAATACATTAAAAATCTATTTAAAACAAAAATGACTTAAATTCATCTCTTCTGTGATGATCATGATTTCAATTCATGAATTAAAAGTGATTTTGAGATTTTTGGGGGGTCAAAAATGTCTAAAGGTTGCAACTTTGAAGAAGTCAAAATATAGGTTTAGAGTTTTGATGACATTACTACTATTCTATAATGTGGAAATTAGTATGTTTCAGTGTGTGAATCTGTCCACAGTCTAATACACAATTTCCAAATGCTTCAAGAATTTTCCATGGGTCAGTTCAAACACTGTCCTTGCCCCAACTTGAACACATACACAGAAACTTTTTAAACTTGGACAGCAGCAAACAAAGGAAGATTAATTTGTTTTCCAGCTTATCTGAACAAATTGTTCCTTGTGGTGCCAGCGAGGTATAAAGCAGGAGACGGAAAGGTTAGGTAGCACAAAGAGCTTGGTGTTTGCTCTAATTTGCTCAAAACAATACCAATACAGGTCAAAGTGATTCTGTGACCTGTAAAAACGCACCCACATATATATGCAAACACAAACAGGTTAAAAGCTAAACGCACACATTTATGGACTGTAACATCATCCTCTACAAAAATCTCTGTCTCACACTCGCAAACACACACACCAACACCTATTTAACAGGAAGGTTAAAAGGGGTGACTTACTGTGGTATCCTTCCACCTGGTGATAAAGCTGTTTTCTTTCTCCATTTGCCTAACCTGCTCTTCATTGACCTGTTTTAATGGACCCACACAGATACACAGAGATTAAAGCCCCTGTGCACAGTAAACAGACCTGCTCACATCCCCAACAGCAAAGTCAGGGCATTTCAACTATTCAAAATGCATCCCATAAGAGGACCTGTTTAAAAGTTGAAGTAGATATTTAACTGTACAAGTTCATTTACCCTATTTTTACGTTTAGATTACCTCTGCCATCATCTAGTGCTCACTTAAAGCTATTTTTTTAAAAAGAAGCAAATTTTCATTTTTCATGTTTTATTTAATTATACTACTGTTCAAAAGATTTTTTTTAATGTTTTTGAAAGAAGTCTCTGTAACACTTTACTTAAAGCCTTTATGTATAATGCATTATTAAAGTATTTTTAATGCATTAATTATGCCTTGTAATACACCTTATAATGCATTGTATGGTCTCATGAATAATTGTAATCAGTTATTATACTTTATAACACACCTTTAGAAAGTATAATGCATTAAAACACGACAAACAACCAATTTCAGATGTAATAAGGAATCTGTGAATACTATAATGCATTTTAACTTTGGTTACAATTATTTATGAAAATATATAATGCATTATAAAGTACATTATGAATACTTTTATAATGCATTATACAATATACAAGTTTATATAAAATTTTGTAAAAATAGCAATATTTTGAAATATTATTACAAATGGACATAACTGTTTTCTATGTGAATATATTTTAAAATGTAATTTATTCCTGTGATGGCAAAGCTGAATTTTCAGCATGATTACTCCAGTCTTCAGTGTCACATGATCCTTCAGAAACCAATCTAATATGATGATTTGCTGCTCAAGAAACATTTCTTCTTATTATCAATGTCGAGAACATTTGTGGTGCTTAATAGTTGGGAAACCATGATACATTTTTTCAGAATTATTTTATAAATAGAACGTTCAAAAGAACAGAATTTATTTTAAATAGAATTTTTTTTAAATAATGGAAAAGTCTTTACTGTTTTTGATCAATTTAACGCGTCCTTGAGGAATAAACATTCATTTCTTAAAAAAAAAATCTTATTGACACCAGTTTTGAACGGTAGTGTATGTAGACAAAATAATATAGCATTTTAACATTATCTATTTAGGTGGAAATGTACATAATTGATCAGAACATTAAGACTGTGGAGAAAAAGGTTATATTTTATTGAAGGCTTGAAAAAATCTAGATATTTACTTAGCAGTATGACAAAAAAAACTGAGCACTTGGCTCATTTGTAATAAAAACAAAACAAAAAACATGTTAATGTGTATAGTAAACTTTTAATTTACACACATTTACTTCAGTGGAATTTCCCATATTGTTCTCTAGATTATGGCTATTTGTCACACTAAACTTCACATTTCACACGCTCTCCTTCCTTCCTTCTCTCTAAAAGTACAAGTGCGTGTATGTGTGAAGCCAGGGGGCCTATGAAAGTATGAGCGTGCCGAGGGGGAATTAGCACAGCACAGCACTGTAAATCCCATTACAGAGGCAAGCGTCCAAGTGCAACACGAACACCGCCCCTTCTTCACACACTTATACTAGAGCTGTGCATTTCGTGGTGTTGAATGGAAATGCTTTCCACTGTTCACAGCACCATGGATTTTGTCATATACTCTGTAATGGGTAAACAGCCACAGCTTGCCAGTACGTTATAGCACTCTTCAAATGAGGGGTTCAACACAGACAGGCCTGTTGTATTTTTATGAGCAATAATTACAATTGACAAGATACTATTTCTTGCATCAGATTCTTCTGTAAGAGACTACTAATGAAGCAGAAGCTTAATAACTAAATCAACTCTCTCGTGTACTAAAAAAGGCTTATAACAGTATAAATAATTAATTAACACCACACACCTGTGAAATCATAAGAACAGCACTGTGAAAATGTATTTTGGCTCTCATACCGTGAACATGACGCTATGAATATAAGGGAAGTGAATATTGGAGCAGTCTCACATTTAGCAGACCCTCGGGAATCGAGTGACAGAGATCAACTAGGTCTGAATCCTGAGAGAGGACACACGTTTAACTCACAGAGAAGAGCTGGATGTAATTGTTGATGAGGTCCTCCACCACGCGGGTCTCCTGAGCCGTGTGTCCCTCCGTTTGAAACAGGCACGAGGAGAAAACACATGCCAGCTTCTGCGTGCTCATCTGGTTGATGTGCGAGCACCTCTGGATCCTGTGCACAAATATATGAATACTGGTGGGAAAAAAGACCTACATAAATCATAGATGAGTAAACACACTCCGTCCATACAAGTAAACACATATATACACTTCTGAATTCACTGAATGAGCCCTCTTGTTAGCACAGTGTTATTGTTTGCACAACTTTAAGGTAGTTTTATCCAGAATGCTATGACAGGAAGTGGGTAGATTTAAATGAAAGCATATATAAACAACAAAAACAAAGCAGGCAGGTGCAAATGCATTGTAGACCTGAAGACAACAAAACGATTATTGTACATCATGGGGAAAATGTTAGGCTATACTCCAAATATGCCAAAAGGGCCAATTAAGCCTTCTTCAAACAATTACAGTCATTACAGAAATATTTCGAGCAATCTGACATACCCAGAGAGGGTTTGGAGTGCCCATGTTTACTGTGAGCTATTTAACCAGACTTCAAACATATACACAATATCAACTGGAAATGTTACTGGCTTGAGAGGATGTTATTGCAGACTGTGCTGTTACGAAAAGAGAAAATTACCTGTACAAATGCTGCAGCAGGGCACCAAGAGTTGACCTGTTGACTTTGGGTAAACTCTGAATGTAGGATGAATATTTCTGCACTCTGACCTTCTCATTCTGTTCATCTGAATTCATGGACAATAAACACTCTTTAATGTAGAAATATACTGTGTATCCAGTCTATTCAAACAAAATTTTGTTTGCATTTTACACAAATAACAAGACAGAACCTAGAGATGTCACAATACCAAAATTCCAGTAGTCGGTACCAATACCATTAAAATTTTACAGTTCTCTGTACCAATTTCGGTACCACAGCAAAATCTGTTGGAACTATTTTACTATTTTTTACTATTAAATTCAATTCAATGAGTTTATTATTTATGATGATAATCATTATAAGTAGCCTAAATAATAGGCCTACATATAAACATTTAAAGGCTACATGCTGTTTAAAAGTAAACATTGTTTATAAAAAATCCTCTAGGCACATCTAATAATAATAATAATTATTATTATTATTATTAGTAGTAGTAGCCTAGTAGTAGTATTATTATTACATTGAGATGTAGCTAAATCTACTGTACAACAGTAGCCTAATATATTTCTGTCAATTTCTTCAAGTTAAACCGAACTTTTATTTTGACAGGTTGCCGTGAAGACCTTTGAGTGTCTGTGTGTTTATGATATGACGATAGTTTTTCTCAAATGAAACGGTAAATACTCATGAAGTGACTCTCAGAGCGGCTCTGGTTCATGCGTTCATGTCCTCATATTGACACGGCAGAAGCTAAAAAGACAGCGAGTGTCACGCGTGTGTGTGTGGCAAATGAAACCGCCCGTCTGCGCCATTCATTCACACAGAGACGCAGAACATGCAGGATTAATATTTAAATAGTCTTTTACGGTTTAATATTCACAGACACTAGTATATATTCGGCTACAGTCTGGAGGCCTGCGCTAAGATAAACACGGAAGCGACTGAAAGCAGCTGCCTATTAGTGGGTACCGAATATACTCGCTACTACAGAAATGCTGGTATCGTCACATTTTCAAAATTTCAGTACCGACTTGTTACCGAAGTACCGGTACTTGTGACATCCCTAATAGAACCTGAAAAATGATGAAAACCGGTTAGACAAGACCCTTGCATTCAGTATTTTCGGTGCTGATTTAAAAAGTATTACACATAAGAAATAAATTGTTTTGTGAAGAATCATCTGAATATTACATACTCACATGAGATGAAGACTGCACTCAGGGGCGGGGCCAGAGGGGTGGCAGAGTCGGAATGTAATAATTTGTTGGACCTTGTCAGTATTAATTCTTTACTAGTAGTACTAGCGGTTTTCTTAACCAAAACTAATATTTTACAGTGCTTTGATTTATTTCTATTTAATTTTTATGCATGAAAGTGGCAGGGGCGGAGCTACGGCATTGAAAAATAGAGTTGCGACACTCTATGATCTCGCCACCACGTGGTCACGTGGTTCATAGAGCTCTCAATAGTTCCAAACAACTCCGCGCTGTCAATCTGTTTGAATAGGATTAAGCAGGACAGGCAGCAGTTTCACTATATTTGCAGCAATTTCTGGTAAATATTAACACAATATGTGCATCGACTTCGATTAGACTTTACAGTAGCATTTTATTCTGGGGAGAGATAAAGAAGAGACAACGTTAATGTTTTTCTTGAGTGATATCTGGTTATTTTATTTGGGTCATGTGAGTGCATGATTTTACAGCCTTGAGTGTTGTAGCCAATCACGGGCATTTCTGTTGAAAATAATTACCAGTCATATGTTTAATTTACCAGGAATGAGAATCCATATCAATTATCTACAAATCCTCTCGTCATAACAAACAAAGCACAGACACGATTTAAATAAATTTTTGTTGTGAAGTTTAGTCAGTTTTGTTTTTCATGAGACTTTGTGATTTTCCCTACAATTAGCCTATTTAACACTTCAGTACAAATAAAGTAACAAAAATAGATATTTTAATGTTATAATAGTGATTTAATAATCTATAAAAATGTATTTAAAAAAAGAGAAAAAAATGACTAATGAGCCAATAAGTATTCCTCTTCCGCCATCTACTGGTTATAGTGGTAATTTATTTTATCATTTCAATGTTGTTAACGTCCGAATGTTATTTTATGATACTCACATAAGCATACACACCAGGTGAATATAAATGAATGATTCTAGCATATACAGAATTTAACCCAAGAAAGAAGTTTTAAATAGTGTTTAAAAAAAACAGGGCAACCAATTTAATTCAACTCTTTATATCCAGGCGCTAGATATAAAGTTTTTGATACTATTCTCCTACATTGCTTATTTTCTTTGTTTTAAAGAGCAGCCTTAATATTTATCTGTTTCTCGGATCCTGATCAGGAGATGACATGAACCATTATGCCGTTGATATTTACCAAACAGTAAAAACACCCCTTATTCCCACGCCCAAAATAAAGTGTCTGTGGATGAGAGTATGTAGTGAGGACTGATGGGACTTCACAGACAATGAGTGGTAGGAGAATTTTAGAATAACACTCATTTATGGCATTTTATTTAACAACAACAGCTCGTTCCGTGCATCTTACGTCATTACGCCATTTTACGTCATTGCACATGCCAGTCCTTTCCAGTTTTGGTTTTCAATCCGATCAAGTGTTACATGTTCTCCGGAATAAACCACCACTTTCAATTCGATCGAAATTTCATTTCATTCCCAAAATCATGGGCGTTTAGTGCCGCGCAGGGACCATTCCGTCAATTTTTTTTCTTCCAAATTAAGCCGGGTCAAAAACATGGGGTGATGCGAATTATTCCGGCCCACCCACAATTTTAGAGGCCCACCCATCATCTACTTTCTGCCTCCGCCACTGGAAAGTGGCCACTGCACTCATCCCCCTGTTTGCTGCGATGTTGGAGCGCCTCCGCACTGGGGAGGAACCACTCTACCAGAACGTGTTGTTATCGTAGTAAATAGTGGGCGCAAACGGACGGCGACGTGCTGTGGTTGGTTGGTTTCTCTGCGCTAAAGCTTATAAAAAATAATTTGCGCACAACAATACACTAAAACTAAGCCAATTTAAACATTCAGGAGCCAGAAGACGCGAATGAGAAGTTGCTCGCGCTGAAGATTGTGTGTGCGCTCATCCGAAGCGTGCAAACCCGCAACTCAGATAGAGCCCAAATACTGAGTTCTCTTTCAAGTCTTGCGCTTAAATGGACAAATTCACACAAAAATTGTCAACATGCCCGTCTTGAGTATCCCAGCAAACATAATATTCCTGCTGTCTGTGTTTTTAATGTTAATCAAACAACAAAAGACAAGGAAATCACTCACTGCTCTAGATCGAGTAGCTTAAGTAACTTTAATAAGGATTAAACTTTAATATATAGAGTCAAATATGCAATGTTATTTTACATTTGATTACTGATATTCAATTTCTGTACCTTAAAACTAATGTTAGACCTTCCAGAAAAACCTGAAAAGCACTGTTTATTTTATTCGTATCTTTGCTCTATTGTATTTATTTGTGCTGTTGCTTAGTTAGATTATTTGTTCTTATTTTCTTTATTTTTATTTGACAGTAGTTCTTTTTCCCCTGAATATAGCACATACAAACTGAACCATGAGTAATTTGAACAGTTACACCCCTAGTAAATATGTACATAATAAATATGTATCACAGGCCCCCACTAATTATTCTAGAAATAAGTTAATTCAACAAAGGTAACCTCTTTTGCTACATATTTTTGATGGTTCGAATGCATACTCTACTTGTTTTACCATTTATGAACTATCATTTATGTGCCCTATACCATCACCATTCATATCTGCAACCAATAAATAAATTACTACTAGAGTACAAAATTGTTTACAAAAAAACAAATTTCTTCATGGATCAATTTTGCTCTCAAAATGCACCATATTTATGCATTTAAATCTAAAATGAACAAAATTTTCTTCCGAGGGGGCATGCCCCGGGACCCTAGGGGGACCAATGTCTACCCACTACAGTCTCACAAAATCCTGTGGGAAACACTGAATAATGTAATATATTTATAATGTAATATAAATATGAATAAACACTTCTACAGCTTCTTGCTGAGCTCAAAAGCCTCTTTCTACTGTTGTCAATGAAGTTGCTCTATCTTGTTTACAACAACTATGATGGAAAAAAAAATCTTGCTTGCATTGCATTTACCACAGGCCATGTCCTTCTACTACTGTTGAGTTATTTGTTATTTCATATCACATTTCAAGTTACTTATTTTGAATTCCTTTTCACACAGAATAATACGTTTTGTTATCAATAATATACAGTATTATTACCTCCAATGTAGGGCTATTTATACTGGTTCACCGTTTACATGTATTTAAATGTGCCACCCCTCTCTGAGTCTGTGCCCCAGCCTGGCCCCCCCATGAAAAATTGTCTAGACCCGCCCCTGACTGCACTCAAAGTAGTTTTCTATAATTATAATTGTTTTAATTATGTATGATGCGGGTCACCACCTCTATGTATTTTTTTTTTTTTGTTGAAATGACAGAATCCTCAAGCTCATTGGCTGCCGCCTCTGTGGATACGCTAGTGGCGTAGTGTTATTTAGTATTGCGAAATTAGACAATGGAACACATTTATTATTGTATATTGTAGCAGAGACAATGGGAGAATTACTACATATACGGCTGAAGAAGCAGAAAAGATCTAAAGCCAGAAGACTGACAAAGACAAAAAACAAGCGTAAACATTGGTGCGACATACACATGACAAAGAAAATCCTAAGTAGTGATGCCTGTCTTTTTTATTGGACAGGTAAGGGGACTAATTATTATGTAGACCGCACTCGAAAACTCACTAGTATCAGTGTAATTTACACGAAACTCTCATTGTGGTATCGGTACTTCAAGGACAGTACATGAACAACAGTTATGCTAAAGAACTACTGAATGCACCTTCCATAACATTAGAGTAGTTTTATCTATAATTAAACACAAATTAATGCTCATTCACAGGAACAGATTAAGTGGTTGGCAGCACTTACCAAGGGTAGAGATCCAAAAAGGGTACAGCTCTTTAGCCAATAGAGCATCTTCACTGTGAGACAGGAAGCTCTTGAGTGTGTCTGTGACATCCTCTAGCTGGTGGTCTTTAGCCCGTAGCTTAACAACCCGAGCATCCTTGGTAAACGCCTGCAGGAGCTGGGCCACACGCCCCGGGTCACCGTTCTTCTGGTAGATTCCTTCATAACACAAACCTGAGGGGAATAGTCAGTGGTAAGAGCTTTGCAAGATAACCTTATAGTGTCCTTACAGTATAATAATTTGTATGATTTTTCTTTTTTTTTTTTAAATTAGAAAATGAAATACAAATGATTAGATCTCATAGGAATATAAACGACTTACCATATTGGGTGACAAAAGCAATGCAGCTATCCACGATGATAGGAACATCATTTTTATTCATTTGCTGGTTGCCGAGAGCCATACCGTCCGTCCCAGCTGCCAACTGAATGGAAGAGTGCCACAGTGCAAAGTCCTGCTTGGTTATGCCATGTATGTACACAGTTCTGTATTAAAAAAAAACACACATTTCCAAATTAAAATAAAATTCAAAAGTAATCCCTGACAAGAGCTATGACATTATTGTGACATTTACTGTACACTACTGTTCAAAAGGTTGGGGTCAGTAATATTTTTGAAAAATCTCATGCTGTATCAATGCTGCATTTATTTAATCAAACATATAGTAAACAGTAATATTGTAAAATATTCTTACAATTTAAAATAGCTGTTTTCTTAATGTAATTTAATCCTGTGATGTCAAAGCTGAATTTTGAGCATCACTACTCCAGTCTTCAGTGTCACATGATCCTTCAGAAATCATTCTGATATTATTTGCTGCTCAAGAAACATTTTTTATTATCATCGATGTTGAAAACAGTTGAGCTGCTTAATATCTTGTGGAAACCGTGACACATTCTTTGATGAATAGAAAGTTCAAAAGAACAGCATTTATTTGAAATAGAAATTTTTGTAACATTATAAATATCTTTATTGCCAATCTATTTAGATCAGTTTAATGTGCATTCAAAAATTACATTAAAAAAACATCTTAAATCACCCCAAACTTTTAAATGGTAGTGTATGTTTACTAAAACCTCATAATGCAACATAAAAGACTGTGCTGATATTGAGTAAGGTGTCCAGTTTACCGTACCTTCCACGCTCAACCATGAGTAAGACCTGAATCTTCTCGTCACCCTCCATATGGGTGGACACAGCTGAGGAAGAAAATACAGGAAAACCTTTGCTGAAGTTGTCCATAACACTATTACATTGACATGAAGATAAAAGCACTCTTAGACAAACTAAAATGAAAAATATTAAGAGTGAAAGAAAACAGAGAAACATGAAGTGAAACAAATGATGAAAGCTTTAGTGTTTTGTAAACTTTCCAGCTGGAGTAAGTGGAGCAGAAAGCTGAGTGCTGCTGGTCATTAATTTCTACAGCCGTACATGAGAAAACTGCCTTTCCAAACCCATCAGACACATGAACAGTTGTACATACACATTCAGAGTCACTGATTCTTCAACTAATCTTTCTCACATCTGTCATTTTTCCTCACTCCCTCTTGTCTCTTCTCCCACCCCCCAAGTACCAGACCAATATTTCAAAACTCTTAATCTTTGTATTAAGTTTAATTGATTCATCAAATTCATAGAGTCAATCACTTGTGCATAAATTCTGAGATTAATCCATTTCTGAGTAATAAAAACAAAACCTAAACAGGTCAAGTGAGAACCAAATTGCTCAATTATTTAGCAACTCCATGCTCAACCAAAATCAACCAAAACATATAACTTAAGTGCTAAAAACAAGCACTTTAATTGTTGCACTTTAGCTATTATCAAGGTTGGCAAATTTTGTTTACCAATGTTATTGAAAATTATTTAAAAAACAAAAAAAGGAAAAAGAGCGCTACTGGGCACACAAGCTTTATTAAAAGCCATTACTGAAAAGAGGCAAACATTCACTATCACAGTTTGATAAAAACAGCACTCATTTCATCCTTTTAACCTCCCTTAAACATTAACGGCCTTAACTTTTATTAAGGAATAAAAAACTGAATTAAACTAACAGCATTGTTGTGCTGGGGCTAACGTTGAGATTCCAATAACACCTCTCTCAACTCTTTTTCTTGTTTACACATATATAGAAATCATTTACAAAGGAGGAATGACTTCATATTAAAGGTGGCTTTCATATTTTCTATTTAATGAGGGTTTAGATTGTGTTGACAGAGAAGTCAATTTTCAAAGTAATTATGCTTAAAGTTCCCAAAGGACAGTGTGCCCCAAAGGTCTCAGACCACTAGTGAAAACAGTTTTGATTACAACAGCACAACAAATGTTGAACTAAAAGATGGGTATGACTTTTAGAATGTCTTAGTATTTTGTTTTCTCTTACTTTTGCTTTAAATGTCAGCAACATGAGAGCTACATTAACTCAAAGTTTGCTTAAAAAAGGTCTCCAGCATAATCTGAGATGATCCAAAGAGCATCTTGAGCTTCAATCTGACCATCTGTACAAAGAGTTACATTATCAATGTCAGTTTACTTTGATTAGTGAAATACCAAACCTCTCTTAATATTTTCAGATTTAAATGAGTTTCATCCCAAATTTTTAGCATGGTCTCACACTTTTGGACCCCACTGTACATGAAACATTATCCTTATATCAGATCCTAATGGAGGACCTGCATGTACTTGCATGTCACATTTCAGGACCATGGACAGCAAAGTCTTTCATAAATAGGATGAATTCTGGTTGATTGGGACACATTTTGCCATTGAGAAGACTGGGAAAAAGTGTCCCAATCAACCTGAATTCACCCAACATTGTCATAGTGTCATTCAGTCTGCTTAAAGAAACTACTTTGAGGTGCTTTGAAGAATTTGCGAATCTCTTTCAAAAGCCTCTTTGTAGACAAAATATAATGTATGACTTTCAGATGCCATTTCTACATAGAGCTTTTCAATTGTTAAATGGATGCATTTGACATTGCAGAAGCGAGTAAAAGAGGGTGAGCTGGGGCAAGCAGTGAACTGCTGGTCTGTCTATGTCTGTGTCCTAATCTAATTTCACAGAGTTGCAGCCCTTTAAGGCCCATATGTTCTGTCGCTATAGAGATCTTAAACCACTGGAGACGCTTCGTTAGCGCGCCACGCTACATTTCAAGGTTTCGCAAATTGTTGAGGCATCACCCTCTTAATCCTGCCCTGAGTATGTTGGCTTTCTGGATTTGATCCTTTTTTTGGCCTTGAACGGATTAGGGGGAAAAAAGAGATTCATTGATTTTTCCCGCCTCGTTCTAGCGCAATTGATTGAAAATGTTGCAAATCTGGTCCATGGGTGCCAAGCTCATGTCAACTACCTCCCGCCCAAACACGATTGCCATCGGCAACTGCGGTCTCCCTTGGAGACAGGCGAAGACGTGTGACCAGACGAGTCTTTTAGAGACGTGGGAACGGAGTCAAACATTAGCACACTGGGAATGCCAATGAGGAAATACTAGCAGGAGACAGAGAAGGTGGCACAGAAGACTAGGGCTAATTTTTCAGATGAGATTTCAAGAAAATTATTGTGAGGCTCAAGGTGACTCAGACTATTATTGTGACACTTCACCTCAAACATCTCTGATGTAATTAGATGAAAGAACAGAAGATATGGGTGATCTTTTCAAAACAGATAATCATAAAAAAGGCCTGTTAAGAGGATCTAATAAGTGTGAACAAATTGCTAGAATTGAACCACACATACAAACACACATTCAGAGGTCAATTTCAGGATTAGTTCACTCAGAAAATGAAAAAAACTTACTTCTGTAAAACACAAAAGAAGAAAAATGTGCTGGATCCAGTTACAAGTTTTAAAAAAAGAATGCAATTACACAATTAGAGTATCATAAAAGTGGTCCATACAACACTTTGCTTGATTCACAGAACGAAATGTTAGTCATTACCCACTGCTATTCTTCCTCTCCAGTGAGCTGTTAATTGCTGCAATCAGATCATTGCATCAGCAAACTGACCTCGAGAATCGGATCAGACCGATTTGAGAATAAAACATTCAAACTGGTTTTGCAAACTGGAACAACTGATTGTCTGACTCATAAAAACTATTTGTTTGTGATTTGGACATTGCAACTTATATAATGAACTCTCAAGAATGCCAAGAGAAGCAAGGACAGATAAGATTTTCAGTGAATAACTGAACAAATTAACTTTAATTAAATTGCATTTTTATCTGTTCCTCACCATAATTGTTATTGTTAACTAAAACTAAATGTTTCTGAAATCGCAATAAAGCTGAAATTAAATATTATATTTTTTTATATATATATATACACTACCAGTCAAAAGTTTGGAAACTGTACTATTTTGATTGTTTTTAAAGAAGTCACCAAGGCTGCATTTATGTTATTAAAAATACAAAAAAAGCTGTAATATTGTGAAATATTATTAAAATGTAAAATAACTGTTTTCTATTTGAATATATTTTAAAATGTAATTTATTCCTGTGATGCAAAGCTGAATTTTGAGCATCACTACTCCAGTCTTCAGTGTCACATGATCCTTCAGAAATCATTCTAATATGATGATTTGCTGCTCAAGAAACATTTATGATTATTATCAGTGTTGAAAGCAGTTGTGTAAAACATTTTTTTTAGGATTCTTTGATGAATAGAAAGTTCAAAAGAACAGTATTTATCTGAAATAGAAAGCTTTTGTAACATTGTACTACCATTCAAAAGTTTTGGGTCGGTAAGAATTTTTTTTTTTTTTGGGGGAGAACTTAAAGAAATGAATACATTTACTCAGCAAGGATACATTAAATTGATCAAGTGACAGTATAGACATTTATAATGTTGCAAAAGCTTTATATTTCAGATAAATGCAGTTCTTTTGAACTTTCTATCCATTAAATAATCCTGAAAAAAAATTGTACACAACTGTTTTCAACATTGATAATAATAATAAATGTTTCTTGAGCAGCAAATCATCATACTAGAATGATTTCTGAAGGATCATGGACTCTAAAGACTGGAGTAATGATGCTGAAAATTCAGCTTTGAATCACAGAAAAAAATTGCATTTTAAAATATATTCAAATAGAAAAAAAGTTATTTTAAATTGTAAAAATATTTCACAATAATACTGTTTTTGCTGTATTTTGGATCAAATAAACGCAGCCTTGGTGAGCAGAAGGGACTTCTTTTAAAAACAATCAAAATAGTACAGTTCCCAAACTTTTGACTGGTAGTGTATATTAAATGAAAAACTTCACAGTTAGTTGCCAAAGCAACATTTTGTAATTTTGTTTTTTTTACTCCTTCCCCACCAGTATTTTTTTTTTTTTTTTAAAGTTGCCAGGCAGCGCCAGCATTTTTTATCATTTTTTACAAAAATGTCATGGCCCCCAGAATATTCTGTTGTATGAATATCAGAACATGCAATATATCAAAAGAAAGGACAGACCCTCTGCTTTTAAACAAACCAAAAAACGTTTTATTCTAGCATTCTTGCATTCTTATTTTTTTAATCAATGCTTTAATGTGGGTAAGTTTCATAAAAAAGCACCATTTTGAGCAAAAAGCTGAGAAAATCAGGTTTTTGTCAAAGAATTCATCCAGATTGGATTCAGAACGATGATCAAAACATAGATGGAGTAAATTGAGTTCATCAACACCCCTAATGCTAGCACAGTCCTATAGCTCGTCCTGGGTCCACATTTCCTTCAGTAACATTAGGCATTAGTTTTGATTTATATGCTGTTTAATGTTGGTGATTGTGTTATTTTACATATGCATCTGCTTACATATGATATCGCTTGTTTCTGCATATTCTTTGCATGTGTTTTGATCAGAAGATTCTGTACTCTTTCAAAAGATGTCATAGCGCCCCCTAGCATATAACAGTGAAAACAGAAATAAAAATAAAGCTAATAAAAATTACAAAAGCACATAAAATTCCTTAAAAACTGAAAATATAAAAAAGAAAAGCTAATTCAAAATATTATAATAGTATATGAAATATTTTAATAGTATATAATAATACTAAAATAGCATTATTCCTCACACAAAGCTATTAAATAGGTCCAAAAGACTTGAAATATAGCAAGTTTCATGGACCACTTTCATGATACGTCTATGGTATTTTTGGGGGCATTTTAGAGATTAACAGTGCCAGTCCTTTCATTATATTGAAAGATGACTCTTGATAACTCTTCAAAAACTTGCCTGTTGTGTTCGACAGAAGTCATATGGGTTTGGAAAAACATGGATGAACTATTCCTTTAATATCTTTCATTCTACTGGTATGTGTGCATATTTGTTCTCACTAAGCTCCTGTAGGCGTTTGAGTTGAAGAACTCCCTCCTCTTCATCTTCATCTCCAGAACAAAAGTAGAGTTCTGAGCCCACCAGAGCAAACCATCCCATCCGCCAATGATAAAGGTCATGACCCTCTTTATAGTGCAGTCGACCAATAAGCTCACTGTCCTGCCTCAGTAGAGCATCTGCCCTTGCAGGGACAAAACACTGGAAAGAAAAAGAAAAATATTAGACAGAGCAACCATGTGAAAGGCAGAGAGAAAACATTTAAAAGTCAGGGGCTTGTGTAGATAAGTTTCTAGTGTTTTCTGCCAAACAGAAACTACAGCTAACCCTGGAGTTGCATTAAACCGGCATATACAGATAGTAGTACAAACACAAACATTCTTTGAACATTCCCTAGCTGAGCTCTTGGAGTTACGCAAACACTTCAGCCTAGACAATAGCACCTCCACATTTCACTTAAATGGGAATGTGCATATGTGTGTGAGTGAGGGATGAGAGGCAAGTGAGATGGATCTGTTTGAAGGAGTAATAGCATACACCCACTCGCACAAGAAAAACATGAACGCACTCCGACACAACAGGGACAAAGACACAATAAAATGACCTTCAAGAGTCGACTCATACAGTAGAGTGTGGCAATCGCAGCAATTAATATTTAAACACAGAAACGGCACACTTATGTTAAATCCCTGCAATGGTAAAGTTGCGATAAATCTTTAAAGACTTGTGTGTTAGAGAGGGAGTGTAACCTTGGCGATGGCATGCGTCCAATCTTGGTGTGCATCCGAGGTCTCTGCTCCGAACACCAGCACTCTCTGAGAGCGCAGGTACAACTCAAAGGTGAACACTGGCCTGAGGGAGGTGTGAAACAGCAATTAAGACACACACACACACACACACACACAATGACTGAAAAACACACATGCACACAGCTGTGAAACAGAAAGGATGGTGATTAATCTCTGTTAGTCTTTTGCTCTTACAATAAACAGCTGAACACTGGAGATTAATCCAGGGGGAAAGGTCACTCTCTTAATGGCTTTAACAGCTCTGATTTGTGGCCCACATTTTTGGACAGGGTGGTATTTTTGTTACAGCAGAGAGCAAAAGAATTGGAGAAAAATTGGGTCCCTTTCAGTCGGTCACGTTCGACAAACGTCGGATGTAACCGACGAATTGGGATCACTTCTGGGAGCCCCTATCAGCTTTGAGTGTATAGAGAACGGGCCAATGGCCATTGGCGTGCGAGATTTGCATCTTGCGCTCCGCCCCGCATCGCGGGTATAAACAGGAAGAGGATGCAGCGCACATTTGTCATTCACTTCCGAGCCAAACACAGTGTCGATGAAGGAGACTGTTCCTGCTTCAGCAGAGAGAGAAAGAGCGAGAGAAGAGGCGTCTTTGAGTGCTGGGAAAGAAGGCACGATCAGCGGCGACCGCGAGCTCACTGAGTACAGTGATAAACTGCTGTTTTCACAGCACTGTTTTGTCTGTTGGTTCGGTGAGGGTGTTCCCAATGGTGAGTGCATACACAGGCTGCACTACTCTCCTGTGTTTTGCCGCGGTCGTTCCTGGGTGCTTCAGCACATTAAAAACAGCTTTCTTCTAAAAGAGCAACACGTGTGTGTGACACTGCGTCTTTTTCAAGATATCATTCCACCCGTGCGTTTCTGGATGCGGTCGTTCCCTGTCACCAGCTGACGGTCACAATCGCTGTCTTGCGTGTCTGGGCATTCAGCACGCTGAGGCAGCATTTGTGGATAGTTCGTGTTCCCACTGCGGGAACATGACTATCTCTGCGCTAAGGTCGAGACTCTCCTACCTTCGGGAAGGCGGAGTCCCCTTACCTATGCCCGGATCTAGTGCTATTCCTACTGGACAGCAGAATAGACCTACTTCTGCGAATAGCCAGGGTGACCTGATGATCACGTTTAGGGCTACCCCGCCGAGTCAAACTCTGTGGGCCCCTATTCCCTCTGAAGTGCCGCAACCGGTTGAGTTACCGGAAGAGCGTGCTGGCCCCTCCCATGGGCGTTCAGCCGTGACTTTCGGGGCTGCAGCAGATGACAGGATGTCGATCGCTGCATCGGAGGGGGAGTTTCAGTCCTCAGGGGATGAAGACTCGGCTGCGTTGCCTCCCTCTGGGAGAGCGGCGTTGTCCGAGACGGACCCCGAGTTGACGGCTATGCTTTCCCGGGCCGCCAAAAAGGTCGGGCTCGCGTGGAACCCTCCACCGTGTACCGAGCCTTCTAGGTTGGATGATTGGTTCCTTGGGGCGACCCGCGCTGTTCTCAGCGCTCCGCCCCAGTGCCATTCTTCCCGGAAGTGCATGATGAGCTCACGAAGTCGTGGACGGCACCTTTTTCTGCCAGAAACCGGCCGAGTGGCTCATCACTCCTCACTACCCTCGATGGTGGGCCAGCCAGAGATCCCACCGGTGGAACGGGCCGTCGCGATGCAACTGTGTCCGGCATTCGCATCCTCCTGGCGCGGTAATCCACGCCACCCATCCAAGGCCTGTAAGTTGTCATCCAGTCTGACTGGTAAGGCTTACAGAGCCTGTGGACAGGCTGCGTCCGCCCTGCATGCCATGGCGTTGCTTCAGGTGCATTAGGCCCAGGCACTCATGGACATGCACGAGGGTAGACCTGACCTAGAGCTCCTCCGGTAGCTTCGAGCGGCGACGGACCTTGCCCTCCGGGCGACGAAAGTCACCGCTCGTTCAGTCGGTCAGGCGATGTCCACTTTGGTGGTCCAGGAGCGACATCTCTGGCTCAACCTGGCGGATATGAGGGAGACCGATAAATATCGGTTCCTGGACTCCCCCATTTCCCAGGTTGGGTTATTTGGCGACGCGGTCGAGAGCTTTGCCCAGCAGTTCTCGGCCGCCCATTAAACACATCCTGCCCCGGCGGGCCGCTGCTGCCTTCACCCAACCGCCGGCCGCAGTTCCTCAGCCTGCTCGTCGCCGAGGGCGTCCGCCTGCTGCCGCCCTCGCTCCCGCCAAAGCCCAGCAGCAGCCTCCACCAGGGCAACGCCGTTGTAAGCGACCCTGAGACGGGCCACCCAGAGATGGAGACAGCTCTACGGGAGATGGTTCCAGTACCACTCCCTCTCCCAGAGGAGGGCCGAGAGAGAATCCTTTGTTTGAATTTTGTTTGTGTTCCGCCACTGGCCTTCGTGCCACTGGTACCCAAAACTTCAATAAAAGAGCTGTTTCCAAAATCTCTGGGTGCCAAGAGAGCGCGCTTGGCGGTAGACGACGCTATAATGCCTTGTCACCCTCAGGTCCCTCTCCCATCGCCAGCAGGGGGTGCTGGCTGTGCTCAGGACGCACACAAGAGGCCTACTCACACCCGTGCGCCCCCTCAGCAGAAGCAGGTAAATGTTGCAATGCACACTCAGACCCCACTTCGGGACGCTATGTCGTCCGAGTCGGGTCCCTGCATGCCGCCTCGCTGCCCTACTGCGGGTACATCTGTGGTGCCGTTGGACCCGCTTGCTCGGTCGCTGGGAGCCTGGCTAGTGCTTCCCAGCCCGTCTCGCTGGCTCATCCGTACCATCAGACTAGGCTATGCAATTCAGTTCACCCGCTGGCCCCCCAAGTTCAGAGGCATCCACTTCACCTCCGTGTTGAAGGAGGGTGCTCCTGTTCTACGGGCGGAAATCGCAGTCCTACTGGCGAAGGATGCGATAGAGCCGGTCCTTCTAACCGATATGAAGACAGGCTTCTACAGCCCCATGAGAGAGCGTGGTGTTCGCATTCTCCGAGATGGGCGTGGCAGAGCGGTTCATTCCGTGTAACAATAACACCAAATTGCCGCCAAACTTTCAGCCCGTGGGCAGACCCTTCGTTTCTACGGGCAGGTGTTCCCCTAGAACAAGTGTCCAGGCATGCTGTGGTCTCTACGGATGCCTCTGCCACCAGCTGGGGGGCCACATACAATGGGCTTGCAGTTTCGGGTCTGTGGACGGGACCTCAACTGCAATGGCATATCAATTGCCTCGAGTTGTTAGCAGTACGTCTTGCGCTGGGCCGCCTCAAGAGGCCGCTACTAGGCAAGCACGTTCTGGTCCGTACGGACAGCACTGCGACCGTTGCGTACATCAACAGACAAGGGGGTCTACGCTACCGTCGTATGTCATAACTCGCCCGCCATCTCCTCCTCTGGAGTCAGAAGCATCTGAGGTCGCTTCGCGCCACTCACATTCCGGGCCTGCTCAATCGCGCAGCCGACGAGCTCTCATGACAGCAAGTGCTCCCGGGAGAGTGGAGACTCCATCCCCAGGTGGTCCAGCTGATCTGGAGACACTTCGGGACCGCACAGGTAGATCTGTTTGCCGCCCCGGACACGTCCCACTGCCAGTTGTTTTATTCCCTGACCGAGGGAACCCTCGGCTCGGATGCGCTGGCACACAGCTGGCCCCGGGGTCTACGCAAATATGCATTTCCCCCAGTGAGTCTTCTTGCACAGACACTGTGCAAAGTCAGGGAGGACGAGGAGCAGGTCTTGTTGGTTGCGTCGTACTGGCCCAACCAGACCTGGTTCCCGGAACTAGTGCTCCTCGCGACAGCACCTCCTTGGCCCATTCCTCTGAGGAAGGACCTTCTGACTCAGAGACGGGGCACCCTATGGCACCCGCGTCCAGACCTCTGGAAACTTCATGTCTGGTCCCTGGACGGGACGCGGAGGTTCTAGGTGACCTACCACAGGCTGTGGTAGACACCATCACTTCGGCTAGAACTCCCTCTACGAGGCGCCTCTATGCTTTGAAGTGGAACCTGTTCGTCAAATGGTGTTCATCTCGACGAGAAGACCCCCGAAGATGTTCGATCAATTCTGTGCTTTCCTTCCTGCAAGATTAGTTGGAGTGAAGGCTGTCTCCCTCCACCCTTAAAGTGTATGTTGCCGCCATTGCTGCACATCACGATGTAGTTGAAGGTAAATCCGGTCAGGTTCCTGAGGGGAGCGAGGAGATTAACTCCGCCTCGCTCTCACTCTATACCCTCTTGGGACTTATCTCTGGTGCTAACCGCACTGCAAAGAGCACCCTTTGAACCTTTGCAGTCAGCAGAGTTAAAAATCCTGTCTTGGAAGACAGTACTCCTGACTGCATTGGCTTCCATCAAGAGGGTAGGGGTCCTGCAGGCATTTTTGGTCGACAAATCGTGCCTGGAGTTCGGGCCGGCTAATTCTCATGTAATCCTGAGACCCCGGCCCGGATATGTGCCCAAGGTTCCCACCACTCCCTTTCGGGACCAGGTGGTGAACCTGCAAGCGCTGCCCTCGGAGGAGGCAGACCCAGCCCTGGCTTTTCTCTGTCCCGTCCGCGCTTTGCGGGCTTACGTGGACAGAACGCAAAGCTTCAGGACCTCAGAACAGCTCTTCATCTGTTACGGAGGCCAGCAGAAGGGAAAGGCTGTCTCCAAGCAGAGGATGGCCCACTGGATAGTGGATGCCATCGCCTTGGCGTATGAAACCCAAGGCTTGCCTTGCCCGCTCGGGTTGAGGGCCCACTCCACTAGGAGTGTTGCCTCTTCCTGGGCGCTGGCACACGGTGCCTCGCTGACAGATATATGTAGAGCTGCGGGCTGGGCGACACCTAACACGTTCTATAGCCTCCGAGTAGAGCCGGTTTCTTCTCGTGTGCTCGCTTCAAATAGCCAGTAACACCGAAGTGCCCGTTCTAGTGTCGGCTTGCTGCGCCATTCCCCTCCTCATGGACCGGATACGTGCGCATATATTCTCCAGTAGAGTTCCTCAGATTGGCGAACCCTGTTGAGTTCCTCCGCAACCCACGGCAGTCCGACGTGGCGGAGCGTCCGACGCCAGGTCTAACACTCGTATGCATTGGTGGAACCTGTGTTAGGCTGGGTCTAGATTGGCCAGGATTGGCCGGGGCCACCCCTGGGACTTCGTATGTTGTACTGCCCACATGGCCAGTCCATATGTGTATCTTCCACATGATACCTCCCTACGGGTAGGATGTGGCTTCCGCAGCGGCCCCTAGGGGCACGCTTTCCCAGCGTTATCCAATATTCTGCTGAGTGGGTCTTGCGGAACAGCAGCAGTAACTCTCCCTGCGTGAGTTCCCCGCCCCAAACAGACGGGGGTCTGAGGGGGCTCTTGCCGGGTGCTGGAAGTGGCAGCAGCCATGGCGTTTTCCATAGGGATCCCAATTCGATCCCAATTCGTTGGTTACGTCCCTCCCTGAAGGACGTCCCTCCCCGTACGTCCCGTCGCCACGGTTGCTGTACCATCACTGCATGGCCGAGTCACTAGTTCGGCTCCTCAGTGAAAAACAAATGTGCGCTGCATCCGCTTCCTGTCTATACCCGCGATGCGGGGCGGAGCGTGAGATGCAAATCTCGCATGCCAATGGCCATTGGCCCGTTCTCTATACACTCAAAGCTGATAGGGGCTCCCAGAAGTGATCCCAATTCGTCGGTGACATCCGACATACGTCTCCGTTCCCTCCTTCAGGCAACGAGGGTTACATACGTAACCGAGACGATTTCCCAGAGGGTCAGGTTAATCGGGTTAGAGGTCAGTCAGCATTTTGGTTTCCTCTCATTTCTTTACGCTTGTTAGTGTATGGAAAGTCTGAGGTGGGGTCACATCAAAAACGCTTTCTGTAACCTCTAACCCACTAAAGGTGGTCAAGATCAAAAGTTCATTAACAAGAGGGTGTGAGAGAAAGAGACAGTGTGTGAGGGGGAAAAGTGTACCCTGTTTCAGTGATGTTCTCAGTGTTGTTGATGACCAGGCTCACCACGCCGCTGACGTCAACCCGACCCAAGGGTGTGGCAAGCTTCTCGTTGTCATAGTAACTAAGAAATCCACCTTCCAACGTACACCAACGACGGACCATGTCTGAAACATACATACAAATACAGAAACATGAAATTTAACTACTGAGAACTAGATTCAATGGCATATTCTTAGTGATACTTGCTGTTATTGCTGATACTTAGGGATTTTAACAAACTTTGGCACATACATTTTCAACTGTTGTGCTACAGACATGAATGATGCCTCAAATATCATTCATCATTCATCATTCATAGGGGGCAATCATGGCCTAATGGTTAGAGAGTCAGACTGGTAACCTGAAGGTTGCAGGTTTGATTCTCAATACCGGGAGGAAATGACTGAGGTGCCCTTGAGCAAGGCACCTAACGCCCAATCGCTCTCCGGGCGCCACAGCAAAAATGGCTGCCCACTGCTCCGTGTGTGTGTGTGTGTGTGTTCACTATTCACTGCTCCTAATGTGTGTGCACTAACTTGGATGGGTTAAATGCAGAGGACAATTTCAGAGTAATTTTTTAATTTTTTAATTATGCATTGTCCATCCAATGTACAATGGACATTTGGTATTATAGAACTAATTGTTGTATTATTCACTAATACATGTACTGTAAATGTAGCAATGTAGTTTGTTTAATGCGCAAAGTTTCATGAGCGAAATCCAGCCACTTCAATAGGAAACAATAGTGCAATTGGGAGTTTCGCATGAAGACAAAAAATTTCCCACGCAGATTTTGCTCATGTTTGTCATGCAAATTCACCATGTTGACCAACAGAAATCTTTCACCCTTGCTTCATTTGGTATATGTGGGTTCATTAATATGCAAATTGGTCCCCGCCTCCAATCAATCACACAAGCTCGGATTACCTGATCCACTGTGTCAACTTTACTGTAGTAATGCTGCACAATGGCAAGTTGTGGAACACTGGAACAATGGAAACACTGGTTTAATTCAGCCATATGTTTGAACCAGGAACTGATTCAGAAGAAGTAGTGGAAGTGTGAATTATACAGGCTCATCTACAGTTCGATGTATCAGAATGGTTATGCGTTTTAAGTATCGCTCTCTACAACTTCAGACACATAACGGTAATTGATATGATAGCCTTTGGCTTGACTACATTATCAAATAGCTAATAATGTGTTGCTAATGTTAGACAAAACATGTTTGTGACGTAGAGAACAGAGACGATTTCAAACCAATTTTTTTTGAAACGGTCTTTGGTTCACTGCAGTTTTAAGGAGAAATACTCAGCAATGGTGTTGACTGATGAATTTGCACGTGGTTTGTCTTAAAGCATATTAAAACACCACATAGGCAATAAACAACAGTAAAAACTTGATTTTCACCACAAGGGGTCTTTAAGAATTCAAATACTATATCTACTACTATTTAAAGGAGCTTAAATGGCTAAAATGATCCTTAAAGAATTCTTAAAAATGTTATTCTAAAATCCATAAAGATCAACCAGAAACAATTACATTTTTGGAAAGAAAAAAAAATGGTAAAAGTTCTAACTCAAGACTTTGATATAAAGTAAATTAAACTTAAAATGCCAAGTGGTATATGCCATACATTATTCAAATATACTCATTTAAAATCACTTTTATCTAGCTTATTGTTGTTCAAGTAATAAATAATTTAGCAGATACTTATATCCCTAGTGTCCTACCAGTTTTCTGACGAGTCCCAAGTATTACCCACTACACCATTTTTACCTCACACAGGCCACTTGCTGGGTGCAAAACAGGTTGTGATATGTAAAGTATATGTCGAGGGACAAAACAATATGCCTTTTTGGTAACATTGAGAGTGTGTTGAGTTACAAAGCACTATTCAAGTAAATCTGATAAGAAATTTTTTTCTAAAACCAAAGCAACAGCTAACAGTTTCCTCCCAAAGGATGCATTTAAAAAAAAAAAAAAAGATTTAATAAAACAAAACGAGAAATATCAGAAACACTGATATTTCATTTTGTGTGTAAGAATGCCTTTAAAGAGGTGTTTTAAAGATTCAAAAGTTTTAAAGTGTTTTAAGTTTTTAAAACCCTGTTTGACAAAAGTGCAGTTTAAATATATCAAAGATACATAAAGGCATGTTAAGGCTGTAATGGGGTATCAACTGAGATAAAAATCCTCCATATACTAAAATCCAAGAGATTCTTACGAACCTGAGAGGGCTTCCATTCATCATAAATATGATGAGATGTTAGATGTTATGATGAAGCGGAGATGTTACACTGTTTTTCTAACTATTACATTAGTTAAGTAATACTGTGGAGCTTTGTTAACACTAAAATATTCAGAGCATAAGTCCTCTTCATATACATGTACATAACTGTCATTTGTCCTGTGAAAAGCTGATGGTCTTTTTCTGAGCGGAAAGGGTAGTGCGATGTTTCTGGAGGGGTGCTATTAGACAGGGCAGAGTATTTTAACTTTAACTTTGTGTTTAACTTTACAGTGACACAATGTTTCATTCCTGACAATGCCTCACCTGATTCATCAACAATATTGGCACTTCATTAATCCAGTTAGCTAGGGTTTGTGGGGGAACAAACCATTCTGTCGGAAATATCAGCACAAGAGTTAAGAGACACTAAATTATGGGTGTGGAGGGGTTATCCATGTGACATGCAGTGCGACATTCAACTTTTAAAGTGAAAGTACAAAATAAAATTTTGATCAGTGAGAAACTTCAAGTGACAGAGATGGTATTTAATCAGGTTAGCTAGGGTTTGTGGGGGAACAAACCATTCTGTCGGAAATATCAGCACGAGAGTTAAGAGACACTAAATTATGGGTGTGGAGGGGTTATCCATGTGACATGCAGTGCGACATTCAACTTTTAAAGTGAAAGTACAAAATAAAATGTTGATCAGTGAGAAACTTCAGGTGACAGATGGTATTTGGTGACCGTTTGGCAGTATCACAACACACTGAATTGGCGTGTACATACACATGCACAAGGGTCCACAGGCAGCTGGCATTTACTATCAACAACCATCTAATGTGGCTGTCTCTCAGTATCAAGTGTTGTGTAATACAATAAATTGCTGGATAATTATTTCCCTCAAACCTCTTCACCTCATCTGTTTGAACTTCTCCAGCTCAAATGCCACCACAATAAGTGTGCGAAAACCCTCTTGTCACTGTCTTTTCATTTTCTTGTTTACAAGGCTATGGATATATAATCTATGAACGAGTGCTTCCCAGAAACCATGGAGAGAGGTGTCCTTTTCATTTGTCATTATATTTGAATTTGCACTGCATGTTGGCCAGGGGTCTTTGTCAACTTAAACTTCATCAGTGTCTTTATGTGAACTGAAACCATTTATAAAATTTCACATCAATATCTCAATACAAGCTTCTGGTGGGATTGCTGAGGTCAAGTCTCTTAAAATTCAAAATGATAAAAAGGAGATATGATAGGCTTTTCACAAGCAAGTTGCACATTTAGATACTCTACACACATTTAACGTGCTTGAATCTTGAGGAGGCTTGAGGATCCCTGAAAGGTGTGTAAATCTCCCTTATTCTGGTTATGTCAAGCTCATTTTCTTCAGATTTGTATACATACATAAGCCATGGTGGTCGTTACCTGTGATCATCCAAGGTTACATGGGTAGACAGGCCTAAGAGAAGGAGTGCTCTTGAGAGAATCATTCTATTAGGTAAAATACTAAAGGTTTTTAGTATTTTCTCAAGATGGAAATAAAAGAGCTGGATCCATTTGCAAGCAGTGTTCTTTAAAAGAGGCAGAGTTCAAAAACAGCCACCTTGGCCGATACGGGACAGACAGAGAGTTCAAAAATGGCCAACATGGGACAGGCAGAGGCGGTGGGAGTGGGAGGCAGGGTGGAAACATCATAAACTATATGGTGCTGGCCAACAAAACAGATTTAGTACTTGGCAATGAAACAGGTACGGTGCTAATCCATTCATTAATTCTTAGGCAAACCTTCTATGAATAAACATGCAAATCTCCAGTACATTGCGTGTATGATTATTACAGTCTTGTATAATGGCTTTTGTATTGTATACAATGTTTTATGCATGCTTTATGATAGAACCTCACCTATACCATGTTTGGTATCTATGAATTTCTATTTTAACCCATTTAAGCCCACCGGCAACTATAGTTGCCATAGTGTATAGTTGTCATTTTCCTTTTGTAAATATTTTCCTAGATGTTATCCATGTTTTATCTCTCAATGACATGCAAGCAAACAACCAAATAAAGGATTTCAAGAAAAAAAAAGGTATTCACTTCCTTCCTGTCACATGAGGCTGCCAACTTCCTACCCCTACTTCCAGGAAGCATGGCGAAGGCAAATCCTTCCCAAAGAAAGGTCATTTTCATGTTCATGTGCCGGTGGGCAAATGACTTGTAAGTACATATATCATGGGGAAATGGGGTATACTGTGTTAATAGGTCAATAAATCAAGGATTGGGTTTTGGTCTTGTTCTTGTTTAGTGCTTTTTGCTTTCATAATATCCCACCTAAAATATAATTTAACCCTTTAACTGACATCTCTACTGTACAGCAGACCTTAATTCGATAGGGAATAAATCTGTCAAAAGGAGGAGATGAGAGAGTAACCTTTCCACAGCTCTACTGTCCCACCCCTGTGTCTGCTGTCCAGGGGTGGATGGGCCTTCCAGTTTTCAAGTGACAGCAGCAGTTTCCAAACTTCAGTCAGTCACACAAAAGGAAAAATGGAAAGATAAAGAGTTATAGCATTGGGATTAATTGCTGTAGAATTATCTTTTTCTCCCTTTTATGTCTTGTAAGGTGCAAAATATTGAGGCCACTTCATCCAGTTTGGATGCGTTTCATTCTAATCGGTCAAGGACCCTAATTCTTTTTATGACTATAGCTTATGATTCCATTATAATGTTGAAATTCAGACAAGTGACAAGTTACATTTACATTATTATATGAAATCACCTACTACAGTCAGCCATTGAACACTATGGGCCTATTTTTTTTTTTTTTTTTTTTTATATATATATATAGATGTAATTTTTTCTTGATTCAATTTTTTTTTTTTTTTTTTTTTTTCATTTAACTTTTTGATACACAATGCCCTGTTGGGGCAACTTAATGGCTGCACTTCTGTTCCACCACTTTAAGACAAATGTATTTGTAGTTTGTTGTGTTTTCATATTCAAAAGATTATAAGATTAGCAGCTTTTTTGAGTTTGCATCGAATGTTCTTTGACTTTTATACATAATAAATTTGTTTATGAATAAAGATTGATCTGTTGAAAGCAGTTCTTTTGGGTTAGATGCCAAAAGTTCTCCTCCTATTCAAATTTGACATTGAAGGGGTGCATACAACATATTTGCCCACCGGCAACTATAGTTGCCGCACATTCAAATACGATTTTCAAGAAAGAAAAAAAAAACCTGGGGAAAATAAATGCAGAACATGTTCACATAGGACACTATTAACACGACTATATGCTTGAAACCATCCAGAAAAATTTGGTCACAAATGGGTTAATTATCTGAACAATCATTTATGTTATTTGTTGATACCTATGCAACATATTAATATAACAAGAATCATTCATTCTTTCCCTCAGAAAGTTTAAGTAACCATTGGCTCACTGACCCTGAAGTTAAAGGGGGCTGTTGGTGTGACCTCCCTCTCTCTTCTTCCTTCTCCTGGTTGCTGTTCATGTGAAAAGACTGGAGACATCCAGTCCAACCGCGGGACCTTTCCCCCGAGGGGCCTCAAGTTACACCTACTGTAACTTCCTTGACAACGACTGAGTCAGGCTAACATCGCAAGTTCATCATCATTTCTTCATTTAACGTGGAAGAAATTGATTGCAACTTCAACACCATCGACTTACTGAACCATCAAGGTTTTCTCCTAAGACTGCATCCGGAGTCGGATGCTAGTTCAATGGCTAAGGCATTGCAAGAATCGTATATTTAACTAAATAAACAGAGGTTTAGTGTAAGCTGTAGACCCCTTGTTAACAAGGTGCTTCGAAAAAACGGATGGTTCTGTTCAGGTGGTTAACTGACTCTTACGTTTCCATAGCTTCATTCCCCCATTTCTGTTTCCGGTTTCATTCACCTTCTTTTTTTTACCCATGTTTGCGTGATTGTGTGTATGTGTTTGTTTAGATTAGCTGTGTGTTCGTGATTTAGTTAAATAAAACTTTTGTGCACATTCATGACAGTTTTGATTCTGGTCACTGCTTGTAAATCAACATCACTTTAACAATGCGATCACAGCTACATGCTAAGAAAGAGTTATTTTTCTGTGACCCGTGAAAAATATTTGATATACGATCAATACGGGGTTAATTCAACTAACTGATCCAAATATTTATAACTAATTATAATAAGTTATAATTAATTATTCATATTTCCCTTTTGAGCTAATTTGCTACAAATCCATAGGGGGCGTAGCCGATGGTGCGACGTGAACTGGTTACTAGCAGGTTTTGATCCTTCTCACTCCCACCATTGGTGATGGGGGATCCACACTGTGGTAAAACCTCTGTGTGTATGCTCTTAGAGGAACTGATCTCCCTGGGAGAGGAGGAGGATCTGAACAGCTACTAGATCCATTGGTAAAGGTCTGGGGCTGTATTTACAAAACATCTTAAGGATAAAATTAGCTCCTAAATTGCCAATTTAGGAGAAACTCTTAAAAATAATGGCCGTGTCAGTCCTGATTTTAGGACTCCTAAAATTTAGCTCTAAGAGTATTTCATAAAGCATTTTAGCACGAAAACTAGCTCTTAAATCTGTGAATAATTAGGGGTAGTCAAGAGGACTCCTAAGTAACTAAGACCAAATCACAAAAATTCCTAAAATGGCGTTGCTGGCGATCCGCATCAGCAATCCGCCTAAAGACACTGTACACCATTGAGGTAATAGGCGATAGAGCCTTGAGTGCTGAGCCTTCTCCCCTTATAAATGCAATAAATATTCAGATTTATAGATATTAATCTGTGAGGACATAAAATAAAGGTTCATTTATTTACAGGCAATATGTATTGAATGATGGAAAATAAAATATTGCAGTCAAGTTGAAAATGTCTCATCATCTGTGCTGATAGCCTTGTGGGCAGCTCGGGTGACCCGAGTTCGAGTTCAGGCTCATGGGCCTTTCTCCCCTTTCTCTCCCCCACTTCGCTTCCTGTCTACTCACTTCCTATCATAATAAAAAAGGTAAAAATGTCAAAAATAAATCTTTAATAAAAAAATTTAAAAAAAGAAAATAATGCCTGATTACCTGTGGCAGTTGTTTCACGAGTTCACACTTAAAAATGATCCTAATAAAAATAAACCTATTTGCCGTGCTCTCCGAGGGGATTGAGGGCTCCGAGCTCGGAATTTAGCCCAAACCCAGAGTACTCCCCCATATCCCCGGCTGGGCCGAGAGTGAGGAGTCGGGGTGGTGGAGGGATGCAGAAAACTGTCGAGGTAACTAGGTTTGTCGGCTATATATATATATATATATATATATATATATATATATATACACAGTGGATAGAACAAGTATTTGATACACTGCCGATTTTGCAGGATTTCCTACTTACAAAGCATGTAGAGGTCTGTAATTTTTATAATAGGTACACTTCAACTGTGAGAGACGGAATCTAAAAAATCCAGAAAATCACATTGTATGATTTTTAAATAATTAATTTGCATTTTATTGCATGACATAAGTATTTGATCACCTACCAACCAGTAAGAATTCCGGCTCTCACAGACCTGTTAGTTATTCTTTAAGAAGCCCTCCTGTTCTCCACTCATTACCTGTATTAACTGCACCTGTTTGAACTCGTTACCTGTATAAAAGACACCTGTCCACACACTCAATCAAACAGACTCCAACCTCTCCACAATGGCCAAGACCAGAGAGCTGTGTAAGGACATCAGGGATAAAATTGTAGACCTGCACAAGGCTGGGATGGGCTACAGGACAATAGGCAAGCAGCTTGGTGTTTGGAGGAAGAAGAAGGATGAGTACAACCCCAAGAACACCATCCCAACCGTGAAGCATGGAGGTGGAAACATCATTCTTTGGGGATGCTTTTCTGCAAAGGGGACAGGACGACTGCACCGTATTGAGGGGAGGATGGATGGGGCCATGTATCGCGAGATCTTGGCCAACAACCTCCTTCCCTCAGTAAGAGCATTGAAGATGGGTCGTGGCTGGGTCTTCCAGCATGACAATGACCCGAAACACACAGCCATGGCAACTAAGGAGTGGCTCCGTAAGAAGCATCTCCAGGTCCTGGAGTTGCCTAGCCAGTCTCCAGACCTGAACCCAATAGAAAATCTTTGGAGGGAGCTGAAAGTCCGTATTGCCTAGCGACAGCCCCGAAACCTGAAGGATCTGGAGAAGGTCTGTATGGAGGAGTGGGCCAAAATCCCTGCTGCAGTGTGTGCAAACCTGGTCAAGAACTACAGGAAACGTATGATCTCTGTAATTGCAAACAAAGGTTTCTGTACCAAATATTAAGTTCTGCTTTTCTGATGTATCAAATACTTATGTCATGCAATAAAATGCAAATTAATTACTTAAAAATCATACAATGTGATTTTCTGGATTTTTGTTTTAGATTCCGTCTCTCACAGTTGAAGTGTACCTATGATAAAAATTACAGACCTCTACATGCTTTGTAAGTAGGAAAACCTGCAAAATCGGCAGTGTATCAAATACTTGTTCTCCCCACTGTATAATGGAAGTGACAATCCAACTACAACAGCAGGCTCATATTATGCTTTCGCATTGTGTTTCTGTTGTGTAAACTGCTCTATACTGAAAATAAAGTGATTTCTGAAGGGATTTCTGTGCTACTGTAATTTAATCAGGAGTTGGCCATTAAGATTTATTACAAACATGAGGAGAAATGTAACAAGAAGTGGGATCACATTTACAACCAGATGGTAATTAATCTACATAGAACGACACTAAAATCTAAACTAGAGCTATAAACAAATTAAATCAGCTGGATTCAGACAGATTTACTAAACAGAAACTGCTGTCACTCTGCATCAAACCCAACAAATGTCTTCAAAAAACAGGTGAATAGTTTATTAAAGCATTTTAAATTGCTTCAAATACAACTATATTGGAAAGATTGTTCTGATAAATAGGTTTAAATTGCATTTTCTAAGCTGAATTATGATCTGAAAAAAAGGCTCAGCATCAAAACTGGCACGCTTCTATACTATGCAATGTGAATACTATTACCCATTAATATACCAAAATAAATGTGCGCTGCTTTCAAGTGCGGTGTGAAACAAACCTTAGTGTAAAACTGTTGAGGTATCAGAAAGAAAATCTAAAGGTCAAATCATTGTGAGCATTTATTTATAACGTGTGAGCAGAGATGGAAAGTAACTAATTACATTTACTCGCGTTACTGTAATTGAGTAGTTTTTCTGTGTACTTCTACTTTTTTAAAGGGATAGTTCACCCAAAAATGAAAATTTTATGTTTATCTGTTTACCCCCAGGGCATCCAAGATATAGGTGACTTAGTTTCTTCAGTAGAACACAAATGAAGATTTTTAACTCCAACCGTTGCACTCTGTCAGTCGTATAATGCATGTGAATGGTAACAAAATCTATGAGAGTAAAAAAAAACATGTACAAAACAAATTCATATTAAACACTGCGGCTCGTGAAGACACATTGATGTCTTAAGACACGAAACGATCGGTTTGTGTGAGAAACCGAACGGTATTTATATCATTTTTTACCTCTAATATACCACTATATCCAACAGCCTTCGGCGTGCGATCACTTCCGGTAACTGAGGTCAATGTACACGATCTGGCGTAGAGATACGCGCGAGAGATCACTTCCGCCAGATCGTGTACATTGTACATTGACCTCACTCACCGGAAGAGATCGCGTGGTGAAGGCTGTTGGACATAGTGGCGTATTAGAGGTAAAAAATGATATAAATACTGTTCGGTTTCTCACACAAACCGATCGTTTCGTGTCTTAAGACATCAATGTGTCGTCACAAGCCGCAGGGTTTAATGTGGATTTAAAAATTAAAAAATCTTAATTTGTGTTCTACTGAAGAAACAAAGTCACCTATATCTTGGATGCCCTGGGGGTAAGCAGATAAACATAAAATTTTCATTTTTAGGTGAACTATCACTATCACATTAAGTAGTTTTAAAAATCTGTAATTTTACTTTTACTTAAATATGTTTTGTTGGAAGTATTGCACTTTGCTACATTTTAAACCATATCCGTTACTGAGTAAAAATAAATAAATAATACAAAGGGGGGAAATCGCGCTCTGGAAACGACTGCTTTGAATTGAAGGGCGGGAGAACAAACGTGCAAAAATCACAAAAAGATGGAGACGGACAAGACAGACGTCAGTGATGCAGACCCAGCTGAAAGCGAAACGCAGTCGTGAACCCCTGGCTAGTATGGAAATACTGTCTTTGGATAAAGAAAAAAAAACCCATTTACGCGTGGTTGTCCTGGATATCCAATTTGCAAAAAATGTGGATGTAAAGTGGCTGCAAAAGGAGGAAACACATACAACATGTTCAAGAACACACCCCTCCGTGCAGATAAAGGTATGTTTATAACTTAAGGCCGACTGATTTCTGTGATGCAGAGGAAATCCCAGAATCCAGTTATGAAAATTGAATTTACAGTATAAAGCAGATGTCACGTAAAACATGCAAACTGATGGATGAATGAATAAATCGAAAGTAGAGCTGTAGCTACAATATCAAATCGCGACATGGTCTGTGAATATTAAAGCGCAAAACACTGCTATATAAATATATGATCTGCTTGTCCTGTCTCTGTGAATGAGCAGTGCCGTTTCGTGTACATACTCAAGTACGTGTGATGCGCTCGTGGTGTTTTTAACCTCTCACAAACCATATTTGGACATGAACACATGAACATTTCCAGAGCTGATCTGAGAACCCCTGATGAGCATGTTCATCATTTTATTTGAATAAAAACCATTGTCAAATACACTCTGAAACAGGTCTTCACTACAACCCGTCAAAATAAAAGTTTGGTTTAACTAGAAGAAATTATAACAGAAATATATTACTATTGTAGGCCTACAATAGAATGTACTTGTCAAAATAATAATAATAATAATAATAATAATAACAACAATAATAATAATACATAATTTAGACATTATTTAAGAATATATTTTTTAATCCATGGTTTAATTTAATAAATCTGTTTTGCAGCATAAAATAAAAGGATAAGTTTGTTACATTTTATTTGATTACCACTGTTTTTTGATAATATATTTGTATTAAATCATAAAAAGAAAAAAATCATAGGACTCTATTATTCTTAAACATTTTAATAAATTAATGATAAAAATAAGTTGTTAATCTAATTCATCATTTATTGAATTTAGTTGATTAGACATGTTTTATTGAAATATTGAAACAAAACAAACAAATGGTTTCAAGTTTGTTATAATAAAGCATTTGTTCAACCAAAAAACCTGTTTTCATTCATTTAACGGCCATTTTAACTCATGATAATAATAACCATAATTTAATAATACAGTTTTTTTTATTAAATAATTGTTTAATACCGTTATGCTGTGAAACTCTGAGGTTTTATCATATCGTAAAAAATCTTACACCCCCACTGTTAAAAAAAGGAACTCAGTAACTACATTTTAAATGAACTACTTTTTACTTTTACTTGAGTAGATTTTTAGACCGGTAATTTTACTTGTACTTAAGTAAAATTTCATTGAAGTAATAGTACTTTTACTTGAGTAGAATATTTTATTACTCTTTCCACCTCTGCGTGTGAGTAAAGTGACTCATATTCATGTGAGCTCGGTGTCTGAAGCCCAGTATAGCACAGTTCAAATGATTAGTCATCAATAGACGTGCCTCAAAATAATCTTGTTCTATCGTTTACACAGGCGGAAACCTCATGGGGGACTTCTTTCATTTGCGGATGGACATTGTTCGCTATGAAAGGGTCGCAACATTGATTCAGATGAAAGAAATGAATAAGCCTCGATTGAGAAGTTGCTCCGGCTCTGACACACACAGCTACCAGCAGTGACAGGCAATGGGAGCTTGTTTTAGATGCATTATACCCTTTAGAGGATGGGGCGTTTCACAAGTACACACACACATGGAGGAATACCGCTGCATGATTTATAAAGGGGCAGATGTGGTTGTTTTCTCCTCTTTCCCTAAAAGCACGCTTTCTCTGCGGGTGTCAGCGGAAACTCAGGGAAGACACAGAAAAACACACTTTCGCAAAACGCGCACACACCAGGGTTGGGAAAAATTCTGAATTTAAGAATGAGCTTTCAATTCACGAGTGGGAATTTTAATTGAATTGGCGACACCCCATAGGATGTGGAACTTGAACTGAAATGAAAAGAAGGAAATTATTGAACTGAAATTCAAATTTCATACAACACAACAAGAACAGATAAGTCAGGAGTTTTGTTTAAGGTTTCCAGCATGATTAATGATTTTTGGCTCTATTTTGGGAGAGAGAGAAAAAAAACACTTTTAGGTTAGAGCTTTCTGTTAAATCTCCTACCATTGTCTATATAATTAAAATAGTGAATTATATCCATTAAATACAAATTTTTATAGGTAGCATTTCCAACATTTATTATTTAAATAATGTAATGTTTCTGGAAAAAAACATTGCTTTTATAAAACCATGTTTATGGATATTTCATGAAAAGGATGTAGGGAACAGCACATTTCAAGGCCAAGTTTTATGGCAGAGCCCCTTCTCTTATTGCAACAGTGGAGAAAGGCTTGCTACATTTCGATTGGATCTTGGTGGACTAGCACAAACAAATGTACAACACCATCAGATAAGGATACAAGGACAACAGAGAGACACCTCAAGCGCGGGAAGGACAGGACACCTCATTGGTCCACATGTAGTTTCTGCCCTGCACCCAATTTAAGACTAATCCCTAAAGTTTAAGCCAACCGTCATAAAAATGGAGGCCACAATGATCTATCCAATCCATTATGTTTGAAAACCTTAAAACTGATGTAAACTACACACATTCATTTCATACTTATTCCGAAAAATAAGTACTCTCAGTGACAGCTATTTGTAATGCAACATCTTACACAAATTCAGCTGTTAATGTAAATGAATGCATGCATGACAGTCCAATCTTTTCCCATCTTGTATGGACTCTATTTGTTTAGAACATTGCCAAAGGTATTCTGGTGGTGGTTTGGAAAGTGACAAATGCATTGGTAAAACTTTAAAGACACTTTAAAGACTTCTAACTGTGTGCTTTATGCAAATTAGTTCCACAAGGAGAAAGAAGGGTGAGCACTCGAATTGAGAAGTGCCAAAATGCAATTTCCTCCTCATCGGAAAGAGATAAATGTACCCTTTCAACAGACACTCCTTGTTCTGAGTCTCGCATCATCCAGTGAGACATTAACAGATACACCCATGTTCTGAGTCTCAGTCCTGTAAGGGGAGATGCAGAAACAGATCAACAGGTTCTGAGTCTCCCATCTAGAGAGACTGTAACAGATACGCCATCCTAAGTCTCCAGCCTGCAAAGCTAGATACCATGCTCTGAGTCTACAGCTTTTAAGGCAGCAAAAGATACCAACACGTTCTGAGTTTCCAGTCTGTAAGGAAAGAGACCTTAACAAACACTATTTTCAGAGTCTTCATCCAGCGAGACAATAACAACTACAGCACGTCCAGAGTATCCATGCCAGAGAGACAAAAGCGGATTGGCCAAGTTCAGAGAACAGAGACACTTTTGCAATAAGGTCAAGCTCTGGCAAGTAAACCTTCACTCCAAGGTACCTTCGATTGCGTGTTGCAGATTTTTGAGGACCTTTTGCGCCTACGTCAGGGACTCATCTGCGTGTTCCAGATTTTAGGACCCTTTTAGTGCTCCAGGAGATCAGCATCCCACAGACGTGTCCAAGGCTGTTGAAACGAATTCTGGCTCCTTTCCCCACTACGCTGTTACCCAGCACAACCAGTGGTAGACGTCATCACCATCAGACTGCTCACTTGACCACGTAAAACATAAATATCACTTTACCAAACCTCTTTCCAGAGACCTTGACATTGTTGTATATAACAGTATATGGTTATCTAATTTACGTTAGAGGTAATATAGCTGATGCTAGTTAATAAACAATCTTTCATTTACTTGTTTAATGCTAAAAAAAGGTTCTTGACCTTATTAGTTTCAGAGAAACAACAGATAATGTAACTCTGCCATAGCCACACCCAACTTAATAACTAGTATTTTATGCGTCACATGCACTTTATTCCTTTACCATTCATGGTATTCATTTATTAGTTGTGTTGATTTACTCTTGTTTATCTTTTTGTTAATAAAATGTATTTTATTACATTTGTGTTGATAATACACTTGTGTTGATAATACAGAAGAGGCTCTACAAGTTTACGAGATCTCACAAATCCATCAGATTGGTCAAAATTTACATAATTTTATTTATTCAACAATGAAAACTTACAATATTATTTGGTGCCCATATAGACCTAATCCTTACATTTGTGGTGCCTGTTTTAACCATAAACATAAACCATAAAACACAAAACTTACAGCGGTTATTTTAGATATCCAATTACAATTCCATATGTACCGTATTGTTCTGAATATAAGATATTTTCTTGGAAACACATCTGAAAAAATTGAGTCGTCTTATATTCGGGGTCTAAACTTTTACATGTCAATAATACATCCGCAACAATAAGTAGCGCCAAATACGAGTAAAACTAGTGTTCCGTCCAGGACTGATAAACACAGCGGAGTCATCAAACAACTCTCATTAAGCAGCTAAGAAATACGGTGTGTCACAGTGTAATGTCAGAAGATGGCAAGCCCAAAAAGACAGACTTAAAAATGCTAACAGTCAAAGAAAAACTGACAGGCAAGTGTGTCAGTACATAGCCGAAAAAAGAAATGACGGCGCTGCCCATAACCAGAGCCGTCATTCAGCTAAAGGTATGGATATCGCCAAAGAGCTGAACTTACCCACCAGCAAGGCCCATCATTTCTTATTTCAGCTACGGACTGACACATTTGCCTGTCAATATCCTCAAAGCGGCCGCCTTGATGCGGCGTAAGAATGATGCGGCATAATAGATTAGTGCTTGCTCTCCGACTTCAGGGAGAATCTGCTGTCTTTTCAGCGGTATGTGATCGGCCTACATTCATATCCCACCTGGATCAGATAGGTAATGCCGATCAAATTGAAAGTGGCTTCTCTCACTGTACATAAAAAGGTCATAGTCATAAATCAGTAATAGTGAAATCTACTAAATGAGAACTTCAAGTTATTTTTATGGTATAGCTATTAGGTAAAAGTGACATGATTGGGTAAAAAAAAATTTTTTTTAAAATATATACAGGGGTGCAAACTCATCAGGGGTGAAAAAGGTGAGAGTTAGTGATGAAATAAGAATAAGAAAGTAATTACAAGCAATAGGACAAAAAAACTACAGGAGAATACAGGAACTATATGCATTGTATAAATTAATCATATGTATAAAAACACGGCATTGACTTTATTGTGTAAATGAAATATATATTTACTCTGATTAAAGTTACAAAAGTGGATTAGTCGAGAGCAGTAAGAGATTTTCTCTCTTTTGTTGTTTGATTAATATGATTGACAGTCTGCAGGAAAATTAGACCACTGTCGCTTTAAGTGCTGCCCGGGTTTTTCTATGGCTCTGGGTCCATTATACTGTAACACTTGCATTTTCTTTCTCAGTTTACTTGTTTACTTTCATTTAAGACATAAATGACTGTGTTTGCGAGGATACTTGCAAAGATGGGCATTTTGACACATACGTATGTACACTGAACAAAATTATAAACGCAACACTTTTGTTTTTGCCCCCATTTTTCATGAGCTGAACTCAAAGATCTAAGACTTTTTCTATGTACACAAAAGGCCTACTTCTCTCAAATATTGTTCACAAATCTGTCTAAATCTGTGTTGGTGAGCACTTCTCCTTTGCCGAGATAATCCATCCACCTCACAGGTGTGGCATATCAAGATGCTGATTAGACAGCATGATTATTGCACAGGTGTGCCTTAGGCTGGCCACAATAAAAGGCCACTCTAAAATGTGCAGTTTTACTGTATTGGGGGGGTCCGAAAACCAGTCAGTATCTGGTGTGACCACTATTTGCCTCACGCAATGCAACACATCTCCTTCGCATAGAGTTGATCAGGTTGTTGATTGTGGCCTGTGGAATGTTGGTCCACTCCTCTTCAATGGCTGTGCGAAATTGCTGGATATTGGCAGGAACTGGAACACGCTGTTGTATATGCATTTGCCCACTCAAGTCAGTTACGACGACGAACTGCAGTCAGGTCGAGACCCCAATGAGGACGACGAGCATGCAGATGAGCTTCCCTGAGACAGTTTCTGACAGTTTGTGCAGAAATTCTTTAGTTATGCAAACCGATTGTTGCAGCAGCTGCCCGGGTGGCTGGTCTCAGACGATCTTGGAGGTGAAGATGCTGGATATGGAGGTCCTGGGCTGGTGTGGTTACACGTGGTCTGCGGTTGTGAGGCCGGTTGGATGTACTGCCAAATTCTCTGAAACGCCTTTGGAGACAGCTTAGGAGAGGAAAGGAGAAGTGCTCACTAACACAGATTTAGACAGATTTGTGAACGATATTTGAGAGAAATAGGCCCTTTGTGTACATAGAAAAAGTCTTAGATCTTTGAGTTCAGCTCATGAAAAATGGGGGCAAAAACAAAAGTGTTGCTTTTATAATTTTGTTCAGTGTATATATAAACGTGCAAGGCCAATAAACCGGCAAATATAACTCAATGCGCTCTGTGAGAAGTCTCTCGCGCAAATGGAGAAATGAGTCGTCTTTCGCTGCTGACTGTGATTCAAAGGCTTAAAATTACTTGTTTTTACACCGCAATGCTTACAAATGCATGCAAATGAAATGTTTTCATGACCACGCAGCACAGCAACCTCACTTTAGAAGGCGCGAGTCTGTTGATGTCATTCTCCATGACCCCCCCCCTCCATTTTCAAAACCTCATCGGATCTAGACGAATCACAATAATGATAGTTTTTGATATGTGTGTCTTCAGATCATGCGTTATATTTAGTTTTAGGAAAGATGATTTTTAGGAGACGCTACTAACTCAACTAGATTTTTTCTATAGCGACATAGTATCTCAGTGTGGCAGAAAAATACGGCTCAGATTAAATTATAAATACAAATCATTGCATAGTTAGCTATTTAAAAAGTTAATGTCCCCTTAAGTAGGTTCAGTGTAGTTTTGTTAGTAGCGTGTAGTGTCTGCTCCTGTTATAAAAAAAAGTGCACACAAAAATGTTGCTACAACTTAAAAGTGAAGTCAGTAAAACAACCGGACAGCATCGAATCTAGCAGACCGTGCTTTTATTAAAATCCCCAGGACGAAACCATAAATTATTGATATCAGGTTTTATATTGAGTGTTTTAGACCATTAGCGTAAAAGGTTTGAAGCCAACCTCAGTGAAATAGCTTTAGAAAAAAATAGTCCTTTTTTTGGAGTGGCACAAGCAACATTTTCCTGTTGTTTAAACAAGTTTAAATGCATTGTTTAAGTAGTACCTTTGAATATTTCAGTAGAGACTCTACTATTACGACACCACACTGTGTTTTTTTATATAATAAATGAAATAAGGTATTTTCGGCTGTGACATTACTATTCTTTTATAGAGGCATGTAAGACTCTTTTATACAATGTTGCCTTAAGAAAGCAAAACCAGTAAACAATAAAAAGCGCTCCCACCTCTTATTGTTTACTGGTTTTGCTTTCTTAAGGAAACTAGAAAACCAATGATTCTCTAAATCAGACACAAAAACTAATAAAAAACTATTTTTGACTATCTGTACCCTACCGTTTCTAAGCAGACCAGAATTAAAAGACTTTTATATTTTTGTGAAGATAAGTGAGATGTTTTTCTGAAGAGTCTGAAGAGCGATGCTTGCCAGTGCAAAAGTCACTGCCACTATGCTAGTCAGTTGTGGGTGGTTGCCAGTGTTTTCTAGAATGTTGTGATGTGGTTGCTAGAGTGGTACTAGATGGTTGATTACTGGCCAGTCCCACATCACAATGATATTCTTGTGTCTGATATGTCCCTCCTCCAATGCGATATGATTTTTGCTTTTTCACAACCCAGGAGAAAATGTACGTTTAATCACTTTGAAAAAGTAATATTACACACCTCTATATAATATTTGTAATGATGAAGTTGTAATTTAGTACATTCAAAATAGTCAGCGTGAACCGGGAGTTGCAACAGTATTTCCAAGTGAAACAAAAAATTAAATTTTTTAGCACACCTCTCCATCTCTTGCTTGTAGCAGACTGACGGTTGGAGGGGAGTGGAGTGGTTAAGGATATTCTACCCAAGCTGTCAAACTGACGTGATCAGAGAAGTGTCCTTGAGTGTGTAAAGAAACAGTGTGAGTGTATTTCATTAATATTATATTATCTGCAAGACAAGTACGTTTTTTTAACAAATATTATTTTAAGATTTTAAGAACAGTGCACTACAATTGCACTTCTTTTTTCACAAGGGGATGTATTTAATCTATACATCTTACGCTACTGTGGTTTATATAAGAATTTTCTTCAAAAAAACTTTTTTGTTTTGTTACTGCTCTACTGGCAGTTCAGGAAAGTTTTCAGATTCTCATCCACTTTGCTAAAGTTTCTTTTGTGCAAAGAGTAATGAGGCATCTGTTTTTTTATCATAACAGACGTTCTTTAAACTTTCAAACAGTTATCAAGTTTACTTTTAAGATACTTAGAACTGCATTAAACCATTTTCAACTATCAGAGTCTAATTCTAAAACACAGCTTGCTTATTTCCAGTGCTCATAAACACACGCACACACACAGTGGTATCGGGGAAAACAGGCAGAAGACCAAAGCGGGCTACCACAGCTTGAGACAGATGTCCCTCGGGATACAAGATAGAGACAAGCTGAAAAAGAAAGAAGAAGAAGAAGAAAAAACAACAACAAGCTCCTACAGTGAAACATGTGCTCCAGATGCTTGTGTTACTCCACCAAGAGTCCAGCTTAATGTAGGGCCCTTTACTGGCCCCGTCCCTAGAGAGAACTTCTGTCTAACCACCAGCGGTCCTCTCCAGATGTTTGGAGGAGAACAAAGTGAGCACAATGGGTGCCATAGAAACGATAGGGAAACATACTTGAAAGAATAACATCTTTGGGGGGGATTTAGCATAAGATGGATGGTGTACTCGAGTGTAGGGGGATAATACTATTGCACAAATATGGTGCAATGATTTCCAGCCATGGGTGAGGATAAACAGGAAGTGCAGATGAATATTCATATGTAATTATTTGGATGAATGAATAAATGAGGAGGTGGGTATTTGGATGGATGAACGCAAGAACGGACAGACTCACCAGGTCTTCCTTTCCTATCCAGAGTGGCCTTGCCGGCATTCATAGAGCAGTACAGAAATCCATCCATAAAAGAAGGAACATCAGCCAGAAAACTGCTGTCAAATACTGCTTCCAGCTTAGGAAAATCTATACAGAGAGAGAAAGGAGGGGGAAAAAACAGAGAGATTAAAAAGAAAAAAGAAGAACAGCTGATTAGGAATAATCCTATAATGTGGTGAGGACGAGAAATGCTGTTTATATGGCGATCAGTCGCATTATATGCAAACCCAGCTCACTATTCCTGCTTCTTTCAAGTGAAATTCAAAGGTTTTAAAAATTATTTACCTCAGAAGCGTCTTGATAACCAGTCAGTCTTCATCCAAGGTGTCAAACAGCTTTTAACAGCTACATTTAATACATTTTAATATATTTCTTATTTCCCAAGGTTATTTGTTTATAAGGCTTCCATCCAAACACTGAAGCTCAAGGTTAGAAGATTCGACTCTGCTCCCCTTTTTCCACTCTACCTCTTCATCTGCTCTCCCTATTTGCCTTCTTTTTCCCTACTATCTTATCATGTTCTGATTCAATTAGCCACTATGCTCAGGTTCAATTTTCTTCGGGAAGGCCAGCAGTACCAACCAGATTTTATCATGCACTTCCAGTCGCCAACATGGAAAAAGTTCAAATAACTTTAATTGAAAAGCCTTTTAATTGAGGGATCTTTCTATCCATTCATCTCTTCCCTCCAGCTACTGATACTTCTCTGTTCGAACAAGAAGAATTAAAAGTGATAATGAGATAAGATGGAAAAGGGTCCAATTTGGCGATCTCTGCACACATGCCTCAAACATGCAAATTCAAAACCTGCATAAGTAATGTATTCAAATGTATGTGAATGTGTATTTTTCCATTGGACTGTAGTAGTCTGAGAGAAACAATAGAACCTGTTGCAAGTTGAATGTGTGTGCATGTGTGTAAGATGATGATTGAATTATCCGACTGAGAATCACATTTACAAGCCATTAAGTTAATGAGGCCATATCTCCGCACAGATTTAGAGGTTACACAAATGTTGTCCTGCTGTTGTTACGATGTTAGTAAGCTTAACAAAACATTGGCAGAACTCTGTAAAACATTTGTGGCTGTGCTGATTGGAGGATTGCTTAATTAGGATCATTGGCACACTTCCTGTAAAGGCCCCAAATGAGCAATGTAATGACACACACACAATCTACAGCTAATTATAGACACTTTCAGGGACAATGTCGTCTTGAGGTAGGGATGTGTGTGCGTGTTAAAGTCCTCCAATAGCCTGTGTGAAATGCCAATTGGGATGAAAATTTGACTGCGAGTACCAGTTAGAATTCACTAGTCAATACAGACAGTGTGTATTTAAATGCAAAGCAGGAAACCAATACAACTTTGCTTTAAAGTACAATGCTATTTATGATCTACACTAGAGGTCGACCAATATATCAGTCGGCCGATATATCCGGCCGATATTTGTCATTTTTTAATATATCGGCATCGGCCGATATCCATGTTTAGTAGCGCCGATTTAAAGTCAGGCACGTCCGCGGGCAGCCCCGTGTTATTGGTGCGGTTGGACCGTCGGGAACTGGCATAATGCTACAGTTGGTTGAAGGTTCGCTTACTTGCAGTTAACTTTAAGGACTATACTCAAAAACTATCAGCAGCTTGCTTGCTAACATATTAGCCCCAATGTTATAAGTTCTGTTTTATTTTTCCTGTATCGGAGTCAGAGAATTTCACTCTGTGCGTGGGGTGGAGAAGGCGGCAGCTCTCACAAACACTGCAGCGTGATTGAGGGCTACGTTACTCCGCCCCGCTCACAGACAGGGCCGTGCTCGGAGACACAGAGCTGTCCTGGAGCAGCCCAGAACAGTGTATGACATTTGTTCGGAAGCATGGTTTGATGCAGGCCCGGTTCTACGTGGGTGCATCCACGTGGGTGGTATCAACCCTCAGTTGATACTGTAATAATATACTGACGAAACAGATTGGGCAGATTTGCACATTTGTGTTCGCGCTCTGGAGAGCGCCAAATGCATTTATTTACAACGTGTTTTTGCAGCGGCGAGTAATGTAGCCAATCACAGAAATAGTTGTTGATCTCTTGAACGCGATCAGAATCTCACCGCTCAAAAAGGCAGAGTTTTTATTCAGTGCTGAGTTAATGCAGGCTCGTGAAACTCGAGGCTATACAGTCTATAAAATCCATTGAATAAAACTATTGATTTTCATGCTGCTAAGAGGACCGACGGCCAACTGCATGCTGCAAAGTTTCGGAAGTGACATCTAAATATAAATGCTGGATTCACTCTGCACGAGACAGAAATATCCTCCTGAGACCCAGAATAGAGGTTTTTAGAGGACATTATATTTTAGTGAATTTCTCTGACAACATACACAGTTAAGTCTGGATATTCTTATGAAACATGAGATTCTTATTAAAATATTCCTTTTTATTACTCCCATTATTACACGTCTTTTTACATTACATATTGTCCCAAAAACACATTACTATGCAAATTAGATATAGTGTATAGATGCATTGCATAGAATGGGAATGGCATTTATGGCCATGTTTATCATTAATACTTGGTCAGTTTATTGATTTGTTTGGTTAACTTTGGATAAATATTTTATTTTAATACCGTGCAGTGCACAAAATTAAGATTCGAGAGATGGTTCAAGTCAGCGTTCAATAAATAATGAAGTTAAGTTTAGAAATGTTGTGCATCCACTTATTATTAGTGTGACATTTTAGCATGCAAATGAAGGGGGAAAACTTCAAGATATCAGCCCTAAAAATCGGCAGCACATATCGCCCATCGGCTGACCCTGACCTCTAAACATCGGCATTGGTTATTGAAAAACCCATATCGGTCGATCGCTAATCTACACTACTGTTCAAAAGTTTGGGATCAGTAAGATTTTAATTCATTTCAATTAACACTTTTATTCAGCAAGGATGCATTAAATTGAAGTAACAAATAAGTACATTTATAATGTTACAAAAATAAATGCGGTTCTTTTAAACGGTCTATTAATTAAAGAATCCTGAAAAAAAAAAAAAAAAATCAAGTTTCCACAAAAATATTTAGCAGCACAACCTTTTTCTACATTGGTAATGACGTAAAATGTTTCTTGAGCATAAAAAGCATGAAAAATCTTATGGACCACAAACATCTGAACAGTAGCGTATGTATTCTCAATATCTGCTTTCAATAAACGTTTTATGCCGAGTTTACACTGCACGATTTTCAAAGTCATCAGATCACTGTTCTTTTCACACTGCACGACTATCTGGGGTAGCATTCAGTTGCTGCAGTGTGCACATTGCCAGATGGATCACACTGCATGACTTTAAAATAGAAAGAATCGCAGCCAACTCTGTCTGGTCCGCAAACTACACTTCACAACCAAACACACGCGAGAAGTGACAAGGAAATAAAGCGAGATCGTGCATGAGACTGGAGTTCTCGTGCGAGACTGGAATTGTTATTAAAAATGATAGGCCGCAAGAAGTTTGCAATCCAAATTGTCTGTGCGCTGATTTGCAGCCAAAAGGAGAAAAAGAAAAAAAGATTATGGAGGAGGAAATGGTTGGGGAGACGCGGGGAGCAAGGATTATGTTTTTGCAAACAGAGTTAGAGGTAAATAAATAATTTTGCAATGTGCTCCTGTTTCTGTTTTATATAATTGTAAATATATCTATTAAAAAACTGATATTCTGGTCTATAACTCCTCCCCGAACTTCCCGCTGCCCTATATCTTGCTCTCTCATTGGCTGTAGGTCATCGCCGATGTAATTTTCAGTCAGAACACATTTCACACAGCAGGATTTTGAATCGCAGACAGGTCCAGATATTTAGCATGCCAAATATCTCACAGGCATCGGCGACTCATTAGCGATTCTCTCAGATAGTGTCTTTGATCACACTGCGTGATTGTCACTCGCATGAACAAGCACCGATTTGCCCATGATTTCGGGCATTTGTCGGCAATTTCGAAAAACCTGTCGGCGAGTGAAAATCGGGGCTAAATTCGTGCAGTGTGAACTCGGCATTACACACATCAGTTCTTTCATGCATATTTGATAACATGTTCACTGCTGCTACAGTTTCAGCCTCTTTTCCATCGAAATGTCTTTGTGAAAAAACGTAGTTTACTTTGCGAGATAACGTCCATACTATGTATTTAGGTAAAAAAAAAAAAAAAAAAAAATATACACAAAATAAATACATTTTTAAATATTTAGAAATACTGACCAGTTTACTAATTTGTGTTTTATTATTCAGTGCACTACCGTTTCAAAATATTGGGGTTGGTAAGACGTTTTAATGTTTTTGAAAGAAGTCTCTTCTGCTCACCAATGCTGCATTTATTAGATCAAAAATACAGCAGAAACATTAATATTGTGAAATTTTATTACAATTTAAAATAACCATTTTCTATTTTAAAATATTAAAATGGAATTTATCCCTGTGATGGTAAAGCTGAATTTTCAGCATCATTACTCCAGTCTTCAGTGTCACATGATCCTTCAGAAATCATTCTAATATGATGATTTGCTGCTCAAGAAACATTTCTTATCAATGTTGACTTTTCTTTTTTTTTTTCTTTTTTTTACACATAAATGTTTTACTGTTATTTTTGGTAAATTTAATGCGTCCTTGCTGAATAAAACTACTAATTTCTTTAAAAAAATATCTTACAGACCCCAAACTTTTGAACAGTAGTGTATGTGTGGAGGCACACATTTCGTTTCACACACCTGAGAGCTTGTTGTGGTAGAGGAACTCCATCTGCAGCCTCTGGCCTGCTTTCTGAGCCAGTAGATATGGCGTGGAGTGCTCAGGGTCGCCCGTCGCACACATCACATCCGCCCCACTGAAAACAAGGGCCATGGTCTGCAGGACATCAGGATGAACCACTGCAGCACACAGAGCCTTCACACACACATACACACACACACAGGGGAGGGGAACAAATCACAACTGAGCATCAGTGATAGGAAGAGCACAGCAGCACTTTCAGGCACACAAAGACTACACTGAAACTGACAGCATATGATGAATTAACTAACAACATTGTCAAAAGTACTGCTCCTTTGCGGCTAAGAGAAACAAACATTTGTTGCATGCAGCTTTACTTGGAATCCTGGTATGGAATAACATTGACATTGACAGGAAACGGGGCATCCAAAGAAAGAATGCAGTCAGTCCAATTAAAAAGAGATGGAGGGGGAAAGAGTCAATAAATACAATAGTGTGTTTCTCTGAGAGAGCGAGAGAGAGAGAGAGAGAGAGAGAGAGAGAGAGAGAGAGAGACAGAGTTGGCAGGAGTAATTCAGTCGAACACTGCTTTCATCTAAAACAGCCGATCGAGCCAAGCTATCGATCCCCCTCAAACAAGCTAGATCCGCTGGAGAACAAGGACACTGAGACAGTAAACCACACACATACACATATGAACTCCAATGTCGATACCTACAACCACCAAGTACAGTGGAATCGAAACATCTTAGAGAACTAGAGAAAATTCTTTTATAACTTAACATTTTTCATTAGAAATTACTCTACCGTTTAAAGAAAGTTTTTTTTTTAAAGAAATTACTTATGTAAGGATGGATTAAATAAATAAAATGTGTCGTTTCCACAAAAATTAAGCAGCACAACTGCTTTCACCAGTGAAAATAATAAGAAATGTTTCTCGAGCAGCAAATCAGCATATTAGAATGATTTCTGAAGGATCATGTGACACTAGAGTAATGATGCTGAAAATACAGCTTTGCCATCGGTAGTGTATGTTATTAGCATAGTAGCAATCTAAGTGAAAATAATATGAATATCTTAGTATTTGGTTTGTCTCTCTTTTTGTCTCTGCTTTTTGGCAGCATCACTCAAGCTGCATAAACCTTACAAGTTTATGTTAAACCTGATGATCATGTTCTCCAGAATGATCACAGATGTATGTCCAAATAGTCACATGATCAGCATCAGTCATTTACTTGATTTGTGACGTAGAATTAAGAAAAATGGTAACACTTTACAATAAGGTTTCATTAGTTAGCTATTTTAGTTAACATGAACTAAGAATTAACAATACTTCTACAGCATTTATTAATATTAGTTAATGTTCATTTCAACATTTACTAATACATTATTTAAATCAAATGTTGTATTTGTTAACATTAGTTGATGCACTGTGAACTAACATCAAGAAACAATTAATTTTTATTAACTAACATTAACAAAGATTAATAAATACGGTAACGAATGCATACATCATCGTTAGTTCATGATAGATAATACATTAATTAATGTTAACAAATGAGACCTTATTGTAAAGTGTTACCAGATTTTTTCTTTCATTTTATAACTTTTATTTGTTTTACATTGTTCAAAGTGACTTTACAAATTACAATAAAAAACATATATCACCAGTTCTCTTTCATTCAGCGTCTGGGTGACCTTAAAATGTTCTTCCAATGACATAAACCCCAAGGGTGTCCCTTAGTCCCTTACATGTTCTCTAGGTCACATTTGCTGAAGAGACTTTCTCTGGAGGTCACTGATTCTAATTGGTGTTGTGGACTATAATCTAGATTTTTAGATCTTTCTGTATAGATGTATATCTATAAGATCACAGTTGCATGTGTGCACACAAACAACCATCCATTTGTTTTCTATCATACTGAACAAACTTTTCCATATTTTCCAACAGCTAAATTTGACCTTCACACAAACCTTTCTGCATTTAACATATTCATTACCAGATTAATTAGTATGCTTATTAAGACATTTAACTTTGGCAAGTTGTTTTTTGTGGTTTTTTGTAAGCCAAACCCAACCCACAAAGAACTTCTTCTGAATTGTTGCTATATCTCATTAACTCAAAACCACTGCCTGTCAGGATGACTACTGCTTGAAACTTCAGGCTGAACAAAAGTATCAGAAAAGAACTAAAATGACAACTTAAAGACATATATCACATCAAGGCTTAAACAAAAACTTTGAGTACAGGGAGGATTTTTCTGGAACATTTTGTTTGTGTCTGTCCCAGATGTACCCTTCCATTTATAATCTAATCTCACCTCTGTATGTTCCTTCACTATATTCTTTATCTCCCTCTCACTCTCACACTCTTTGTCTCTCTCTAACACACACGCATTCATATAACTTTTTCAGAAGAACCCCTGAAAACTCCCCAGTGCTGCTCTCATCTCACACGCCTAATCCACAGTTCCAATCCTCTCTCCCCTTCTCGTTTCCTCTCTTTTGCCCCCCTCTCCGGAAAACAAAAGCAGGCTTGATCTGTGTTACTGCTGACGGTGAGGAAAACGTCTCGGTTACGTATGTAACCCTCGTTCCCTGAGGAGGGAACGGAGACGTAACGTCAGTGACTGACGAATGGGGGTTTCGCTTAGAAGCCTATCATCTTCGAGATCTAGAAAACGCCCAATGGCAGTGCCAATGCCATGGGCATGCGGAATTTGCATAGCGTAACTCCGCCCCACAGCGTGGGTATATAAGGAAGTAAGCTGGCAACATCGCATTATGTTTACCTGCTGAGGAGCCAAGACTGAACTCCCGGCTGTTCCAGCGGTACAGCGGAAGTGGCAGAGAGACGTTACGTCTCCGTTCCCTCCTCAGGGAACGAGGGTTACATACGTAACTGAGACGTTCCCTTTCGTTCAGTCACTCCGAGTAACGTCAGTGACTGACGAATGGGGGTCCCAATGTAATCACGCCACTCGGCTGTCATCCAGTGCCCTGCGTAAGCGTGAGCTCCCTGTCGTAAGCTAGTACGGACGAAGGACTCCCACTTAACACAGGAATACCAAGGTACACTGGGAAGCATATTCCAGGTGGAAGTATGCACCAAACGCCTACCCGTAGGGAGGACTTAAGAACACATATGACCCGCTCAGGGCTACATATGGAAAACTCTGGGGTAACCAGCCGAAGGTGGAAGAATTTTACCCCCAGGGGTGGCAAGGGGCTTGAGGAATGAGAGCACGGACCCGATCGGGCATTTCCAGGGGTCTTCTTGGCGAGAAGAACACCAGGTGACGAAGAGGTTCCACTTCAACGCATAGGCGTGTCGAGTAGACAAGGCCCTAGCGGAAGTGATGGTAGCCACCACCTGAGGTGGTAGGGTACTCAAACCTGCCGCGTCCCATCCAGGAGCCACACGTGGAGGTTCCAAAGATCGGGACGCGGGTGCCAAAGGGTGCCCCGTCTCTGAGAAAGGAGGTCCTTCCTCAGAGGAATCGACCAGGGAGGGGCTGTCGCAAGGAGTACAAGTTCGGAGAACCAGGTCCGGCCGGGCCAATACGGGGCGACCAAAAGGACCTGCTCCTTGTCCTCCCTGATCTTGCACAGAACCTGTGCAAGAAGGCTCACTGGGGGAAACGCATACTTGCGGAGGCCCCGTGGCCAGCTGTGCGCCAGAGCGTCCGTGCCGAGGGGGCCCTCGGTCAGGGAATAAAACAGGCGGCAATGGGAAGAGTCGTGGGAGGCAAACAGATCTACCTGTGCGTCGCCGAACTGTTCCCAAATCAGCTGAACCGTCTGGGGATGGAGTCTCCATTCTCCAGGAAGTGGCTGAAGCCGTGAGAGCTCGTCGGCTGCACGGTTCAGGACTCCCGGGATATGGATGGCACGAAGGGACCTCAGGTGCTTCTGACTCCATAAGACGAGATGGCGGGCGAGTTGAGACATGCGGCGGGAACGCAGACCACCCTGGTGGTTGATGTACGCTACTGTGGCCGTGTTGTCTGACCGGACTAGCACGTGTTGACCCTTGAGCAGCGCTCGGAAGCGGTGCAGGGTGAACCGTACTGCCAGCAACTCGAGGCAATTGACATGCAGGAGGCGCTGGGGTCCTGTCCAGGAGCCCGCGGCAGCATGTCCATTGCACATGGCACCCCAGCCCGTGGTGGAGGCATCTGTTGACACAACAATATGCCTGGAAACTCGTTCTAAGGACACACCGGCCCGTAGAAAACTGAGGTTCGACCACGGGGTGAGGGTCTGCAGGCAGGCCCGAGTCACTGGGACCCGGAGCGTGCCCGACTGCCATGCCCATCTCGGGACTCGATCGCGAAGCCAGTGCTGAAGCGGTCTCATATGAAGCAATCCGAGCGGCGTTACCGCGGCTGCAGATGCCATATGCCCCAGGAGCCTCTGAAATAACTTCAGTGGAACCGCACTCTTGCTCTCGATTTGACGAAGGCAAGTCAGCAGTGACTGCGCGCGCTCGCTCGTAAGCTGCGCACACATGGCGACCGAGTCGATTTCCATACCGAGAAAAGAGATCCTCTGCACTGGGCTGAGTTTGCTCTTCTCCCAGTTGACCCGAAGGCCCAGACGGGCTAGGTGCTGGAGCACCAGGTCTCTGTGTTCGCACACCTGCTCTCGAGAGTGGCTGAGGATCAGCCAGTCGTCGAGGTAGTTCAGGATGCGAACCCCGTGTTGCCTGAGTGGCACAAGGGCTGCCTCGACCATCTTCGTGAAGACGCGAGGGGACAGAGCTAGCCCGAATGGGAGGACCGCGTACTGGTATGCCCGCCCCTCGAAAGCAAACCGTAGGAACGGTCTGTGTCGAGGAAGAATGGAGACATGGAAGCAGGCGTCCTTCAGGTCGATCGCTGCAAACCAATCTGCTGGACGAACGCATTCGAAAAGGCGTTTCGCTGTCAACATCCTGAACGGAAGCCTGTGAAGGGATCGGTTCAGGACGCGCAGGTCCAGGATCGGTCGTAACCCACCGGTTTTCTTGGGTACAATGAAGTAAGGGCTGTAGAAGCCGGACTCCATTTCGGCTGGAGGGACAGGCTCGATCGCACCCTTCGCCAGCAAGGTAGCAACCTCCGCACGCATGAGGGGGGCGTTGGACCCCACTATGGTGAATCGGACTCCCCGGAAACGAGGAGGAGCCTGAGCGAACTGAATCGCATAGCCGAGCCTGATGGTCTTCGCGACCCAGCGGGACAGTCCAGGAAGCTGAAGCCAGGCTCCCAGAAACTGCACCAGCGGGGTCATGCGAACCATAGACGTACCCCGGGTGGGGCAGCGAGGCGGCATGACCGGCCCAGACGTGGGAGGCGTAGCGTCCCGGTGTGGGGGCACGGTCATCAGCCGCGTCCTGACAGAGGAGACCAGGGAAGGACGCGCGTTCCACTGGGGTCTGCTCTGAGAGGAGACTGGCGTCAGAGAGGGACGAGAGTGGCGTGGCCCGGGGGCGGCGCACACTGCCATCGGTCTCTGGTTGCTCAGGGATGGGTATGTCAGTTCTTTCTTTAACCATAAAAGGGTGCTGCTGACCCGGGGGCCAGCAGCGGAACAAAGGATTCTCCCCCGGCCCTCCACCGGGGGAAGGAGTGGTCCTGCTACCATCTCCTGGAAAGAACTGCCCATCCCTGAGCTGTCCGCATCAGGAGCGCCGCTTAGCCTGGCGCTTGGCGGGCTGCGGGGCTGGAGCGGACTGGGGCGCCTTTCTACGGCGTCCTCCACGGCGCGGCCCAGGTGGAGGCTGCTGCTTGGGCGGCGCGGGAGGGGCGGGAGCCGCGGGAGGGCGCCCTCGGCGGCGAGCAGACTGAGGCAGCTGTGCCGGCGGCTGGGTGGAAGCAGCAGCTGGCCGCCGGGGCAGTACGTGTTTGATGGCCTCAGTCTGCTTTTGGGCGGCTGAGAACTGTTGGGCGAAGTTCTCAACCGCGCCGCCGAATAGCCCATCCTGGGATATGGGAGCGTCGAGGAGACGAGTCCGCTCGGCGTCCCGCATATCAGCCAGGTTGAGCCATAGGTGTCTCTCCTGGACCACTGCAGTGGACATCACCTGGCCCAGGGAGCGTGCGGTCACCTTTGTCGCCCGGAGGGCGTGGTCGGTGGCGGCACGCAGCTCATTTCTGAGCCCTGGGTCAGCTCTACCCTCATGCATGTCCTTGAGCATCCGGGCCTGGTAGGCCTAAAGGATGGCCATGGCATGCAGAGAGGCGGCAGCCTGCCCCGCAGCTCTGTAGGATTTCGCCACCAAGGTTGATGTGAAACTACAGGCTTTGGAGGGGTACTTAGGGTCGCCACGCCATGTCGAAGCACTCTGCGGACACAGTTGCATCACAACAGAGCGTTCAACCGGGGGAACCCCAGTGTACCCTTTGGCCGCGGCCCCGTCGAGGGCAGAGAAGGCGGAGGAGGCCGCCGATCGGTCACGGGAAGACAACGGGGACTTCCAGGACCGCGTGACCTCCTCATGCACCTCCGGGAAAAAAAGGTTTGGGGGCATGGTCTGACGGGTGTCAGAACGCGGCGCCCCCAAAAACCAATCGTCCAACCGCGAGCGTTCAGGACGGGGTGGAGGGTTCCACTCCAACCCGAGACTCGCGGCTGCCCGGGAAAGCATGGCTGTCAACTCCGGGTCCGACTCGGACAATGCTGGCACACCGGAAGGCGGCAGCACAGCCGAATCATCATCCTCGGAGGACTCCAGCCCACCTTGTGATGCGGCGATCGACATCTGCTCGTCCTCTGCGGGCCCAAACGACACACTCGGAACAGCAGGAGCCGGCTCCGGTGTCTCAGTCTGGGCGCACGGCGGGAACGGTGCGCTAGAGGGGGGTGTGGTCCGAGGCATGAGCGTCGGGGCTTTGTTCCACACCGTCACCCTCAGGTCACCTTGGCCACCAGCCAAAGTGCCGCCTCGCGTAGAGACCGCAGATTGGGGTGTGGCAGAGGGGACTCTCACTCTATTACGGAGGTCATTGAGTCTCGACCGCAGCACCGAGATGGGCATGTCCCCGCAGTGGGAACATGTCTCATCCACAAACGCTGCCTGAGCATGCTGAAAGCCCAAGCACATCAGGCAGTGATTGTGCCCATCAGAGGGCGGCAGAAATCGACCGCACCCAGAAGCACACTGGCGAGACATCTTGAAAAAGACGTGCCAAGTGTGAGCTCTTTTAGGAGAGGAAGCTTCGCAGTGATGCTGAAGCGCCCAGGGACCGAATACCGGCTGAATGCAGACCACTGCACAGATCAGCAGGCAGGCAGTAAACGATCGCTGGAACACGCCGTCACACCAACACCAACTGGAAAGCTGTTCGTCTCGAAGAAGCTGACAATACTCAGAAGGCTTAAGGAGTGAAGAGATACTCTTGGCTCCGAAGCAGAAACATAATGCGATGTTGCCAGCGTACTTCCTTATATACCCACGCTGTGGGGCGGAGTTACGCTATGCAAATTCCGCATGCCCATGGCATTGGCACTGCCATTGGCCGTTTTCTAGATCTCGAAGATGATAGGCTTCTAAGCGAAACCCCCATTCGTCAGTCACTGACGTTACTCGGAGTGACTGAACGAAAGGGAACAGCATCTTTTGGCTTAGGAAAGAGTAATATGGACAAACTCAGTAGGAACAATAAACACACACACAAACACACCATTATGATGAATTATGAACAGGAAATCCTGTTAACTCATCCATTATCATCTGTTCAATTTCTTTAACGTCCTTTCATCAAAAATGAAAATTGTTTTCCGGCTCTAATTTTAAAGTACTTGCATTGTAGGTGCAGTAGTTTGTACTAAGCGAAAAGATTCAAAGTAGAATCTCAGCATGGTTAACATGGTGAAAATTGGCAAGAGCCAGTTACCATGGTAACCCTAATTTACACCTGGACTACCAGGTGAACCAGAGCAACAACAGATGTACACACGCACACACACAAAACCACCAATTTCTCCAGGCCTAATGGGCCTTTTAATGAGGTAGAAAAAAATAGCACCAAGTCAAAGGGCCAACGTTAGCGCACAGACTCTCTCACACAAACCTTGTTGAGTTCCTCCTGAGTGTTTAGATCTTCCAGAACTTTCTTGTACTTCCTCTTTTTGTACTTCCTGCAAATAAAGGATGCGCGCTGCTCCGTTGATGACTGCTTGCAAAGCTCCTCCTCTGGGGGAATATTTGCTGCCCAGAAGCTGTTGGAATTTTTATTCCCAACCTCTAAAAACAGCTAAAGAGACAAACAGGAAGTGAGGAAAGTATATTTCACAGTAAGAAATATCTGCCACAAAAGATCAGTACCTCAATGAGCTCACTGGTCCATATGCTGCTGTCTAGCTTCATACTGCGGACCTTCGAGATACCAGGACCAAGGAATCGATGCTGACCTGGAAACAGACACTGATCTGAACTATTCACATCTAAAACAGACAATGTTAAAGGGGTCATGAAATGGAAAATCAAAATCTCCTTGATATTTACACACACAGGAGGTTACTCTACAATAAAAACATACTTCAAAGCTAAGTTTTTTTTTCCACCCTTCTGAAATGCCAGGATTCAAAATCACCCCATTCGTGATGCTACGATTTTGCCCCTTAACATACATATGTATGAAGTGCCCCTTAACATACACATGTAATTCAAGGAGGTGTGCTCGTAACAACTCATGTCCATTATCAATCACAAGAGCGATACTGCTGTTGATTCAGACTATTGGAAAAAATTTGTGATTGAACAAGAATGTTTTCGTTTGTTTGTCTCATTTCACAAAGGACACTTTTCTTAAGTATGTTCAACATGCAGCCAGTTTTTCTAAAGGCAGCAGCTATTTACACTAAGTGAAAATAGTATATTTTCTTAGCGATATGCTATTTACACTAAGTGAAAACAGCTGTAGATTCTATTTACACTGTGTAAAGATAGCAGTATTTTCTTTGTAATAAGTGTAAATAGCAGTTAGATGCTATTTATACTTATAATTAGTGGAAGATACTATTTTGTAAATGATTATATTAATTAAAATTATTAAATGGATGCCACCTTATTGGGACAATAAAGCCCTCCCTAAACCCCTAACCCTAACCGATAAATACTTTTATTATTAAACACATGTTAGACACTTTATTTCCACTTTTCGAATATTTCCGATCTGATATGTGATGGGGAGTAGAGCGAGTTCGGCAAAAGGCGGATTTGGTCGATTTGTGTCAAAACTTTCTGCCACGTGCCCTACCCCTACACTATTGCGACTATTTACAGTCTAGCGTCTTCCTTAATTTTGTCTGGCCCAACCAGACATCAGCGGACGGAGTTAGTGTAAATAGCCTCTGCCAACAAGGCGGGCTATTTGCACTTAGTGTAAATAGACACTCAGCTTTCTAAATATCTTAAGTACTTTGTTTTGTGGATGCATTGTGTCATTTTATTCTGACTCGGGCTCCAACACGTCACACTGTGTGAGGATACGGTGTGATGAAGTTTGCCAATCACAGCCGTGGCCATGGTTTACCCACGTTTCTGAAAAAGGTGACGTCCCTTGAAAGGAAATGTTTGTGACAGAGAGTGAAAATGAGGATGGAAAATTATCATTTTAAAAAAATATTTGAGGTTTTTTTGTTGAAAAAAAAAAAAAAAAACTTTGCTAAATTAATAAGCTAACCTCCAAAAACACAATATAAAGATCTGAAAGTGCATTTCATAGCCCCTTTAATTAAATGGTCAATTACGGTATGTAAAATTAACATATACAAATGCTAAAACTTCTTAACTGAAAGTGTCCTGCTTAACCTTAAAACTAAGTATGACTTTACACTAAATGGCATAAAGCAACGACTCGTATGACACAAATACAGACAGAGTCACACTCATTATAAATTTCATCGTATCCTTTCCAGGCACTCTTTTCTCCAGCCTGCCACAGCTATAATTGTAAATGAAAGGCGCGAAAAAGCCATTAATTGCTAATGAATCATAAGTAATTAATTGTGTTTGTTGGTCTGCGCATTTATTCCGCTGAACTCCAGGCACTGTTGTAGTTGTTGTTTATGCAAGAAACAGATGAATTAAACATGGCAGGGAGAAACACATATTTGAATATGGAGTGTGTGATTTTCCGGCATAATTAGCAGCATTTTAGAGTACCAGTTTGCCATCAAAGATCATTAGAGCCGCCTGAGAGCCGACGGGACTAAAGATGCTTTGTGTATGTGTTAGTGTGTGTGTGTGTCTATGTATGTGTATTAAGGGCACTCGCTAAGGGTTTTATAGTGACATCCAAGACATGAAACGTTTGCTTCGACAAAATCTTATTTAAAGCATGAAAAGAGAATAAAAACCATCAGAAAGGTGGAAAAATTTCTCTGTTACTTTATTTGAAACTATTAAAAGAAAGAAAGAGTGGAAAACGTGCATACCGAGAGTTTCTATGGTAACCGCAGTCTCACTTGAGGAATGTCTCCAATCACAGAGTTCGATTGAAAGAGCTTATTGTAATTACATGTGTAAAGAAACAGACAAACCCGAATATGTCACACAGCCAGAGATGTTGATTGATATCAGAGTGTGTTAGAGGATGAGAGATGGGGTAAAAAAAATATGTGAAGTGAATGAGGAAAAAAACAGGAAGGAATGTTAGAGAAGTATTATAAATGTGAAGATGGATCATGAGAAAGAGAAATCACTTCACCTGCCTCTCTCTTTCACATGCTCTCTGTCTCCGACCGAAGATGATTTGCTCTCATTTAATCGTTAGCCGTTCGTTATATTCCCAGTATTGCACTTTTCCTCACCTAATTGTCGGCAGCAGAAGCGGAGCTAATTAAAGTCTCTGTGCCATAAATTCCATGAAGGCTGTGGTGCACATTTAGGGAAAGTGTCTCCCCACTCGATGGCTTATTTAGCAGCCATTTGCACGTTCAGCCAGTGTTTCCTCCTATATCGTGACCTAATGCAACATTAAATGGCTGCATATCTGAAATAATGAGTTAATTTATGGTGTCAGAGGATGGTCAGAATAATCTAAGCAATTATATCAGGAAAAAGAGCTGAGGAACAGAGGAGAGATGGAGTAAGATCGAGATTAAATATATTCAGTGGCTAAAGCAAGAAGCCGTTATATATAAAGTATATATATACACCGATCAGGCATAACATTATGACCACCTCCTAATATTGTGTTGTTCCCCCTTTTGCTGCCACAACAGCCCTGACCCGTCGAAGCATGGACTCCTCTAGACCCCTGAAGGTGTGCTGTGGTATCTGGGGAATTTTGGAGGCCAAGTCAACACCTCAAACTCGTTGTGCTCCTCAAACCATTCCTGAACCATTTTTGCTTTGTGGCAGGGCACATTATCCTGCTGAAAGAGGCCACAGCCACCAGGGAATACCGTTTCTATGAAAGGGTGTACATGGTCTGCAACAGTGCTTAGGTAGGTGGTACGTGTCAAAGTAACATCCACATGGATGGCAGGATCCAAGGTTTCCAAGCAGAACATTGCCCAAAGCATCACACTGCCTCCACCGGCTTGCCTTCTTCCCATAGTGCATCCTGGTGCCATATGTTCCCCAGATAAGCAACACACACACACCCAGCTATCCACGTGATGTAAAAGAAAACATGATTCATCAGACCAGGCCACCTTCTTCCATTGCTCCGTGGTCCAGTTCTGATGCTCACGTGCCCACTGTTGACGCTTTCGGCGGTGGACAGGGGTCAGCATGGACACTCTGACTGATCTGCGGCTATGCAGCCCCATACGCAACAAACTGTGATGCACTGTGTATTCTGACATCTTTCTATCAGAACCAGAATTAACTTCTTGAGCAATTTGAGCTACAGTAGCTCGTCTGTTTGATCGGACCACACGGCCAGCCTTCGCTCCCCATGTGCATCAATGAGCCTTGGCACATGACCCTGTTGCCGGTTCCTTCCTTGGACCACTTTTAATAGATATTGACCACTGCAGACCGGGAACACCCCACAAGAGCTGCAGTTTTGGAGATGCTCTGACCCAGTCGTCTAGCCATCACAATTTGGCCCTTGTCAAACTCGCTCAAATCCTTATGCTTGCCCATTTTTCCTGCTTCTAACACATCAACTTTGAGGACAAAATGTACACTTGCTGCCTAATATATCCCACCCACTAACAGGTGCCGTGATGAAGAGATAATCAGTGTTATTCACTTCATAATGTTCACAATGTCATAACGTTATGCCTGATCAGTGTGTATATATATATATATATATATATATATATAGCCACGAGGAGGCCTGGGCCCCTAGGCCCCTTCATTTTCATGTCCGGCCCCCCCAGATTTCTGATTGCTTAAAATTAAAAAAATATATTGAGCTTGCAGCAGCACAGACGCGAGAGGTGGTCGAGCGCACATCCCTTTTTCACAGACATCACTGGAAAGCTTGTAGTTCGGTCGGATATGGCAATAGCTAAGAAAGTAAAATGAGGAGCATATTACTAATGTCAACTGAGAGCAAAGACAGAGAGAGCCACTTCTGTTGCATGCTCTTGATTGCTGATCCCTGACTCAGCACAAATACTTCATTTGAATTAAAACTAAATCGTAAAAGTAAAAACTTGAACTGTTACATGATTTATGTATAACGAGTGGTTCCCTACATTATTACAGGAAGGTGGTACAGTAATCACACAATGTTTTCAAGAAGTTTTCTGTGCGCAAACATCTGAAGCGCGTGCCCAGAAAGCTACCTCTCAGACACGTGAATAGCCTATTAAATCAAGTTCTCTTTCATGTCTTCTTGTGCTTAAATGGACAAATTAAATGGACAAAAAAGCCACGTTTCAAGCATCTGTAAAACTGCATTCTACCATCTTAAAAATATATCTAAATTACGGCACATGCTTTCAATGCAAAATGCTGAACAGTTAGTTCATGCGTTCATGACCTCAAGGCTAGATTATTGTAATGCTCTACTGGGTGGTTGCCCTGCTCGCATAATAAATAAACTGCAGCTGGTCCAAAATGCAGCAGCTAGAGTTCTTACTAGAACCAGGAAATATGACCATATTAGCCCGGTTCTGTCAACACTGCATTGGCTCCCTATTAAACATCGTATAAATTTTAAAATCTTGCTAATTACTTACAAAGCACTAAATGGTTTAGCTCCCCAGTACTTGAGCAAGCTCTTAACGCATTATACTCCATCACGTCTATTGCAGTCTCAAAATTCTGGCCAGTTGATAATACCTAGAATATCAAAATCAACTGCAGGCAGTCGATCCTTTTCCTATAACTCCTCATTCACCTAAACTCTGGAACAGTCTTCCTAGCATTGTTCGGGAAGCAGACACACTCTGTCAGTTTAAATCTAGACTAAAAACACATCTCTTTACTATGGCATACACATAAAACATTTTTAATTTATATTATTCAAATCAGTTAAATGATTGTTTTAGGCTGAATTAACTAGGTCAGCCGGAACTGGGAACACTTCCCATAACACCTGTGGTACTCGTTACATCATAAGAAGAATGGCATCTATGCTAATGTTAGTCTCTCTGTTTATCCCCAGGTTTACTGCAGTCGGCCGGATCCGGGCCGTATCCGGACCAGATGGTGGACCTGCGACTGGACATGACCAATGCATCCCTGAAATATCTGCAGAGACCGTGTCAATTAAACTCCCCCCTGTAAATGCCGCATCGACACGACATCCTCATTAAACCCGTCTCCGGCGTGACGACTCCAATCTTTCGAATAATCCTACGAATATCTATTTATCTAATATGACTTCTGACCTGTAATGTTGCCAGAATCATAATCATACATTATTTGTTCGTCGGCCAGAGGAGAACTGGCACCCCGACTGAGCCTGGTTTCTCCCAAGGTTTTTTTCTCCATTCTGGCCCTGAAGGAGTTTTGGTTCCTTGCCATCGTCGCCTTTGGCTTTTGGCTTGCTCAGTTGGGGACACTTAAATTTCAACTATATTACTGATCTGCCCGCATTGACACTATATGATAATTGAAATGAGCTGGATGACATCACCGTTTTCTCCAGAGCGGCTGTACAGCCGAATCAAATTCTGTTGCATTATTTTCCTGTTACCACTGTGAAGCTGCTTTGAAACAATTGGCATTGTAAAAATCGCTATATAAATAAAGGTTGAAATTCACACAAAATTAGGTCAAAATGTCCGTATCCTTATGAAACACAGTCGGTTGTCTTAAGTGAATGTAAACAGAAGAAAATATGTGTGTAACGGTATGTTGGATACATGCAGCTCTTTACAGTTACTGCTGTCTTTGTCCTCAATGATAATCTAACAACAAAAGACAGAGAAAATCACTCACTGCTCTTGACTGGTTGAGCCCTGCTGGAGCAGCTCTAAATATTCACTGTGCTATTAAATTAAAGATAAAATATGATCAAGCAATAATATTAACAGTGAAAGTAACAGTAGCTCCTACAATACATTTAAACAGGCATATAAGGCATGAAAATAACTAAAGGAATGTATTTGCTAAGCCAAATCATTTGATTCATATTCTTTTGGTTTCTCTGCCCAATATTTTTGAAAATTAAATACGCAATGAAAATACAGCTATCGGTACTCGTATCCGCAACTGCAAGTACTAAAAAAAAAGTATTGTATCGGACTCGTTCTAGAAAAAGTGGTATCAGTGCATCAATAATATATATATATATAGATATATATATACACTACCAGTCAAAAGTTTGGAAACTGTACTATTTTGATGTTTTTGAAAGAAGTCTCTTCTGCTCATCAAGCCTGCATTTATTTGATCCAAAATACAGCAAAAACAGTATTATTGTGAAAGATTTTTACAATTTAAAATAACATTTTTCTATTTGAAATATATATTTAAAAATGCAATTTATTTCTGTGATTCAAAGCTGAATTTTCAGCATCATTACTCCAGTCTTTAGAGTCACATGATCCTTCAGAAATCATTCTAATATGCCGATTTGCTGCTCAAGAAACATTTATTATTATTATCAATGTTGAAAACAGTTGTGTACAATTCTTTTTCAGGATTATTTAATTAATAGAAAGTTCAAAAGAACAGCATTTATCTGAAATATTCAGTGGGGAGAACAAGTATTTGATACACTGCCGATTTTGCAGGTTTTCCTACTTACAAATCATGTAGAGGTCTGTAATTTTTATCATAGGTACACTTCAACTGTGAGAGAAGGAATCTAAAACAAAAATCCAGAAAATCACATTGTATGATTTTTAAATAATTAATTTGCATTTTATTGCATGACATAAGTATTTGATCACCTACCAACCAGTAAGAATTCCGGCTCTCACAGAGCTGTTAGTTTTTCTTTAAGAAGCCCTCCTGTTCTCCACTCATTACTTGTATTAACTGCACCTGTTTGAACCTGTATAAAAGACACCTGTCCACACACTCAATCAAACAGACTCCAACCTCTCCACAATAGACAAGACCAGAGAGCTGTGTAAGGACATCAGGGATAAAATTGTAGACCTGCACAAGGCTGGGATGGGCTACAGGACAATAGGCAAGCAGCTTGGTGAGAAGGCAACAACTGTTGGCACAATTATTAGAAAATGGAAGAAGTTCAAGATGATGGTCAATCTCCCTCGGTCTGGGGCACCATGCAAGATCTCACCTCGTGGGGCATCAATGATCATGAGGAAGGTGAGGGATCAGCCCAGAACTACACGCCAGGACCTGGTCAATGACCTGAAGAGAGCTGGGACCACAGTCTTAAAGAAAACCATTAGTAACACACTACGCCATCATGAATTAAAATCCTGCAGCGCACGCAAGGTCCCCCTGCTCAAGCCAGCGCATGTCCAGGCCCGTCTGAAGTTTGCCAATGACCATCTGGATGATCCAGAGGAGGAATGGGAGAAGGTCATGTGATCTGATGAGACAAAAATAGAGCTTTTTGGTCTAAACTCCACTCGCCGTGTTTGGAGGAAGAAGAAGGATGAGTACAACCCCAAGAACACCATCCCAACCGTGAAGCATGGAGGTGGAAACATCATTCTTTGGGGATGCTTTTCTGCAAAGGGGACAGGATGACTGCACCGTATTAAGGGGAGGATGGATGGGGCTATGTATCGCGAGATCTTGGCCAACAACCTCCTTCCCTCAGTAAGAGCATTGAAGATGGGTCGTGGCTGGGTCTTCCAGCATGACAACGACCTGAAACACACAGCCAGGGCAACTAAGGAGTGGCTCCGTAAGAAGCATCTCAAGGTCCTGGAGTGGCCTAGCCAGTCTCCAGACCTGAACCCAATAGAAAATCTTTGGAGGGAGCTGAAAGTCCGTATTGCCCAGCGACAGCCCCGAAACCTGAAGGATCTGGAGAAGGTCTGTATGGAGGAGTGGGCCAAAATCCCTGCTGCAGTGTGTGTAAACCTGGTCAAGAACTACAGGAAACGTATGATCTCTGTAATTGCAAACAAAGGTTTCTGTACCAAAGATTAAGTTCTGCTTTTCTGATGTATCAAATACTTATGTCATGCAATAAAATGCAAATTAATTACTTAAAAATCATACAATGTGATTTTCTGGATTTTTGTTTTAGATTCCTTCTCTCACAGTTGAAGAGTACCTATGATAAAAATTACAGACTTCTACATGCTTTGTAAGTGGGCAAACCTGCAAAATCGGCAGTGTATAAAATACTTGTTCTCCCCACTGTAAAGCTTTTGCAACATTATAAATGTCTATACTGTCACTTGATCAATTTAACGCATCCTTGCTGAATATGTCACGGTAGGGTACAATAGAAAGGAGCGAAGACTCAATTCCAGGAGGATATGATGATTTATTAAATAAACTAAAACAAAACCAAACTTAACTAGGACAAAACACAAGGGTCAGGAACATGAAGCAGGGCAGGGAACAGGAGACAACGATCCAGCACAGGACTGCAAACACAAGGAGAATAAACAGGGAACAAACAAAGCAGGTGATTAGGGAGAACAGGTGGGGCAAATTAATCAATAATCAGGTAACAAGAGGGGCGGGGTCCAGACAATAGACATGAGAGCACATGGCACAAGGAACACTTGACAAGCCATGTGCTCACACAAAGACAAGACCAAACCGGGAGTGTCAGAGTTCTGTCACAAAACCAAGAATATGCTAAACAGAAGTGACAGAACCCTGACAGAATAAATGTATTAATTTCTTTAAGTTCTTTCCCAAAAAAAAAAAAAAAAATTCTTACCGACCCAAAACTTTTGAACGGTAGTACAATGTTACAAAAGCTTTAAAATTTTAAAATGTAATTTATTCCTGTGATTCAAAGCTGAATTTTGAGCATCACTACTCCAGTCTTCAGTGTCACATGATCCTACAGAAATCATTCTAATATGATGATTTGCTGCTCAAGAAACATTTATGATTATTATCAATGTTGAAAGCAGTTGTGTAAAACATTTTTTTTGGGATTCTTTGATGAATAGGAAGTTCAAAAGAACAGTATTTATCTGAAATAGAAAGCTTTTGTAACATTATACTACCATTCAAAAGTTTTGGGTTGGTAAGAATTTATTATTTTTTTTAAACTTAAAGAAATGAATACATTTATTCAGCAAGGATGCATTAAATTGATCAAGTGACAGTATAGACATTTATAATGTTGCAAAAGCTTTATATTTCAGATAAATGCTGTTCTTTTGAACTTTCTATCCATTAAATAATCCTGAAAAAAAATTGTACACAACTGTTTTCAACATTGATAATAATAATAAATGTTTCTTGAGCAGCAAATCGGCATATTAGAATGATTTCTGAAGGATCATGGACTCTAAAGACTGGAGTAATGATGCTGAAAATTCAGCTTTGAATCACAGAAATAAATTGCATTTTAAAATATATTCAAATAGAAAAAAGTTATTTTAAATTGTAAAAATCTTTAACAATAATACTGTTTTTGCTGTATTTTGGATCAAACAAATGCAGCCTTGATGAGCAGAAGAGACTTATTTCAAAAACATTGAAAATAGTACAGTTTCCAAACTTTTGACTGGTAGTGTATAAAATATGCAAATATGCAAAAATATGCTATGAAGAGCATTTAGTCTGTGCCTGTAAAGTACAAATAAGGAACAAATATAAAAATGTATGTGTGTGTGTGTGTGTGTGTGTGTGTGTTTTGTGATTTATGAGGACACAAATTTGTATAATGACACAGGTATTATACTGGTATTACGACGTAAACATGAAATATGAGGACATTTCATATGTCCTCATATTTAAAATAGCTTAAAAAACATACTAAACAATGTTTTATTAAAAATGTAAAAATGCAGAATGTTTCCTGTGATGGGTAGGTTTAGGGGTAGGGGTAGTGTAGGGGGATACAATGTACAGTTTGTACAGTATAAAAACCATTACGCCTATGGAATGTCCTCACTTAGATAGCAAAACAAACCTGTGTGTGTGTGGTTAAGACATTGTATGTTTCATGCTCGTGTTGTGTTTGTTCTTGATTTTTTCTTTGTTCATAATTGCTTCTCACCAGCACAATTCTTGCAGATGACCACACACAGGTTGATGGAGGCCCATTCTGGCTCAGGGGCCTGACAATCGGCACACTTCCTGTTGGACTTGCTGAACCAAACCTTCTCCAGCACCTCGTAATTGCACAACGTTTCTACGATGGACTCCTGAACTGCCTCTATCCATTCCTCTCGCTCACGTTCCGACTCCACTGTGAAACTGACACAAATGATACAAAACTCTTACATATATCAGGCTGATTACACATTCAGTATTACAGTACATGATTTAAGATGGGACTCAAATATGGGGAGTCTGTGTGAGTGTGTAAACAAAATGTTATGATAAATATAAAACAGAACATTTATAATATAATTTAATATAATATAATATAATTTATAATTTATAATAGTTTTATTATTAAAAACAAACAAACAAATGTAAAACTAGACACAAATCCAAATCCTATACTTGTTAAATTTCATCCTGACCTAAAACCCAACAATTTGAGTCTCACTGGACAAGGTCACAGGTCAAGTAGCAGACAAATAACAATGGCGAACAGCACTTTTTAAATGTTCATTATTGCATTATGATTGGCAGTGATGAGACAGTGCAGCCTAATTGTAAAAACCAGTAATAGCTCTGAATCTGCTTTCCATTTCCATTATGACCCCCTCTGCGGCCATTATTTTAAATGAGCACAGAGACCTTGATATGCCATTTCTGAGAAAAATTCCAATTATTTGGCCGACAACTAATACTAAATAGTCGGCCAGCCTCACATCGCTCAACGTTTAGAACGCAACTACAAACAGATCAATATCCTGCCCTGTCCACAAAAACAAAGATAAAAGATAAAGAGGAAAAATCTTTAACAGTGCGCACCAGCCAAAGAAAGAGAGCGATAGCTTTTCATTGTTTGTTGCTGTTATTGTTGTGTCTTTTTTTTTTGCCAGGGAACTGCATCAGCCATAAAAGGATCATTAAAAAACAAACACAAAAACAGCTCATCGATTAGGCCTCCGCAAATGGCTGCTTTGTTGGAAAGATCAGCTTGCGTGGGGTCACAGGTGAGCGATGCCAGTACTGTACAGCTGTTATAACAGAGCTGATGTTTATAAAGACAAAAAAAAAGAACAAGAGAGGAACAAAAAACAGATCAATAATGAGTGTGCTTCAGATGGATAGTATCAGAGCGGCAGGACAGTCATAATGAGAGAGTGGCTGTTAGAAAATAACACAGCAGGCAACAAACACTGAAAAAATGATACTAAAAAGGCTCAAAGAGGAGTAATCAACGAAGTTTCCTCTGCCTTTAATACATCTCACACTGCCCACCTATGCAAGCACTCAATTTCATTATACACAGGCAAAAAGTTTCGGTCTGACACTAATCTTTTTGCTAACTTTCACTGTTTAATCCATATTTTATTTTGGTTCATGCGATCACTTATACTAAGGAGTAAGAACGCTCTTATGAACCACGGCAAAAGTTTCACCTCTCCTGGAGAAATGTTACAAACTAGATTTTGGGAGGAGTTATGTAACAGAACTATAATAGTATTTAGAAAAGTTTCTGTTTACTTACTGTGGGTTCAGCTAAAACAATTCAGGTACAATGCCTGATACATTTGTGAGAAAAGTTTATGAATACTTTTTAAAAGCTATGAATACATTCCAGGATTATAGATTTCTGCAGGAATGGCGCAAAAATCTCTGTTTTGGGATATGATTAATAAGCTATAGACATTTCTCACAATCATGGCTGTGATTTAAAAAGTAAATAAATATCCAAACAATAAAGTCAGCAAGAAACGAAAGTTGCGATTGTCTTTTCTTACCTATTGTGACGTATATATCCGAGTGAAACAGCTTCTTGAACAAGAAAAAAAAAATGTATGGTGGGACTTGATTTTCTCCATCGAGAATTGATTGGATCAGTGTGGTTTGCTATAGATGCATTAGAGCCCGTCCCCTTTTTCAGCGGCATTGGTTACGGAAGTATTTTTCAATTAATTTCTCACATAGGGATTTAAAAAAATTATTTGATAAAGTGTTATAAGCCATGTACCAAACTAACCAGCTACGAGGTGAATCATAACATACGAGACGAGACGAGACGAGACAAGAAGAGACGAGACGAGACGAGAGGAGAGGAGAGGAGAGGAGAGGAGAGGAGAGGAGAGGAGAGGAGAGGAGAGGAGAGGAGAGGAGAGGAGAGGAGAGAAGAGAAGAGAAGAGAAGAGAAGAGAAGAGAAGAGAAGAGAAGAGAAGAGACGAGACGAGACGAGACGAGACGAGACGAGACGAGACAAGACGAGACAAGCTAAATGCTATTTATCAGTAGACCCAATATTAAAGAACTAATAATCAATCAAGTTGAAAAATGTGAATATCAGTAGCCGATCCACTTGAATTCTAACTGTTTTAGATGATGGCCATGTTAAATGTTTTTTCTCAATTTTTTGATCATCTGCTGTATTAGAATTCACTGGGGATTTCTAATCCCCAAGCCTAATACTGGGGACTTTATAATATCATACAGCTTCCAGCATAGCTAAACTTTAGCATGAGATTTTGGGGTGAATGCAGCATTTTGTATAATTTCATATTCTTTCTATGTTGTTTGAGGACTCTTCAGCATGTTCTTGAATTTAAGATTGTAGGACGCCCACTCCAAGGTAATGTAGAAATGGTTTCGTCCAAAAGTAAACTGCCTGATTCTGGACTATAGGGACCTAAATCATCGTTTCATAATTCTTCCAAGACTTATGTGATTCAACAACTCTTTATCCAAGTTTCTCTGAAATTTCTTTTGATCCACCCATATTGTACTTCAACACAATCCAGTTGTGAAGAGCAGATCAACAAAAGTTTTTAAATGGCAGGATAGGTCAATCCCACACTTAAACAGTTGGCACAATATAACTATGCTTCAAATTGTGAGTTGCCTTGCTATTTAATGTCTACATAGGCAACTCTGTTAATGCTCATTCAAAAATAGCACTCCTCATCAAACTAATGCTCGCAGTTGATTCCAACATCATCTGACATGAACACTGCTATGCTAATGGCTAAATATTAATATATACACAACATTGACATACACACCATTGAAACAAGCCTATATACTCTATGATACAGCACATGCAACTATGCAATTGCAGTGTAATGAGCATCTCTGAACTCATAATCTGAAGGCCTTTGTGTAAATAAATGTATATTTACACTAAGAACACTTAATCCTCCAAGTCTAACCTTGAGTGAAACTTTGATGTCTTTTTTTTTAAGCATTAAAATGGTATTAAGGAATATAAGATATTAAGGAAGAGGTAGAGGCTTAACTCTGTTTGAAGGACTTCTTGAATCTGTTTAAAACAACATCTACTGGTCAATTTATGCTAATATTTTATTTTGTTAAGAGATTTTCTTACTCTCTGGCCATATGCTAATACAGTATATAATAATTTAGTAGTTTACCAGAAGGACTTGAAAGGTGTAGTGATCTCAAATCCTTTCCTCTCAACCGGTTTCACACATGCAGCCGTCAGGTCCACCGCAGCAATGGCCAGCCCTGTTATAAAATCCTGTGAAGAACCAGCATAAACATCAAAATAAGATCTTTATAAAACACATTTTTCAAATTCACATATATCATCAGTAACAAAAATAAAGAATAGTAGTGTAAGGGCGTTTTCACACCTGGCTCGTTTGGAGCATTTGTTTCGGAACCTGATGCGTTTTTCCCTTAGTTCGGTTCGTTTAGGCATATGTGAACACGGCAATCTCGCAAGGATCCGCACCAAAATAATCAGTCCGAGATCGCCTGAACAAGGTGGTCTAAGCCCCAACTGACCAACAAACCAGGATGTATCACAATACATGATGGGCAATTACATACATTGCATGAAAAGCAGTAGTGTTTGTTTTGCTAATGCCTCTTCACTATCCATCCTGACTGCTATGAGCTAAATCCTGGAACATAAACAGTTGCACGCTGACCAATGAGAGGAGAGTTTTCTCGCACTTGACTCGTATTAACTAATTTTGGTCCATTTTGATATGTTGCCTTGTGAAAGCAAACCGAACCAAGAAGAAATCGCAAAATAGTAACAAATTTAATCCTTGTTTCGGAACAAAGCAAACAATCTACAGGTGTGAAAACACCCTAAATGAAGCAGTTCAGTCACTGCTATATGAACAATGACATATTCACAGTCAGACATTCTGTGCATCTGTTTAGAACATTGTAGCTGGAATTGAATAAGGAAAATAAAAAAATGTACTATAAAATGCAAGGAAACTGTTGTGTGAAAAGGGTCAAAGAGAGCACAGAACAGACACAGAGCTCACTGGAGGATGAATAGCTGCTGATCTATTGATCAGAGTCTGAATGAGTTTATCTTACACAAGAACAAGCAAGAAATACACAACAAACTTTCTTTACAGACGTTACCAAATGCTTCAAGGATAGCAGCAATGTGAAAACCTCAAGGGGACAAGAAAAAAGGAGATGAAAACAGTCAAAGGCTACTGTATTGACCCTCTCCAGACATTATTTATGCAAGTATTAAGTGTATAATAATAAATAATAATGTATTATTATTATTATTATTTCAGTCCAGTTATTAAAGTCCTAAGCCACTTCAAGACATGACACGAAAAAAAATTTTTTTAAAGCTTATTTAATTAATATTTAAAAAAAAAAAAAAAAACCTTTTGTTAAAGTTTTGTAAGATTAAAGGCCCATTCACACCAAGGATGATAACTGTAATGATAACGATTATTATAAAGGTATAGTTCTAAAAATAGTTCTAATTATAAAATAAAGTCCACACCACAACTATAATGAAAATAGCACAGGGAAACAATATCATTGGAATCACTTTCAGGAAAAAAAATTTTTCCAGCTGATGAATGATAAAAACAATCAGAATCCATCCTGCTTTAAATAGCTTAAGCATTTAAAGCAACAGACGACAAACCTGCAGCGCGCTTAGAAAAAACAGAGTTTTTTCATTGTTTGTTGGTATAGATGCTAATATAGTTATGGTTATAGTTATCTATTCTTGGTGTGAACGGGCCATAAAGGCCCACTGAAGTGCCTTGAAACATGCCGCATTATTCAATTTATTGACATAATTTCCACTGAAACAGAAAGACAGGGCGGGACATGTCGATTAGCTCCTCCCCTTTTTAAAAATAGCCAATAGCGCTTCATTTATATCACAGCTCAGCCAGAAGCTGTTGAGCTCGGTAAAGCCGCAGTTTCCTCCTAATCTCTAAGCATTTCTCTTCCATATCACTTTAAAATATAGCATTCGGTGCAGAATTCAAATGGATCCGATACTGACTAGCGCATATGATCCGCTCTGTGCTCTCGTGTCTCTGGACCGGAGAAGACTTGTGTGCGCGCTGCGGCAGTGACACTAGCGTCAAACCAGACTTCATTCGCCCCAATGGAAAGCATATTTGCACTGTCTGAATCGCTCCCTATCCCCTATATAGTGCACTATGTGCCATTCACCATGTAGAAAATAGTAAATATGTGAACAAGTGACTGATTTTAGCCATTTCAGTGTCTATTTGTTATGTAGGGGGCGCGACACTTTAGATTCTAGAGAGCATTTGATTGGACATAAAATATGATGAGAAGCTGAAGTGCAGTGAGATATCATCAAAATTATTGATCCATATTGGCGGAAGTGTGAGAGACTGTAAGTTTTGAATCCTTATATCTTTTAAAAGCAAATTTTTTCATTGTTTTGGAGCACACTAGCTTATAGATAACAGGAAGGCTAACATATTCATACTAAAAGACAAAAAACTTCAATTTTGATATCATGGGGACTTTAAGACATGTTGATCTAGCTTTCTTTGGGTTTTTACAGGGGACCCGTTTAAGTGAGCCAAGCCAAATAGCAACTTGACAGCTGTGTGGAAGAGATCAACGTTTGGCATTTGATAATGACTTCTTTTGTGTTTTGAGTGTCATGAGAGCCAGTAGATAGTTTTCACTATAAAGCAAATGATCTGTGAAAGGTGAACTCGATTGGACTTACCAAATGTAGTTGTGAATATGTGATGCCACAGCATTTAAAAGACACAAACTTTTACTCACAAAAACTATGCAAATTGATTATCAAATAAAAAAAAAAAATTTTTGGAAGCATTCAAGGTCCATCTGGCTAAATAATCTGAGGGGGTTCAACAGGATGATTTTTTTAAAGTAAAGGCCCTTTCACACCAAGAACAATAAGACTTCTTCTTTTGATAAGAATTGAAGATTTTTGAAATATGACTTCTAGATACAGTGCATCCGGAAAGTATCCACAGCCCTTCACTTTTTCCACATTTTGTTACGTTACAACATTATTCCAAAATGGATTCAATTCATTATTTTCCTCAAAATTCTACAAACAATACCCCAAAATGACAACATGAAAGAAGTTTGTTTGAAATCTTTGCAAAATTATTAAAAATAAAAAAACGGAAAAAAAAAAATGTACATAAGTATTCACAGCCTTTGCCATGACACTCAAAATTGAGCTCAAATGCATCCTGTTTCCACTGATCATCCTTGAGATGTTTCTACAACTTGATTGGAGTCCACCTGTGGTAAATTCAGTTGATTGGACATGATTTAGAAAGGCACACACCTGTCTATATAAGGTCCCACAGTTAACAGTGCATGTCAGAGCACAAACCAAGCCATGAAGTCTAAGGAATTGTCTGTAGACCTCCGAGACAGGATTGTATCGAGGCACAGATCTGGGGAAGGGTACAGAAACATTTCTGCAGCACTGAAGGTCCCAATGAGCAGTGGCCTCCATCATCCGTAAACGGAAGAAGTTTGGAACCACCAGGACTCCTCCTAGAGCTGGGATGTTTTTCAGAGGCAGGAACTGGGAGACTAGTCAGGATTGAGGGAAAGATGAATGCAGCAATATACAGAGACATTCCTGATGAAAACCTGCCCCAGAGCACTCTGGACCTTAGACTGGGGCGAAGGTTCATCTTCCAACAGGACAGCAACCCTAACAGCCAAGATAGCAAAGGAGTGGCTACGGGATAACTCTGTGAATGTCCTTGAGTGGCCCAGCCAAACCCCAGACTTGAAGCCGATTGAACATCTCTGGAGAGATCTGAAAATGGCTGTGCACCGACGCTTCCCATCCAACCTGATGGAGCTTGAGAGGTCCTGCAAAGAAGAATGGGAGAAACTGCCCAAGCATTAGATGTGTGCCAAGCTTGTAGCATCATACTCAAAAAGACTTGAGGCTGTAATTGGTGCCAAAGGTGCTTCAACAAAGTATTGAGCAAAGGCTGTGAATACTTATGTACATGTAATTTTGTTTGTTGTTTATTTTTAATAAATTTGCAAAGATTTCAAACAAACTTCTTTCATGTTGTCATTATGGGGTGTTGTTTGTAGAATTTTGTGGAAAATAATGAATTTAATCCATTTTGGAATAAGGCTGTAACATAACAAAATGTGGAAAAAGTGAAGCGCTGTGAATACTTTTGCGGATGCACTGTAGAAATGAATGAACTTCTGACTGCATCATGAGTTGAGTGCATTAAAATCTTTGATGAGAGAGTCTACCATCTCTGTCACATGTAATTAAAAGGAAAACTCCCTCAGAGAGACTCAAAAGTATAGTGGCACATGCCTAACCTAGCAAGAGAGAGTCCGGTGTGAACAGGTGTGAATAAAGTTAGAGGTAAAGAAAGAGAGAGATACTTACATACTGATGAACAGAAGAGCTTATAACCGCAGTGAGGTCATGACCAGAGAACGACTTCACAAATGCAGTTCCTATTGAACGGACAAATTACTCAAAATAGCTTGTTTGCACTGCAGTCACATGGTTCTGATGACGCGCGAAATTCAGATGAGGGCAAGTGAAAACCAGAATGGACAAGATGGAGGAAAGTCCGTACTGTGCTGGTTTAGTAAGCTATAAACAGAAAATCACAACATATGTTGGACGTGATGCTTATGTTAAGAAGAGGAGCGATTTTTCTACTGAATTGGAAGACTTGCCTGCCATCGAGGCGGTAGATATAGAGAATGTGAAGCTGCCGTCACACCGTGTTGAGTTCTAGTCTGGTTTGTTCATATCGCGCTGACTTTCTGCTATTGAGTTTAGGGCAGTATTTTGATTTTCTGTCATGATTGTGAAAAATGATGCTATTGTAGGTCATCCATACTGCATCGAGAATTGCCACAGGAACTCACATCATCAGGAGAAAACTGGACAATGTAATACGCTTTTCCACCTTTTCTACGTGTAAAAACACTAAGGGAAGCAGGTTGAGGAGGTGAAGGGAAGACGCCGGATAGCAAATCTAGTAATGTCACTGATTAAACCCACTGCCTGTCACTGAATAAAATAATCACATTGCTGAGTGTTTTTGAAAGTTCTGTATTTTGTTTGGTTTATTAACATTACATTTACAAGCATGACTCTCACTCGATATTTCATAGCGCTTCAATTTTTCCACATTTTGTTATGTTACAGCCTTATTCCAAAATGGATTAAATTCATTATTTTCCTCAAAATTCTACACACAATACCCCATAATGACAACATGAAAGAAGTTTGTTTGAAATCTTTACAAATTTATTAAAAATAAAAAAGGGGAAAAAAAAAAAATGTACATAAGTATTCACAGCCTTTGCTCAATACTTTGTTGAAGCACCTTTGGCACCAATTACAGCTTCAAGTCTTTTTGAGCTTGGCACACCTATTTTTGGCCAGTTTCTCCTATTCTTCTTTGCAGGACCTCTCAAGCTTCATCAGGTTGGATGGGGAGTGTCGGTGCGCAGCCATTTTCAGATCTCTCCAGAGATGTTCAATCAGGTTCAAGTCTGGGCTCTGGCTGGGCCACTCAAGGTCAAGGACATTCACAGATTTGTCCCGCAGCCACTCCTTTGTTATCTTGGCTGTGTGCTTAGGGCCGTTGTCCTGTTGGAAGATGAACCTTCGCGCCAGTCTGAGGTCCAGAGCGCTCTGGAGCAGGTTTTCATCAAGGATGTCTCTGTACATTGCTGCATTCATCTTTCCCTCTATCCTGACTAGTCTCCCAGTTCCTGCCACTGAAAAACATCCCCACACCATGATGCTGCCACCACCATGCTTCACTGTAGGGATGGTATTGGCCAGGTGATGAGCGGTGCCTGGTTTCCTCCAGACATGACGCTTGCCATTCAGGCCAAAGAGTTCAATCTTTGTTTCATCAAACCAGAGAATTTTGTTTCTCATGGTCTGAGAGTCCTTCAGGTGCCTTTTGGCAAACTCCAGGTGGGCCTTTTACTGAGGAGTGGCTTCCATCTAGCCACTCATACAGGCCATACAGGCCTAATTGGTGGAGTGCTGCAGAGATGGTTGTTCTTCTGGAAGGTTGTCCTCTCTCCACAGAGAAACACTTGAGCTCTGTCAGAGTGACCATCGGGTTCTTGGTCACCTCCCTGATTAAGGCCCTTCTCCCCTGATAGCTCAGTTTGGCCGGGCAGCCAGCTCTAGGAAGAGTCCTGGTGGTTCCAAACTTCTTCCATTTACGGATGATGAACAATGTTTTCACAGTAACCAGATCAACATTGTAAACGGAATTCTATATTTAACCAAGTCAAAAACAAAAAGGTAAGCAGGTATCCGTATTAAGTTCAGTATAAGCAGACACAAAACGCCACTAAAGGCGACAACTTTTGAAGTTAAAAGGTGATAAAAGTTAAAAAGAAAATTGCTTCCTGCTCTCCATCTGCATTTCGCGCCACAGCAGTGACGTCATGTGCAAACAAGCTATACACTGAAAGGTCTTTTTTTTTTTGTTCAATTATTTTACAAAAACTTTTTTAACATTTCTTTCCGCAACATAAAAACAGCACGCGGTATTTTATTTCAGAACCCTAAGGCTCTGTTACAAAGCTAGTGAGATGCCTTGCTCATTGCAACACATGCAGCTGCCTTCTCAGGAAGCATTCTAAATAAAATAGAACAAGTGACATAAATTACCATTTGGAAACTTCTACATAGACAGAATCCAATCCAATACCAATCCAATATTATTTATAAAGCACATAATCAACAACATAGTTGACCACCATGATGTACAATGTAATAAAATAAAATAAAAAGCTATTACAAAAAGTCGAGTAGTTCAGCGACAATACCGCACACTCATACCTGATCAAAAGCCAATGTAAAAAAATGTTTTTAACTGTTTCTTAAATTCATTCAGAGATGATACATAGACACACTACATAGACAGAAACTCTCACGCAAACCATTCAGAAGATTTGACAGCTTCGCAGCTGATGCAGAGAGTTTGGTATTTTAATAGTAAATTTTTTATTCGTTTTATCAATACTTTTTCAGTATTTAGACATATTATATTTTGTATGTATAGACAACACTTCATCTTTGTCTATGTTGGGTAGATTTTTTCCACTGACCTTATTGCAATAGGATTGCATTTTCTGTCAAGGATACATGTGATGAGGTCTTAGAATTTGGCCAAAAGAAGGTATCTAAAACTTTTCACAAATAGAATGGATTGCATATGGTGTTACAGGGGTTACATTGGGCCAGAACAGAGTTTTACCACCTTAGATTCAAAAAAAGAAAAAATGATTGACAGTTTGTTGGTAAATCCATCATGTGCGTATGTGCTCCAATTTTTCTTTGTTCCAGTCACGCAGTCTGAATATTGCATGGCCCTGGTTTAAAAACAGCATAACAAAACGGAACAAAGAACAGGGGTCTTGAGACGTTATTGTCAAAGCTGAACTACTTTTAACTTGATAGTGTTAAAATTGCAGAACTTGTGTCAAGAGCTGAATAGCGAACACCCAAATTGCAAGACTCAATTTAATAACCAAAAAAGTCCATCTGATGCAGGTGTCTAGACAAAACAATAAAAAAATCAGCTCAGACGGACTGTGCCTGTGTTTCTTAATCTATTTTTAACTATTTTTGCTCAGCTAGTAAAGACATCTCAGTGCGTATAGCACAAACTATTTGATTGCAGATACGTGTGAATTCAGTTTTCCAGTATTCTTCATTCCAGTAAAATTACAACAGTAAATGCAAATATGTCAGGCTTCTGTCACTTCGGTATGGTTTATTCTTAGTTTGGTGACAGAGCCCTGACAGTCCTACTGTCTTGTCATTGTTAGCGTGCAGTTCCGAGTTCGCTTGGGCCATGTGCTCTTTCGTCCGGGTGATGCATTGTATGTGCAAAGCGTGGTGTTCAGATCCCAACACTTATAGGGTGTGTCTCAATCAGCTCCCTAGTTCAGTAGTCAGGGCACTGATCAGGGAGTCGGCCATTTTAAGGGCTGTCTCAATAGTAGAATCCTTCCAGTGCACTGAAACGTTCGCTCCTTAAAAAGTCCCACAATGCACCGCAAAACCCAGGGTGCATCGATGCTCACTATGTTCCCTTAAAGGAAGTTCTGAAGCGCGAAACTTAAATCACATGAGACAACTCACTACACATAACGACCAATAACAACACGCAATATATGTTTTTAAAAATAGAAACCATTATTTTATTAAAGAATTTTTATATTGCAGCATAAACATACATCATTAGATAGGTAATGAACATAATATAGCTAACATTTATAATTTATTTAGATCTGAAATGTTGCACGTATATGTAACAAGCAAAGTATTTATCATAATGTACTTTAAATAACATTACAAGTAATGTCAGAAAGATATCAGCTTTGCTGTTGTTCATAAATAGCAGTAATGATGTTGTACAATGAGGACGTTGTCACATCACCGGAAATAGAGTCATCAATGTCCCAATGTGCAGTGAGCCAGCATCCTTTACTGTCCTTACCAGTGCCCGAATTCGTGTACACAATATACTGATTCACGAGCTCAGGAGCTAGAGAACTGATTGAGACGCACCCATAGTTTGTGCACATGCCTGCGTGTTCAGTTGTCTTAACTTGTTTGGGTGTCTAGTTCGGTTTCGGTTCAGTGTCGAGGTTCAGGTATTCATGCTCCATGTTTTGTCTCCTTGTGTTTTCACTTACGTGCCAGTTCGTGTCCAATGTATCTATTGTGTCCTGCCATACTGGTCTTATCGTGTCCAGCCCTGCTTTGCCCATTGCCGGTCTGTTTTTCCATTACGGGGTAGTTTTTGTTTGTTTTGTTTTATTTTATTATTAATAAAAAGCCCATTGTTTCCTTGCATCTGAGTCCTCGCCTCATCCCTTCCTGAAACCTGACAAAATTGATGCATCTCTAATAAACATAATGACAAACCTTATAAAAAACAAGCAAAACAGAAAATTGTAAACCCCTAACCTAACATACTTTTCAACAAAACATATTTTAGACCTACAGTCTCATTGGGAGCTCAGGCTAAAATTCTAGAATTTTCTCTGACATCTTCTAATTATCCTTTTAGACTTTAAACGTTAGTCATTAGAGACCCCGCAAAGTGCCATTCCAGCACCAATATGTTTGGTCTTTTTGTGTTCTTTGTTTTGGAGCAAATAGTTTAAGTAAGGAAATCAAAAATCGATGTAACACTAAACTGTAGTGGTATCACGTGATTTGGGCTTGCCTGTTAGGTTGACTTTCATTACCTTGGGGAAACATCATGGCCTGACCTCAGAAGAGAGAAGGGCAGCACACTTCATCCTCTCCAAGATGGGAAGGGGGAAAAACCAGCATCCTGGGCAGCTCGTTCATCATGTTAAATTAAATACTCCACTTCACTGAACATGAACCGAGCTACCCACCACCGCACCTTTTTTCTCTCTCTCTCTCTCCATCTCCTTCTCTCCATCTTGATACTCCTTTGTGTTTTCTTCATCCCTCAACAGTCACTGCTGTCTTCACCTCCCTCTGTTATCCCTCTGTTCTTGTCTCTCTGCCCAGTTCCTCCATTCCCTCTTTCCCTCACTCCTTTCCTTTTGCCCCATGCCATCTTTTCCTGCACTCCCTCCCGTTTATCTCACCACTTGTCGGAGTGATTGCCACGGAGGGGATTTAATGCAAAAACAATACAATCAATTTCCATTTTCACTGCTCTCTTTCTCTTTCTCCCTCCCGCATGCTAAATCGGCTGACGAAAAACAATTTCCTTGCAGAATGAAGACAAAGATGTTTGTTCGTGCTAATAAGGAAAATAATGAAAGACAAACAGAGATGATAAAGTGTGTGTGCCGCCTATTCACACAGAATAACCTTCTCTGCTTAATCTCATTTAAAACTGAGACCAATTGGGTATAGATCACATACATATGCATGCGAGGTGTCATGGCTTGCATTATATTGTAATAACTACACTCTCAGCATATGGAAGGAGCACAAAACACATGTCCTACACTTTTACATTTGTGAAAGTTTCAGTTCTTTCACTGCAATGAAAAAAACAGTATCTAATTATATCACAAAAAAGGGGGAATAAGAAAAAAGTAATTAAACTATTTAACAGAGGAATAAATAGTGTAATACAGGGAGTATTACAGAGTAAATAATAGAGTTTACGGATGGATGGATGGATGGATGGAAGGAACAGACAGAGATAGGTAGACAAACATACAGACTGGTCAAAGCAATGGCTTAGCACAGTAAAGATTGAAGATAGACTGATAGACAGACAGACAGGATAGATACCTGTAGACAGACAGATAGCCTAAAATTAAATTAGCTTGGTGAGCGCCAAGCGACCCCCAGGTTTGGAGAACCTGTACATGGTTGTTGAGCTGCAGCACTCATTTTGAACCCATGCACGCAGAAGCAGTATGAATCCAGATCAACATTTAACAAAGCCCCCCCCCTCCCCCTCCCACCCACCCACCCAAAAAAAAAAAAAGATATATAATTCTACCTGGTCTGTTTTACAGAGTCTGAAACTGGTTCCCATGAGACTGAGGTAAACTCTTCCTTTGAGGCCACGCAGCTCGACGTAGCCACTCTTGTTTGTGTTATTTTTGCGAGGCTGATGGGAAATGGAGGACTGGAAGCTCACTGCAGACTGGAGAACCTCTAGCCAATCCTGACGTTCTCCTTAGAGGGAAGACAGAAGATGGAGGGAGGTAAGAAGTGGTGTGTGTGCCTGTGGAGGAAAGCTGCATTCTGTTTGATGTATGTTAGTGAATGCACAGGTATGCATGCGTGTGTGTGGAGATGCCGTGCCATGGGAATAAAAGGGAAGGAAAAAGTGTCTAATATTATTGTTATACTTTATAAACTTTTAAATCTGCAAACAAAGCAGGTATGCAAAAGCCCCTGTGTCTCATTGTATTGTGTCTGCCTCTGTGTTTGTGTTTGTGTGTGCGTGTGCGTGTGAGATGGGGGAAGGAAGCCTGAGAGGGTTCTCTTGTGCTGTGTTTAAATAGGGCTACAGGGGCTTGCACAAATTCGTTGCAAGCACACACACTAGCCAAAAAACATTAACAGCTGGATACTCTTATCCTCTGCAGGTCTACAGCACCTGCCACATCCAGAGAGTGAGAGGGTAAGAGAAAGAGAGAGAGCAGGATATTATTTCAATAAAAGTGAGTGTTTCTGCGTACAATGTCTTTTGGACAAGGCTCAAATTGTGCTTGTAGTCAGCAAAGCAGTTTTAGGCGCAATGTAAGTGTTAGTGCATCAGATATATAGCCATCTTTAACTTAAGGTCAGTTCTATTTTATGTCTAACAATGTCCACTTCATCTTATTCTACTAACTCAACTTTGGTCCCCATTTGTGTTATTACTAGGGCTGTCAATTGATTACATTTTTAATTGTGATTGATGTCAAAATTATTTGTTAACTGATTGTATTAATTTTTAAGGAACAATGTTTGATTCAGTAATGACACTCATATAGTGGGGAGAACAAGTATTTGATACACTGCCGATTTTGCAGGTTTTCCTACTTACAAATCATGTAGAGGTCTGTAATTTTTATCATAGGTACACTTCAACTGTGAGAGACGGAATCTAAAACAATAATCCAGAAAATCACATGATTTTTAAATAATTAATTTGCATTTTATATATATTATTTAAGTATTTTATCACCTACCAACCAGTAAGAATTCCAGCTCTCACAGACCTGTTAGTTTTTCTTTAAGAAGCCCTCCTGTTCTCCACTCATTACCTGTATTAACTGCACCTGTTTGAACTCGTTACCTGTATAAAAGACACCTGTCCACACACTCAATCAAACAGACTCCAACCTCTCCACAATGGCCAAGACAGAGAGCTGTGTAAGGACATCAGGGATAAAATTGTAGACCTGCACAAGGCTGGGATGGGCTACAGGACAATAGGCAAGCAGCTTGGTGAGAAGGCAACAACTGTTGGCGCAATTATTAGAAAATGGAAGAAGTTCAAGATGATGGTCAATCTCCCTCGGTCTGGGGCACCATGCAAGATCTCACCTCGTGGGGCATCAATGATCATGAGGAAGGTGAGGGATCAGCCCAGAACTACACGCCAGGACCTGGTCAATGACCTGAAGAGAGCTGGGACCACAGTCTCAAAGAAAACCATTAGTAACACACTACGCCGTCATGGATTAAAATCCTGCAGCGCATGCAAGGTCCCCCTGCTCAAGCCAGCGCATGTCCAGGCCCGTCTGAAGTTTGCCAATGACCATCTGGATGATCCAGAGGAGGAATTGGAGAAGGTCATGTGGTCTGATGAGACAAAAATAGAGCTTTTTGGTCTAAACTCCACTCGCCGTGTTTGGAGGAAGAAGAAGGATGAGTACAACCCCAAGAACACCATCCCAACCGTGAAGCATGGAGGTGGAAACATCATTCTTTGGGGATGCTTTTCTGCAAAGGGGACAGGACGACTGCACCATATTGAGGGGAGGATGGATGGGGCCATGTATCGTGAGATCTTGGCCAACAACCTCCTTCCCTCAGTAAGAGCATTGAAGATGGGTCGTGGCTGGGTCTTCCAGCATGACAACGACCTGAAACACACAGCCAGGGCAACTAAGGAGTGGCTCCATAAGAAGCATCTCAAGGTCCTGGAGTGGCCTAGCCAGTCTCCAGACCTGAACCCAATAGAAAATCTTTGGAGGGAGCTGAAAGTCCGTATTGCCCAGCGACAGCCCCGAAACCTGAAGTATCTGGAGAAGGTCTGTATGGAGGAGTGGGCCAAAATCCCTGCTGCAGTGTGTGCAAACCTGGTCAAGAACTACTGGAAACGTATGATCTCTGTAATTGCAAACAAAGGTTTCTGTACCAAATATTAAGTTCTGCTTTTCTGATGTATCAAATACTTATGTCATGCAATAAAATGCAAATTAATTACTTAAAAATCATACAATGTGATTTTCTGAATTTTTGAAGATTCCGTCACTCACAGTTTAAGAGTACCTATGATAAAAATTACAGACTTCTATATGCTTTGTAAATGGGCAAACCTGCAAAATCGGCAGTGTATCAAATACTTGTTCTCCCCACTGTATGTGCATATCTGCATATGTATAAACTAAAGTCCCCTGAGAGAGGTAAATTTTGGCAATATTGCTCTTTACTCGCCTCACTCACACATCTCAATCTGCATTCCTCACATTGCACAAGAAAAGAAAGACTGAAATACAAACCTGCAATAATGAAAAAAATATATACAACAGCTTTCCCCACACTTTATGGTCTTACATGTGTAAAGTGGTTTTTGCCAGACTGCTGTCAGCGAGTTTTACTCTTAGGCGATAATTAAATAACACCTAAGAGTGTAAATAACTATACTTTTGTTAAACATTCCACCTGGGATTGATTTATGAATATGATTTAATCCATTACAAACATTTTCTCCATTTATTGATAAACGTCAGCTAGAAGGCTGTGTGTGTATGTATATCAAGGTCAAAGTTTGGCTGGATAAACGCTTTGCTTTTTAACATTCTATTCATTGTAACGATAGATCCACTGGAGGCAAGTTGCAAAACCCAAGTGCAGTTTATTTGACAGCGTGAACAGATACAAAACAGACGATGACTTGAACAGACTTGACTTGAATAAACACTCACCAACAGCGGGTTACATCAAACAATACTCGACAAGGACCAAGTCAAACATGAGGGCTTAAATACACAGACTAATGACAAGACAAGGGACACCTGTGAACAATCATCAAGACAAAGAACCAATGACAGAACTGAACTAAGAACCCACAAGACTAAATGAACCAATGACAACATGACACAAGATCACATGAGGGCACAATGGAATCACATGACAAACCAGGAAACAAGACAATGGGAAAACAAGATAAGAACATGAAACAGAACCGACACACTAGACATTACAGATCCCCCCCTCTAAGGGCGGCTCCCGACGCCCAACAGAACCAACACAAAACATACAAGAGTCCAGGAGGGTGGTGGAGCGGAGGAGGTCTTGGGGGAGGGATGGTGGACCAGGCCCATGCAGGGGAACAGGACAAGGACCCTGGCATGGCATAGATGGGCCTGGGAGCGTGGGCGGACCTGGCCCGCGGAGCATGGGCGGACCTGGGCCGTGGACCGTGGAGCCATGGCGGCTCGGGCAGTTCATGGGACCATGGCGGCTCGGGCAGTTCATGGAACCATGGCGGCGCAGACAGGTCATGGGACCATGGCGCCGCAGACAGGTCATGGGACCATGGCGGTGCAGACAGTTCAGGAGGCCACAGAGGCGCAGCCTTCGTGGCCTTATCAAGGTACCCACTGCCCCCCCCCAAAAAAATTCTTGGGCGGAGCTATGGGGTCATGGCCTGGAGTGGATCTAGAAATCTGATCAGGAGACGGAGTCCCCTCTGGACTCTGGACTCTGGACGTGAGACGGAGTCCCCTCTGGACTCTGGACTCTGGACGTGAGACGGAGTCCCCTCTGGACTCTGGACTCTGGACGTGAGACGGAGTCCCCTCTGGACTCTGGACGTGAGACGGAGTCCCCTCTGGACTCTGGACGTGAGACGGAGTCCCCTCTGGACTCTGGACGTGAGACGGAGTCCCCTCTGGACTCTGGACTGTGGACGTGAGACGGAGTCCCCTCTGGACTCTGGACTGTGGACGTGAGACGGAGCCCCCTCTGGACTCTGGACTGTGGACGTGAGACGGAGCCCCCTCTGGACTCTGGACTGTGGACGTGAGACGGAGCCCCCTCTGGACTCTGGACTGTGGACGTGAGACGGAGCCCCCTCTGGACTCTGGACTGTGGACGTGAGACGGAGCCCCCTCTGGACTCTGGACTGTGGACGTGAGACGGAGCCCCCTCTGGACTCTGGACTGTGGACGTGAGACGGAGCCCCCTCTGGACTCTGGACTGTGGACGTGAGACGGAGCCCCCTCTGGACTCTGGACTCTGGACGTGAGACGGAGCCCCCTCTGGACTCTGGACTCTGGACGTGAGACGGAGCCCCCTCTGGACTCTGGACTCTGGACGTGAGACGGAGCCCCCTCTGGACTCTGGACTCTGGACGTGAGACGGAGCCCCCTCTGGACTCTGGACTCTGGACGTGAGACGGAGCCCCCTCTGGACTCTGGACTCTGGACGTGAGACGGAGCCCCATCTGGACTCTGGACGTGAGACGGAGCCCCATCTGGAATCTGGACCTGAGACGGAGCCCCCTCTGGAATCTGGACGTGAGACGGAGCCCCCTCTGGACTCTGGACGTGAGACGGAGCCCCCTCTGGACTCTGGACGTGAGACGGAGCCCCCTCTGGACTCTGGACGTGAGACGGAGCCCCCTCTGGACTCTGGACGTGAGACGGAGCCCCCTCTGGACTCTGGACGTGAGACGGAGCCCCCTCTGGACGCTGGTCAGGGGCTGGAGCCCTCTCTGGACGCTGGTCAGGGGCTGGAGCCGTCTCTGGACGCTGGTCAGGGGCTGGAGCCGTCTCTGGACGCTGGACGTGGACAGGAGACGTCACTGGACTCTGGACGTGGACAGGAGACGTCACTGGACTCTTGACGTGACTGGACTCTGGACGTGGACAGGCACTGTGGGACTGTGGGCCTCCTCGTCCACCAAACCCACAGTAAATGAGGAACCACTCAACAGCAGGGCATAGTCCATATATTGTGCCAGAGACCAAGGAATTTTTCCTCCAGGCAACCGTGAACAAATGGGCTCATTTAGCCCAAATCTAAAAATGTCCTTGAGGACATCATTAAAATCCATAGCATTGTCCACAAAATTCATCCACATAGTCCTCAATAGCACGATGGCCTTGACAGAGACTCAAGAGTTGAGTAACTGCTGGGTTCATTTAAAAAGGTAGAGTATTCTGTAACGATAGATCCACTGGAGGCAAGTTGCAGAACCCAAGTGCAGTTTATTTGACAGCATGAACAGATACAAAACAGACGATGACTTGAACCATGAACTTGAACCATGAACTTGAACCATGAACTTGAACCATGAACTTGAACCATGAACTTGAACCATGAACTTGAACCATGAACTTGAACCATGAACTTGAACCATGAACTTGAACCATGAACTTGAACCATGAACTTGAACCATGAACTTGAACCATGAACTTGAACCATGAACTTGAACCATGAACTTGAACCATGAACTTGAACAGACTCGAATAAACACTCACCAACAGCGGGTTACATCAAACAATACTCGACAAGGACCAAGGCAAACATGAGGGCTTAAATACACAGACTAATGACAAGACAAGGGACACCTGTGAACAATCATCAAGACAAAGAACCAATGACAGAACAGAACTAAGAACCCACAAGACTAAATGAACCAATGACAACATGACACAAGATCACATGAGGGCACAATGGAATCACATGACAAACCAGGAAACAAGACAATGGGAAAACAAGAACATGAAACATGAACATGAAACAGAACCAACACACTAGACATTACATTCATCAAATAATCCTGAAAAAAATTTATCACCATTTCCAAAAAAATATTAAGCAGCACAACTGTTTTCAACACTGATTCCATGAATAGGAACTTTAAGTCGCCAGAATCGAGTTCTCTTTCACGCTTGAATGAACAATAACACACACGATTATGCCAAAATGTCAGTTTTGACGAGTATCCTTTTATGAGCAGTCTTAAATGAGTTAAATTTCGTCTTAAATGAAAGTAAAGAGTTGTGAGAAAATGTGCAGCAGCGGCAGGTGTTAAAGTGACAGCCGCCACTAATGCTGTCTGTCATTAATGTTAATCAAAGAACAAAGGTACCAGAGAAACTGCTTTTGACTAAAGAACTTTTGAAGATTTAATAAGGATTAATCTATATTTAATTTATAATTTGTGCAGTCCAGACTGTTTGATATCTTTATTCAATTTCTGTATATTTCCTACCTGTTAGAGAGGTAGTAAGGGCACAGTTACATATGACATTATGGCATTTATTATGGGTTTATGTGATTAATGTTTAAAATTGGGGGGGTTAATGTTTAAAATTGTATTAGTATCAGTGATACTGGCCTTCATTCATAAAAACATGGCATTAAACAAGTATTTATACTGTCTTTATGTTGTTTCTACATTAAATTGGAGATTAACTGTGAAATTATTACATTATAAAATATATTAAAAATGTATAAAAACTTTTTAAATAATTTTTTTAATTTTATTTTTCATTTTATTTATTTAATTAATCTAATTAATTTTTTTAATCGATTGACAGCACTAATTTATAATCAAATAAATGCAACCTTGGGGAGAATAAAAGAGTTCTTTCAAAAGCATTAAATAAATCTTACCAACCCCAACTGTTTTAAACAGTAGTGTAGAAATCGCGATAACACTTTAGTTTAAGGTCAAATTCTCACTATTAACTAGTTAGGATTGGCTGTTTATTAGTACTTATAAAGCACATATACACTGCTGATCGCTTGGATCCTGATCGATTGCTCCTGTCTGCCTCGCTGCTGAGTGTTTCACGTCTGTAGCAGCTTTGCTTTTGAATCTCTATTTGATATCATTCCTTGTTGTTTATAGTGCTAAATATAACTTACTCATCACCATATATTGTCGAATATTGCCTATCACATTAAAATCTGACATTGCTAGCTTTTAATCTAAATCACTATCACAACGCGTTAGCATTTCGCTAGCCTGTTAGCCTGCCATCCGTGCATCCGGGTCTCCTGTTTTTCTCTCTCGCGCCTTTTTACGAGTCCATCAAACAACTCTGGTGAGCTGGATTAGTCAACAAACATGGTAAGCCATGTCATCTTCTCCTGTTATTGTCACTTGCACTGCCTTTAACATGTTTAGCATAGCCTTCTCTGTCAGCGGGGAGGATTACACATGTGATAAATGTAGGGAGATAGTCAGGCTGACGGAGAAGATTTTAGAATTAGAGACACGCATCCAAACTTTAATTGAGGATAGTGAGAATGTAAGATCTTTAGACACTGCTTTGGATGCGACTAACTTAGTGAACTCTGTACATTGTTCGGTTCCGGCAGCAGAGCTCGAGCAGCCGGGCAACTGGGTGACTGTGAGACGGCATAGTCGCGGATCAAAACACCATTCTTCCATTCCGATTAGAACATCAAACAGGTTCTCCCCACTCAGTGACGCACCCACTGAGAGTCCTGTTAAAAAGTGCCCCAGTTATTGGCGATTTTATTACAAGGAACGTTAAAATAGAGACTCAAGCCACCATAGTCACATGTTTAACGGGAGCCAGAGCGCCTGACATCAAAGCAAATTTAAAAGTGCTGGCTAATGCTAATCGTAAATTCTCTAAGATTATTATTCACGTCTGCACTAATGATGTTAGACTTCGCCAGTCGGAGATCACTACAATTAATATTAAAGAGGTGTGTGAACTCGCAAGTACGATGTCAGCTGGAGTATTTTGTTCTGGCCCCCTTCCTGTTCGTCGGAGTGATGAGATACTTAGCAGACTGTCCTCACTCAATGGCTGGTTGTCTAAGTGGTGTCCGCTGAATAACATAGGATTCATAGACAATTGGAAAAGCTTTTGGGGCAGACCTGACCTGTTAAAAAGAGATGGTATTCATCCCTCCTGGGATGGTGCCGCTCTTCTCTCTTTGGCATATAGTCTTAGAGCTGAACCTTGACTAACTGGGGCCCAGGTCAGGAAGCAGACAGACTGGCTTAACCAACCATCTGCTAGCTGTCTCACGTTACAGAAGTCAGATAAATCCCAACACATAGAGACTATTTCACCTAGATATTATCACATAGAGACTGTGTCTGTTCCCCGAATTAGTAAATACAAAAAACTCTCGAACCCATTAAAGGGTAAAAATTTAATTGATGTTCAACAAATAAAAAACAGATATAATACAGATGAACAAATGATAAAGCTCGGGTTGCTGAATATTCGATCCCTTCCCTCAAAAGTGCTTATAGTTAATGATATTATTACAGATCATAACCTAGATGTGCTGTGTTTGACAGAAACCTGGCTAAAACCTGACGATTACATTACTTTAAATGAGTCCACCCCTCAAGATTATTTTTATAAACACGAGCCGCGTCTGAAAGGCAAAGGGGGAGGTGTTGCTGTAATTTATAGTAATATCTTCAGTATTACTTAAGTCTAGTTTCAAATATAATTCTTTTGAAGTTTTGGTGCTTTACGTAACGTTATGTAGTGTAAATGATAAATCCCGTTCGACATTTGTGCTGGCTACTGTATACAGGACACCATACAGACTTTATCAAAGAATTTGCTGATTTTCTATCAGAGTTAGTTGTGGCTGCAGATAAAGTCCTAATTGTTGGCGATTTAAATATCCATGTAGATAAGGAAAAAGACGCATTGGGATTGGCATTTAGAGACATTCTAAACTCTATTGGAGTTAGGCAACACGTGTCAGGACCCACTCATTGTCGTAATCATACTTTAGATCTAATATTGTCACATGGAATAAATGTTGATGCCATTGAAATTCTGCAGCAGAGCGATGACATCTCAGATCATTATCTAGTATCGTGTATACTTAATTTAGCCAAGGCTGCAAAGCCGTCCCCTCGTTACAAATATGGTAGGACTATCACCACTACCACTAAAGATTGATTTGTAAATAATCTTCCTCATCAGTTCCATCTCTTCAGCATCCCAGATAGCCTAGAGGAACTGGATGTTGCAACAGAAACTATTGACTCTCTCTTTTCCAGCACTTTAGACACAGTTGCTCCTCTGCGCTTAAAGAAGATTAAAGAAAATAGTCCAACGCCGTGGTACAACGAGCACACTCTGGGCCTTAAAACAGCAGCCAGAAAAATGGAGCACAGCTGGAAAAAACAAAACTGGAGGTTTTTCGCATTTCGTGGAAAGAGAGCATGATTGTGTACAGAAAGGCCGTAAAAACTGCTATATCTGCTTATTTCTTGACTCTGTTAGAAGAAAACAAACACAACCTAGGTATTTATTTGATACAGTGGCTAAATTAACAAGAAATAAAGCTTCAACTTTTGACGTTTGCAAACAGCACAGCAGTAATGACTTTATGAACGTGCAAGATTGATAATATTAAGGAGAAAATTATAACTATGCAACCATCTACAACAGTAACGCATCAGACAGACATTGTAGTGTCACTGAGAAAAAATTCCATTCATTCACTGCTATAGGAGAGGAAGAATTGGCTAAACTCGTTAAATCATCTAAATCAACAACATGTATGCTAGACTCTATACCGACTAAGCTACTGAAAGAGATGCTTCCAGAGGTCATAGATCCTCTTCTTAATATCATTCATTCATCTTTGTCATTAGGATATGTACCGAAAACCTTTAAGCTGGCTATTATTAAACCTCTTATTAAAAAAAAACGCAGCTTGATCCTACAGAATTTGTCAATTACAGGCCAATCTCAAATCTACCCTTTCTGTCAAAAATACTAGAAAAGGCAGTGTCCTCACAACTATGCTCCTTTTTAGAAAGAAATGTTATCTGTGAGGATTTCCAGTCAGGATTTAGACCGTATCATAGTACTGAGACTGCTCTCATTAGAGTTACAAATGATTTGCTCTTATCATCCGATCTTGGTTGTATCTCGCTATTAGTGTTATTGGATCTTAGTGCTGCATTCGATACTATCGACCGCAACATTCTTTTGAATAGACTCTCAAATTATGTTGGCATTAGTGGAATTACATTGGCATGGTTTAAATCATACTTATCTGACCGCTATCAGTTTGTAGCAGTAAATGAAGAGATGTCATACCGATCACAAGTTCAGTATGGAGTACCTCAAGGCTCAGTGCTAGGACCGTTGCTCTTCACCCTGTACATGCTACCATTGGGAGATATCATTAGGAAGCATTGCGTTAGTTTTCATTGTTATGCTGACGATACTCAGCTCTATATTTCTTCGCGCCCTGACGAAACTTACCAATTCACAAGATTAACGGAATGCATAGCTGATATAAAATTGGATGACTAGTAATTTCCTACAACTTAATTCTGAAAAAACAGAATTTTTAATTATTGGACCAAAAACCTCTGCACGTAGTAACCTAGAATACTGTCTAACACTTGATGGCTGCTCTGTCAAGTCCTCGTCGTCAGTTAGGAACCTGGGTGTGCTCTTTGATACCAATCTTTCATTTGAAAGCCACATTTATAGCATCTGTAAAACTGCATTCTTACATCTTAAAAATATATCTAAATTACGGCACATGCTTTCAATGCAAAATGCTGAACAGTTAGTTCATGCGTTCATGACCTCAAGGCTAGATTATTGGTTGCCCTGCTCGCTTAATAAATAAACTCCAGCTGGTTCAAAACGCAGCAGCTCGAGTTCTTACTAGAACCAGGAAGTATGACCATATTAGCTCGGTTCTGTCAACACTGCATTGGCTCCCTATTAAACATCGTATAAATTTTAAAATCTTGCTAATTACTTACAAAGCACTAAATGGTTTAGCTCCCCAGTACTTGAGCGAGCTCTTAACACATTATACTCCATCACGTCTATTGCGGTCTCAAAATTCTGGCCAGTTGATAATACCTAGAATATCAAAATCAATGGCAGGCGGTCGATCCTTTTCCTATTTAACACCTAAACTTTTGAACAGTCTTCCTAGCATTGTTCGGGAAGCAGAAACACTCTGTCAGTTTAAATATAGACTAAAAACACATCTCTTTACTATGGCATACACAGAGAACATTATCAATCTGCATTGTAAAAAGCGCTATATAAATAAATGTGACTTGACTTGACATATTAATGTCTTATTCTGCATGACCATATTCTACATCCCTTAATCCTATCCCATACCTAAACTTAACAACTACCTAATTACCTGACTAACTATTAACAAGCAGTAATTAGGAGTTTATCGAGGCAAAAAGTCGTAGTTATAGTTAGTTAATATTGAGAATTGGACCCTAATCTAAAGTGTCCATTCTGTGCCGTTCCAGCCCAGCCTGTACAGATATGGCTTCATTTTCTAATGTGAAGCTGATAACAGTGCTCTTTGGAATGTTATACAAATGCGTCAATTGTTGCATTGGTAACGCTTGGTAAGAGTTTACAGATGGAATGAGATGTAAATAGTGACCGCGTTATGGAGGATGATCAGATTTTTCTTTTCATTTTATTATTAACTTGTGTTTATTCACTCAAATAGCGCGCTTGGCCAGCTACAGAGAAACTGGTAGCCAGGCAACAGAGAAGAGCCCAATCCTGAGTAGCAACGTCACTACACGCATTCTACTAGCACGGTTCAGTGCGTTTGGCTAGAGAATTCCGGGCCAAGAATGTTTTTTTTAATTGTGCTGTGCCAAGCTCAAGTAGAAATATAACAAACATTCCCTACCGCACTTAGAACTGTTCGGCCCAATGGTGGAAAAGTGGCTTTGGTTTCAGATAACTGGATCAAAACAACTTGACAGGAGAACTGAACACCCACAAGCTGCCATGAGCAAAGACTGCAGATTATATAGACTTTCCTAATAAACATTAACTGCGTTAAACAAATTGTGTTTCATTTTACAGCCCTAGTTATCACTGAAAGTGACCATGGCTTCAACACACCCTCACAGACAGTTACAAACTGCACTATAAAGTCTGAAACCTTGAAAATTGGTTGCTGTGAAAGATATTCTCTTCCTTTCTCCAGGAAAACATTGTTATTAACAAAATATTACACTCATTCTCTGAAAGAAGAGACCTATCACGACTGAGGACTGCCCCAGAAAGAGTACACAGTCATGAATGTTTGCTCACTCATGCACTCACACACACACACATACACACACACACACTTGTGCATCTAAATGATTCCCAGTGTGCTCGATCTCTAACACTAATTCTCATTCTTATCTTTTGTGCTCATCCCATGACCACCCACTTCCAGCTCCTTCATTCACTCACTCATTCCCTCTCTCTCTCCTCCTCTCGTGTTTATCTTAAGATTGATGACTCTTTCAGACTGCTATAAAGCTGTTTAAAGATGCATGAGCAGATCGGACCAGTGCTCTCTCTCTGTCTCTGAATTCTTCTTATGGTGGAAAGTACAGTTAAATGCATGCCTAAACTGACTTCCCTCAGAGTAATTCACTTACAATGGGTCAGAGGTCATTACACAAGAGCTGAGGAGAATGGAGGTACTGAGGAGACCATTATTTGCTGATATTCTAGGACACTATGGCACACAGCAGTGCTATTAGCCACAGATTTACCACAGTAATTGCGGTGGGGAAAGCAAAAGGCCATGTCAATAACATGGTAATTGATTGGCTCATGGTGAACCCCTCACCCTTGCACTGCTGCTTTTACTGCAAGGTGTCTGAAAAAGCTAAATAATCTCACCAGTCTGAATGGCATTGAGAAAGTCAAGTTGCTCCATTTATAAATAATGACAAATCATATATGACATGCTTAGGTCTACAGATAAACAGAAAATATTTGGAGATTTATGGCACAAAAATGGTTGAACGTCACTGCATTATAACAAAATATCAAACCAAAAGCGATCTGCGAATTAAATGCAATGACATTTTTAAGCGTAGTTTAAAAGAGGCCATATTATGTACAAAGTCTTAATTTTGTTTTTGGAGTCAAAAATAGGTTTTCATTCTTGAATGTTGCAGCCCCTATCTAGTCTGAAACGCTCTGTTTAGTTCCGGTCTCAATGAAGCCCTGTTGTGATCGGTCAATCACTTCTAGCGTGTTTTGGAAATGTCACACCCATTACCATAACCGCATATTTTTTAACACACGACTAACTAGGGGTGGGACAAAATATCAATAGGGCAATATATCGTTGTCCTTCTCCATGTAATGCGATAATCGATACGCTGGCACCAAATATCAATATTTTAATTAATAAAATAAGGCACTCTAAATAGATTTCCCTGCTCCCAGCGTCGCTACTTCATGGCTCCTCAAGGTGGTGGCTCAACACATGAATAAGGGAAACATAAATATACGTTAACTAGCCTAAGAAAAAGAGGTTTTTAACGGGATGGCGGACAGCAGTGTGAGTAAAATAATAGATGCCCCAGCCACGTTTAAGTCCAAAGTCTGGAAAACCTGCACTTAACCTTTTTACTAGCATTTTGTTTTCATAGTTAGACAGATCTCATGATGTATCATTATAGGATTGTCTAGTAATATATCGATATATAGACGCAGAATTGCTGTATCGTGATATTATCGGTATCACTGAGCCATGTATTGTGTATCGTATCGTATCGTGAGGTACCCTGTGATTCTCACCCCTACGACCAGGCCTCGCACCCTCTTTTTTTTACGTTCCCTTAAGAAAACTTAAGACTACAATCAAGGTATACAATCAGGGAGTTCAGAAACAGTGCTAACTGATATAGAGAATAACTCATTTTGGAATGGACTTCGTGCTTTGACACACACTAGAACTAGAACTAACTTTCAGAGCCACTAAATGCTCACACAGTTTTAAATTGATCATGAATAATTACAGTTAAAGTACCAGAGTACTCCTTAAAACCACGAGTCTCTCCATTAAAACCATAATTGAGCCTTTTCACTGTCTTTAAATCAGGCTTCATTGCAGCTTAGTAATGAATATTAAGAAAAATATCACATAAAATATGCAGGCAATGGCATGGCAACAATATGTACCAACAGGGTGTTCACTGTATATTAAATCTAAAGCTATCAAAAATCATCATCATCATCATCGTCTCGGTTGTTTCAGCTTCACCTTGAGTCTGGCTTCTCTCTCTCACTTTCACTCTCTCTCTGATTCGGTGTGCTGTGAAAGATCTACTCAGAGCATCTTATCTTATAGCAGAGATGGTAAGACGATAAAAATGAGTGAAAGATGATAAAAGATCGAGAGTGTGAGTGAATTAGTGTAAAAGGATTAGTGAAGGGGGGTCGAAACGTGAGATAGACAGAAAAGCAAAGAGCCTCACCTTCTTTCTCTGCCCGAAACACAAAAGTTCTTACAGAGGTGACCACCTCAAACTTATTTTCACCCAAAGCGCGAACTTGTTTAACTGCTGAAATAGGTATCAGGCCCTTCGAGTACATCTCCTGCAAGGAATAAGCGAGACAGAAAAATAATTCATTGAACAAAGTGCATATGGACAGACAAACTACCAGTCAAAAAATTGCACACACTTGACTGAATTTTTGTCTCTCACCATCTTAAAACCCTATGTAAAGGATTAATAAACAAAAGAAAACAAAAACCAAACCAAAGCAAACAAAACTAAAGCCCCAAAACAAAGACAAAACAAAACTAAACCCATAAACAAAACAAAAAACAAAACACAAATAAAACTAAACACAAAAACAAAACTAAAAACAAAACCCCCAAAACAAGCCAAAGACAGAACTAAACAAAGCTAAACCCAAAAACAAAACTAAAAACAAAAACCCCAAAACAAGCCAAAGACAAAACAAAAGCAAAAAACATGTTTGGATGCACTGGATCAGAATCGAAAGGAAAGCCCTTCTGCTTAAAGAACATTTCATGTCACCTCATGAATTTGGTTGGTGTATACACTCACCTAAAGGATTATTAGGAACACCTGTTCAGTTTCTCATTAATGCAATTATCTAATCAACCAATCACATGGCAGTTGCTTCAATGCATTTAGGGATGTGGTCCTGGTCAAGACAATCTCCTGAACTCCAAACTGAATGTCAGAATGGGAAAGAAAGGTGATTTAAGCAATTTTGAGCGTGGCATGGTTGTTGGTGCCAGACGGGCCGGTCTGAGTATTTCACAATCTGCTCAGTTACTGGGATTTTCACGCACAACCATTTCTAGAGTTTACAAAGAATGGTGTGAAAAGGGAAAAACATCCAGTATGCGGCAGTCCTGTGGGCGAAAATGCCTTGTTGATGCTAGAGGTCAGAGGAGAATGGGCCAACTGATTCAAGCTGATAGAAGAGCAACTTTGACTGAAATAACCACTCGTTACAACCGAGGTATGCAGCAAAGCATTTGTGAAGCCACAACACGCACAACCTTGAGGCGGATGGGCTACAACAGCAGAAGACCCCACCGGGTACCACTCATCTCCACTACAAATAGGAAAAAGAGGCTACAATTTGCACGAGCTCACCAAAATTGGACAGTTGAAGACTGGAAAAATGTTGCCTGGTCTGATGAGTCTCGATTTCTGTTGAGACATTCAGATGGTAGAGTCAGAATTTGGCGTAAACAGAATGAGAACATGGATCCATCATGCCTTGTTACCACTGTGCAGGCTGGTGGTGGTGGTGTAATGGTGTGGGGGATGTTTTCTTGGCACACTTTAGGCCCCTTAGTGCCAATTGGGCATCGTTTAAATGCCACGGCCTACCTGAGCATTGTTTCTGACCATGTCCATCCCTTTATGACCACCATGTACCCATCCTCTGATGGCTACTTCCAGCAGGATAATGCACCATGTCACAAAGCTCGAATCATTTCAAATTGGTTTCTTGAACATGACAATGAGTTCACTGTACTAAAATGGCCCCCACAGTCACCAGATCTCAACCCAATAGAGCATCTTTGGGATGTGGTGGAACGGGAGCTTCGTGCCCTGGATGTGCATCCCACAAATCTCCATCAACTGCAAGATGCTATCCTATCAATATGGGCCAACATTTCTAAAGAATGCTTTCAGCACCTTGTTGAATCAATGCCACGTAGAATTAAGGCAGTTCTGAAGGCGAAAGGGGGTCAAACACAGTATTAGTATGGTGTTCCTAATAATCCTTTAGGTGAGTGTATATACACAGTATTCCCATACTTAATTTTTTGTTATTTTATAATTGACGATTTCACTAATACTCTAAAATGCAATGCAAATGAATGAGTGAATAAGCAGATGCATCTACACTTTTGACTGGAAGTGTACAAACATTGTAACATCACTTTCATACATTGTTTCCAACAGAGCTCAATCCAGCCATAATACATCTGTTTTCCATTTAAAAAAGAAAAGAAAAAAGAAAAGAAAAGAAAAGAGGGATTGAGTCAAGCACACACTCACACACTCAAGCAGGCCTGATTCCTAATACCAGTCCCCAGCTAACAGGCTTGGCACTCCAGTATTTATAGTCTGATGTTTTGTGGGGAGAGATGAGGGAAACAGTGCTAGTTGTTTAGAGAAAGGAGTGTTTGGTCTCTCTGTGTGCTTCAAACCAACATAAGCCACCAAAGCAGCAGTAGAGCTCTGTGAGACCTCCTTTAGTCTACACAGCACTCCAGCCGCTCTAAAACAGCAGACTGTGATGGATAGAAAAAGGCAAATAGTGTGGAGAACTGAAAATGAAGAGAGAGAATGAGAGGGAGACAAGAGCTCTGTTTCAAAACCTAGTGAGCTGCCTACGCAGGTAACGTGTTAGGCAACATAGGTGACAAGTCTGTTCTAAAAAGGTAGACATCTTCATTGAGCAACCTTGTTTTGGCCGAATACTAAAGTAGCGTTGCATACATCTTTCTGTGAAGAAGGCAATCCTAGAATGCACTGTGATGAGCTCAGCGAAAAAATAAATGCAAGGTACACTCACTACCGTTCAAATATCTACAATACATTTTAAAATGTAATTTATTCCTGTGATGGTAAAGCTGAATTTTCAGCATCATTACTCCAGTCTTCAGTGTCACATGATCCTTCAGAAATCATTCTAATATGATGATTTGCTGATATTAATCAATGTTGAAAACAGACATGCTTCTTAATATTTGTGGAAACTGTGATACATTTCAGAATTCTTTGAAAGTTTAAAAGAACTTTTCTATTTAAAATATTTTTTTTTTTGTAAGATTAAAAATGTCTTTTCTGTCACTTTTGATCAAATAATGCATCCTTGCTGAATAAAAGTATTATTTTACTGACCTAAAATTATTTTGACCTGAATATTTACTGAATATTTTTACCAGAATTTGAGTGTACTATGTATAATTATGATGAAGTATAATGTTCGCTTTTATTGAAATCAGTTTATGGAGAGCTATTTGTACAGTGCACAAGTTGCTGCCTATTTAGGTTGTTCCAAAACATTCTGTTTCAGTAAGGATGCCTTAGAAGAGAGCTGCCTATGTAGACAGTAGGAAGTGAAGTAGTTCACTGGGTTTAGGAACAGAGCTAGAGTGAGCTACATAGAGAAAAAAGGCAAGAGAAGAGAGTGAGACAGAGGGAAAATGAAAGAAAGATTCATTTGTCCATTTCAGTTGGCTGTTAATTATTATGATGACCTTGCACTATTTCTAGAACTCGTCCATCCAGAAATAGAAGAGAAGATTTAGTGAGGGACCCCCTCCTCAGCTAGCGCAAATGGAAGAGGTAATGCCAAAGATAGACAGGAAGACAGCGGATGAGGGAGAGAAAGCGAGAAAGCAGAGAGAATGAGAAAGAGAGAGGAATATGATAGCTTTGGGATTGCTTGATAGAGAGAGAATGAGTAAAGAAGCAAGGGATCAAGGAAGAGAAGCTCACAAAGCAGAGGGAGCGCCATCTTCTCAAATTAAGGCAGCATGTTAACAACGATGGCTGCCGCTAACCCTAATTATGGTAGGGGGCAGCCATCACCTCTCTCCGGGATTTCACGCCTCGCTCACGCTTTCTCTCCAGTTTTGCATCCTTGCCTCCGCAGCCATGTTATGGCCGCAAACTTGCTGGCATTTTAATGAGGCTTCCTCTGTCTAAAATCTGGACAGCAGCGGAAGAGAGTAAAGGGGGATAAAAGTGAAGAGGTGTGCATGTTTATAGGAAGCTAAGTGGCAGTAATGAGGAGCTCTCTAAGCTGGCGTTAATTATTCATTATAATTACAATTTTCAGGGTCGGAATGATTAAGGGGGCTTGAAGAGTACATGTGCAAATGCAAGCACATCCATTAAGAGTTTAGAGACCGTTTAAGTAGGTGTGTGCTTATACAAACACACATATAACTAAGACGTATGGTGCACAGACAGTTTATAGCAGGATGTACTCGTATAGCTTGTGCACTTTTGTGATGACATGTCATGCTCACAGCAGGTTGTTCTATACATGCACTTTGATGATTAAGAATACATACATCTGAATATGCAATAGAGTTGAAGAGACTGACTGATGAAGTCTGCATTTGATCAGAAACCCAGAGAGTGCTGTAATACCATTAGCTTTTGTTTTCACTAGGGCTGGGTTAGTTCTGCAGTGGAGCCATGGGGACACCACCTGGTAGAGGGGCGCTAATGCAAGTGAGTAAAGTGTGTAAGCTGACTTAAATATATTGTGTAGAGTAAAAATCAATATAATGCATTTGCTTTTTTTTGCTTTTTTTTGCATTGTCTAACACTAGCCAAAAACAAACAGCTGAATGTAGTATTCTAAAACATCTGCTGTCATTCACTATCTGTCAAAAATTTGGAACAATTAAGATTTTTTTCATGTGTCTGAAAGAAGTCTCTTATGCACACCAAGGCTGCATTTATTTGACTAAAAATAGAGTAAAAAGAGTAATATTGTAAAATATTATTACAATTTAAAAGAACTGTTTTCGGTTTTAATATATTTTAAAATGTAAATTATAATATGATTTGATGCTCAAATATTATTACTGGTCCTCAATTATTAACAGTGGTTCTTAATATTATAAATGTTGAAAGCAGTTTTTGCTGCTTTTTTGTGGAATACATTTTTCAGGATTCTTTGATAAATAGAAAGTTTAAAATAATTTTGAAATAGAAATGCTCTGTAACTTTATAAATGTCTTTACTGTCACTTTTGATCAATTTAATATGTCCATGCTGAATAAAATTATTCATTTCTCTTGAAAAATGGACTTACTCCAAACTTTTCAATGGTAGTGTATCACAGTTTAAAATTAAAATATTTTGCAGCAAAATGGGTTTTTTTTAAACATTTTTAAGGAGAAAATCAGCATATTAGAATCATATGATGCTGAAGACTGGAGTAATAGCTGCTGAAAATTCTGCTTTGCCATTACATTTATTACAATGTATTACATTATTTACATTATTTTAAATTGTAATAGCATTTTACAACATTGCTGTTTTTACTGTGTATTTGATCAAATAAATGCAGCCTTGGTGAGCAAAAACATAAACTATTACCATTTTTAATTATTCCCATGCCACTTTTGACCAGTAGTGTATAAGTTGCAGGTCATGGGAAGCTAACTTTTGCCCTAAGCTGGATGACTACAACCATCACAACAAGAGGGTGGGTGGTGAGAAAGCTTTCCACTGGCACTCCCAGAGGACTTTTGAGCTTTTCTGGGTTTTCAACACAGTTGTACTTCAGATAAGAGGTAACTGATCCCAACCCAAACATCTCCACACACCCTGCCTACCGACATGTGACACTCTAAACCTCTTTCACTCACACATAAATGCTAAAAGTCTGTGAAAGCATTACTTGGATCCCCTGATGTTGCAGACCTGGTCGCAAGGTTGATGAAACACCAGGTAAGTTTGGGGCGAGACCATGCCGCTCCATCCCCCGAGGGTCCTACAGAAAACCAGTGGGAGTGTTGTGCTTGCCTCTCTCCCACGCTTAAGGAGGTATCTGACTGATGACATCATTATGTGATGTCAAGAAGTGAGCAGTGATTGAGATTAACCATTTCAATCAGAGAAGAGAGACTACGGAGAGAACGTGTCCGCTGAGGACAATCAGTTAGAGGAAAATTTCTTTGAAACTTTCCTTAGTTTTCTTAATTAAGCACTGTTAAGAAAATTGGTCACTTTTGTTCTAATATTAATATATAGAGGGAAGCAAGTAAGCAACCATCCAGCAACCAAACATAAACACACTAAAAATTGCTCAGAGGCCTAACTTATCCATGCCCTGGAAACCACTCGCAAAACCATAGCATAGCCTCATGGCTGCAGGTTTGGTTTTGCCACCACTCACACAAAACGTCTGGTTACACACTATATTGCCAAAAGTATTGGGACACCCCTCCAAATCATTGAATTCAGGTGTTCCAATCACTTCCATGGCCAAAGGTGTATAAAATCAAGCACCTAGGCATGCAGACTGCTTCTACAAACATTTGTGAAAGAATGGGTCGCTCTCAGGAGCTCCGTGAATTCAAACGTGGTACCATGATAGGTTGCCACCTGTGCAATAAGTCCATTCGTGAAATTTCCTCACTACTAAATATTCCACGGTCAACTGTTAGTGGTATTATAACAAAGTGGAAGCAACTGGGAACAACAGCAACTCAGCCACGAAGTGGTAGGCTACGTAAAATCACAGAGCGGGGTCAGCGCATGCTGAGGCGTAGAAGTCACCAACTTTCTGCAGTCAATAGCTACAGACCTCCAAACTTCGTGTGGCCTTCAGATTAGCTCAAGAACAGTGCGTAGAGAGCTTCATGGAATGGGTTTCCATGGCCGAGCAGCTGCATCCAAGCCTTACATCACCAAGTGCAACGCAAAGCGTCGGATACAGTGGTGTAAAGCACGCCGCCACTGGACTCTAGAGCAGTGGAGACGTGTTCTCTGTAGTGACGAATCACACTTCTCTGTCTGGCTATCCGATGGACGAGTCTGGGTTTAGCGGTTGCCAGGAGAACAGTACTTGCCTGACTGCATTGTGCCAAGTGTAAAGTTTGGTGGAGGGGGGATTATGGTGTGGGGTTGTTTTTCAGGGGTTGGGCTTGGCCCCTTAGTTCCAGTGAAAGGAACTCTTTATGCTTCAGCATACCAAGACATTTTGGACAATTTCATGCTCCCAACTTTGTGGGAACAGTTTGGGGATGGCCCCTTCCTGTTCCAACATGACTGCGCATCAGTGCACAAAGCAAGGTCCATAATGACATGGATGAGCAAGTTTGGTGTGGAGGAACTTGACTGGCCTGCACAGAGTCCTGACCTCAACCCGATAGAACACCTCTGGGATGAATTAGAGCGGAGACTGTGAGCCGGGCCTTCTCGTCCAACATCAGTGCCTGATCTCACAAATACGCTTTTAGAAGAATGGTCAAAAACTCCCATTAACACACACCTAAACCTTGTGGAAAGCCTTCCCAGAACAGTTGAAGCTGTTATAGCTGCAAAGGTTGGGCCAACTCCATATTAAACCCTACGGATTAAGAATGGGATGTCATTAAAGTTCATGTGCATGTAAAGGCAGGCGTCCCAAAACTTGGGGTCAGTAAGATTTATTTAATGAATTAATATGAATATTAAGCAACACAACATTGATAATAAGAAGAAATGTTACATGAGAAGTAAAAAATCTTATGGACCCAAAATGGTAAATATTTGCACTATATTAGCTTATATATTCATTATATATTACTTAACCTATTAATGATGTTTTAATGATTTAATTTAAATAAATTTGTCATGAAAAAAAGTTATGAAAGCCACTGTGTAAATTATATTACAACAACAAATTGGAGTAGAAACAATTTCATAATTAGATGTAAAAACTTCCTTATCCAATTTACATGTTTGCATACAATTTGTGGGATGTGCTGGACAAACAAGTTCAATCCATGGCAGCTCCACCTTGCAACCTACAGGACTTGAAGGATCTGCTGCTAGATACCACAGCACACCTTCAGGGGGCTTGTAGAGTCCATGCCTCTGCGGGTCAGCGCTGTTTTGGCAGTCATAATGTTTTGGTCTCATCGGTATATAACCTATAAAAAGTGTGTGTGGCTGATGGTCCTCTTTTGATTAGGCTTAAAGGACTAAAAGAAAGACAAAAGCATGGTACACAGAGGTGCACCCAAAGCCCCCTCTATTTCTATTAGAGCGTCCTCTAACCCCACTGTTTTCACACTGATGATTTCCTGCATCTAGTGCGGTTTCTGTCCTACTATGATAATACTACCTATATCTGCAAAAAGAGTGAGTGACAGTCGACAGCTACAGAGGATCATTTTAGTTTTATCTCACTGCAAGTGGAAATTAAAAGAGGGATTTGCAGCAGTTTGGACATTCTGAGATACTTTAGACTGATTGTACATGCTGAGTTGTCACAGCTCTCCCCACTCAAACTGAGTCAAGAACATGACATGGCAGAGTCCTGGTGTGTGTGAAAATCAGCCAATATGGGTGCGTCACCTTATCGCTGTTGTAGTAAGTGAGATTTCCTCCTTCAAGCTTCACCCATCTTCTCTGAAACACGCAATTCCTACAAGTACAAAATGAAGTGTCATGTTGACAAAAGTCAAAACTAACGTGATAGGTGTTTCACAACAATATTCATGTTATAGGATTAAAATGACTGTCTTGAGATAAACTGATTGAGGGTTTATCAGGGCCAAAATGAATAACTGTGGCCAGTGCTACCACTGGCATTGTGGTATGTCAACTAGTAGTCGTACAAAAAAAGGAAAGGAAAAAAAACTAAAACAGGAAGGCTGGTTTTAACAGTGGGTTTAGCATGTATGAAAATACCAAAAATAAAGTGTGAAATATGCTGTAGCTTTATGCCTGCCCCTGTTAAAGTATTGTACGCTTGCTTTCAAATATATCAAATGATTCATACACTACTGTTCAAAAGTTTGTGAAGTCAGTAAGATTTTTTTTGTTTTTGAAAGAAGTCTTTAGCTACATTTATTTCATCAAAAATACTGTGAAGACTGAAGTAATGATGCTCAAAATTCAGCTTTTTTTTAGTGTCACATGATCCTTCAGAAAACATTCTAATATGATGATTTGGTGCTCAAGAAACTTCTTATTGACAGTTATTTGACAATTTCTAATAATGTAAAAGTTATACATACTTTTGAATTGAATGCATCTTTGCTGAATAAAATTATTAATTTACTGTATGTTTTTTTTTTTTAAATCTTACTGTCCCCAAACTTCTAAACAAGAAGGAGGTCTTAGATAAAATTTCCCAAGCCATAACATACAAATGGAAATAAAAAGTTAAACTGAAAGAGAAACCAGAGACTGGTGCCTTCATCTCAATGTGATCATGTACACTCACCTAAAGGATTATTAGGAACACCTGTTCAATTTCTCATTAATGCAATTATCTAATCAACCAATCACATGGCAGTTGCTTCAATGCATTTAGGGGTGTGGTCCTGGTCAAGACAATCTCCTGAACTCCAAACTGAATGTCAGAATGGGAAAGAAAGGTGATTTAAGCAATTTTGAGCGTGGCATGGTTGTTGGTGCCAGACGGGCCGGTCTGAGTATTTCACAATCTGCTCAGTTACTGGGATTTTCACGCACAACCATTTCTAGAGTTTACAAAGAATGGTGTGAAAAGGGAAAAACATCCAGTATGCAGCAGTCCTGTGGGCGAAAATGCCTTGTTGATGCTAGAGGTCAGAGGAGAATGGGCCGACTGATTCAAGCTGATAGAAGAGCAACTTTGACTGAAATAACCACTCGTTACAACCGAGGTATGCAGCAAAGCATTTGTGAAGCCACAACACGCACAACCTTGAGGCGGATGGGCTACAACAGCAGAAGACCCCACCGGGTACCACTCATCTCCACTACAAATAGGAAAAAGAGGCTACAATTTGCACGAGCTCACCAAAATTGGACAGTTGAAGACTGGAAAAATGTTGCCTGGTCTGATGAGTCTCGATTTCTGTTGAGACATTCAGATGGTAGAGTCAGAATTTGGCGTAAACAGAATGAGAACATGGATCCATCATGCCTTGTTACCACTGTGCAGGCTGGTGGTGGTGGTGTAATGGTGTGGGGGATGTTTTCTTGGCACACTTTAGGCCCCTTAGTGCCAATTGGGCATCGTTTAAATGCCACGGCCTACCTGAGCATTGTTTCTGACCATGTCCATCCCTTTATGACCACCATGTACCCATCCTCTGATGGCTACTTCCAGCAGGATAATGCACCATGTCACAAAGCTCGAATCATTTCAAATTGGTTTCTTGAACATGACAATGAGTTCACTGTACTAAAATGGCCCCCACAGTCACCAGATCTCAACCCAATAGAGCATCTTTGGGATGTGGTGGAACGGGAGCTTCGTGCCCTGGATGTGCATCCCACAAATCTCCATCAACTGCAAGATGCTATCCTATCAATATGGGCCAACATTTCTAAAGAATGCTTTCAGCACCTTGTTGAATCAATGCCACGTAGAATTAAGGCAGTTCTGAAGGCGAAAGGGGGTCAAACACAGTATTAGTATGGTGTTCCTAATAATCCTTTAGGTGAGTGTATATATTAAATGACAAACTTTCATTCATTTCAGAAAGTCAATGAACAGAATGAGGCCACTTTGCAATTACAGTCCACAATGACTAAAAATGTGATGTCAAGTTGATCAAGATATCAACAATCCAACATAATTTGATTCTTTGAATTTGAACAAATGAAATGTCAAGCAGCAGGTCATGTGGTCAGAGAGAGCACATTACTGCTCTTAGAACTGGAGAAATTAGCAATCAATGCTGTTAAATATGAAACGTGTGTTGTGTTATGGGACTCTATGGTGGATTCAAAACAGCTTACAGCTTCAAAACAGCAGAACATTGGGTACTTCACAGTCAGCTTACAGCTAGAGTACAGCTTCCTGCTGTTGTTTGGCTTTAGAAGACTTGAAATGTGATGCATGAGTCATACAGAATGGTCTCCATGCACTGTATGGCAAAAAGCTGCATGAAGTGCACCTTTTGTGTTCCACAGAAGAAATTAAAAATATTGGGGTTAGAACAGCACTTTTGTGTGATTATTCCTTAACATTGATAATTTGACATGTGTTTTAGTACTCGACTGACAGCATTCTCAAGAATAACCCTAAAAGAAAAGAGTTTAAACAAAGAGTGAAAAGCATCAAACAGAGGCTTGTATGGTCCTTACCCTTGAGGGGAGAGTTTGTCCAGCCAGCCTGCTTTGGCAGCAGAGTTACGGGTCCCATAGAAACAGGCGTAGGGAGAAATGGAAACTTCTATTTGAGGGGGTAGGTCATCCAGTGCCATACTGTATATGTCATTCACATCTGTTTGTGGATGGGCCACAGCTGATGGTCCAGTGCTCAAGAGAAGAGCAGGAGGTGTAGGATGATTAGAAGAGCTTTCATTAGCCAATCGCTGACTAAGTGTCGACGCTTGGAGAATGGAGTAATCATCATCATTATCATCATCAACATATTGCTTGGAAAGGTCTTGCTTGTTATTGTGTGCTTTTTCTTTGGTTCGTGTCTGCTTGTTTCTAAAAAAAAAAAAAAGAAGAACCACCAAGCATAAATTTGTTAAGTTGGCATAAGAATAAGGCTAAATAATAACAAGTAGCTTCATTTAATTTCCATTAATAAAGAAGACTTTTCATTCATTGCTTTTGTTTTAAAAGATGACCATATTTAGTGTTAGAGGGATAGCTCACCCAAAAATTGAAAATTCTCTCATCAAGTTACCCTTGTCGTTCCAACGTACTGTACCAACTATTGTTTTTACAATAGAAGTCAATGGTAACCAAAATTTGGTTAACACCTTCTTCCAAACATACAGGTCATACAATTTTAGAACGTGAAGGTGAGTGAATATGAAGGTGAGTGAAATTTTCATTATTGGGTTAACTAATCCCTTTAAGAATACATAGTTTTGATGAGGATATGTAGGGAATAATTGATAATTAATTACTGAATGGGGCACAATACCACAATAGGGCATTTGAAAAATCAACAAACTGTGTGTTACAGTCACAGAAACCAGCACACATAAAAGTTTATTAGGCTACGTTCAGACTGCAGGTAAATGTGGCCCAAATCTGGGGTAGGGAACGTTGATCCTGGAGAGCCACTGCCCTGCAGAGTTTAGCTCCAACCCTAATCAAACACACCTGAGCAAGCTAATCAAGGTCTTCAGGATTACTAAAGTTACAGGCAGGTGAGAGTTTTTTTCAGGGTTAGAGCTAAACTCTGCAGGGCAATGGCTCTCCAGGATTAACGTTCTCTACCCCTGCTCTAGAGCAACATTCGACAGAATTCTGCGCTCATGGGAGTCACTTTAAAGATTTTACAAACCCAAGGTTATCAAGACAGTTGCGAAAGGTAGTCAGTGGAAGGACAGTGATGTGTCAGAACTCATAAGTATTACAGTAACAGCTCTATTCAAGCAAAACATGAGGGCACGTATCATAAATGTTTAAAAAATCTGCTCTCTTTTCTCGCATCCTCGTCTTAGTTTTTTTATATTGCCTGTGCATAAATTCGCTGGCTTCGGCAACAGATCACACTATAAATAAACGCGTAAATTGCTTACTTTAATGTCCTCCGTGTTTACTTCCGTATGACAGTGTGCTAGTGACGTCTTTTTATCATTCTTTTGCGCATGAGGGTCAGTTCAGGACCACGATCTGTCCACACTGGAATCTGATATTGGCCACATTTCAAACAACAATGTGAATATATAAAAAAAATTGATCTGAGCAATACATTGGAATTGAGCACTAAGGCTCACAGTGTGAACGTAGCCTTATTTTAGAATTAGGTTGCTGAAGTCCAAGCTAAAGGACACTAAAGTTCACCACACTGTTTACCTCGACGTCTGCTCTTCCAGGTTCTCTTTTACTCCTTGATTGGACATTGCATCTTTGCCCAAATCCTGAAAAACAAATACAAGCAAGATGAAACTCAACAATCTCACTTCTGTGAACTATAAGTAAGACCAAGCCTATTTTCTAAGTTATGTTTTGATACCATTCACCACTTTTATGTATGTCTTAGGGCATTTTCAGACCTGTAGACCAAAATGCAGACTTAAATCTTTACGTTGCATTTTCTCCATTGTTTGTTTAGCTTTCACAGGAAAACATTTCGAAGCATACCAAAACATATAATTTGTCAGTAAGAGCGGCGAGACGTTCAGGCGAGACGTTCAGCCGACATCAGACTGATTATTTCAGTGTGGATCTGAGAGTGACTGCCATATTCACATGCCTAAATGAACTGAATTAAGGTAGAAAGCGCGCCAGGTTTTAAAAAACAAATGCTCCAAACTAGCTAGGTGTAACAACACCCTTACTGAAACTATAACTCATAAGGAAGTGGTGTTAAAAATAGGAATATGCTGTACATGTGAGGTCATTAGCATGTGATTTTACCACTGATAATATGTCATTCATTTCAGCCCAAAAAAATCCAGGACAGGCATTTTTTGTATTCACTTACCGATTCACTTTCTGCTGAATTGTACAGAAAAAGCTCTCCATATGGGGCAATGGGGGACAGAGACGTTTGATCCGGTTCTGTAATTACAACAGGAAAGAGTCATTATGACGAAACAAGTTGTGGTTTTGGTGGTTTGAGTCTATGAGGAGGGCAAAGGGGAAAGAGTAAGAAAGAAAGAACGAGGCATGATAAATAAAAGAACAAGCATAAAATGAGATCCCACACATTGTCCTTTAGCGCAGCCAGCTTGGAAAATGTACCAAAGAGGGAGCAGCTTGGGTGACTGGTTGTCAAGGTGACAAATGACCACCATATCTCTGCAGAGACAGTAAGGGGCAGCATGAATCCCAGACTGTTCCCTCCGGACGGACACACACATAGATATATAGCTAATAGACAGGGCCCCCCGAAAGATAAGACCCTACTGTAGGGTGTTTGATCTAGACGCCGCTATGTTATCTATGATAGAACTGTACTGTATTGTATCACATCTTAACCCAGTAGCTGTGGTGTCATTTCAGATCAGTGTCATCGTTTATCATTTTCAAGAGATGACCTTCTAACTACAGATGATACGCTCGCTCTCTTTTTCTCCCTCTCTGCCCTGTTCCTGTTTTATCGGTCTTCTACAAGAACCTTGTGTAAATTGCTCACTGAGCATTTTGTAAATGAACGTGGGATATCACAGTACTTTTTTGCCCCCTCTATGCTGTCATCCTTAACTTGAAGGTGCCAAAATATTATAAAACCATAGATTAAAAATTGATTTTTCTCAGCGTATTCTCTAATCATCAAGTTCTTCTCTGTTGCGAACTAATTCCCTTGTCACAGTCTATACTTTTTAGTTGGAGTACTTAAAACTTTTCCTCTAAAACTTCATCTACCTTTCCATTACATTTTAGTCTCAAGAGAGTAAGAACAGAATTAGGTTGTAGATTTTGTAGACATAGGCATTATTAAACTACTTTTACACCTACTGTAAGTCAGGTTTCTGACTTCAGTGTAACTTCCAATTCTCGACTACACACACACGCACAGACACACAGTCTCTTGCAAACAATTTCCAAACTATTCCTCTAGGACACTAAAAGTACCTATCCCGCTGCAATTACAAACACTGTGACATGTTCAGAATGGGGACGCAAACATTTCAAAGCCAAAGGTGGTTTCAAAGACACACACAAAAGCAAGTAGCTGTAGGTTTGGCAAACTAGGCTTCTCCACATACATGCATACGGAGATAAGAGCAAATTCCATTGAGAGACTGCAGTACTGGATTTGTCTCTTTCCCAGTGTATATTTGAAATCCCATTTATTTTAACAGGGTTAAAAAAACGACTCAATGACTCAATCACGAATCAGAACAAAAGATATAAACCACTAAAACTGAAATAAAGTGAAGCATAGTGTACCTTCTTGACTGCTTGTGGGGCAGACGGGTCCCTCAGACCTTGAGAGATGGTCAGTGTTGTTGTGTGGGACCCCATTCCTGCACACACATTTGTGAGGATAAATGTGTAAATGTTTTGTGAATGTCTGAATGAATGGATAGAAAACCCACACAACATTTTACAGTCCCATTATGTGACACTCGAATGAAGACTGATCACTAAACCATGCACTGATCACTAAAGGATAAGGATCCCTTGGGAGAAGTACTAAAGTGTTTCTTCAACTATGGGCACTTTTAGTCTTGTAAACTCAAAACACTTTAATTTGTCTACCAGCCATATATATATATATATATATTTTTTTTTTTTTTACATTTTTGGAATGAAATGGCCAACTCTGTTGTTTTGCTATGGCTAATTTCTTATTTACCCTAAACACAATTTTATAATATAAACTGATATAAAAATAATTCCTTGAGTGTTTGTGTACCAACAGCATTATGTCTCAATTTCCCATCCCAAAATGTTTCAGACATTCAGTTTCATTGTACAAACCCGATTCCAAAAAAGTTGGGACACTCTACATATTGTGAATAAAAAAGGAATGCAATAATTTACAAATCTCATAAACTTATATTTTATTCACAATAGAATATAGATAACATATCAAATGTTGAAAGTGAGACATTTTGAAATGTCATGCCAAATATTGGCTCATTTTGGATTTCATGAGAGCTACACATTCCAAAAAAGTTGGGACAGGTAGCAATAAGAGGCCGGAAAAGTTAAATGTACATATAAGGAACAGCTGGAGGACCAATTTGCAACTTATTAGGTCAATTGGCAACATGATTGGGTATAAAAAGAGCCTCTCAGAGTGGCAGTGTCTCTCAGAAGTCAAGATGGACAGAGGATCACCAATTCCCCCAATGCTGTGGCGAAAAATAGTGGAGCAATATCAGAAAGGAGTTTCTCAGAGAAAAATTGCAAAGAGTTTGAAGTTATCATCATCTACAGTGCATAATATCATCCAAAGATTCAGAGAATCTGGAACAATCTCTGTGCGTAAGGGTCAAGGCCGGAAAACCATACTGGATGGCCGTGATCTTCGGGCCCTTAGACGGCACTGCATCACATACAGGAATGCTACTGTAATGGAAATCACAACATGGGCTCAGGAATACTTCCAGAAAACATTGTCGGTGAACACAATCCACCGTGCCATTCGCCGTTGCCGGCTAAAACTCTATAGGTCAAAAAAGAAGCCATATCTAAACATGATCCAGAAGCGCAGGCGTTTTCTCTGGGCCAAGGCTCATTTAAAATGGACTGTGGCAAAGTGGAAAACTGTTCTGTGGTCAGACGAATCAAAATTTGAAGTTCTTTTTGGAAAACTGGGACGCCATGTCATCCGGACTAAAGAGGACAAAGACAACCCAAGTTGTTATCAGCGCTCAGTTCAGAAGCCTGCATCTCTGATGGTATGGGGTTGCATGAGTGCGTGTGGCATGGGCAGCTTACACATCTGGAAAGGCACCATCAATGCTGAAAGGTATATCCAAGTTCTAGAACAACATATGCTCCCATCCAGACGTCGTCTCTTTCAGGGAAGACCTTGCATTTTCCAACATGACAATGCCAGACCACATACTGCATCAATTACAACATCATGGCTGCGTAGAAGGATCCAGGTACTGAAATGGCCAGCCTGCAGTCCAGATCTTTCACCCATAGAAAACATTTGGCGCATCATAAAGAGGAAGATGCGACAAAGAAGACCTAAGACAGTTGAGCAACTAGAAGCCTGTATTAGACAAGAATGGGACAACATTCCTATTCCTAAACTTGAGCAACTTGTCTCCTCAGTCCCCAGACGTTTGCAGACTGTTATAAAAAGAAGAGGGGATGCCACACAGTGGTAAACATGGCCTTGTCCCAACTTTTTTGAGATGTGTTGATGCCATGAAATTTAAAATCAACTTATTTTTCCCTTAAAATGATACATTTTCTCAGTTTAAACATTTGATATGTCATCTATGTTGTATTCTGAATAAAATACTGAAATTTGAAACTTCCACATCATTGCATTCTGTTTTTATTCACAATTTGTACAGTGTCCCAACTTTTTTGGAATCGGGTTTGTAAGTAAGATCCTAATGACATATGCTGGCGTTCACAAAATCACCAAGTACTACTAGTTTTGCCAAACAATTGCAGGTTCTGCAGCAACCGGAACAGCAATATCTTAAAATAATTAATCAATAAAATAATTAATTTTAGGCCATAATAGTTTTAGAGGGCCAAAATCATTGAACAAAACAGTTATGTTTAATTTGCGCTTTCCTGACCCCACCCCCTTTCTCTCCCACTTTGTTTCCTGTACTCTCACCAGCTATACTATCTAAATAAAGGCAAAAACATTAAAAATATATATTTAAAAATAATAATAATACTTCATTTTGGTGCATAACTAATTGCAAACAAATAAAAACATTTTCATTCATATTAATTTTTATATTTACTCACCAGTCATAAGGAGGTTTGAAGGGATGTTCAGGGATCTCTGGTACAGGCCTGTGTCGTAGCTTAAAGGAGCGGGTGGACCTTGGCTCAGAGGGTACATTAATAAAGGGGCACCCCTCATATATTTCATTTTCAACCATTTCTCCTTGAAAACCTACAGAAGCTCCTTCTGAGGGAAAGTCATCATTCTCATCTGGAATAGGTTCTTCTGAAAAGTTCTCCAGTGATTCGCTGCTGCCATGCTCAGAGGCGGAGCTAGAGCTGGAGGAAACAGCATGACATGTTTGCCTAGGAAGCGTTTGACAACCAATGGCCATCCGCTCTGAATCAGAAATAGTCCTTGCAGGAACAGTTTGGCTAGTCATCTGGATGTTACTGCCCTGGGGATGCTGACAAGATGTTCCTCTCTGCTTATCCTTGGGAAACACTTGTCTAGGCCTTGGAATCGGCTTTCTCCTCACTGGTACTTTCATAGAACTTTTATTTCCATCTGCTTCCACCATCAGGGTCTCCAGGCTGCTTAAGATCCTCCGCCGGTGTCCTGTGGGAATATGGTCCACCTCAAGAAGCTTCTCCTCAGTTAGGTTCCTGAGGTCCTTAAAGCAACGGTAGCCAGCCTGGGCAAAGCTGGAGGCATATTGGGGCAGGTGCAGACTGGTCAGCCACACAGTTATCTCCTGGTCAGGCTCCATAGAAGATGAGACACAGGGGTCTTTCAGTGGTTATGAAATCTACCGTATGCCATTGGATGACAGGTTACTCTGAGACCAGTTGAAAAGATGTGGCAACACCCTAGGAAAAATAAACTTGTGTTTAGGGGTGGGCGATATGGCAAAAATATCCTTTTTTTCGGGCAGGATCACTATCCATGATCTTATCACAATTCTTTTTCAAAAGATTGACAGACCATTTAGGCCAAAGTAGGGGTGGGGGATACGATCAAAATCTTATTTCACTTTATTTTATTTCATTATTTTATCTTTGTTATTAAAATTAAGAACAAAGATTCAAATTACAAATAATATGACAAACACAATATAACAGTGGTTCTCAAGCTTTTTTTTGTCACTTTAAGACCCAATGCACAGATCTAATATACCGACATGCATTCAAACTGTTTCCATTTACTTAAGATAAACAACTGTGTTTATATGTAAAACTTGTGTGTATTTGACAGTTCACACCCAATAAGATGTGAAAGAACTTAGTTTGGTACTCACACGCTATGTGACAGGCTTTTAGTGTGCGTTTGCTTTGGGTGTGCGCACTCAGAAATGTCAGAGCAGCGTGCAAATAAAAAGTTCAACTGGCAAGGCTTAAAATGGATGCATATAATTAACTTTCGTTATTGCGAAGAACTGCAATGGGTGCGTAACCCTACCGCTGCATTGCTAAACATGATGTGAATATACGCCGCGTTGAATATTATGTTGGGACGGCGGCGCCAGAACTGCAACTGACAGAATGCACTGTAGCATGATAATATGATATCTCTTCAAAGGCACATCATGGAGACATTTTAATTGTTCACAATTTAAAATCATGATATTGCACACCCATACATGTTTCTGAATAATTTTCTTCGCATTAAAGGGGTCACGACATCAATCATATTTTCTTTAAAAGGTACAACATGTAACTTTTGGCCCTCTAGCAGTTAAAAAAACAAAACTGTGCATTTTGTGGAAGGACATTCGGTCTCATTCACTAATAATTGCGTACAATATTCATTAACATTAGCAACACATTATTAACGGTTTGATAACGTAGTCAAGCCAAAGTAAAAAAGTTGATTTTTTTTTTTATACAATTAAGTCAGCCAATCATAACAGTGGCTGTTTACTGACAACACTCAAATAAAAAATCTTATTATCAGTATAAGTGAAACTCAAGGAACGTTTAACTGGTTAAGTTCTGGTTGTTTTGGAGTTTAACATTTAAAACCAACACCTCATTCACATTAAGTATGAATCATCTTAAAGTCTGTCTGTAGTCCATAATTGTATCCCTTAAAACTCATCTTTGATCACCAAAATGACATATTTAAACGTTTTTTCCTGTGAAAAAAAAAGTATTCATGCCTTAAAATAGCTTGAATGTAACTCTACACCCTTGCTTCATTAAGTGTACGCAGATCCATGAATATGTGAATGAGCCCCGCCCCCACTCACTCATACAGGCTCATCTACAAGTCGATGTATCAGAATAGTTATGCGTTTTATGTATCACTCTCTACAACGTTGCACACATAACGGTTATTGATATGAATAGCCTTTGGCTTGACTACATTATCAAACAGCTAATAATGTGTTGCTAATGTTACACAAACCATGCTCCTGCTCACCATCTCAGAGTCAGACTACTGCCTTCTAAAAATCAGTATCCTAATATTGTGATAATATAATGATGATATACTAAAGCCCGCCCGCACGTTGACCTGATTGGTTACAACAAGGTAGTTACATAGACATAAACATTAAAAACTTGATTTTCACCACAGGGGGTCTTTAACACACTAATAAAATTTGGTAAATTTGAAGGTTTTGTAGCATAAAAACCTGCATATATTTTACATAGTATTTGCAGAGGTCACATGTATGAACACATACATAAATCAAAGAGATAATGCAACAAAATACACTGGTGCTTAGCCATTCACAGCATTAAAAGCAAGCAAAATAACCGTAAGATTTATCCATACTACAAGAAACCAGTGAAGCTGAAACGACAAAAATAATAAATTCTACTTTTAACAAAGTGTTAGTGCACTGACTTGTGAAAATGTTTGCAATGATTCATACATTATAATATACTACCTTTTATGAGAAACATCGAAATAGAATACTCAAGATTTTGATGTTTAGATTGTTTAGATTTAGAAGTGAAGCAACAAGCCAAATTAATCTTGCAAGAAAGGTCTCTATATTTATAACCACTATATCTCATTCCCGTCCTTATTTATTTATTTATTTTTAGAAAATTTAGAACTTTAAGATCATATTCTTTATAAAGTTTTGTTCTTCAGAGAAAATTGATACATGGCCATTTGTCATCTTTGTTAAGATGAATCAACACTAAAGGCCAGTTTACACCAAGACAAATGTTTAGTGCAAAAATTCAGTGCAATAAATATTTTAATTTGAATGAACAGCAGTTAATGCATCTGTTCAGATCGACACAAACAGTCATATGCTATCAATGCAACATATTCTTTTACAGAGAGGCATTCTAATCCATCGCACTGTGAATAAAACTGGCCAACCAATAAGGGTTGTGCTTTTGGTCATGTATCCGTATACATATAACAGTGAATAGCAGAGGAAAAATCTGGACATGACTTTCTTTCTCTGTACAGTTGCATTTGGTGTTGTCTGATAAAAAAAAATGAACAGCCTTTTAAAAACATGTAAATGCTGAATGACTGTGTGACATCAGACATGGAAAGTTGCACATTGCTGCCCTTGCATGTGTGTGCGTGTTCTTATTGCAACATTTTGAACAATGAACAATAATAACTAAAGACAATTATGACATATCAGTCAAAGCAAATCAAATACTGAGAATAAGAATATTAATTAAAAAAAATTAAAATATATAGGGTATATCAGCATCTTGATAAGCAAACAGCGTATTATACTTTTCAGAATATAATACCAGTTGATGAAAACATGCCATCCTAAAATCTCATTGGCTACACAATCAGCTTTTGTAACTAACCATCATATTACAGAAGTCACTCTTAAATTGTTCTGTACTTGCTACAGCAGACAGAAGTAGTTCAGATAGTGTCTGTATAATCAGATAACCAGCCATCCATTGCCACTTTTGTCCAGCTCACAAAATATTTCCATTTTCTGCCGATATAAATAGTTTTGTATAAACACAGTATAAATGTATGAAGACTGACAAGAACAAAGGCATGATAAATGACTAGCTGTCCACTGCGTTCTGATCATATAGCACATATCGAATTAAATGACTCTCAAAATTTGGTTTTCACTCCTGTAAATTCCAGGTGGTGATTTAAAGTGACTGTAATTTTCTGATAACTGTGTTTAGCATGGCAAACAAGACTGACAATCATATTTTACTGCCGTGTGAATGTACATATTTTGACTGTGTGAGCTTTGTTTTGGTTTTTCCTGAAAATTAATTATTAATGAATTCAACTGCTAATTACACTGAACAAAATTATAAACGCAACACTTTTGTTTTTGCCCCCATTTTTCATGAGCTGAACTCAAAGATCTAAGACTTTTTCTATGTACAAAAAAGGCCTATTTCTCTCAAATATTGTTCACAAATCTGTCTAAATCTGTGTTAGTGAGCACTTCTCCTTTGCCGAGATAATCCATCCACCTCACAGGTGTGGCATATCAAGATGCTGATTAGACAGCATGATTATTGCACAGGTGTGCCTTAGGCTGGCCACAATAAAAGGCCACTCTAAAATGTGCAGTTTTACTGTATTGGGGGGGTCCGAAAACCAGTCAGTATCTGGTGTGACCACCATTTGCCTCACGCAATGCAACACATCTCCTTCACATAGAGTTGATCAGGTTGTTGATTGTGGCCTGTGGAATGTTGGTCCACTCCTCTTCAATGGCTGTGCGAAGTTGCTGGATATTGGCAGGAACTGGAACACGCTGTCGTATACGCCGATCCAGAGCATCCCAAACATGCTCAATGGATGACATGCCCGGTGAGTATGCTGGCCATGCAAGAACTGGGATGTTTTCAGCTTCCAGGAATTGTGTACAGATCCTTGCAACATGGGGTCATGCATTATCATGCTGCAACATGAGGTGATGGTCGTGGATGAATGGCACAACAATGGGCCTCAGGATCTCGTCACGGTATCTCCGTGCATTCAAAATGCCATAAATAAAATGCACCAGTGTTCGTTGTCCATAATATACGCCTGCCCATACCATAACCCCACCCCACCATGGGCCACTCGATCTACAACGATGACATCAGCAAACCGCTCACTCACACGACGCCATACACACTGTCTGCCATCTGCCCTGTAAAGTGAAATCCGGGATTCATCGGTGAAGAGAACACCTCTCCAAAGTGCCAGACGCCATCGAATGTGAGCATTTGCCCACTCAAACCGGTTATGACAACGAACTGCAGTCAGGTCGAGACCCCAATGAGGACGACGAGCACGCAGATGAGCTTCCCTGAGACGGTTTCTGACAGTTTGTGCAGAAATTCTTTGGTTATGCAAACCGATTGTTGCAGCAGCTGCCCGGGTGGCTGGTCTCAGACGATCTTGGAGGTGAAGATGCTGGATGTGGAGGTCCTGGGCTGGTGTGGTTACACGTGGTCTGCGGTTGTGAGGCCGGTTGGATGTACTGCCAAATTCTCTGAAACGCCTTTGGAGACGGCTTATGCGTGCTATGCACGCTCCCTCAAAACTTGCAGCATCTGTGGCATTGTGCTGTGTGATAAAACTGCACATTTTAGAGTGGCCTTTTATTGTGGCCAGCCTAAGGCACACCTGTGCAATAATCATGCTGTCTAATCAGAATCTTGATATGCCACACCTGTGAGGTGGATGGATTATCTCGGCAAAGGAGAAGTGCTCACTAACACAGATTTAGACAGATTTGTGAACAATATTTGAGCGAAATAGGCCTTTTGTGTACACAGAAAAAGTCTTAGATCTTTGAGTTAAGCTCATGAAAAATGGGGGCAAAAACAAAAGTGTTGCGTTTATAATTTTGTTCAGTGTATATGCCAATTACATATGATACCATCTTGCTCTTTCTAGGGAAGTGTTATATTGTTGTATGGAAGTATAGTATTGGAGACATGTTCACTCAAAATGTTTTAATGAACCTGAAGATTAGTTTATCCACAAGCACTCAAGCTGGTGCAACAGTGTCAAAAGTTGCCTTAAATTCAGAATTTAAAAACACCCACATTTAAAAACATTAAAATGAAAAAAGAAATTATGCACATAATGAAAATAACCTATTCCAGGATGATTAAGATATTTTGCATTGCAGCATTATTTCCATGACAACTCCCCTGTGTAAATTTCAGTAAAACACTAAGCAGCATTTCTTCAATACTAAAATTCAATTAATGTTTTCACGTGCATCTAAAACAATTCTTTCAGCCACTGCGGAGATGTTTAAAAAGACTGAGTAACTTTATCAGCGATGTGAATATTAGTTCCACAGCATTTAAAGAGCTCTTTCAGTACACTTTAGTGTTCTCTGCTTCTCTTTTTCTCCACATCACTTCTTTTTTTTGAAAATAACCACAAGAGTATTTTAAATAAGTCTTTCATTTTTAAAAAAAAAAAAAAAAAAAAAAGAAAAGTGTTCCCATCTTGAAAAAGACATAAAAATAATTATTTATTTTTGTCAATGCTGAAATATAACTGAACCTCAGAGTACAGTCTGTTCTTTGACGATGTATTGCACTGTGGACTTGGATTAAAAAAAACATTATATTGTATTATTTAAAGTATAAGGTCATTTTAAAAAATGCTCTTTGTTTCAGCATTCCACTGTAATACATATATAATGTGATATACTATTTTATATATTATTATGTGATATGTAATTCGCATTTGACAACTTACAACTCCCACCTTACAGTTGGGTGAATAAACAGAGGTTTATTTCACATTTTTGTGTATTTTGCCTTTAAGCTTATTTGTAAATGCAAGTTGATGCAAAATGATGGAGTTAATGGGAAGACTAATTAAAAAGTAAGTAAACAACTCACCCACTTAAGCCCTATTCGGACAGGATTAGTTTTACATGGAAAGGTGGAGTAAAGCAATTATTACCAGAGCTTCTCAGTGATTTTAGTCTCGTCCAAATGTGCCATCTCAGTAATAATTATGGACAATGTCAATAAAGATTATGGCGACTTCTGTAAAAAAGGTCAAGAAAAATTACCTCAGGTAATGCTAATCCCGTGCGAATAGACCAGCTGTAAAGATGTACGTCTTATTCCAAAATGGATTAAATTCATTATTTTCCTCAAAATTCTACAAACAATACCCTATAATGACAACGTGAAAGAAGTTTGTTTGAAATCTTTGCAAATTTATAAAAAAAATTAAAAAAAATTCACATGTACATGTATACATATTCACAGCTTTTGCTCAATACTTTGTTGAAGCACCTTTGGCACCAATTACAGCCTCAAGTCTTTTTGAGTATGATGCTACAAGCTTGGCACACCTGTTTTTGGGCAGTTTCTCCCATTCTTCTTTGCAGGACCTCTCAAGCTCCCATCAGGTTGATTTTGGACACAGCAATTTTCAGATCTCTCCAGAGATGTTCAATCAGGTTCAAGTCTGGGCTCTGGCTGGGCCACTCAAGGACATTCACAGAGTTGTCCCGTAGCCACTCCTTTGTTACCTTGGCTGTGTGCTTAGGGTCGTTGTCCTGTTGGAAGATGAACTGCTCTGGAGCAGGTTTTCATCAAGGATGTCTCTGTACAGTGCTGCATTCATCTTTCCCTCGATCCTGACTAGTCTCCCAGTTCCTGCCACTGAAAAACATCCCCACAGCATGATGCTGCCACCACCATGCTTCACTGTAGGGATGGTATTGGCAGGTGATGAGCGGTGCCTGGTTTCCTCCAGACATGATGCTTGCCATCCAGGCCAAAGAGTTTCTCATGGTCTGAGAGTCCTTCAGGTGCCTTTTGGCAAACTCCAGGCGGGCTGTCATGTGCCTTTTACTGAGGAGTGGCTTCTGTCTGGCCACTCTACCATACAGGCCTGATTGGTGGAGTGCTGCAGAGATGGTTGTTCTTCTGGAAGGTTCTCCTCTCTCCACAGAGAAATGCTGGAGCTCTGTCAGAGTGACCATCGGGTTCTTGGTCACCTCCTTGACTAAGGCCCTTCTCCCCCGATTACTCAGTTTGGCCGGGCGACCAGCTCTAGGAACAGTCCTGGTGGTTCCAAACTTCTTCGATTTACGGATGATGGAGGCCACTGTGCTCATTGGGACCTTCAATGCTGCAGAAATTCAATCCTGTCTCGGTGGTCTACAGACAACTCCTTGGACTTCATGGCTTGGTTTGTGCTCTGACATGCACTGTTAACTGTGGGACCTTATATAGACAGGTGTGTGCCTTTCTAAATCATGTCCAATCAACTGAATTTACCACAGGTGGACTCCAATCAAGTTGTAGAAACATCTCAAGGATGATCAGTGGAAACAGGATGCACCTGAGCTCAATTTTGAGTGTCATGGCAAAGGCTGTGAATACTTATGTACATGTGATTTTTTAGCTTTTTAATTTTAATAAATTTGCGAAGATTTCAAACAAACTTCTTTCACGTTGTCATGATGGGGTATTGTTTGTAGAATTTTGAGGAAAATAATGAATGTAATCCATTTTGGGATGTGGAAAAAGTGAAGCGAAGTAAGTAAGTTCATCAAGTAAGTGTTAATCTTTCTTCTAAAGCATTTCACTTTTGGTGTGAAAGGGCCTTTACATTTGCCAAAAATAGAACTTTTGTTATGTTGTTATTAAAACACAAATAACCAGTAACACAGTTAGTTACTTTTTTAGGGAGTAACACAATATTGTAACGCATTACTTTTAAAGGTAACCTTCTCCAACACTAGAGATAAGCATAAATACAGTACCTGTCAAAAGTTTGGAAACATTAAAAAATATATATGCTTTTGCAAGAAGTCTCTAATGCTCACCAAGTCTGCATTTATTTTATCAAAAATAAAGTAAAAACACTAATATTGTGAAATATTATTACAAACTGAAAGAACTGTTTTCTATTTGAATATATTTTAAAATGTAATTTATTCCTGTGATGGCAAAGCTGAATTTTCAGCATCATTACTCCAGTCTTCAGTGTCACATGATCCTTCAGAAATATTCTGCTGATTTGCTGCTCAAGAAACATTTATTATTATTATTATCAATGTTGAAAACGTTTGTGCTGCTTAACATTTTTGTGGAAATTATGGTACTTTTTTTTCCAGGATTCTTTGATGAAAGTTCATTGAACAGCATTTATTTGCATTTATTAAATGTATTTGTTAAATTTACTAAAGCGTTTATTAAAAAAAAAATCTTTTGTAACATTATAAATGTCTTCTCTGTCACTTTTGATCAATTTAATACATCCTTGAAGAATAAAAATATAAATTTCTCTCTTTTTACATCTTACCACAAATGTCTGAAAAGTATCGTTTCCACAAAAATGTTAAGCAGCAAAAACTGTTTTCAACATTGATAATAATAATAATAAAAAAAATGTTTCTTGAGAAGCAAATCAGCATATTAGAATGATTTCTATGTGAGGATCATGTGACACTGAGGACTGGAGTAATGATGCTGTATTTCACAATATTACTGTTTTTAATGTATTTTTGATTAAATAAATGCAGCCTTGCTTGCTGAGCATAAGAGACTTCTTTTAAAAATATTAAAAAATTGTAATGTTTCCAAACTTTGACAGGTACTGTATGTGTGTAAGGAAATATCATATTGTGTTAAAAAAATGCATGAGCGCATGAGAACAGTTCCTAGTCTCTGTTTTTATTTGAGCTCCATCAGATGAGACATCAAAGAACATTCTCTTGCTGTTAAGTGTCACTGTCAGGGACTATTTTTCTGGCGGAAGGATGGAATCTAATGATTTTACTTTCGGTATATATATATGTATTGTGTGGTAACCAATTTATTGAAATGCAAAAAGGTACTCGAGGCATGCTGTATCGGGAATACAGCACGGCCTCTTGTAACTTTTTGCTTGCATATAAAAAGAAAGTTGATGGACGAGCAAACTGAGTTTGTCTGACTGAGTTAGGTCTAAGAACTGCAACACTTGTTTCCTGATTATATTTCCAGTCATTTTAGCAATGTTTTAATTTTTTTGTGCTTCTATACTAGCCTGTAATATCAGGATTCTTCCAGGATCTCTAGGAAGATGTCAACGACAAGGCAACTTTTTTAAGGAATTCTGTGTTGTCTGTTTTAATTTTCCAAGGTTCAGTGTTTCTGTATTATTTAATACAAAATTATCATCAAAATGGGTGGTAATCAAACCGGGTGGAATGTATAAAACTTCAACCATTTTATTAATCTTTTAAAATACAATCAGCCAAAATGTATTCCTTTCTCTCTTTTTTTAGCCCTGCAAAGCCCTGTACAACAGAGGTTTACACCCAAAAATTAAAATTCTTTCATTAATTACTCACCCTCATGTTGTTCCAAACTGATAAGACTTTCGTTCATCTTCGGAACACAACTGAACTTTGACGCTTCAAAAAGTTTATAAAGAGATCGTAAAACTATGAATTGAATTGAATGGTTTAGTCCAACATTTTCTGAAGAGACACGATCGCTTTATATGATGAACAGATTGAATTTAGGCTTTTATTCACATATAAACACTGGACATGTTGCCATTCAAGGCCACTCCCACCTCTGCTATGAATATGCTTAGTCAAATACAACCTTGCTTTAGTAGGAGATACTTCTTAGCAAACTTTTAGTCATAATGTTGTCGACTTGTATTGTTCCCGGGTGCAAGAAGAGTAAACGTTTAGCGGGAGTAAATTACTTTCAGTTCCCAGTGAAGGATTCAGCGCGTTGTAGGCAGTAGTGTTGTCAAAAATATCGATATTTCGATATGTATTGATACTGAAATATCTGAAATGATACCAATACTCCTTTCTACAGTATCGATACACCGATACCAGCTGCGCTCTCCTCTCCGACCGACAGCACCCACCGCCTCCTCTCATTCACTCCTGTTTACCCTCTAAACATGGCGAACGCGCCGGCGCATTTAGTTAAGACTGCTTTTGTTCAAATCGGTTTAAGCTTTAATCAAATCTGTTTTTTTTTTCAGATCTAAAAATCTGTGTCTGGGTAACTGACTAAAGATCACATCTTTGGCACAAAACAATGCTTTCACAACCTCTAAACCTGCACTGACATGCATCGGTGTTTTACCAGTTCAGACATGGGCACATATATTTCTTGAATTACACAGTAGCATAGAATATCCTGCCAATGCAGCAATTCACTTGTTTCCACCCTGAATCTGTCCTGTTACAGTCGCAGACAGCAGGGACAATTTTATATGTAAGTGATAAAATCTAACCATATAATTGGACATTGTTATTGCAAGAAAAGGCTTCTAAACTTGTTTTTAAAAGGAAGGAGAAAACGCCAACAAGTTGCATGACATTCTCTCATCCCTAAAAACCATAAAAAAATATCCAAGGTAAAAGAACATTAGAATCAGGCTACATTACATACAGTTTCATTCGCAGTGAGGATAAACATGGTTTGTGTTCTGTGCAGTGAATTAATGTCTGATGAGAGCTTGAATCCATCAAAACTCAAGAGACATTTAAAAAACAACACTCAAACACAACTCAAATGTCATAAAAACAAAATGTTGAAAATAAAAAAAAGTATTGATGTCTTCAAAGAATCACAATAAATCAACAAAACCATAAATCACACTTTCTCTGATTTACGCATTCACAAAATTATCAATTTCTTCAGGAATGTTATTTTGCATATCGTTGGGCCTTCATGCACTTCACAGTAATATCATAATAATAAATGTCTTTCAAAGTTTGTTTTTATAGAGTCTACTTTTGTATGGCAAACAATTTGAGTGGTGTTTTGTTACCACTTGATTGTACCATTTAAAAATGGGTGCTGCAAACAAAACCAACAGAGACAACAAAAGGTATGTTTCTTGAAAGCTCAAAACCAAGAACAAAAAAAATTGTTGAACATTTTAACTACATTCTACCAGTACAAACAGGTTCAATCAATTGCTCATCATTATGAGTAGAGAATATTAATCTGAATGCACTGGAACACCCAAAATGCTTCACAAAAAAAAGAAGAAGACTAATCTGTCAGCTGTCAACTTTTCCTAAACATAGCCGTAAACAGGATTTATTTATGTGGTGAAATGTCCCTGTTTCACCAGCAAAAATGTTGAAGTACTAGTCTTTATAACAAGCACAAGCATGTAGGCCCATGCCTGGCTGTAAACCAAAGTGATTACATTGAGAAGAATGTACACAAAGAATTAGCTTAAAGGAACAGTTCACCCAAAAATCTGTTATAAAATAATGCCGGGTACACGATTTTCAAAGTCGTCAGATCGCTGTTCTTCTCGCACTAACTGTCTAGGATACCATTTAGTTGCTGTTGTGTGCACATTACATGACGGATCAGCAACAGGGTGTCATACATTACACAACATTTCGATATGAATAATCGTCGATAACTCTGTCTTGTCTGACTATATTTTAAAACCAAACACATGTGAGAAGCGATACAGGAAATAACAAACAGGAATTCTTGTGCGAGACTGGATTTCTTCCTGTTAAAATGATAGCCCGCAAGAAGCTTGTGATCCAAGTTGTCTGTGCACTAATTTGCAGCAAAAAAGATTTGTTGCAGGTCTTTGACTCCTCCCCTCTAACTTTTCCTTGCCCTGTATTTTGCTCTCTAATTGGCTGTAGGTTGTCACCAATGTAATTTCCAGTCAAAACAGACTTCACACAGAGTAGCAGACAGGTCCAGATATTTAGGCCTGGGACACACTAGATGATTTTCAAACTGTGGGAGACCACAGACATAAGGGCAGTTTCAACCGATTTTTAGCATTATAATCCTCCGAAATGCACACATTAGAAGATTCGTCTGGGCCGTGAGACCACACACCTGTCGATTGTAACATTTTCACAGTGAGACGAGATATCACGGAGACTCGCGAGATCAAACGTGACTTAAGAATAAAAACAAAGGAGAAAAAAAAGAATATGAGTAATCTTCTTTCTCAATATTCCACTTTCGTGGCATGTTTGTGGCTGCCCAGTTTCACCTATAGAAGCACGCAACACAGAGTGGGCGGTAGTGCGCGTTGAGAGCGCGAAACCCCATTTCACTTGGCGGTGTGCACGGCAAATTTTGAAACTTTGCGCGTGGCTCCGCATCCGAAGAGATACGAGTTCGAGGCGAATCTAGCCGAGCAGTACAGCTCACCACACTGGCACCCAGTTTGCGCGTCTAAATTAGTTGCTTATATTTTACAAAATGAGCCTACAAAAGCAGAAATAAGCCCTTTTAATGAAAATAAAAATCCATGTTTAATAAAAATGTTCACGAAACTAAATGAAAATGTTTAGTGAAATTAGAAAATATTTAAGAGATCGTTAATTTAGTTGTAGGCCTACACATGTTCTCCTATCCACATATTTTGTTCTAATGTCACAAGTAATAATCTCAAGGTTTACTGGGGTTTTATACGATTCTTTTTAATGTGGTTTTGGTAAAGTTTACTAAAGTAAACATTGTCACGTGTGTACCTTACTACTTCTCACTGCTGTTTCCTGATGGTTTAGAGAACAATTACTCAGAGTCGCCCCCTGTCGTTTTAATGAATAGTTCAACGGCGAGTGCGTCAAGTATAAACTCCTCGCCCGTTTGCAGTGAGTTAAAATTCGGCACATCACTGGTATTACACCCCTAGTGAAAAAAAACCTATACCAAAATGTATTTAAAATACATTTATTTCATACCAAGTATACTACAAATCCATTAACATATTTACAGACATATTACTGATATAAAGACTTACTGATATAAATTTTGCACAATCAAATATACTTACGTATATTTTTAGTTAGACCTCAGCACTATTTCCGGATAACTAAAGTACATTAAGTACAAAATTAGTTGTTCCAATTTAGCAGACTTTAAGTATATCAAATGAGTATACCAAAAGTACAATTGGAGGGCATTTATATTAAGTACATAAATATGTAATTGTATTTGTAGTATACTTAGCATAAAATAAATGCATCTCAAATACTTTTTAGTATATTTATATATATTATTTATTTTCAATAGGGTTTTTGTTAACTTTTCAACTTTTGTGAAACACAAAAAGGATGTTAGGTAGGATGACAGTCTATGAAAGTAAATGGGGACTGTCATTCTGCCAAACATCTCCTTTTCTGTTCCTCAGAAGAAACTCATACAGGTTTTGGAACATTATGAGGGTGAGTACATGATGACAGAAGTTTCACTTTTTGGTGAACTTTAAGAATGTGAGGACATTTTTGCCTTGCTTACTCTGCTGTCCCTATTCTACATTTACCAGCCTACACTGAGTCATGCATACCAGTAATTTCTCTCTCATAAAAATCCAACACTAAAGAGCAAAGTCCAGCTATTAGAAACTGTTACATGTTTTGTTCTGTTCTGTTACATGTTTTACAGCATATATATATATATATATATATAAAACCTAGTTTACAAAGGCTAATAAGTATACCTAACTAATCTGATATGTGACCATTTAAATACAATAACACAATTTCATAACGCCATGAACGAAAATGACGCGCTGAAAGCGAAATCTCAGAAAACTGTTAGGGAAAATTAAGCAGGTCTTTTTGAAACATACCTCAAACAGTGACCAGCCCCCTTATTGTTGTCAAACTGGCGCTTTCTGACGAGGAGTTGTCACTATCTGCTTCGTTGGGGAAGTTTTGTCTTCATGCCGTAGTTTCTTGCCATGGTGAAGCGGCCGTTCCGGATTTCGAGTCTAGGCGCGCGGCTCTCCACGCCTACCTGCGCCAGGCCACGCTGACGCGCCTCGTGCTCAACCAACCGCGCCTGAATACTTACCACAGTAAACATGTGGGACACATGCCCAGATCAGCAGGTAGATTGAATTACAATTCAGATAACATGACAATATAACAATGTGGTAATTAAATCTGTTTGAAATTGACTTTTTCTCAGTTACCGTCTCTCACTCTTCTGCATGTTGCAGCTTGATGCGCCTCCAGCGACGTATTCTGCAGGAATGAATGTCAGGTCAACCCAACCACAGCGCATAATAACACAGCTGCTGGGTTAAGCACATTTACAAATCTAGTTGTTAGATTGCCTTTTTTGCCATCAAAACTCTACGTGATATTTTTGCATTTAATGTATGTGGGTGTTTCTTTGTTTCTTTGTGTTAACAGCATTTTGTGATCGTAATGACAGTGGCGTAAGTTACATTTAAAAAATGCATGCATTTTAAACTAAATAACAGCATGATTGGGAATTATGCACTAAATATTTTGTTCAAAAAAGTGTTAAATGTTCTGTTTCCTTCATCACACTTACAGTTGACTCTGGGTAAAAAAGTGCACATACTTTTAAAGGAAAAAAGACTATTAAGGGAAACGTTGGTTGTGATGGAAATAAGTTGAGACAACTGAGGGACAGTTGTCATTTTTGGAAAATGATAGGCCTAAAGCATTTCCACATTATAAATATTGACATGGATTATGCTTATTTTTGTCTTGTGTAGATCAACATAGGTTTTAAAATACATAAAAGGCGATTGGTAAATAGAAAAAATAATGTAGTAAGAAAAAGGCTGATTTTTTTTCTTTTAATAAACACCCACTTGGATATAAAAGTGTATATTAAGTGCCTGAAGTTGAAGAAAAACTCATGTGCATCCATGAGAGCGATATAATATAAAAGATAGCATGTAAAAATATGAAAGAAAAAGCCTGACAAATAATAGTTGTCATGAGAGCTTTGTAAACGCTATATTTATGCGCAATTCAATAATTTAACCACATGATGGCGTTGATTTCCAGCATTTTCATTTCCCTGTGTTTGTTGCAATGAAGGTAGGCCTACAACAAGGAATCTGAAATATTTTTCCTATATTTTTTAAATAAACTTTATTTCCAGGTTAAAATACCATTACATATTATAGTGTTTTCATATACTGTCCATACCCTGCTCTTATATTAGATTTTCATGATGTCAGGTCATGTTGGTCATGTGGTTCACTGCAGAAAAGAGATTTTTCTAAATGATGCTGTCCATAATACAGAAATATAACATTCTCAATTTTCCACTTAATGCTTCTGTCCTAGATTGTAAAGACAGCCAATTTAGAACTTAAGAGAGCCTTTGCCATTTTGTGTGCAATATTCTTAATGGTCCACGGGTATGTGATTGTCTAGTAGTTTCTGACCACATCATAGTTCTAAAGCCCAGCACGTTTTAATTTCCCTGAGATTAAATAATGTCAAGATGCCAGAAAGGTTAATTAAACTGTAACCTACATGTGTGTTATCATTTATTAATGAAGTGAAAGCTATTTCAAGTTTCATTGCATTTAGTCATTTAAAATGTCTTTAAAATGTAAAATCTTCTTCTCAGATCATACATGAAACATGTTAACAGACAGTATTTATGTGGTGCCATTATTTAATTTGCTGCAGTGGCTTTCATGAAAATATGACTTTCATGAACATTAGAAGCCTGCTGTGTGAGGTCTGACTGAATATTATAACATTAGGAGGAAGCTATAAGCATATCTGTAAGTACTGTATTTTATATACAGTTTTACTGTATTTTTGATCAAATAAATGCAGTCTTTGTGAGCATATACATAAATAAATTGCTACATTTACCAATGCAGAGTATTTGCATATTTGCTTATAGTATCTGTACCTCATTTGGATCACAAGACTACAGGGGCCATTCACAGATGTACACATTACTCTTTTTTTTTTTAAGAGTCGTCCATCTCTAAGGGCTGCTTTTGTGTCCAGTCATGCCTTCTGTTTGCCATGACGACCCTATGTTACAGTCCTGGGGTGGTAAATACTGGGTTTACCAGTGAGAGAAGGAAAGACAGAGAGAGAAAAAATCTTCTCTACTAATAATCAAATCTTTAGTTTATGCTCCAAGGCTCTCAGCGAACACACTTGATAATATGGCAGATCCAGCCAGTCAGCTAACACTCTCACAAGAGAACAATCTGTTAAACCTTTTACACAAAGCCGCTAAGGAACTGAGAGGAGTTTTACAACCAGCGAAAGCAAGAGAAGAAACAGGCCATAGAGATTCAGCTGGACTTCACACAAGGCTTTTCCAGGTCCTCAGGACGTTTTGTGAGGTTCAAACCCAAAGAGTGTGCGTGCTGAGAGAGGTTCTTTGCGGTACAGCAAACACTCTCACCGAGCATAGGATGTGCTCTAATTTGGCAAACACATTCCCAGACACAGAGTCTCAAGAGAAAACAGCTGATGTGGGTAAGTGATTCATGAGAGGCTTGGGATCTTTGAGATCTCTCTCTCGCTCTCTCTCTCTCTCTCTGTGTATCTTGCGTTCTCGCAAAGCTTTATTGGCATGACTGATAGAGTACTGCATTGCTGATGCACTCATGTAGTGCATATAATTATAGTATAAATACAATTTTTAAAAAGATGTATAAAATAAATAAAGTAAAAGAAAGTTCAACAACAGACTAAAATCGCAAGGGTTCTCTGAATATGACAAGCTCAAATGTAATTGACTCGCTTGAAAAGCTACACTACCTTTCAAAAGTTTGTGGACAGTAAGATTTTTTTTAAGAACTTAATTAGATTACTTTTATTCTGCAAGGAAACATTAACACATTAAAAAAGGTGACAGTAAAAACATTTATAATGTTACAAAATATTTATATTTCAAATAAATGATATTCTTTTGTATCCTGAAATCTAAAGTATCCTAAAAACTTTTTTCAACATTGATAATAAGAAATGTTTCTTGATCACCAAATCAGCATATTAGAATGATTTCTGAAGGATTATGTGACACTGAAGACTCGAGTATTTTGCCATCACAGGAATAAATTACATTTTAAAATATATTCAAATAGAAAGTTATTGATATAATATTTCACAATATTACTGTTTTTAACTCTATTTTTGATCAAATAAATGCAGCCTTGATGCAGCATAAGAGACATCTTTCAAAAACAATAAAAGAACCCAAACTTTTGAGCGGTAGTTAATTTTAGTTCATTTGTAATTTTATTCATTTATTAATTCAGTTTTCCATGAAAGGATAACTTTTGGGATAATAGCGACACCTCTTCATTGATCCTTTGGACATGGCAATAATTATATACACTTTTTTAGAATATCTAGATATTATTTTTGCACCATTTTACTTTCTTTTTTAGGCCTTTTATTTATTCTATACACTTTTTTGTCAATTTGATGCAAAGTAAAGGAATAGACAAAAAATGTACAATGTTTCATATGCACACAATTAAGACATTACTGAGTATATTATGTATTTTTAGATGCGATCCAAGACCGCGTGACTGATGTCATTCTTAATGTCCTGGAAGATGTCCACATCATTGTAAACCAGTTCAGTGTAATGAGCAAGAAACTTGACGCTGGTATTGCTTTTCTTACTGAAGTCAGTGGAGAGAGAGGTGATCTTACCAGCACTGGACCTCGGGATACTGCAGACCACATAAAACCAGAATCATGTGACATCAGTATTCCGCTGGACCAGCATCTTGCAGACCACTGGCTTGCGAATGTGCAGTCAACAAGGCTTCCTGATCCAGTGAAGCGCTGTACTGCGTGTATGGATGACAGAAATACGAGTGAAGAGAGCTCACATGAGGAAACAAGAGTAGACTCATCGTATCAAACTATGGTGACTGACTGCAAGAACTGTCTGAACATGAATGGTGAGGTGGAGGAAGAAAAAGAGGGAGAGGAGAGAAAGAAAAGCAGAGGACAAGGCGGTGAAAGATTGAAGCATACATTGGTAACTGTTGGGTAAGTCTAAATAATATGGGGCACACTGTAAAAAATTTTTTTTAATAATTTTATGGAAATTTCCGTTAACCCCACAACACAATGCATAATTCAAAATACAGGTAAAATACAACAGTACAGATACACCTTATTTTTTACAGTGCAGAAGAGGGAGATTTAAAAATAATTTTTGTTTTAATGAGGAAATATTTCATACAAGTATAAAGTTAATTATTACTTAGTCTAGACTATTTGACCCTGAAAAAACAGTCATCTTGAACTTAAATTGATACCTAGCGTAGTTATAGAATAATTGCAATAGTTTCCTGTTACCAGTGCCGTTGTAGAAGTACGCTGTTCATTCAAGCATGATTCATTTATTTTGTGAGCAAAAGTGTCCAATTACATGGGGGTTACTGAGATAAAGCAAGTACTATACAACTGGTCATGTGATCTCAACACGGTGGCCCCCATGAGGCAACCTGCCCTATATAAACTAAATCAGCTTTTATAGACCTTATTCACAGTAGCACCATCTTTGATTTTTAACGGGAATAAAAGTGAGGCTCTGGGGGATAGACATACATCTCTTCAGTGGGTTGAACTGTTATTTAAGGTGTTTTTGGATTGTTCTAGGCCTACTGACGAAACACTGCACAAATATCTTTCCAAGAAATTTCAGTAGACAAAAACCCCCAGACAATATGAGCTGTGGAAAATTATAAGTGATCTAGGTGCTTTGTACAGCTTTTTACAGCAGATGCCATTGAAAACATAGTAAGGGGCCGTTCACACAGAACGCGTTTTTCCATTCCAATTTTCCATTGTTTTTCTATGTAAACACGTGCTAGACAGACCGCTGCGTGCGCGTCTTTTGCAGTGTCTTGCGCATGACACAGCGTTCTAAAAACGCGGCGCTCAAGTTAAAATCAGTTCAACTTTTAAAAAAACGAATCTCAAGACCATGCGTTTTTCCCCCATTGCACTGCCCGCATCTTGCATTATTCAAGGCAAAAACGCGTTCTGTGTGAACGAGCCCTAAGTCCATCCCTCACAGCCTCGCTTTCATACCTGTCATGGCACTGCCGTGAATAAGGTCTATTAGGCCACTGATATGCCTGGATGATCACATGTATGTGAACATGATTTCAAAAATACTTTTCATTTCTGTATGCGTAAAACTTTTAAAGAGGAAATAATACTGAATCCACCTTTAACAATTGTATTTTGGTAACTTGCAGGCTTGCAGACAGAGCCAGATCTCCAGAGTCTCCCAGAGTCTGCTATATAACCGCCCCATCAGAAGTTGTGAACATCTTGACTTGTGAGGTGGTTGATGGTCTGAGTTCTCTCATGGTGTCAGGATCAGAGGAGCTGGTCAGTACTGTTCTCCGCATACAGAACTCCAGCCATGTCAAATGTCCCTTCCCACTCACCATAGCAGTGCCATTCCAGGCGAGTTACCGTGGGAACTACAGAGATATCACAGTGAAAGTGGTGGATCCAGAGCAAAGAGTTAGCTATGTCACACCTACATCTACTGAAGGCTTCTATGGAGGACAAAGGGTCTGTAATAAAGCCCATGCAGTTTTCTGTTTCATTTTACTTCCTATACTTTCTTTTCAGTCATTTATTTGTGTTGTAAAAGGCTTAACACAGAGGTCATTATACAAGCATTATACATTACACTGATCAGGCATAACATTATGACCACTGACAGGTGAAGTGAATAACACTGATTATCTCTTCATCACGGCACCTGTTAGTGGGTGGGATATATTAGGCAGCAAGTGAACATTTTGTCCTCAAAGTTGATGTGTTAGAAGCTGGAAAAATGGGCAAGCATAAGGATTTGAGCAAGTTTGACAAGGGCCAAATTGTGATGGCTAGACGACGACGAAGGTCAGAGCATCTCCAAAACTGCAGCTCTTGTGGGGTGTTCCCAGTCTGCAGTGGTCAGTATCTATCAAAAGTGGTCCAAGGAAGGAACAGTGGTGAACCGGCGACAGGGTCATGTGCCAAGGCTCATTGATGCACATGGCGAGCGAAGGCTGGCCTGTGTGGTCCGATCAAACAGACGTGCTACTGTAGCTCAAATTGCTCAAGAAGTTAATGCTGGTTCTGATAGAGAGGTGTCAGAATACACAGTGCATCGCAGTTAGTTGCGTATGGGGCTGCATAGCCGCAGACCAGTCAGGGTGCCTATGCTGACCCCTGTCCCTGCCCTGTGTGAGCATCAGAACTGGACCACGGAACAATGGAAGAAGGTGGCCTGGTCTGATGAATCACGTTTTCTTTTACATCACATGGATGGCCGTGTGCGTCGCTTACCTGGGGAACACATGGCACCAGGATGCACTATGGGAAGAAGGCAAGCTGGCGGAGGCAGTGTGATGCTTTGGGCAATTTTCTGCTGGGAAACCTTGGGTCCTGCCATCCATATGTATGTTACTTTGACACGTACCACCTACCTAAGCATTGTTGCAGACCATGTACACCCTTTCATGGAAACAGTATTCCCTGGTGGCTGTGGCCTTTTTCAGCAGGATAATGTGCCCTGCCACAAAGAAAAAATGGTTCAGGAATGGTTTGAGGAGCACAACAATGAGTTTGAGGTGTTGACTTGGCCTCCAAATTCCCCAGATCTCAATCCCACCTCACAACTTACAAGACTTAAAGGACCTGCTGCTAACATATTGGTGCCAGATACCACAGCACACCTTCAAGGGTTCTATTGGAGTCCATGTCTCGATGGGTCAGGGCTGTTTTGGGAGCAAAAGGGGGACCAGCACAATATTAGGACAACATTAGGTCATAATGTTGTGCCTGATCAGTGTATATTTCCATAGATTATTGCAGTGCAGCAAGGTCAATCTTATTTGTAGGTACACAATTATTGCTTATATGATATTTGTGTAAGTATGATGGCACAGTGTATTTTCTGTGTGTTTTCCACAGGGTTGGTTTGCAGTGGTGCGGGTGTACTCTCTGGGTGTGTTTGCTGTCCTGTCCCGTTTGAGAACGGAGAGTTTTACAGTCCCTCGGACAGGACTGTCTCACAAGCTAAGTGTGGACTCCAGAATATGCCTCGACTACTTGCCTGGATCCTTCACCGCACCAGTTGTTGCTCAAGTGACGGTACATTAAGAATTTCTTTTCAATCAGGCTGAATCACAAGAAAACAAATCTATCATGTAAGATGATTTAAAAAAAATGTTTTGCAAGGCAAAGAGGAGGAGTGAGAGCTTACTGTCTGATTGGAGCACATTATTAGATAAGGTCTTTTTTTAATATAAATTTGAGCAAACGTGTCCTATGAAAAGAATAAAATGCTCTCAAAGATAGCTGGTTATAAAAATTGTATAATGTACTGCAATGAAGCTGCTTGTAAAGCCACCTTTGGTAACAATTTAATAATAACTTTCATTAATAAATCATTAACAAACATTATATAATGCTTAACAGATCAATGGTTAATATATATTCACAAAGCTAGAAATATGAGATAATGTGCTTGTTAATGTTTACTAATGAATTTATTAAACATTACATGTTGATTGATTAACAGATCATTATTTAATGTAAATTAAAATGCATACAGGTGTTATTAAACTTCAGTTTATATATTACCTAATGCACTTTTTTTTAGATTTACAAAAGTACAAATGCAAACTATGAGTGATCTGTATGGTTCAACAGAAAATTTTACAATATAAGAATGACTGGTCCTACTTTATGTGTCTTTATTTATTTTTTTGACATAAGTACATAGTTAAAGTAACACTTTATTTTACAGTGTCATTGTTACATGTTACATGTAGTTACTATAGTAATAATTATAAATTATGCATAAGTACATGCAACTAACCCTAAACCAAGCCAAACCCTAATCCTAACCCTAGAGTAAGTACATGTAGTTACTTAATATTACTCAGTACTTAAATGTATAATTACAGTGTAACAAAGACACCTTAAAATAAAGTGTAACCAAAAATAATAGTAATTGTTAGGTACAATTTACTTATTGTGTTCATGTTATATTGCAAAACACTCTTGCTGTTATTAAGGTGGGATATGGGTAAGGTTAGGGACTGGTTTGGTGGTACGGGTAGGTTTAAGGGTTGGTTACGGGGGTCAATTTGATTACTATAACTTAAGGGAACACGGTTTTAACTGTTTATATTACATTGTTTTGATAAATAAACAAGTATTTTCTTGAAAAATGTATTTGTTTTCTCCTGTTGATGTATGATTCAAGGAATATCCTGTTTAAGGATACAGTATACTAAGTGTTGAGGCAATAAAAACATGTTTTGCACCCAAATTACAATTATGTGGTGTTTTTATGTCTTTAGCAAGCATTTAGCTAAACTTAACTAGCCACCCTTTACACAAACGTTGTTACCGTACAGTTACAGACTAAAAGTCCAATGCCCATTAAGGTACTAAATGGTTAATAGTAAACATTTATAAACATCTACAAATAATGAATAGTTTCAACTGGGTACTGCAAAAACATGAACAAATAATTAATAAATTATTTGTAAAGAATACACACCACAACAAACGAAGACCAAATTTATGACCTTTACAGACTGTGGTTATGAGTTATTGAATAATATGTTAAGATGAATAGTGTGTGAAGTGCTTAAAAAAATACTAATTACAAAATTTGTAAATGTAAAAAATGCATTAGGTGATATATGAATCAAAGTTTAATGAGATTTGTTAGAATTTTATTTACATTTAAATAATGATCTGTAAATCATAACGTAATCTTTAATAAGTTTATTTAAACATTAACAAGCATGTTTTCTCATATAGTGGGGAGAACAAGTATTTGATACACTGCCGATTTTGCAGGTTTGCCCACTTACAAAGCATGTAGAAGTCTGTAATTTTTATCATAGGTACTCTTCAACTGTGAGTGACGGAATCTAAAACAAAAATCCAGAAAATCACATTGTATGATTTTTAAGTAAATAATTTGCATTTTATTGCATGACATAAGTATTTGATACATCAGAAAAGCAGAACTTAATATTTGGTACAGAAACCTTTGTTTGCAATTACAGAGATCATACGTTTCCTGTAGTTCTTGACCAGGTTTGCACACACTGCAGCAGGGATTTTGGCCCACTCCTCCATACAGACCTTCTCCAGATCCTTCAGGTTTCGGGGCTGTCGCTGGGCAATACGGACTTTCATCTCCCTCCAAAGATTTTCTATTGGGTTCAGGTCTGGAGACTGGCTAGGCCACTCCAGGACCTTGAGATGCTTCTTACGGAGCCACTCCTTAGTTGCCCTGGCTGTGTGTTTCGGGTCGTTGTCATGCTGGAAGACCCAGCCACAACCCATCTTCAATGCTCTTACTGAGGGAAGGAGGTTGTTGGCCAAGATCTCGCAATACATGGCTCCATCCATCCTCCCCTCAATACGGTGCAGTCGTCCTGTCCCCATTGCAGAAAAGCATCCCCAAAGAATGATGTTTCCACCTCCATGCTTCACGGTTGGGATGGTGTTCTTGGGGTTGTACTCATCCTTCTTCTTCCTCCAAACACGGCGAGTGGAGTTTAGACCAAAAAGCTCTATTTTTGTCTCATCAGACCACATGACCTTCTCCCATTCCTCCTCTGGATCATCCAGATGGTCATTGGCAAACTTCAGACGGGCCTGGACATGCGCTGGCTTGAGCAGGGGGACCTTGCGTGCGCTGCAGGATTTTAATCCATGAAGGCGTAGTGTGTTACTAATGGTTTTCTTTGAGACTGTGGTCCCAGCTCTCTTCAGGTCATTGACCAGGTCCTGCCGTGTAGTTCTGGGCTGATCCCTCACCTTCCTCATGATCATTGATGCCCCACGAGGTGAAATCTTGCATGGTGCCCCAGACCGAGGGAGACTGACCGTCATCTTGAACTTCTTCCATTTTCTAATAATTGCGCCAACAGTTGTTGCCTTCTCACCAAGCTGCTTGCCTATTGTCCTGTAGGCCATCCCAGCCTTGTGCAGGTCTACAATTTTATCCCTGATGTCCTTACACAGCTCTCTGGTCTTGGCCATTGTGGAGAGGTTGGAGTCTGTTTGATTGAGTGTGTGGACAGGTGTCTTTTATACAGGTAACGAGTTCAAACAGGTGCAGTTAATACAGGTAATGAGTGGAGAACAGGAGGGCTTCTTAAAGAAAAACTAACAGCTCTGTGAGAGCCGGAATTCTTACTGGTTGGTAGGTGATCAAATACTTATGTCATGCAATAAAATGCAAATTAATTATTTAAAAATCATACAATGTAAACCAGATTGTAAACCATCTGTCAAAATCATTTTTAACAACATTTTTTAAAAAGTGCTTGATCATATGAATTGAAAGTTTAAAACATTTGTAAGCGTTTCAATTTTTCATTAAATAATGATCTGTTAATCATTATGTAATGTTTAATACTGTAAGTTCACTAGTTAACATTAACAAGCACATTATCTTATATTTATAGCTATGTGAATATATAGGTAACACTTTATTTTAATGTGTCCTTGTTACACGTTACATGTATTTACTATAGTAATAACTATATATTACATGAAACTAACCCTAAACCAAACCCTAATCCTACACTAACCCTATAGTAAGTACATGTACTTAATTATTACTCAGTACTTAAATGTATAATTACACTGTAACAATGACACATTAAAATAAAGTGTAACCAATATACACTCACCTAAAGGATTATTAGGAACACCATACTAATACTGTGTTTGACCCCCTTTCGCCTTCAGAACTGCCTTAATTCTACGTGGCATTGATTCAACAAGGTGCTGAAAGCATTCTTTAGAAATGTTGGCCCATATTGATAGGATAGCATCTTGCAGTTGATGGAGATTTGTGGGATGCACATCCAGGGCACGAAGCTCCCGTTCCACCACATCCCAAAGATGCTCTATTGGGTTGAGATCTGGTGACTGTGGGGGCCATTTTAGTACAGTGAACTCATTGTCATGTTCAAGAAACCAATTTGAAATGATTCGAGCTTTGTGACATGGTGCATTATCCTGCTGGAAGTAGCCATCAGAGGATGGGTACATGGTGGTCATAAAGGGATGGACATGGTCAGAAACAATGCTCAGGTAGGCCGTGGCATTTAAACGATGCCCAATTGGCACTAAGGGGCCTAAAGTGTGCCAAGAAAACATCCCCCACACCATTACACCACCACCACCAGCCTGCACAGTGGTAACAAGGCATGATGGATCCATGTTCTCATTCTGTTTACGCCAAATTCTGACTCTACCATCTGAATGTCTCAACAGAAATCGAGACTCATCAGACCAGGCAACATTTTTCCAGTCTTCAACTGTCCAATTTTGGTGAGCTCGTGCAAATTGTAGCCTCTTTTTCCTATTTGTAGTGGAGATGAGTGGTACCCGGTGGGGTCTTCTGCTGTTGTAGCCCATCCGCCTCAAGGTTGTGCATGTTGTGGCTTCACAAATGCTTTGCTGCATACCTCGGTTGTAACGAGTGGTTATTTCAGTCAAAGTTGCTCTTCTATCAGCTTGAATCAGTCGGCCCATTCTCCTCTGACCTCTAGCATCAACAAGGCATTTTCGCCCACAGGACTGCCGCATACTGGATGTTTTTCCCTTTTCACACCATTCTTTGTAAACTCTAGAAATGGTTGTGCGTGAAAATCCCAGTAACTGAGCAGATTGTGAAATACTCAGACCGGCCCGTCTGGCACCAACAACCATGCCACGCTCAAAATAGCTTAAATCACCTTTCTTTCCCATTCTGACATTCAGTTTGGAGTTCAGGAGATTGTCTTGACCAGGACCACACCCCTAAATGCATTGAAGCAACTGCCATGTGATTGGTTGATTAGATAATTGCATTAATGAGAAATTGAACAGGTGTTCCTAATAATCCTTTAGGTGAGTGTATATATATTAACTATTGATCTGTTAAGCATTATATAATGTTTGTTAATGATTTATTAATGAAAGTTATTATAAAGCGTTACCCCGCCTTTCCACTGTCTCCGACATTTGCATACGATTGTCACATTTCTTGGCAGTCACACGGAACTTGTCATGAAGTTACTATCCACTTATTAACCATGATAAAATTAATAAATAATGAATGTATGAATATATCCACACAAAACAAACCTCACGTTCATAGTTTTGATAATACATAACATCCAGTCGGCCGGTCGTACGGTCTAGCTGTAAAAGTTAAAAATATTTCAACACAACCAACACTCGCACCGAACTCGAAAATTCTGCATGCACGTATGGTCAAAATTCTACGCAGCTCCCATACTAGTACTCCACATTAGAATTTGGAAATGAATGACTTCTGGTCTGTCAATTGTTGGATATAGAGTAAAAAGGCAGCTTATGAATAAGTGCATACTGTGTATAGAAGCCTTTCTTTGTCTCCTTAGGTACAGCCAGTGGATGCCTTTGTTTTATCCGCCCTTAAATCCAAAAATGATTCCTACCATGCTGCTCTTACATCAACCCCCTTACTTCACCTAAGCCATCCATCAACCCTGAAACTCAGACGACCTTTGACACTTATCCTGCCCTGTCCTCATATCTCTGAGAAGAGGAGAGCTGGTGAAGATACTGACAGACCCACTCTTATATCAGGCACTTTCTCACCCCAGCAGATTAGGTAAAGTTACATTATAAAAAGTGTTTTTTCAAAGTTAAAACAAAGATTATTGGAGTATGTTTTACAAGAAAATACTATTTCAGTCTTTTTTTCAATCCAGTTGCTGTTTCTTTGTAATTTCTTTGTAATTATTTGTGACATTTTCCAGCAAAATCTGAGTGAAATTTTTTTTAAAGTAAATCCTAAAAAAAATTGTCAGTGTGGAGAGGAATTAAAATTAGTAAAGAATTTTTTTTTCTCCTCTAATTCAGGGTTGATGGTGCCTCAGTAAAGACTCATAAAGAGTGTAAAGAGCATCTGGCTGTGCTGGGCAGAATAGAGAACCATTGGAAGGTTCTGGATAAAGTCAGTGTAAAGAACCTACAGAACAGCTTGGTCTGTTTTGAGCTACCAGAGAGCTATGAAAGGTACTGAGTGACCATAATCAACCTGTGCGAATGATAAAAAATATTTCAAAAAGAAAACAAACTAAACTGCCCTTTCACATTTAAAACCTTGCTCTGCCCTCAGGTTAATAGTACTTCGCCTTCAATCCTCTATAAAATATTCCTACCTGACTTCATTAGTTGAAGAACTGGAAGAAGCTGTAAAGATCTTCTCAGTCACAGTTGTGCTCCATCATGAGCATCTGGACCCTAGCAGCGTGGTTGTAGCCACCCTGCCCAGCAGAGATGTTAGCGCGGCGCTGTGTGAACTCCAGGCCCTGGGTTACTGTGGCCCTCCAGAGCCCTCGTCTCAACTCTCCATGAGGGAGGGAGAACAGCTGCTGCTCCAGTTCAGCGGGAATATAACCTGCAATGGTATATTAAACAAACCTTGAAACCCATGCACATTCCATACTTTCTATATTAATTTGAAATATTAAAAAATATTTCTTTTGTAAATAACTGGTGAACAACAGTGCCTAAAAGGCTGTTTAATCAATCCATTTTCATAATCAGAATCATCATACCCATTTAAACTATCACTGTTTTAATAGCAGTTAAAATCTACCTGTGTGGATTTAATAACTGTACTATTGTGAAGTATTATTATTACTATTTACAATTTGAATATATTTTAAAATGTAATATATTCATGTGCAAAGCTAATTTTCAGCATCATTCCTCCAGTCTTCAGTGTCACATGATCCTTCAGAAATCTTTCTAATATGCTGATTTGCTGCTCAAGCACAAGAACAGTTGTGCTTCTTAAAATGTTTGTGGAAACCATAATACTTTTTTCAGCATTCTCTGATTAATTGAAAGTTAAAAAGAACAACATTTGTTTGAAATAGAAATCTTTTGTAACATTATAAGTGTCCTTGCTGTAACGTGATCATTTTAATGTATCTTTGCTGAGTATAAGTATTAATTTGACTTATTTTATCTCACCCAAGGCATCAAGTGAGTCAGGCTTTTCACTGTTAGATTTGTTAGAATGTTAGCTTATCTACCATATGTGTACTTATTTCTGAGTGTGTCTGTTGGAGATCCCATAGGAAATAAACAAACAGATTCACACATAATCACATTCCACAACCAAAGAAGAAACCGGCTGTATTTGAGATTAAAAGAAGTGGACCCCTTCGGCAACCACAGCTCTCTTCACTACAAAGGCGTAACCAGTTTATTCAAGGTCACCAAAGGTCAGCTGGTCTGGAATGGTGACAGGGCAGCCGTGTCTAAGGACTGTCCTCTAGAAGAGCCTGTCTGCCGGCTGCCGCTCACTCTTCCCAAGGTAAAGATATATTCTTAAGGCCAACTGCACCAACAGACGCTGACCAAGGCGGACAATCTTCAGATTACAGTATGTCGCTTCTCGGACATCCCACAACATGACAAACGCTGACAGAAATGTGTGCAACTGGTGGAAACGAGTGCTGACCAATGGCAACAGACACCGATGGGGAAACACACTGATCTGACAAAACCTGATGAAGTGCCTGTTGCTGTTGGTTGCTGCCTCTTAAATCATGGAACATTTACTTGAGAAGCAAAATTACATAAAAAAAAAATAGTGCTGTTAAATCGATTAATCGCATCTAACATAAAAGTTTGTAAATATATAATATATATGCGTGTAAATTATATATATAATTTATATATATATATATATATATATATATACACCAATCAGGCATAACATTATATATACAAAATATTGTGTGCCAAACAGCTCTGACCCGTCAAGGCATGGACTCCACTAGACTCCTGTGCTGTGGTATCTGGCACCAAGATGTTAGCAGAAGATCCTGAAAAACACCAACATCTACTGCACCAATGTGTCCCGTAAGTTGCGAGGTGGGGCCTCCATGGATCAGACTTGTTTGTTCAGCACATCCCACAGATGCTCGATTGGATTGAGATCTGGGGAATTTGGAGGCCAAGTCAACACCTCAAACTCGTTGTTGTGCTCCTCAAACCATTCCTGAACCATTTTTGCTTTGTGGCAGGGCACATTATCCTGCTGAAAGAGGCCACAGCCACCAGGGAATACCGTTTCCATGAAAGGGTGTACATGGTCTACAACAATGCTTAGGTAGGTGGTACGTGTCAAAGTAACATCCACATGGATGGCACGACCCAAGGTTTCCCAGCAGAACATTGCCCAAAGCATCACACTACCTCCGCCAGCTTGCCTTCTTCCCATAGTGCATCCTGGTGCCATGTGTTCCCCAGGTAAGCAAAGCACATGCACCCGGCCATCCACGTGATGTAAAAGAAAACGTGATTCATCAGACCAGGCCACCTTCTTCCATTGCTCTGTGGTCCAGTTCTGATGCTCACGTGCCCACTGTTGGTGCTTTCGGTGCAGGACAGGGGTCAGCATGGGCACCCTGACTGGTCTGCGGCTATGCAGCCCCATACGCAACAAACTGCGATACACTGTGTATTCTGAGACCTTTCTATCAGAACCAGCATTAACTTCTTGAGCAATTTGAGCTACAGTAGCTCGTCTGTTTGATTGGACCACACGGGCCAGCCTTTGCTCCCAATGTGCATCAATGAGCCTTGGCCGCCCATGACCCTGTCGTCGGTTCACCACTGTTCCTTCCTTGGACCATTTTTGATAGATACTGACCACTGCAGACCGGGAACACCCCACAATAGCTGCAGTTTTGGAGATGCTCTGACCCAGTCGTCTAGCCATCACAATTTGGCCCTTGTCAAACTCGTTCAAATCCTTACGCTTGCCCATTTTTCTGCTTCTAACACATCAACTTTGAGGACAAAATGTTCACTTGCTGCCTAATATATCCCACCCACTAACAGGTGCCGTGATGAAGAGATAATCAGTGTTATTCACTTCACCTGTCATAATGTTATATGACATATACTGTATGTATGTATGTATGTATGTATATATATATATATATATTATATGTGATTAATCACGATTAATTGGTTTGACAGCACTAATAAAAAATTAAGTCATGTTTTCTGAAAAAGTTATCAAAATGAAATGCGTTCATGCTTAAAACAAGAAAACATTATCTGCAAATGAAAAAAATAAATGTAAAAATCTGTAAAGAAAAATAAACGTAATTCAAAGTAACAAGTTTATTTTTCTTACCCCATTGCCAGATATTCTTTTTCTTTTTTTAAGTATAAACACAATTTTTATACATTTGTCAGAAACCAAGCCTTCTCAAGTAAATGAATCCCAATGAAATAATTTTTAGATATTTGTACTGTAAACAATTAAAAAAGTCGCTGTTGTTGTTTGTTTGTTACTTAGAGTGCAAGAACAGTCTGTCAGCCTGTGAGTGTGAAAGTAATACAGCACAGTCAAACAGGTATGTGAAATCTACTGCAGCATTTGTTTATTTTGTGCACTCCAGCTCTTTCTCCAATTTTTTCCTCCATTTGGCCTGTTTTTTGTTTTGCTAAGATCTTTCTCAGATTTTCATCCTTCTGGATTTCTGTCATTTAAAAAAATGACAGAATGAGTGAGAAGGCTGTGAAGGTGTGGACACACACATGCTAACAGTGTTTGTCTTCCAGACCCTCTCTCAGATGAGCTGTTGTCATGGCTCTGTGATGAGCTCACTGAAGACGATGCAGCACTTCTAGTTACGTCTCTTCATCTCCGTCGCTCTGCTGTCCAAATCGCTCGACTCCGTGCACCACACAGCCTCTCAAAACAGGCCTTTCACATTCTGACGATGTGGAGACGGGGCCTTCCTTTCTCATCTCCGAAATGCCCCATGCTGGCCCACTGCTTGACCCGCGCAGGGAGGCCTGACCTTGCCAGAGAGCTACTGCTCAGGGAAGCTGCAGATTACAAAATGGAGGAGAGAAAAGCAAGAGAAACATGAAAAGCAGGCAACCAGGACAGACCCATGACAGTGAATATGCCTTTATTACATTAGAAATGTAGGGGCTGTTGTATTGCAGTAGTATGTTGACACTAAGGAATGATATATTTGACTGTTTATATACTATACAACGTATTCTTGTTCATAATACAAAAGGCTGCATTTATTTGAATGACATTTGAAAACCAGTGAAATGTTATTACAATTTAAAATAACTCTTTTTTATTTTATTATATTTTAAAATATAATTTATTATTATATTTATTATAAATAGTATTATACTGTGTTGGCAAAGCACCCACTCCAGTCTCGATCACATGATCCTTCAGAAATCATTATAATATGCTGATTTGCTGCTCAAAAAACATTTCTGATTATTATCAATGTTGAAAACAGTTCTGCTTATTAATATTTATGTGGAAACTCTAATACATTTCTTTCAGGATCTTTTGATGAATAGAAAATTGAAATATTCAGTAATATTATGTCTTTACTGTCACTTTTGATCGGTTGAATGCATCCTTGGTGAATAAAAGTATTAATATCTTTCTTTAAAAAAATCTTGCTGACCTCACCTTACTAAACTTTTGAATGTTAGTGTATGAAGTAAATTAAAATGCAATTCGAATCTTTACTGATAATAATTGTCATTATAATTGCTTTGTAATGTAAGTGTCACCATTATGTTCTGTTAGTTTCATTATCATGGACTTTTAGTTTTTCATGTTCATCATGTGTTCCTTTGTTCAGTTTTCCCGCTCCTCATTATTAGTTCATATGTGTCAGCTGTGTTCTATTAATCAGCCTCATTTGTGTTTGCTATTTAAGTTGGTCCCTCACACTCATTCTCTGCCTGATCACTGTTATGTTATGTTGTGCTGTGCATTGCATTTATTATTGGATGACAGAGATGCATAAATGGAATACACCAGTAGATGGTGCTGACATGTCCATGAAAAATCAGCTTTCAAAGAATCATGAAGAACAAGGCAGAATATTTGGCCCATAGGCAATAGGTTCAAAAAATGGGCCCTTTTTTCAAGATACAGAGTCTATCACAAGATGCCAGCAAGTGTGAGGACACATCTACTGCTTCAGAGCCTAATAAACAGATAGGCTGGAATTAAAAATGGCAGAGCAAAGGAAGGGAAGCTGTAAATTGTAACAGTCCACCCCCAGTTCACTGGGTTTTACAGGAATTATTTCTCAAGGTGTATGGTAGAGCACATAAACAAGGATTGTTATTATGCATCTGTGTGTATGAGAGGTTAGTGGTTTACAGATAAAAAGAAAGAGCCGTTTTGACAATAGTAGCCTATTGGATATCGTATCTGTGTCTGAAAGCATCTGTGGTGTAATTTTGAACCCAATGTGAGCATGTTGCAATGTTCTTTGACACTGACAACAATTACCGTTCTTTTTTCAGTGTTCACAGTGTTATCTTAACAAAGCTTGCAGTGTATGATATAAATGTATAAAATAACGTAACACTTTATTTCACAGTGTCGTTGTTAAATATGTTACATGTCAGGGCCGTAACCACCATAGACATTGAACGAGGCTGAATCCAGCTTCTTATTCGCAGCTTCTTATTGACGCTATCCAGTCCACCTTAAAAGACGCGACGCTTCCGCGTCTTTAGCTTCTTATTCACGCTCAATTTAGGGACCTTGCGGTTTTTCTCTTTTTCACGCTTTTTTTAAGGGATCATAATAATTTTGTGTCTATTTTCAGAATAAACGAATGAAATGCAAATAACACTAATATATTGCCAAAAATAGACTGTAAAAATATAAAGGCACATAAATTACAGTAAAGGCTAATTTTCAATTATTGAACATTTCAGCTTAATGGACGTGCTTGGAGTGTGCATTCGAAGCAACCTGATAACATGATAATGTTGCATAATCATCCATGTTTGATTTTTCTGGAGTCCTTATTCAAAGGTGCTGGGTTATCTGAAGTCTTCGTTCATAACAGGCTGGATCCAAGCTGGAGATGGTATAATGTATAGTTACCTTGTGATATTGAAATTTATAAAGATTGTTTTAATTATTTTATTCAACTGATTCATTAATGCATTCAAAGGATGACATGTGCAATAATTAAAGAATGATGTAATTACTTTTTATATACCTTTGTAATTTTACAGCCATTTTCACTTATATTTCACTATATATTTATATTCACTTACATAATTATTATGATCCCTTAAAACGCGGAAGCGTCGCGTCTTTTAAGATTGTCCGGATAGCGTCAATAAGAAGCTGCGAATAAGAAGCTGGATTCAGCCTCGTAGACATTGAGGGGGACAGGTGCCCCCCAATAATTAGAAATGGCCAAATTGTCCCCCCCAATATTTGAAATTCTTGCACTGCTCTCCTGCACTCCATTACGCAGCGCTCTGTATGTTAGGATGACAAAAAGGTTTAAAAGTTACATTTTTAGTCTGGTCTGCCTCAGGTCTAACGGCGCTCGTCAATGTCAAAATGATTGAGCTGGCCAATCAAATCAAAGTAGGCGGGGTTTACGTTCTCTTTTGGCTCGTTCACAGTCTTCACACAGACAAGCGCGTCAATCTATCGCTTAATGCCGTTGCGGGGACTCTATTCTTTCCGGTGAAATCACAAAACAAAATGCACACAAACGTGTCCATGCTCTTAATATACAATCATTGAACATCTTTGATTTTAATGAAGAAAAAACCTGTACCTGTAGAACCTGTAATCTTCGACACGGTTTACAAAAATTCTACCACCAGACCACTAAAGAACTCGAATATTAATAGCGGATCTATGTATTTATTCACTAACGGGAAGAATCTCGAGACTATATAACGTTATAACGATATATTTGACGCAAATTAATGCAAATATTATTTGCACATAGTCCCAAAATGATTATTTCGCAACTAGAATTAGACCTAGAATTTCGTTCACTGTTTCTTTATGCTTTATAAAAATAAAAATAAATTTTTTTTTTCCAAAACAATAGTATTTGACTATGAAATTTAGACAACGCAAGTGGAATCTTATTAATATCGAAATCACATCTTAACAAAAAAATCTAAACCACCAAGCTTTCCAAAAATAGCCCTAGGTATGTGAAACCACATAGAGTTGGAGCAAGCAAAAAAAGTTCTTAACCAGTTAATTCTGAATAATCCTATCAAGGCTTCAAAATCCAAGGCTTTTAAACCGCCATTTTTATAATCTTAACTGGGCTCTTTTTAAATAGTGCGTTTTATTCCTCCATAAAAATTGAAATAAGACTGAGTTGGCCTTCCTAATATTACAGTTCGAAATAAACAAGGAGTGACATGGATATATTTACTTCGACACACCTTCAAGTTAGTTGAAGATGTCCCATGCGGGAGGCATGTTGTGCTTATGTCTGTTTCTGTAACTGCTGCAAAGTGCAAACAGAAAGTAAAGTGTTAACTTCAACTCAGTTTATGTAGTAGTCTGATTATAATGAAGAGGAAGATACTACAAGTATAAAAACCATGAAATAATTAGAGCACCATTTGCTTGCCTCATACAACTCTGTTGTTGGTGCATAGTATTGTTACTATTATTACATTGAATGTATTGCCAAATTTTAATATGTGAATTGCATTATCAGAAAACTGAACATTTCGCGTTGTCAGGCTTTTATTTGTGCTTAATGGATGAAACAACAAAGATGCGCACTCGGGTTTATGGCGGCTATATATTTTACCTTTCACGAGATGGCGCTGTTTTCGGCACTCCTGGTGCCTCGAATGGTCGAATCTTTTCCCGAAACGATCAGAGAAAAGCATCTAAGCATGTCTCAGTCCTTACAGTATTGTGGCGTCCTAATGCTGCTAAATGTTGGTTTACTTTTTGCAGCCTGGCTCCAAACTATATTCGCCTGACACTGGTAAGCATGCGTCCCAATTTCACCAATCGGGTAAATGGAGGTCAGTCAGTTTATGACGCTTCTCTGACGCCGATGATTAATTCATCCATACAGCAGCAGCGAGCCACACCACAAGCCGCGTGAGTCTGAAGGGCGTTGCGGAAGCTGCTTGACGTCACCAGCAAGCCTGCCTCTGAGGCACGTGGAACTGTGCATGGCTCATTCACCACAGGTTTGTGCAAAACATTTTAAAACAATAGTTTTTGCAAGAACTTTATTGAACAAAAAAAATGTAACAACCATAAATGGCCTGCTACAAAATAGAAAATTTCTTAAACAGACAAAAGGCAAGCATTATACAAAAAAAAAAAAAAAATGATTTAGGTTTTCGCGTGGTCCCTGAATTTCACCCTCTAAACCGTTCGATAAAGCTATATGTAGGCGCATACTGCTGTAGGTTTTATTTTTTTATTAATAATAAGGGTGTTAATAATTACATGAATGTGATCTAGTTCAGTTTGCTGCATCCATGACTAAGTTAAAAATAGTGACGAGAACCTACATACTATTTTTAATAAATTAATCTGAATCTACATCAGTCTAATAGGAATATGTCGTCCTGCCCACAACACACTCTCACTCTCATGTACTGCAACAACAACAGGCGCGCTGCAACGTGACAGCTGATGAACGTGAGCCGAGCGCCCTTGGCATCGGCCAATCAACGAAAACTTCGCCATGAATGGGTGGAGCCAACCAATAGGATTCGTGGCTTGCTGCGAGCACAGCCAATTGAATTCCTCGGTGTTTGAGACCGATTGGAAAGCACGTGTACTCGTGTGTGTCTGGAGTCGTGGGGAAACAAATCTCTAGCACACAATAGCAGCGCAATGCCAGTGGACTGCAGATGAAAAACGTCGTTTTTATGTTTCACCGACTTCATAACGCCAGGAATACACTGTAATACGTTTCCGACACAGAAACATTTGTCCTCTCCTTGAAGAGTAAGCGCAGCAGTAAGACTCAGAAGGTAAGGCCAGCATTAATCAGGATCTTATATATGGCGTGTTTCTTCTTTCTCGATTGAACCTTTTATACTACCGATGCCCATTTAAGTTGATTTTCTGTTTACAACATTAGATTTGTCCAACATAAGGTGCTGATTTGGATGAAATACTGTGCAAACAGCCATTGGCCGCTGCACAAAAGCCAACATAATGAAATTGGTTGAAATGCTAATAGCATACCTTATATCATGTCATCATACTAGTCTGTTCAATTTGTCCATACTTTGCTTTAAAGGTTATCCACATTTTTTGATGACATAGCTTTGTGCATGCGAGTAAAGTAAAACTGACGCATCACGAATAGACCGAATACAGTCGTCTTTGTTTTGACTAGACTCTCCCAAAATCTCTGTTAAATAAAAGATGAACGTTACCTTACTAAGTGATATAAAATCGTGAAAAGAGATGCAAACATCCTGTAGTCATGTTATCTTTACTTAAGAATGTTTAAAGTATCAATATGGATGATTTTCATGTTGTTAGTTTATATGCCACTTCAAATTACGTCATTGAGTTGTAGTAATTAGTCAACTATATAAAACCGGTGAATTGTAACTGAAATGTTGAACTGGTTTCTGGACAAGGTATTTTTCATAAATCTCAGGTCAGGGCAAGTTGTGCCAGTTTTTGTATGTCATTAATTTATTGATTATAATATTTGTTGGACAAACCAGCGGTTTGGTAATTTTGCACTTTGGTAACATTTTTGCTGTTTCATGAACTTTTTATGCGTCATTGTATTATTGTTTAAAAATTTTTTGAAAAGCTGTGTAATGTTGCTGTTGGGGCATGTTGTCACAAACGTTCAACTTGTTTTTTCTGAGCAAGAACATACTTTAAGGTTTATGCCTAAACAGAAACGTAACTTTTGAAAATAAACCTAGAGAAATATTCTAATACATCATCATATACAAGGAATATTGTTGTGTCTAATAGATTGCTGCTGTGGATGAGTTGGTAAGGAGGTTAAGCGTTCACAATTGAACTCCTAAAACTAACAAAGCAGGGAAGCTTGATAATATTGTCTCAAAATGAGCAATCAGCTGTAGAGGATAACTGATTAATGATGACTGCTTTTTATTACTGTAATTGCCTGAGGAGTTCAGTCTGTTCAGGCATATAAATACAGCTTTGAGTGCTCTAATTTTTGCAAATCCCTTTATGCCAATTAGATCATCGTTTCACAGGCATCTGAAAGTTTTTACATGTCTTGTATTGTAATATATACAGTTCAGCTGTATGATATGTGGTCGGGTGTAAAACTGATTTGACTGTATACCCCATCTGAAATGTTTTAACGGCAAGGGGCGGAATAATTGTACTTAAAATCTTTTTAGCCTATGTGTAGGACCACACAGATTAAACATTTCAGGACTGCATTTCTAGGACCGCAGTTCTAGGACCCTAGCAATGATTTAGTTGTTTAATTGGTTAAGTTTAATTGATATATTGTCCTAACCAACCCCTAGCCCTGTTGAAATATTTAAACTAATTTAAGTAATTAAGTTTAAAATGGCTGTGCCTGCTGTTTTGTTAAAAATAAGGTGGAAAAAGTTTGAATCAGGTCTCCTCTGTTGGAGTACAGTTGGCTAGATGGCGCTGTCACAAAAACAACTAGGGTCCTAGAAATGCAGTCCTGAAACTGCGGCGGTCCTAAAAGTGCAGCCTCCGGTATTGCAGGCAGATAATATTGCTTAGTCCTGCATTAGGGTTTCTCAGCCAGCAATCTCCTAGGGGTTCATGAAGGAACTGCAGGTGGATGGTGAAATGGTGATAGGAATGTCAATACCAGAAAAAATGAGAAATTGTATACAAATTTTAATTGTCTTAAAATTAAAACAAAAATACTAGGCTATATATTAATATTCATTATTTATGAAAAGATTAGATAATTTTGATCAGAGGGGTTCAGCAGAGAAAAATGGAACCCTGCTTCATAATTATTTATTTATTATTTTTCAAGATTTATCTGGTGACAGTGTCAGCTTCAAGGTGGCATCTGTCACACTAGATTTTAAACAAGCAAAATTCTTTAGCACCTGCAATGAATGTGAGTAACAGGATATGATGTCATGCAGGGATTCTGTATTTAATAAATAATGATTGGTAATATTACATTACTCAACTTTGAAAGATTGTTTAATTTATATTGGACAAAGAGGTCAATCTGTGACATTTAGTTCTTCTGTTGGTCAAATGACTTTTGTATGTATTTGCAGTCCAGAGTTCACCAAATTTTTACTATGAAAACAGGGTCCCTCGCCTATTTATTTCACTGTATTCTGTAGAGCTGTTCGTAGACCAAGACTACTGTGCCATTGATTGAGTTTTTTTTAATTATTATTATTTCAGTCAACGATTATTTATTTCAGATAAATGACATGTAAAGTAAAACAGATGGTTAATGCTGTTTATCAGGTGGTCTAGTCTATGTTCTTGGCTAACATATGCTGCAGTGTGGGTCAGACTTTATGTTGTTAGTTGAAAGTCTGGTTATGTGAGACTAGATGACAATTCGGGGAAAAATATGTGACGCATCGCAATGGGGTAACATGATGACATTCTTTGTATATCAAAGCAAAAGTGGTTTAATTTTTTTTCTAAGAGTTGGTTTTCCTTTCCATTTCTCTTTAAATTAAAAGTGATGTAGAATTATTTCCTTCTATTCCAGTTTATTGGGCAGTGACAACTATGCCGTTTATAGTTTGTTTTTCTCAAAATTATCAGTATAATTATGAGGAAAAAGCACCTCCACATTGCCTGCTCAAGTGGTCTGTCAAAGCACCCGACACCCCATATGAAACCATATGCTTATGACCTTGTTTTTAAACAAATTGCTGTTATGAGACGCTTTTTATCAGGACAAACTTTTAAGGATTTATTTATGGATCCAGAAAATCTTTTACAATTTTTAGCACAAGTACATTTAAAGAATCTTTTATAAAATTTTACTAATTTTGTACATGTACTTATTTTTGTTTGTTTGTTTTTTAAATGTTTGTTTTTATTATATTGTAATTATGAAATTATGTTGTTAGATGTTTAATATGTATCTGCCATGTAATAGCCAGTGATGCTGATATGGCAATAAACTTAAATACTACTACTACTTAAATAAATTGCTCCCAGGCTTTGGATAACTTGGGTCGCACATTTTTCCAGAGAGCAGCTCGCTCTGTGAATCGTGTTTGCGTTTAGTACATGCGTTACCTTAAAGGAATAGTTCACCTAAAAATGAAAATTGTCATAATTTACTCACCCTCAAGTTGTTCCAAACTGTATGAATTTCTTTCTTCTGCTGAACACAAAAGAAGATATTTTGAAGAATATGGGGAACTAAACAGTTGATGGGCCCCATTGACTTCCATAGTAAGGAAAAAATACTAAGTCAGTGGGGTCCATCAACTGTTTGGTTATTGACATTCTTCAAAATACCATCTTTTGTGTTCAGCAGAACAAAGAAATTCATACAGGTTTGAAACAACTTGAGGGTGAGTAAATGATGACAATTTTAATTTTTGGGTGAACTATCCCTTTAAAATGACATCATGGGGGTTGTATGTGCCACAGAGCACATATATTCAACTAACTTATAATAAACTTTGTTGTCTTTTTTTCATTATCAATTAAATCAGTTGTTGGAGCGCTAGAGTACCTACAGCTTATGGGATACCTGTGATATCACATTAAAACATTTTCAGCCGCAAAAAGAGTCAAAGTGCAAGTTGACGTTATCATGATATCGCGTAATCTTACTCAGGTGATCTTACTCATTGGGCTGTTAAAACCATAAATAAAGTAAAAAAAAAACATACCAATAAAAGCTAGACAGAATCATTAGACATGTGCTCTGTATTTACCACGCACGCGGCGGAGGCGAGGCTGGGACAGGCTGTGCGCGCAGAGAGTGCATCACGAGTCACGACTGTAATGGAAGCGAGATGCTTTGGATAGTTACAGTGCTTGTGTCGTTCAGTAGAAACCACTGAAGGAATAGAGGGTGAACTGTCTCTATATCCGTTGAAATGAGAGCGTCTGATTAAAATGTAGCCAGTCTCTCCACACCTTCATTTGTGCACGTCCGCCAGTCAGTCCCCTCGGCGGAAGTTTGTTCGTGCCCAGAATGAAATTTATGACTCATCGTGTTTGGAGATTGGGCGCGTTACGTTTTCATCTTGTTTATCGTTTTTGGTCTATTTTTTTTAATTAAGTCTAATAATAGCCCCCCACCCCCCCAAAAAAAATAATAGCCTAAAAATAGCCAACAGCAATGTCCTATAATTATATTTTTAATTAAAAATTTGTAGACACAAACTCTTGCTCTCCACTTAATCCACTGATTTTTAGTTAGACATCTACTGTATACCAAAGAAAATATTTTTAACTGTGTATTTTAGAAATGCTCTTTATGTAGGCCTATTTTCTAACATCTTCAACCTCCACTACACATATAATTGTAAGATGCAGAAAAGATCATTTGACCATGCTTTGTAGGTTTAAGATCTAGCCGGACATCCACTTGGTGGTTCATTTTATAGTTTATGTGTGTGATGCAGCTTTGTATTTCTTTGCAGAACATGGTCAAGTATAAACAGTTGCACAACAGGTGTCATAAGTGCGTATGCATGTGCAAGAGAACGCCCACACACAAATTAATTCCAAACAAACAGCCCATATCTGGCCCAGAAAAGCGAAACACATGGTCTGACTTAATAAAAGCAGCATCTGTGGCCATTTGACATCTGTGAAGATAAGTTTGTTTTCTTGCGCCATGTGGACATGGTATGTTGATGTAATTGTTGCGTCCATTGTTCACTGTGTGTGTGAATTCCTTAACATTAAGATACTTACCTCTTAGTATGTAGAAGTTACTTATTAAATGAACCTTTTAACAGAACACATTTCTCTGAAAATGTACATCAGTTTCAAAAACAAATTGTGCGCTTAGTACTTTCAGAAACTGATGTTTCACTGTATTTAGCTGCCTCATGATCTGAACATTTGGCATTTTGGTAATGGCTGGGATTAATTGCAAGGCAATTGCCTTTAACACCTTTATGCTTGTTGTGCTCTTTGTAATGACGTGGGCTAAAAGGTTCATGCTGATCAAAGCCGTGCAAATACTCTTAATCTATGTCTGGTAAACCAGCTATTTAAATTAAGTGAATTATAAATAGTTCAGTAACAGTTTCTTATGCATCAAAGAATCTCTTAAGACAAATAACATATAACAATCTAACAAAGAATTCTGAAATATGATTCCCCTCTGGAAACAACTCGCATTTAACAAATATGAATAATATTAAATATTAATAAACAGAGCTTTGGTGTGATTGAGGTCAGCCAAATAAAAGCAAATGGGTAGATAGTTTATTGTATAAATAAAATTGTGCATCTTCCTTGCATTACCACTTTTAGTACCACCAGCTACTTTCCCTTTTTAATATGCCTTAATATAACTGATTGGCTTAGAATTAGTTTCTAGCTACATGCTTAATTTTTTGTCACTTCCCTTGCTTGCTTAGAGGTGCTATTTGCAGTAAATGCCCATTCGAAACTCAGTAGCTCCAGAAATGGTATCAGGGTGACGGTAACAATCCCAGAGAGGACGCAGAACACAGACGACACTCACTCCATCACCTGGTTGTTTTATGAGATTAGGTCTCCTTGAGGGATAAAGGCAGAGAATGTAGATGTGAAAGTTGCATGCTGTTTTAAGGTCTTTCTTTCTTCTTTCCTTTTTTTTCTTATTTTAAAGACCCCAGAAAATCCCAATTTTAAATTAAAAGCCTCAACTCTATTGCACTACCATTCAAAATTTGGTTTGGTGTCAGTAAGATTTTTAAAATGTTTTTGAAAGTCTCACACTCACAAAGGCTGCATTTATTTTTTTATCAAAAATACAGTAACAGTACACAATAACTCTTTTTTTTTTTAACATAGCCTATTTTAAAATGTATTTTATTCCTGTGTTGACAGCTGTATTATCAGCAGCTTCAGTGTCACATGATCCTTCAAAAATCATTCTAATATGCTGATTTGCTGCTCAAGAAACATTTCTTTATTCTTTTTTTTTTTGTGGAAACCGTGATATTTTTTTTCAGGGTTCTTTGACTAGAAAGTTCAAAAGAACAGCAATTATTGAGATAGTAAAGATGTTTATAATATTACAAAATATTTCTGTCACTTTTGATCAATTTAATGCATAGTTGCTAAAAAAAACAAATAAAAGTGTGGCAGCGACCAATAAGATTGGTCTGCCATGTGATACCAAATACCCAAGTTAGAATGGCTACTAGAAACCAACTTGGCGACCTCTGATGTCTTTTTGTGTTTGACACAGATCCTTGTTTTGCTCCCCGTAGTTTGTAAATGCAAAAGACAAAACAAGCTTGCGTAGTTGAATGTAGAGAATGGATGTGTGGATCTAGAAAGTAGTCGTGGTTACCAAAGAGACCAGAAAAGGTATTTGTAGTGGTCAACCGAGATGAATATGAAATATGAGCTCTCACATGCAGCAAAATAGCAAATAGCTAATTTACCTGGTTGAAAAACAAAAACACCCCTGAGTAGCACTTCCTGTTAAAAGACCAGGCTGTTCACAAATATTATATATTAGCTGTAATGGGGCTACCTAATCGTAGATGACTAACCAGTTCAGTATGTCTCTTTGTCTGTATATTTCAGACTGATGCACGCTTATCTTTTCTTTTTCTCCTTTTTCTTGGCAGTTGTCCTCCGAGAAGAGATCGAATGACACAGCGGGCAAAGAGAAGACCGAATGGACAGAACCCAATAAACCTAGTTTCACAGCGGCTTTTTCTTGCACTTTCTCTCGCATTGTCACTCTCCATCTGGCTTTGTGGTAGCAGCCAAGTCTGTTTCATGACAACCAGTCCTGTCTGTTTTTCTGAGATGAGCAACGTTTTCTCCCACTAAAAAGCTATTTTACATTTACACTACTTGGTTTGAGGATAAACCGCTTCCGGAGGAGCAAAGGAACAAAGGACGGGGTGCAGAGACACCCGGATATACCATGAACAAATCTTTGAAGAATATTTACACCAAAATGATTTCCCACTGTAGTTCAGGCAGTCCAACATAGTGAACTTTTTTTCAACTCTGTGTATCCTCTAATCAGGTGAATCTCATCACCTTGGCCACCGCCTATTCGTACAGTATTATTATGAGCGATGACAACTCAGACTCTGCCCCCAGCAATGATACAGCTAGAGGAGCAGGAGGGGTCGAGAAAAAGGCAGGGCTTGTAAACAGATCCTGCGGCATGAGTGAGAGCTGTCCCTCATCAAATCTGGTGAATAGCGAGACCGGATCATCTCCAGGGGGGGTATCTGGTCCCAAGGGATCCGCAGGTGACAACCGTGGGACAACTTCTGACGATACAGATGGACTATCAAGTGGAAATGACTCTGGGGAGAGGGAAAGTGAAGGTGGGATGGCGAGAGGGAGCGGATCCAGAGGGAGACAGTCGAACCGAAGTTATCAGAGTTCCTCCAGTCAGAACGGAAAAGACTCAGCCATGTGTCTGGAGACTACGGAGAGCAACAAGAGGTGAGGTCCATACAACAACTTCATTGTGACCACAGGCTGTCAAGCTCCACAAAGAACAATTAAAGTATCACGAAAGTGGTCCTCCCTATGTTCAAAGTCTTCTGAAGCCATACAATAGCTTTGTGTGATGAAATGCCTATGAATGAAATAGTTATTTACTGACATAATCTGCAGTTCTGAAATCAAATATGGTATCTAAATTTTGTTTGTTCATCACACAGAGCTATTATATGTCTTTGGAAGACTTCTAGCTCACCGATCACTTTTTTTATACTTTTATGGGGCATTTTCTTTTGTCATTTTCAGAACATGACATCCCCTTGTCTGCAGAAATGTCTACTTTTGTGTTCCACATATAAAACATCAGTAAACTGCTTTGAACAACATTTAAATTCGACCTTTGTTTTTGATCTCTGCTCCCTCAGCTCAAACTCGCACAGCCCTTCTCCACCCAGCAGCTCTCTGGCTTACAGCCTGTTGAGCGCCAGCTCCGAACAGGACCCGCCTTCCACCAGCGGCTGCAGCAGTGATCAGTCTGCTCGTGTTCAGACACAGAAAGAGCTGATGAGAGCCCTGAATGAGCTGAAGATCCGTCTGCCACCAGAGAGAAAGATGAAGGGGCGCTCCAGCACCCTCAATGCCCTCAAATACGCCCTCAGCTGTGTCAGACAAGTCAGAGGTGAGCGGGAATTTCACATGTATGTTTTGTTTTCTATGTTGAGTTTAAGGTGATGTATGGAATTCTTTTTAAAATACTTTCTCCAGCTCAACTATAAATAAGCCATTTGTTGATTGATTCCTCAGACAAGTGTAAACACTGTGGATCTATGGTCCTATCAAAACATTGCTCTGTTTGAGCATCCCGACCAGCCTAATATACAGTGCGGAGAACAAGTATTTGATACACTGTCGATTTTGCAGGTTTGTCCACTTACAAAGCATGTAGAGGTCTGTAATTTTTATCATAGGTACACTTCAACTGTGAGTGACGGAATCTAAAACAAAAATCCAGAAAATCACATTGTATGATTTTTAAGTAATTAATTTGCATTTTATTGCATGACATAAGTATTTGATACATCAGAAAAGCAGAACTTAATATTTGGTACAGAAACCTTTGTTTGCAATTACAGAGATCAGACGTTTCCTGTAGTTCTTGACCAGGTTTGCACACACTGCAGCAGGGATTTTGGCCCACTCCTCCATACAGACCTTCTCCAGATACTTCAGGTTTCGGGGCTGTCGCTGGGCAATACGGACTTTCAGCTCCCTCCAAAGATTTTCTATTGGGTTCAGGTCTGGAGACTGGCTAGGCCACTCCAGGACCTTGAGATGCTTCTTACGGAGCCACTCCTTAGTTGCCCTGGCTGTGTGTTTCGGGTCGTTGTCATGCTGGAAGACCCAGCCACGACCCATCTTCAATGCTCTTACTGAGGGAAGGAGGTTGTTGGCCAAGATCTCGCGATACATGGCCCCATCCATCCTCCCCTCAATACGGTGCAGTCGTCCTGTCCCCTTTGCAGAAAAGCATCCCCAAAGAATGATGTTTCCACCTCCATGCTTCACAGTTGGGATGGTGTTCTTGGGGTTGTACTCGTCCTTCTTCTTCCTCCAAACACGGCGAGTGGAGTTTAGACCAAAAAGCTCTATTTTTGTCTCATCAGACCACATGACCTTCTCCCATTCCTCCTCTGGATCATCCAGATGGTCATTGGCAAACTTCAGACGGGCCTGGACATGCGCTGGTTTGAGCAGGGGGACCTTGCGTGTGCTGCAGGATTTTAATCCATGACGGCGTAGTGTGTTACTAATGGTTTTCTTTGAGACTGTGGTCCCAGCTCTCTTCAGGTCATTGACCAGGTCCTTCCGTGTAGTTCTGGGCTGATCCCTCACCTTCCTCATGATCATTGATGCCCCACGAGGTGAGATCTTGCATGGTGCCATAGACCGAGGGAGATTGACCGTCATCTTGAACTTCTTCCATTTTCTAATAATTGCCTATTGTCCTGTAGCCCATCCCAGCCTTGTGCAGGTCTACAATTTTATCCCTGATGTCCTTACACAGCTCTCTGGTCTTAGCCATTGTGGAGAGATTGGAGTCTGTTTGATTGAGTGGGTGGACAGGTGTCTTTTATACAGGTAACGAGTTCAAACAGGTGCAGTTAATACAGGTAATGAGTGGAGAACAGGAGGGCTTCTTAAGGAAAAACTAACAGGTCTGTGAGAGCCAGAATTCTTACTGGTTGGTAGGTGATCAAATACTTATGTCATGCAATAAAATGCAAATTAATTACTTAAAAATCATACAATGTGATTTTCTGGATTTTTGTTTTAGATTCCGTCTCTCACAGTTGAAGTGTACCTATGATAAAAATTACAGACCTCTACATACTTTGTAAGTAGGAAAACCTGCAAAATCGGCAGTGCATCAAATACTTGTTCTCCCCACTGTAGTAACATTGGCTCAACCAATGGCATGAGTTTTGGGTGGGACTCTTTTTGTCTAAACGGTGAAAGATGAGGGACATATTTAGGTTAAGTATTTAAAAATAATCACTATATTTTAAAATTCTGTTTGGTGCCACTAGAAGCACAGGAATTTGTGCGTCCAGTGATGTATGTATTAATATAAAGGTTTTCTTTTTTTGCTTTGAATCTTGCAGCCAACCAGGAGTATTATCACCAGTGGAATGTTGAGGAGTGTCATGGCTGTAGTCTCGATCTCTCCACCTTCACTGTTGAAGAACTGGACAATATCACCTCTGAATACACGCTCAAAAATACAGTACGTTGACTCGCACACAAACCCATTTCTCTCTCTTGTAGTAACACGGTATTTGAATATTGTTGTATGAAAAAGTAGTTAATCTCCTCACCAGATTTGCTGACGTACATTTGTTTATTTCTGTCAACAACAATGAAGACAAGATGTCACCTGTTTTCTTTCTCATTTTCTCCTCCATTTATGAATTTAGTAGACCCTTTTATCCAAAATGAAATACAATAGAGGAACAAAAGCAATTTGTCAAAGAGCCAACAATATTAGTAATATTAGTAATATACTGCAATGCCAGGTTTATTAGACAACTAGATCAGGAAGCAAGCTATAGAAGAAAAGTGCAGTGTCCCTTTAAGGGTGCTGCCCCAGTGAAGAAGCTGTAGCCCTAAAGCTACAAAAAAATGTTTTTTTTTAAACAATATACAGTAAGTTTGTTACAGTAAATAACAAAAGAGTCTTTTCTCTTGTGCAGGACACATTTTCCATGGCGGTGTCGTTCCTGTCAGGGAAGGTTGTGTACATCTCACCGCAGGGCTCATCTCTTCTGCGCAGTAAGCCAGAGAAGCTGCATGGGGTTTTGTTTTCTGAGCTGCTGGCCCCCCAAGATGTGAGCACCTTCTACAGCAACACCGCGCCCTGCAGACTGCCACCATGGGCCTCCTGCATCGGCTCTGGTATGTTTGTGTGAGGTGTATTTTGGTTGTGTTATGGCATGTTACACTAACATTTGACAACCAGAAAGTGTCAGAATGCTTTTGATCTTAAAGGGATAGTTCACCCAAAAATGAATGTTCTGCCATCATTTACTCACCCTCATGACTTTCTTTCATCTTGGGAACGTTCATCTTCAAGTCCATTCCACCAAAAGTTCATAAAGAGATCATAAAAAGTAATCCATATGAATCGAGCAGTTTATTCGAAGTGTTCCTGAAAGACACGATCGCTTTATGTTGAACAGATTTATTTAGGCTTTTATTCACATTTACAATTGTTTGACTCAAAAGAACCAATGAGGTTGAGCTTCCATTTACCATAAGTGTCAAAGTTTTGGTGGAATGGACTTTCAGTGGAGAGACAGAAATCTCTCAGGTTTCATTCAAAATATCTTCATTTGTGTTTCAAAGATTAATTGAAGTCTTCCGAGTTTGGAACGACATGATTTTAGGCTTTAATTTTGAACTCTATTGCTGCCTTTTTTGTAACATACCAAACTTCTTTAGGTAAAATGCTTTGCTTGAAAAGAGTGCTTGTTCTGTCTTTCATGAAAATATTAATTTTAAGTGTAGCTAAAGTGGCAATATAATTCGTGCCATTGTACTGTAGGTTCTCTGTAGGACCACTAAGATCAGTTATTGTCAAGCTATACAAATGAAGTTTAAGGCAATAAACAGTTCTCTCTTTCCCTTTCTTTGACTGTAGTCTCTCCACCAGTGGACTGCACCCAAGAGAAGTCCATGTTTTGTCGCATCAGTGGAGACGTCTCATCCAGTGGTGATGTAAAGTACTACCCGTTCAGACTGACCCCCTACCTGCTCACGCTCCGAGACTCTGACATGGCTTACCCTCAGCCCTGCTGTCTGCTCATCGCCGAGAGAGTGCACGCGGGATATGAGGGTACGTTTTTTGTTTAAAACGTTTGGCAAGAACTTGATGGAAAAATAAATCCACATTTTTAATCTTTGTTTTGGTCTCACCTGCTCTCTCTCATTCTCTCTTTCAGCCCCTCGCATTCCTCCGGATAAGAGGATATTCACTACCAGTCACACCCCCAGCTGTCTCTTTCAGGAGGTGGATGAGCGGGCAGTTCCTCTGTTAGGGTATCTGCCTCAGGACCTAGTGGGAACCCCAGTTCTGCTGTACATCCATCCAGATGACAGACCCATTATGGTGGCCATCCATAAGAAGAGTGAGTGACTTTCCCTTCCTCTCTCTAACCTCCTCCTCTCCATTTCTTTTCTTTAATGAGAGTGGTATAGCACAACGTTCACTTTTTTTCCCTCTCTCTCTCTCTCACTCTCAGTTCTCCAGTTTGCAGGGCAGCCGTTTGAACACTCTCCCTTGCGGATGTGTGCACGTAACGGAGAGTATCTGACCATAGACACCTCTTGGTCCTCCTTTATTAACCCCTGGAGCAGGAAAGTGGCCTTCATTGTTGGACGCCACAAAGTCAGAACGTAAGTATTCATGTGTATGAGTACACACAAGACCCAAAATTTACATTTAGAAACCCTTGCTATTTTTGTAACGTGACATTAGTGATTCAAATCATATTTTTATCTTACATTTATGTACACTACCGTTCAAAAGTTTTGGGTCGGTAAGATTTTTTTATTATTATTATTATTATTATTATTATCATCATCAGTTGAAAACAATTTCAATGTCTATACTGTCACATTTGATCAATTGAGAAATGAATACTTTTGAGCAAGGATGCATTTAATTTCTTTAAAAAACATCTTACTGACCCCAACTTTCAAATAATAGCGTATATAATGGCTAAATAATCCATAGTCTTTAGGACTATGACAGATGTGGCAAAAACAATTATTTTAGACTGTAAATATGCACAACTATCTCCATCTTCAGTGCTAATACACCTTGATTTTCCACCTGTGCACACTTTTAGACATGTGCACAGCACAAACACACAGACACAAACGTAATTCCTCAATCCCCTACCACCCACACACACCAGTATGCAATGTGCACACAGTCGATCACACTCATCAGCACATGTTCTGTCATGCGGACACAGACAGATTTGTCATGAGCTCATTATTTCCCAAGGAACATTTCTGTGCTTCAAGTTGCTACACACACATATACATGTACACATCAGCACTGCTTCATACAGCCATTCAGTTCATCAAAAGATGGTAGAAGCTGAGGCCAGTGACCATGTGCAATTAAAATGTGGCCTATTGGAAATGCACATTGGTTTGGTCAATATTGTAACACAATAGTTTTTCCCAACACTGTTAAAGGACAAGTTTGGTCAGCTATTTTATATAGCATTATAAAAGTCAATCCCAGGAGTTGACAAAATGGTGGCAACAATAATAGATCTGCTTTATTTCTTGAGCTGTAAACGTGCAAATTTTTTAAATGATTCAAACTAACAACTAACAAACACACACATAATGTATTTCTTTACTGTACTATGTACATACATGCATTTACCTCTTGATTCTTTCTGTCCAGCTCTCCTCTGAATGAGGACGTCTTTACGCCACCGAGGGGTCAGGAGGAGCGTACCCTGACCCCAGACATCCCTCAGATAAGTGAGCAGATCCACAGGCTCCTGGTGCAGCCCGTCCACAACGGCAGCTCTCAGGGCTACGGCAGCCTGGCCAGCAACGGATCCCACGAGCACCAGCCCAGTGCCACCTCCTCATCAGAAAGCAGTGGGCCGGGTCTGGAGGACCCCTTGCAGTTCCACAAACCAGTAAGTGTTTAGAGACACAAGCCTTAACCATATGTGGCCTAAAACGAAAATTACATATGAATTAGAAGCAGTAACAGGCAGTTATATAGTTTTACTTCTTATTGGAACTGATCATATAAATGAAAGGAAGGCCAGAGATTGATAGTAAACATTTAAATTAAATGAACTGCATTTTAAACAGATGACCTTCCAGCAAATCTGCAAAGATGTTCACATGGTGAAGACCAGCGGACAACAAGTCTTCATTGAATCCCGCAACCGACCTCCTCCTAAAAAACATGCTACCGCAGGTACACAGACACATGCAGTTCATTTTGAAGCCAAAGTTTCCTTCATAGTTTAATTTATTTCTTTTTTTTAAGGTTGTTTGTCTAAAGATGTTCTCCGTGTCTGACAAACAGGTGCACTGCAAGCAGGTGAAGCAGCAGAGGTGAGTGGCAGTCTCTGTCCTAGTGCTGCTCCACCCTCGAAGAGCTCCGTACCCTCCCTGATCGTGCCGAAAGAGCCGCCCAGCACCTACTCTTATCAGCAAATCAACTGCTTGGATAGCATCGTAAGGTTTGTGTTTCAGATCATTAAATGCACTGAATTTAACACATTATCACTGAATATGTGTTATTAATTGCAGATTAATCATATTATCATATAGAGAGCATCTCTTGTGACACATCTGCGTGTAAATATAGACATATAGTTAGTCCTTGTGATAGTAATCCAGTGGCAGGTCCTGGACCCTTGGTTCATCAAGTTTTGTTTGGTTCGGTTCATCAGGTATCTGGAGAGCTGTAACATCCCTAACACAGTGAAGAGGAAGTGTGGCTCCTCCTCCTACACTGCCTCCTCCACATCTGATGATGACAAACAGCAGGACGCCCCAGGCAATGCTAAAGGTGGGTACCGCAATGATAAACCAATGCAGAACAGTACTAATGTGTGTTTCAATGTTGCATGTCTCAGTTGTATGCAGTATATTGTGCAACACCTCTACCATTACTACAACTACCATTTAAATTTGACCAATTTTAATACCACAACGAAACTGATATGATGGTTTTGAGCAAACTTAATTTATTTAAAGGTTTGCATAAATATTAAAAGGTTAAATGGGAACAATGGCATGTATACACCCACGGAGTGCTTGCCATGTTTTTTGTTGAGCTTTTAAGCATTCGGCAAACTAATGAATACTACTATGGTGATGGCTTGACTCATGAATATTAATTATGTAATGTGTCATTTGGCCAGTAGGCCTCATTGATTTTACTGAAGGGAAAACCTAACAAATTGATATTCATGAGCTAGGCTTTCTCCATAGCTTGACAGGATTCATAAATCCACCATAATCCAAACAAATTTAGTTGCTAATACTGATTCAATACAAAAAAAAGTACAGTTAATGTACTGTACATCAAAGATGATTATGCAAATGGTAGTGTTTGCATTAGTATACCACTAAATTTGCATGACATTTTTAATTATACACTACTAGTCAAAAGTTTGTGGTCAATAAGATTTGTTTTTTTTTTAAAGGAAGCATTAAATTGATCAAAAGTACAGTATAAAACATTATAATGTTACAAATTGATTTGTTTCAAATAAATTGAACTTGAATTTGAACTTTCTATTCAAAGAATCCTGAAAAAAAAAAAAAAAAAAATTCAACATTGATAAGAAGTGTTTCTTGAGCAACAAATCAGCATATTAGAATGATTTCTGAAGGATCATGTGACACTGAAGATTTTTAAATTGTAACAACATTAATAAATGCTGACTTGGTGAGTATAAGAGACTTCTTTCAGAAACAGACCCCAAACTTGAACAGTAGTGTATATAGCTTAAGATATGCTGTGTATTAACGGATACTTTAACCTGCAGGTCCATCTGTGTCTCTGGTAGAGGAGAGTGCATTGTTACCCCCACTGACCATGCACAGTAAGGCTGAAAGTGTCGCGTCTGTCACCTCCCAGTGTAGTTTCAGCAGCACCATCGTCCATGTGGGGGACAAAAAACCTCCCGAGTCAGGTGGGCAAATGTCAAGTCAAGTCAAGTGAACTTTATTTTAGCGCTTTATACAGTACAGATTGTTTCAAAGCAGCTTTACAGGGAAACGGGAAAGTAATGATCATTGATGCAAACAGAATTCAATATTGCTATAAAAAAAAAAAAAAATAGTATTGTTCAGCTGAGGTCAGTTCAGTGTTGATTCAGTTCAGTTCAATAACTGTAAATTTCATCAATTATGAAATGAGTTTAATTCAGCTATAAAGCAGCTCTGCAGAAAAGAGTGATGTCAACATCCAGCTCAGTTCAGTTTTCATCCAATAGTGTCAGTGCAGTCAAATTAGGGGTGTGCGATATCGAACAATAAAAATGTCTGCCTTTGAAGAGAGATCGTATTATCGTGTTACAGTGCATTCTGTCAGTTGCAGTTCTGGTGCCGCCGTCCCATAATGTTCGACGCAATGAACATTCACATGTTTATCAACGCAGTGGTAATGCTGGGCTTACAGTAAATACCGGTAGATAATGTTACGTTCACAGCACGAGTACCAAACTAAGCTCTCTTCTGCATATTATTGCGCTTAAACTATAATACACACAAAGATTACATAAATATAGTCATTTATATCTAAAGTGAATGTAAACAGTTTGAAGGTGTCAGTATATTAGATGTGTGCATTCGGTCTTAAAGTGACAGCAACCTAATATACCTAATAAACATATATCATATTAATCAAACAACAACATACAAAGAGAAAATCACTCACTGCTCTTAACCGAATAAATTCAATAGTTTTAAGAATCATGTATATGTGTATATTTAATTCATACAGTGAGGTCTTTGTAGTGTTTGTTTATTTCTAACTTGAATGCTACTGTTAAATGCACCTACTGTAGCTGGAAATATTAAAGCGCTCTTTTTATTTGATTTATATCTTATATCCTATTATTTGTAATTTGCATCTTTGTTCTTATTTTTAATAAGAAAGTTAAAATCCTAATAAGATTTTGTTCGTATCGCCCACCTCTACTTTGGCCTAATTGGTCTGTCATTCTTTATTTTGTTACTTTGTAAGGCTACATTTTTGAATTTTTGAAGAAAACAAATCGTGATAAGATCGTGGATCGTGATCCTGTCTGAAAAAAGTTGTGATATGATATTTTTCCATATCGCCCACCCTTAAGTCAAATCAATAATATTGCTGAATATTAAGTGTCCCTAACTAAGCAAGCCAAAGGTGACCGTGACAAAGAACCCAAACTCAAGAACATCAGGGTGACAGAATGGAAAAGAAAAAAAAACGGCTCAGTCGCGGGGCCAATTCTCCTCTAGGTCAAATGAACCAACATGGTGTGGTTATAATTCCAGGCTTCATCACAAGTCAGATTGTGGATTGGAGTTGAAGCTGGCCATAAGATCTGTGCAAAGGACTTGTTTGGTTCTCATGGTCTGTGCCGTTGGCTCTCGAGCCGACGAGGTATTCACAGGGGATCTGTCTCTAGAACCCGACTAGTTGTCATGGTCTCCACTGACATTCAGGGCTGCGTTGTGGTTGTCTCTAGGTGCAGTTCTACCATCTGGTCTGGATACGGACCGGATCCGGCTGACTACAGGATAAGAATGAGACAAACAGACCAATATTAGCATAGATGTTATTCCTCTTACGATGTAACAAGTTCATCAGATGAAGTGTTACCGGTTCTGGTTGACCTAATGTATGCAGCCTAACAATCCTTTAACGGATTTGAATGATAGAAATGTGATAGTGTGTTGTGTATGCCAGGTTAAAGAGATGGGTCTTAAATCTAGATTTAAACTGATAGAGTGTGTCTGCCTCCTGAATAATGGTAGGAAGACTGTTGCAGAGTTTGGGTGCTAAATAGTTAAAGGATCTACTGCCTGCAGTCGATTTTGATATTCTAGGTATTACCAGCTAGCCAGAATTTTGAGACTGCAGTGGACGTGAAGGACTATAAAGCGATAGGAGCTTGCTCAAGCACTGAGGAGCGAAACCATTCAGGGCTTTATAAGTGTTAAGTTTATAATGTGTATCTGTAACTTTTTCAATTGCTAGATCTTACTTTGTCATACAAGTGTCTTTTTTTTTTTTTTTTGTTCTTGTGGTTGTTCCTTGAACCCTAGTTTCTTTATATTATCCCCACTTCACGTTTTTCTGTTTTTCCCTCACTCCCACAGATATTGTAATGGAAGAAGCCCCTCCGACTCCAAATGCTGCGGCTCCTGCCACACAACCCCAAGCTCCTCCCACAGTCACACCCTCTCTGCCCCCTAGCCCTGCTCCTGATAGGGATGCAGGAAGAAGAGGTGGTGCAGCTGGAGGATCCGGAGGAGGAGAAAGGTTGGGTCTCACGAAGGAAGTCCTGTCAGCTCACACACAGCAAGAGGAGCATAACTTCATGTACCGCTTCAGAGACTTGAGCGAACTCCGAGTGTTTGACCCAACCTCAGCTGTGCGCCAGCAAGCGACCGCATCCTTAGCAAGAGGTAAGGACATGCTTAATGTAAAACACAAAAGCAACATGCGTTATTATTACATAGAATTATTCTTTATTTATTACACGGCTCTCTGAAATGCTTGATTCTGATTGGTCAATCGCGTCACTCTAAGGTCAGTTATTCCCTGATAATGAACGTCAAAGTCAGTTGTCTCTCGTATCACACCGCGGACACTTTCTCTATTGTTTCATTCAAACGTAGCTGGTGCCATCTTGTGCCTCAGTTATCGACTGTATTTACTGTAAAATGAAACCGGGGGAATTGTTGATGTTGTTAGAACGATTGTTTTGTACACTGTAATGGATTACAAGATAATAAACATTGATTTTAGAAGAAACCGTTTTAAAATCGTACTATTTCATGTCCTCGTCATTATTTAAAAAGCTGTGTAATAAGTGATACGACTGTACATTATCCCTAAAATGTCAGAACTTGTTCTTTCGTTTAGGCTCAATGCTAAGCTCAAATAGGAACTGTTTTTCTCTTTGCGCTTAATGATCTACTAAAATATTTCAACTCAAATCAAAATTTTATGTCTAATTATTTACTTCTGTAGCAAGTAGCCGTGTAATGAGTGGGATAATGTACATATCTAATGTTCAACTGGCTGGATGTACATCATCCCTTACTTTATCTTATTTTCTTGATTTTTAGGTGTGCGCTGTTCCCGTGATTACCCAGCAGCAGGTAGTACTGGGCGTAGACGCGGTCGAGGGGGCAAAAGACTGAAGCACCAGGAAGCCTCAGAGCAATCGGGATCTCGTAGCGCAGGCGGGCCTCTAAGAGGCCTCCGTTCTGGGGTTCCCACTCTGGACAGGCCCTCTAATTCCTCCATGCCCATGGGTCCTATAGCCAGTTCCTCTTCCTGGCCCACTTCAGGGTCACAAGCTAGCGTTCACTCGGTCCCATACCCACCAGGCGTCCTTCCTTTATTTCCTGTCTATCCCCCCTTCTCCCATCCCGTCTCAGACCCCAGCATACAGGCGGGGCTACGTTTCCCCCTTCAGAACTCGCAGATGCCGCCTCCTATGGTGCCCCCGATGATGGCATTGGTATTACCCAACTACATGTTTCCACAGCCCAGCATGGGCATTCCTCAGCCCTTCTACAGCCCAAACTTGGCTTTCCCTTTCCCCGGTGCCAACATGACCTCCCCTGATCCCTGTCAGATTCCGACTCCAGTCCCACGCGCCCACTCCCGCTCCAGCACCCCTCATTCCATTAACCAAAGAGAGGCAGGTGCTGAGAGAGAAGGAGCAGAGTCTCCGCTCTTTCAGTCCAGATGCTCCTCACCCTTAAATCTGCTGCAGCTGGAAGAGCCGCCAAGCAACCGGTTTGAGGTAGCATCAGCTTTGGCGTCAGGACAACAGACAACATCTCCTATGGTGGGACAAGGAGGTGGAGCAGGAGGACAGACCTCCTCTAATCAGAGAGGTTCAGTGTTGGATTCAAAAGAAAATGAAAATGTAAGAAAATGGACTGTTGCAATAATGTGCCTTTAAAAAGGTTTTACAGATAACATGCTTTTCAGTAGTCAATGTCAATACCTTTTTTACTTTTTATCTACTTTTGATTTTTGATATCACAGTGATATTCAGTAGCAACTGATTTGCTTATAGAATATTAGCACGGTAACTTAAAATTGTAAATTATTGTCTTTTGCAGGGTGAAGCAAATGAGTCCAATCAAGACGCCATGTCCACCTCCAGTGATTTGCTGGACCTGCTGTTACAGGAGGACTCTCGATCAGGCACTGGCTCAGCCGCCTCAGGCTCTGGGTCATCAGGCACAGGCTCCTCTGGGTCGGGCTCAGGGTCCTCTGGATCAGGGTCCAATGGCTGCAGCTCTTCAGGAAGTGGAACTAGTGAGTGCTTGATGATAGCAATAAATAGCTTTAATATCTTTGTATAAATAATTATATAAATGGATAAATAATTTTAGGCATTATGGATTAGTGTTACTTTGTATGAAGGAACTGATTGTCATTCAGCAGTTGTTACTTGTTGAGAAGCGTCACTTGAGTTAAATAACTTAATTCCTCTCTTTTGTGTTGACTTTAACAGGAAGCAGTCAGAGCAGCCATACAAGCAAGTACTTTGGCAGTGTGGACTCATCAGAGAACAGCCATTCCCGCAAGCAGACAGCAGAGGGGGATGGAGAGGCACAGTTCATCAAATGTGTTCTACAAGATCCCATCTGGCTCCTCATGGCCAACACGGATGAAAAGACTATGATGACCTACCAGCTGCCCATCCGGTAATGTCAATACTTTATAGTTTTCAGTACATCAGTAGGGATGGGAATTGAGAGCTGGATCAGTTGCATTTTAAAAATATTTTAAATGGAACATTTTATTATTATTTTTTAAATTGACTTTCTTTTTTACTGTTATTTGAATAAATGTTTTTATTTTTGAACCAAGAGCTGGAGCAGTTTTTTTTTTGTTAAAATATAAATGGAACATTTTCTTTGATTTATTTTGTCGTTTTGTTCTTTGCTTTTGCTTTGTTGTTTGGCTTTTTTGTTTCGTTTAGCTTTTTTTGTTTCATTTTGTGTTTTTTGTTTCGTTCTTTGTTTTGCTTTGTCGTTTTGCTTTTTTGTTTCGTTTTGCTCTGTTGTTTGGCGTTTTTGTTTTGTTTTGTTACAGATGCGGGCCACATAGCGTGCCTTCTATGTGCATTCATTCCTTCTCAAAATTACAAAAAGAATCATTAAAGAACCAGAATCATTAAGTGTAGTCAAATCATATCCAGAATTCGATTCCCATCCCTATACTACACCATTACTGATTTGTGATTATATCAAACATACTTTTTGATGCATCTCATTATGACGTGAAAAGCTTTCCCACGCTAACACTCAATAAACGTGCATTACTACACAAGGCTGATGAAACCAGTAAATGACCTAGTAAATGTGTTTTGCAACAGAGACAGAGATTCTGTGTTGAAAGCAGACCGCGCTGCTCTGAGAGCCATGCAGAAACAGCAGCCTCGCTTCACAGAAGAGCAAAAGAGCGAATTGAGTCAAGTTCACCCTTGGATCCGCACTGGACGCCTGCCTCGTGCTCTCAACATTTCGGTGAGTTTAAATCTCTCAGACAAAAACGCCCACCCAAAACACCACTAAACACTGAGTCGTGATTGTTTTACTTATATACTATGTGTTTCTCAGGCATGTGTGGGCTGTAGGTCCTCTCCTTCAGTCCCCTCTGCGACCCCCTTCGATGTGGAGATCCACGAGATGGAGTTCTGCAGTGTTTTAGAAGTGACAGAAGAGGGCGCTGAGAAACACACCCAAGCAGACAGGACCATGGAGAAGAGCGAGGCTGAGGGAGAAGAGTCATGCAAAGACCAGGAGGTGGAGAATGATGGGACTATTTTGACATCACAAATCAATGACCAAGAAATGATGATCGAAGAACAGGAAGTCACCTCACAGATCGAGGAGGAAATGGGTGCCTCACTTTCACAGATGATACACTAAAGACACAATGAGTCAGTGGAATACTGATGACATCGTTTGTGTACTCATTAAATTATCCAGTTTTATTTATTTCTATAAAGGAATGCTAATTAGTCAGGAAGGCTGACAGATGATGAATGTAAAGCAGAACTGCTTTGATGAAAGACTGTGATATCACAACTTTTGGATACTTTGGTTATTGCAAAGAGGTTATGATCTGTTAGCGGTCGCGATTTGGCGGGGAATAAGGGGTACTTAGCATTAGACCACTCTGGATTTGACCTCAAGACGCCACCCGTTTAATTCCAGTTCTAGTAACCCGCAGAAACCCATTTTGTGGGGTGCTAAACAACTCTTTCAAATGTTGTCAAATGGGTCGTTCAGACAAAAGATGATAACTATAGTGATTACTATTATGTTTTAATAATCTAATTCCATGAGAATTATCATTGTAATCACTTTCAGAAAGATGTATTCCCAGACAATGAATGATTAAAAACATATTATAAACAATGTCCATTGATGTGGACTTTAATATTGTTACAGTTATTTTTATAGTTATCATCCTTGGTGTGAACGATGTTAAGTTGATTTAGGTCTGTTTTTAGACAGGAGAACAGATTCACTGCCTTTGAAGACTGAGAACTTTGAGGATTGAGAACTGTTTCTCACCTTTTCACCTCACTGCTTTTTGGCATTTCTCAAAAGTTATGGAAATGTTACTGCAATTTTTTACAGGTATATACAGAGTAGGATTTTTCGACCAAATTTACACAATTTTTATTTTGATCATTCTGTATATTTTTTTTTTTATACGTCATTGGTGCAAAATTGTCTTAGATGAATTGTGTGAAATGGATTGCGACTCGCAGAGAGAGCCATTGGTCTGTTACAGTTCACCTTCACCACTAGTTCAGATGTAGATGTCACTACAGTAATCATGGCAACTATGAACTTTTCAAAGAGTATTTGTAGCTCAAGGCATCATCTTGTAGAGTAGCATTCAGCAAAGGGAAGCTTCAGTGGTCACGGTCAGAAAAAGTTGCCACACGTTGCTGGGGCGAAAGAGTGAAGGCTTTTAATGGTACTATATATATACAATGAAATGTACCATCAAAGATGAATGAGTTTTAAAGGGGTAGTTTTCCACAGAAGAAAGCAAGTCATAAATGAGGGTGATTCATTGATGACAGAATTTTCTTTTTTGGGTAAACTGTCCCTGTAAGGAATGAGTGGGAACTGTGCTGGCAATCAGTTGGATGCATTTCGTTTTACCTTTTTTCTGTCCGTTTCAGTCATGTGCTCTTTGACTTCAAGTTGTCTTGGAACAGTTTGTAAGTATTTTTGTGTATTTCTTTATATATGAAAAAAAAAATAAAAAGAATATGGCTCACACTGTTGTGGTCTTCCATGAATCGAGGTTTAAACCGGGAATTATAAGAATATACAGTGCATATATGATTGAAAAGCACACTGTATGCTTTGGACAAGGAAGAGGGAATTAAAATAAGCAGTTTTCATACCAAACCACAGGCTTTTAGTAGACAAGAATGTCCACTGAGCTAAAAAAAACACATGGAAGTTTTTCCAGGCAAAAACAAAAGCCCACACGCACACACAAATAACAAACATACAAATAAGTGTGATGCACACACAAATAAGCTGATGCTTATTGTACAGAGCTATACGAGAAATATAAAAGGAATTTTTGTATTAAAGAGATTTAATGAGATGGTTGCTTACGCCAGTGCCCTGGTAAGAAAGTTTGGCTGAACTTGCATTCTTTCCCTGCACCGCAGCGTAACGACAGGCCTACAGAGAAAAAGAAAGAACTATATAACCACCAAGCAAACTGAACATTTCTTACACTAATTGTGGTGTTTATCTGCACGCATTTGCTCTTGTATCACTTTTCAACATATGTCCTTGAGCCTTCAACAAGCAGGGAAAACAAACATAATTTACCCTAAAAATACAACTTACTGAATAGGCATATCTCAACAAAATCAGACAAAGAGCAGTGGATGTGGCAACGGATAGTGGTTTGTTCGGTTGTTTATAGTTTTAATTCAATTTTAAATGTCCACAGCAATGGCATCTGGGACACATAACTCTTCCCCTTCACTCACTTTTGCTCTCGTTTCCCTGCCTTTTGAATCCCTCTTTCAATCCTCCTCCTGTCGTTCTCCACGCCCTTAAACTCGCCCCTCTCCTCCGTTCCCTCACTGACTCGTTCTCTGTGCCTCTTTGAGAAGAAGGATGTGGGGTGATGTGTGCGTGTGGCATTTGGGGCTTCTGTTTTTGGGGTTAGGATGGGTGCATGGACAAAGCCAGACCAACTTCACAAGGTAAGTGGGTGAAGGTTTGTGTGTTTCTGTACGTTTACTGGCACATTTGTGCGCGTGTGAGTGAATGCAAGCATTCTGCGGGATATGTTAACATCTTAAGCCTAACATAAAGCAGGAGGAAACACTTAATGTCCTGAAAAGTGTTGGTCAGTTTTAATTAAATAATTGATAATTTTTCAAGTCAAGATAAGTTCAGTTCAGGATAATGTTGTAGTTTTTTTTTTCTTTTAGGTGACCTCAGACAAACAGTATAAGGAACATTAGATTCTTCAGAGAATGCATTTTGTATGCCATTTTCAGTCTTTGATGTACAGTTGTACACAATTTAAAAAACATGAATTTGCATCAAGATGCTTGTTATAGTAAGGTTTATTTATTATTAATATTATTGTTTAAATATTAGTTTAGTGATTAGAGTGTGTGATTGCTTGGTATCCCTTTCCCAGGGAATGCATGAACCGGTAAAGTGTTTTTTTAATTGCACCATCACACAGCTCCTCACACAGCTATCATATGATCTTATATAATACAAGAAATCTCAACAAGGGTGATTTCAAGCACAGGCTTGTTTTACAGTATCAACAAAAAAGCCCTTGTTGTATAGAGTATTACTGTGTACAGCCTGAGCTAAACAACACAGTGTTTAAGCCACAAAAACCACCACATTTGTTTCTTAATAATCATTAAATTCATGCATTATTCTGTAACCAGCCAGTAAAAGCAACACGTTTAATTAAGCGATGGCTTTTGATCGGTGCCAAAAGAGCAGCTCATGTGTGCGACACTCGTCTGAATGCTTTCTAAATATGCACAGTTTGTGCATATCGCCTACTTTGTATGTTTTCTGAGTAAAGTTCAGCAGTCAGACCATTCCTGACTCTGAAAATAGTCACTCACGTTATGATGTGTTTTTATTTCTGTGTGTATGTGTGTGTTCCTGGTAAACCCTACATTATGGGTACAAAATGTCCCCACAAGGACAAGGATTTTGGATATTGCCATCTTTGTGGGGACATTTTGTACCCATAATGTAGGGTTTACCAGGAACACACACCCAGAAATAAAAACACATCATAACGTGTCCCCACAAAGATGGCAATATCCAAAATCCTTGTCCTTGTGGGGACATTTTTTGGTCCCCATGAGGAAAACTGCTTATAAATCATACTAAGTGATGTTTTTTGAAAATGTAAAAATGCAGAAAGTTTTCTGTGATGGGTAGGTTTAGGGTTAGGGGATAGAATATACAGTTTGTACAGTATAAAAATCATTATGTCTATGGAAAGTCCCCATAAAGCATGAAAACCCAACGTGTGTGTGTGTGCGTGCGTGTGCGTGTGTGATGTATATCCTGACAGACTTGCTGATAGACTGACTGAATTATAAAAAATACAAAAAACTGTGTAAAAAGCTCAGTGGCCCGCTCTGTAACTTCACATCTGAGTGCAGCTGTTCATTTGGCTGTGGTTTCTGTGTATTTCCTTCTAATATGACAGAACCAGCAGTATTACGATATTGCAAAAAGAGGCATGCACTATAAATGTAGGAACAGGATCCAAAAATAACCCACTGAAGAAGAATCCACAAACCAAATACAGGATTTTTGACTGCATGGTACTGTTTAAAGATGGTTTATTTGTTTACAAATTTTTGTGTTCAAAATCAGTGAAATGAAATGTAACAAAACTGATATGAGATTTACAGTCAGTTTATTTGCATACTATTTAAAATGTTGTGATCAGTTAGATCAATAAGGTTTCATTTGTTAACATTAGATGCATTAACTAACATGAAATGATGTATACATTTGTTACTGTATTTGTAAATCTTTGTTAATGTTAATTAATATAAATACAGCTGTTCATTGTTTGTTCACGTTACTTCACAGTGCATTAACTAATGTTAACAAATACAACTTTTAATTTTAATAATTTATTAGTAAATGTTAAAATTAACATTAACAAAGATTAATAACTGTTGGACGAAGACACTGCGTCAATGACGCTTTGGGAACACCTCTGTGTGATTGTATCTGAAGCATGCGTGTCAACTAGTCCAATGGCGAGACGGAACGACACGGGCGGGTGACGTCACGACCAGGAAAGCATAAGAACACATCCGGAAAGACCGGCATTAGCTTCAATTAGCCGAAGCAAGTCGATCACAGGGATGCAGGAAGTATGGTAGGGTGACGCAGCATTTTGTTCCCTTCTCAGGGAACTAGGGTTACAGTTGTAACCTGAGACGTTCCCTTTCGAGGGAAATCGCGCAGCGTCAATAACACTTTGGGAACGATAATACCCAAATGCCATGCTTACAAGTGCCTGTCTGTGTGAAATTGTGGCACAACTCAGACATAAGCACCTGAGAACCTGGGGCAGCATCCAGGTCCAGGTTGTAAAACCTCACGAATGTGAGCGGAGAGGACCAGCCCGCCGCATCACAAACCTCTTTAAGGGAAACACCCGACACTAAGGCCTTGGAGGCCGCCATACTCCTAGTAGAATGAGCTCTGACAGCCAAAGGTGGAGGCTGACCAAAGACTTCGTAAGCAAGAGAAATAGCCTCGACTATCCACTTGCTGACTGTCTGTTTGGACGCTGGGAGACCCTTCTTAGGTGATCCAAAGCAGACAAGCATCTGATCGGTTTTCCTCCACAGGGCAGCTCTGTGGACATAAGCATTCAGCGCTCTTACCGGACACAAAAGGTTCAGCTTTTCCTGGTCCTGATCTCAGAAGGGAGGAGGGAAGAAGGCTTGCAACACGATAGGCCGTGGTACATTGGTCGGCACCTTAGGGACATAGCCCAGCTTAGGGTAAAGGAATGCCTTGACCATCCCTGGTGCAAACTCAAGGCACGTGGGGGATACAGATAAGGCCTGTAAATCTCCTACTCTTTTAAGAGAAGTTATGGCTAGAAGGAACACTGTCTTAAGGGTCAGGACCTTTTCTGGAACAGTCTCGAAAGGCTCGGAGGGAGCCGCAGATAAACCCTCCAGCACAATAGCCAGGTCCCAAGCTGGAACCCTGGTACGAGTTGCAGGCCTCAGCCTCAAAGTGCCACGAAGGAAACGTGTTGTTTCTCCCCACAGATGCACCACCCAAAGGGATGGTAAGCCGATATGGCCGCCACATAAACCTTTAATGTGGATGGGGATATCCCTGCCGCAAAGCGATCTTGTAGAAACTCTAGCACTGAGCCAACTGGGCAGTTAACTGGATCCCACTGTCACATACTGCACCAAGAAGTGAAAACTCTCCACTTCAAGGCATAAATCTTCCTCGTGGATGGAGCTCTGGAGTGAAGTATGGTCTCTACAACCTCAGTTGAGAGACCTATAAGTTGGGCCCCCTCAGAGGCCAAACCCACGTTCCATATCTCTGAGCAAGGGTGAAAGATCGTGCCCTCCGCCTGAGACAGAAGGTCCTTCCAGACCGGAATCTCCAAGGGATAGCCGTCAAGGAGGTATATTAGGTCAGAGAACCATATTCGGCTCGGCCAGTGCGGTGCTACTAGAAGTAGACTTATTCCCTCCCGGCAGACTTTTTCCAGAACTCCTGGGAGCAGAGCAATTGGGGGAAAGTGTACCAACGCAGCCTCTGCCATGTCTATACCATAGCGAGGGAGAACCAAAGCGGACAATGCGTTGTATCCTGAGACGCAAACAGATCCCCTTCCGTTTGGCCGCAAACCTCCCATATATGCTCTACCACCTCGGGGGGAATTCTCCATTCCATGTCCTCAGCCCGTCTTGACAGGACATCTGCTCCTGTATTTTGGTACTCCGGGATGTACACTGTCTTCAGGGAGAACGTCTTCCCTAGGGACAACAGGAGGATCTGGTGCGGCAGTTTGCAGAGAGGACGCGAATGCAGAGCCCCCTAGTGATTTATGTAAGAGACCACCAATGTATTGTCTGTGCGGACAAGCACATGATGGCCTCTTAGATCTGGGAGGAAGTGCTTCAAAGACATGAAGACCGCCATCATCTCCAGGCAGTTTATGTGCCATGAAAGATGATAACTCCTCCACAGACCCTGAGCTGAGCGGCCTTCCATTACCGCTCCTCAACCTGTGAGAGAGGCATCCATCATGAGAGTAACTCAATGACACTGAGCTCCTAACACAGGATTCTGGGACATATATATAATCAAGGAGCAGATACACCGCCGTGTGACCTTGATCATACAAAGATGGCTTCTCCATGTGAGCGAGAATGACATCTCGATGCCGAACCGCCATCTGCTCCGACTGTGCTAGGATGAGCCAGTCGACTATATAGTTCAGAATGCTAATTCTTTGTAGTCTGAGCGGCGCCAGAGCTGCATCCATGCATTTGGTGAACATGCGGTGTGATAGAGCTAGGCCGAACAGAAGAACCCAATACTGGTATGCTTCGCCCCCGAAAGCAAACCTCAGGAACTTCCTGTGTTGTGGAAGGATGGAGACATGGAAGTATATGTCTTTTAGATCTATCGTGATGACAAACCAGTCCTTGGATGTGATTTGAGTCACAATCTGCTTCAAAGTCAACATTTTGAACTTGAGCCTCTGTACTGAACGATTCAGCTGACAAAGATCTAATATGCGCAACCCTCCATCCTTCTTTGGAACAATGAAGTAACGGCTGTAAATCCCGGACTCTCTGTCGGGTGGAGGAACCCACTCTATAGCCTCCTTCGCTAATAGCGATTTTACTTATTGTTCCATAACCAGAGCCTGCTCGGGATGTACTAGCGTGAGTAAAACCCTGTTGTATTGCGGTGGATTAGAACCAAAATCAATTCTGTAACCCTTTTCTACGATCTGCAGGACCCATCGAGATATAGTCATTAACAGCACGGCCTCCTGGGGGCGACAAAGTGGTGCGGGCACCGTATACCTACCCCCTCGCTACCATCCAGGTCCCTCAGCAGATCAGCCTGGTATGCCTGCAGTATAGACATAGTGTGCAGACAGGCGCCAGCCTGACCTGCTACCGTATATGCTTTACCCACTAGCGTAGAAGATGTCTTAAGAGGCTTAGTGGGCAGCATCGGGGCCTTCAGGGACAATGCTGAACTAGGGGACAGATAGCTCGCAAGCGTCTGTTCAATCTTAGGCATCGCCCCATAGCCATATTCTTTCAACCCCCGAATATCTGAATACATATGCACTTGGGGGCTGAAAAGACGGGATGAATATGGCTTATTCTACGATCTTGATAACTCGTTATGAAAATTGGGAAAGAATGGAAGGCCCCGTGATGGAGGTGTAGCGCTTGATGACAAAAAGCAAACTGGACGAGCGCCCTGTTTCTCGGCTGGCCAGACACAGCGTGAGTGATAACCTCCACCAGCTCCTCATAGGCTGGAGAAAGAGGTGGCGAATCCTCTTCCCCCACTTTGATGCTCAACACATCCATCTCCTCATAGCTGGATAGCTGAAACACCTTGCTCTCTCCCCGGGCGGAAGAAGCCACATCACAGGCTTCCGATCACTGAGAGAGAACGCTCTCCATCTGCGAACCCCACGATTGCAGCTTCCATGCTGCCTGAGGAACGCTATCCTGAACACTTTCCTCAGGTGGGACAGGCAGGATACACAATGCTTACAATCAGCCTCCTCAAAGGCTGACAGAGCATGATCCACTCCCAAACACATAACACACAAGTCGTGTTTATCCCCACCCGTAATTAAACGAGGGCAGGGAGAAGCACATGACTTGAATGTCTGTTTATTCGCCATATCTTTGAATATAGTGAACTCACTATATCGTGACAGTACAACAGTAAATGCAGACAAACAGTTTTGACACAGAGCACTTGCTGAGGCACAGAAGATAATGCCGTCTCACCATTGGACTAGTTGACACACGTGCTTCAGACGCAATCACGCAGAGGCGTTCCCAAAGCGTTCTTGACGCAGAGCGAGTTTCCTCGAGAGGGAAATGCTGTAGAAGTGCAGTTCATTATGTTAACTAATGTAGTTAACTAATGTCAACTGAAACCTTATTGTAAAGTGTTTCAGATTTTTTTAAGGAAATTCAAACTTTTATTCAGCAAAGATGCATTCAATTTATCAAAAGTGACAGTAAAGACATTTATAATGTTACAAAATATTTCTATATCAAATAAATGCTGTTCTCTTGAACTTTCTATTCATCAAAGCATCCTGAAAAAAAAAGTATCATGTTTCCACAAAAATATTAAACTGTTTTCAACATTTAGCTGTTTTGAAAATTCAACTTTGCTATCATAGGCATGAATTACATTTTAAAGTATATTATTATTTTGAATTAAATAAATGCAGCCTTGCTGAACTTAAGAGACTTCTTTCAAAAACATTAAAAAACCCAAACCGATCCCAAACTTAATGTTGTTAATTCATCTTGTTTATTATTATTTTAAAGACATTACTGCAAATAAACATAAATCGTGTATCTTCCTATTCCTCCTCCATGCTCTCCAGGCCCATATTCCTGTGTGGTGGTCATTTGGTGACAGACTCAGGGTTTGTGGCTAGTGAGGGTTTCCCCTCTCATTACAAACCAAACTCCAAATGCACCTGGTACATCACAGTAAGTCCATCACCTTCAGTCTCTGTTACAGTATATTCCAGGCATTACATTTTCAGCATGTCTCCTCTTCCATCAGGTCCCAGAAGGTCATGTTGTGATGCTCCAGTTCAGGATCTTTGATCTAGAGGCGGATCCCACCTGCCGCTATGACTATGTGGATGTCTATAATGGACACTCGTACACGGTGCAGAAACTGGGGCGGTTCTGTGGGACATTCCGCCCCGGAGCCCTCATCTCCACCTCCAACACCATGATGTTGGAGATGGCGTCTGATGCCAGCACAGGAGGAAGAGGATTCCTGGCTTATTTCAGTGGGGGGAAACCACATGTTGATGGTGGGATGACTTTAGTTAGTTTTATCTTTGATAGCACAATGCAGTTTTTAGTTTCTAACTTAATATTGGTCACAGTTTCATTTTGAAAATATGTCATGAAATTGTTCAAGGAACAAATATTTTCTCTCAGGTTTTGTCCCTAAAAATCCCCAAATTGTGAGTGTGGGATTCCTATTTGTATAATTATTTGGAACCAATTACTGTCTCTGTCTGTCGGTGTCTGTCTGTCTCTGTCTCTCTGTCTGTCTGTGTGTGTGTGTGTGTGTGTGTGTGTGTGTGTGTGTGTGTGTGTGTGTGTGTGTGTGTGTGTGTGTGTGTGTGTGTGTGTGTGTGTGTGTGTGTGTGTGTGTGTGTGTGTGTGTTTCTTTTTCCACCCCCTATTCCCTACAGAGAATCAGTTCTGTGGTGGCAGACTGACGAAGCCTCAGGGTTCAGTGAAGACACCGAACTGGCCAGAATCTGATTACCCAGCAGGCATCAGCTGCTCTTGGCACATATCTGTGGAGCCCAACATGGTCAGCCTGCAAAGATCAATTCACAGCTCCTTTTCGCTTGCATTTGTCTTGTCTACTCTCAATCTGTTAAATAATTAGCAGCCATTAAGTCATCAGAGAATGAATCATATTTAGGTGTACTAGAGACGTGCTGCTATGAGATTTTGAGTATGTGTGTGTATGTGGATGAATTTGAGTGTGTGTTCATGATGACAGCAAACAGTATATGGAAGAGTATGTGAAAGACTTCATTCAGAGAAAGTGCATAAGGTGGGACATGGAAAGAGAGAGTGCAAGAGAGGGGCATAAAAAGTGCATGAAAGGGCCTTTATACCTGTTTAAGAAAATTAGCTTTTTTACTTATATAATTATATCAAAGAGTGTGTGCGCGCACACATGAGTGCGAGCGTGCGCGTGTGTGTGGTTCAGGTAAACCCTACGTTATGGGGACCCCACAGTGATGGCAATATCTGAAATCCTTGTCCTTGTGGGACAATTTTGGCAGCGGCTATTTGCACTAGTGCACTATTTGCACTAAGTGCAAATAGCATTAGATGCTATTTACACTAAGTGCAAATAGCGATAGATGCTATTTACACCAAGTGTAAATAGCAACTAGATTCTATTTACACTAAGTGAAAATAGCATATTTTCTTAGCGATAATTGCTATTTACACTGTGAAAATAGCATATTTTCTTAGCGATAATTGCTATTTACACTAAGTGCAAATAGCTGTAGATGCTATTTACTAAGTGAAATAGCATACTAAGTGAAAATAGTGATATATTCTATTTACACCATGTAAAAGTAGCAGTTCTTTGCAATATGTGTAAATAGTAATTAGATGCTATTTATACTTTATTTTGACAGATACATACATTTGCACTTTACATACATAGATACATTTGCACTTCAGCATTGTTGTACATTAACAGGATGCAATAATAACATAGAGTGTAAATGATTATATTTATTAAAATTATTAAATGGATGCCACCTTAATGGGACAATAAAAGCCCTCCTTACACCTACCCCTAACCCTACCCAATAAATGCTTTTATTATTATTATTATTAAACATTTCGTTAGGCACTTTATTTCCACTTTTAGAACATTTTCTTAATTTTTATTGAAAGTAAATGCCTTTCCGATGTGATGGAAAAAGGGAGAACAGCAAGCTCGGCAAAAGGCGGATTCGAACCCGGGTCGATCGCTTCAAAACCAACATTACGCTTTACTGACTACGCCACAGAAGACATTGAAATACATGCATCTTTTTTTAATCTTGTTTGGCCCAACTGGGCATTGTTAGGCGGAGCTAATGCGAATAGCACTTGCCAAAAAGGCACGCTATTTGCACTTGGTGTAAATAGACACTCCGTTTTTGGTCCCCATGAGGAAAACAGCCCTTACAAAAAAAGTTTATTCAAGTGTGCTATTAGTATACTTCTTTTAAACTAAAAATAAGTAAATACCAGTAGTGATGTTGTAAAATGAGGATGCTGTCATGTCACAATCAGTGTCCCAATGTGTAGTGAGAGCCAGGGTCCTTACTGTCCTTAACAGTGCCCGAGTTTGTGTACACAATATACTGATTCAGATTGAGCTGATTGAGACGTGACAAAAATGATATTTTCTCAGCTTTTTGTTCAAAATGTTGTAGTTTTTTTTTTGTTAAAAATTCATTCAAGTGTTGATAAAAAAAGAATGCATGAAGCTAGAATAAAATGTTTGTTTGTTCGTTTATTTATTTATTTTTAAGTAGAGGCTCTGTTCTTTCTTTTGATATATTGCATGTTCAGATATTCATACAACAAAGTATTCTAGGGGCCATGAATATTTTGTAAAAATTATAAAAAAACAATTCTGGCGCTGACTGGCAACTATTTTAAAAAACACTAAAAAATGTATACCTAAATAGGAACATAAGTGCAAGAATAATGTATAACTATCTTACTAACTATTAATAAGCAGTAATTAGCAGTTTATTGAGGCAAAAGTCATAGTTAATAAAAGTATGATAAGTTTCAAATTTCAAATTTGCAGTATAAAACTACTAAACCAGTAGTTTACTGAGAGTATACACTATATTGCCAAAAGTACTGGGACACCCCTCCAATTCACTGAATTCAGGTGTTCCAATCACTTCCATGGCCACAGGTGTATAAAATCAAGCACCTAGGCATGCAGACTGCTTCTACAAACATTTGTGAAAGAATGGGTCGCTCTTAGGAGCTCAGTGAATTCAAGCGTGGTACCGTGATAGGTTGCCACCTGTGTGATTAGTCCATTCGTGAAATTTCCTCACTACTAAATATTCCACGGTCAGCTGTTAGTGGTATTATAACAAAGTGGAAGCAACTGGGAACAACAGCAACTCAGCCACGAAGTGGTAGGCCACGTAAAATCACAGAGCGGGGTCAGCGCATGCTCAGGCACACAGTGCGCAGAAGTCGCCAACTTTCTGCAGAGTCAATAGCTACAGACCTCCAAACTTCGTGTGGCCTTCAGATTAGCTCAAGAACAGTGCGTAGAGAGCTTCATGGAATGGGTTTCCATGGCCGAGCAGCTGCATCCAAGCCTTACATCACCAAGTGCAATGCAAAGCGTCGGATGCAGTGGTGTGAAGCACACCGCCACTGGACTCTAGAGCAGTGGAGACGTGTTCTCTGGAGTGATGAATCACGCTTCTCTGTCTGGCAATCCGATGGTCGAGTCTGGGTTTGGCGGTTGCCAGGATAACGGTACTTGCCTGACTGCATTGTGCCACATGTAAAGTTTGGTGGAGGGGGGATTATGGTGTGGGGTTGTTTTTCAGGGATTGGGCTTGGCCCCTTAGTTCCAGTGAAAGGAACTCTTTATGACATTTTGGACAACTTCATGCTCCCAACTTTGTGGGAACAGTTTGGGGATGGCCCCTTCCTGTTCCAACATGACTGCGCATCAGTGCACAAAGCAAGGTCCATAAAGACATGGATGAGCGAGTTTGGTGTGGAGGAACTTGACTGGCCTGCACAGAGTCCTGACCTCAACCCGATAGAACACCTCTGGGATGAATTAGAGCGGAGACTGTGAGCCGGGCCTTCTCGTCCAACATCAGTGCCTGATCTCACAAATGTGTTTTTAGAAGAATGGTCAAAAATTCCCATAAACATACTCCTAAACCTTGTGGAAAGCCTTCCCAGAAGAGTTGAAGCTGTTATAGCTGCAAAGGGTGGGCCAACTCCATATTAAACCCTACAGATTAAGAATGTCATTAAAGTTCATGTGCATGTAAAGGCAGGCGTCCCAAAACTTTTGGCAATATAGTGTACTTCAAAGTGTACTTTCATAAACTAATAAATGTGCTACAAGAATTGAACTATTATCAGTATGCCTATAAATTCACTTTTAGTATAGTTGCAATACAAACAAAAAATGTAGTTGTAAACTTGTGTTCAACTTGTTCAAAATGTACTACTGTTATACTTTAAAATATACATAAAAGTATACTTTTATACACTAAAAAGTGGGCCAATTTAGTCCCAAGTAGTGCTGATATAGTATACTTACAAGTATACTACTAGTATATTGATATTAGTATACTTCTTACATAAAGTATACATAAAAATACACATGGGTTGCATTTAAGTTAAAAAAAAAAAAAATGTATGCCCTTCCTTCAATAACCCACTACTGCCTTCTACTGGCAGAACCCTTGAAATGTGTTTAAATCAGGGGTGTCCAAACTCGGTCCTGGAGGGCCACTGTCCTGCAGAGTTTAGCTCCAACTTGCCTCAACACACCTGCCTAGAAGTTTCTAGTATCCCTAAAAAGACCTTGATTAGCTGGTTCAGGTGTGTTTAATCGGGGTTGGCTCTCCAGGATCAGGATTGGACACCCCTGGTTTAAATGGAACGCTCTAAACCCTTGATCACTTGGAATCAGCAATGATTTATTATTTAAATTTTTTTCCTTATGAATTTGTTTTACGCACCAATCTATAGGTCTGTATATATGCTTGGGCAGTTGGAAAAAATATTTAAAAAAATTATATAAACAAAAATGATAATACAATAAACTATAACAGTCAGGTAGCTACAAGGTTTTATGCGGTTAAATAATGCGGTCAAAATAAGTCCATATCATACATAAGAGTTGTGTGGGGCTGGGGTAAATTAAGCGTGATCTGCTGTGACGTCACAATCATGGTGCATTGTGGTCTATGGATCTACCTGAAGTGTACATATTGAGTAGACTCGCTCCCTGTGTCAAAATCTAGGGGCAGAGGGTCTGTCCAAATAAACTTCCCTCGCTCACTTGGCGAGGTTGAACGCACTTCAAAACGGCAATTCCCCCGAGGGGAAGTGCTTAGGGAAGTTTGCGAGTGTATGTCTAAAAGTGGAGTTAAACACAGCCTTGAACTTCACTTAAGTATACTTAATAAAATGAACCTGAAGTAATTTTTTGCTAAAGAGCTTATAAATCATAGTATGTGATGTTTTTTGAAAATCTAAAACTGCCTAAAGTTTTCTGTGATGTGTAGGATTAGGGTATAGAATATACAGTTTGTACAGTATAAAAATCACTGTCTATGGAATGTCCCCATAAAACGTGTGTGTGTGTGCCCAGGTGATTGAAGTTAAGTTTGAGAAGCTGGACTTGGAATCAGACACATACTGTCGTTATGACTACGTGGCCCTGTTCAATGGGGGAGAGACTGATGACTCTCGTCGCATTGGCAAATTCTGTGGAGACACGGTTCCAGAGTGAGTGCAAACCCAATGCATCAGATATCATTCAACTCTATTCATACACTACGACATTTAATGAGTCCTTCAAACGTCATTCTAAGGACAGAGTATTTTGTAATTTATCTACACAGGAAAAGGATGTTGTTGTTTTCTGCAAGGTCAGTCGTCCTAAGGGAAGCTATAGTGGAAGAATGTGCCTCCCAATTAGGAAATTCTTTCTCTTTACACAGTCATCTGTTTCAAAATATAACCTTTGCACTTCGGAAGGTCCAAGAAGCCCTTTAGTGCTGATAATGTTGAATATTAACTTTAAAGGTGGACTCAGTAATTTTGTTCACATTAAAAATGTTTCAATCCCAAATCAATTTAACTGCAAATAACATTAGATACTATTTACACTGATTGTAAAAAGCAAAAGAAAAAAAAAATGCATTGCACTGTAAAGTGTAAATAGTGGTAGATGCTAATTATACTTAGTCCAAATAGTAGCAGAGATACTATTTGCACCTCAGTGTATTGTAGTACATTATAAAACAGTATGTAATAATAACATATTCAGTATTTATTAAAATAAATGGAAGCTGCCTTATTGGGACCTTACTGATCCTTAAAGCCTTTCTCTACATTTAACCCTAATCATTTTGAACGAAAGGAGCTACAGTTTTGAGTGTGGTAACAATATGAGCTGAATGTGTCACGGTCCATGTGCCAGTCCGATTGCCACATCTAATTTTAAGTATAGGCCTTTTTAAAACCTGTTAAACACTTTATGCACACTAAAATAAACACTACTTTGATATGCAATAAGAAAAGGGAAAATTGGAAATGGGAAAAGGCGGATTTGAAGCTAAATCCACTGTCCTTTTTCTCCACTCCACTATCAGCCTTGTTTCCATTGTAATTTTGTGTGGTTCAGCCAGACAATGGTGGGCAGAGTTAGTGTAAATAGCCTTTGCCGATAGGATGGCAATAAACACTCTTAATAGTTTTTATAAATGTTTAAAATTATGTTCACCCAAATGAGATCCATTCATATCAGTAGTCTAACAAAAGCTGCTTTATTTTACAAGGACCTGGCTGCCAACACTATGGAGATTTTCAATCATTAAATGAATCTTGGTTGACTGCTAATAGCACATTACCCAAAAACTATTGCTTTGCATGATGCTGCATCCACACCACTAGGGGTCAGCATAAATCCAAGACAACTGCCATAACATAAAAGGGGGTGTGCAAAGCAACGTATCTTCAAAATGGACTGGTTGGTTGCCTCAATAGTCAGCTAATCGTTATTAAGGGAAGCCCTGTGTAACTGTGCCTTTTTCAGATTCATCAGACCCAATTTAGATGTGTTTCTTATAGGGAGGGCTCACATAAAACATGTTATTGTGTTCAAAAGCATATGAACTGAGTGCAGAGGAATGGAGCAAGATGTCTTGAGATTTTTTTAGGACATACTACCTTAAAAACACAAGACTCATGGTGCAAGATGCTCAAAAAACAAATGACCAAAAATATAAACAACAAAAACAAAAGACCACCTTTGTGGTGACGTATTTTTGTAGGCCAGCCCGGAAGCATCATCATGGATCCCTCGCTAACAAAAAGCCAATATGATTTTTCCATTGGCTTTTGGATTATTGCAGTAAGCTCCTTGACCAACAAAAGTTTATGATTCTTACATGTTTTGTTCATCAAGATAATTTTTAACTTTTATTTGAAGCCTAAATACAATCGGCGGAATTAAAAAGCTAAAGTTAGGCTATAAACAAACTATACCACAGTCACACGACTTCAAAGTCACCACCACCAAGCTTCCAACAACTCTTTCAATCGTTATTTAAAAAATACAAGTTAGAAAGTTTGAGTTTCTTGATTATAAATATATTTGGTGTGATGACGTTTAATGCTCCGACAACCTCTGTAGTCTCATTTAGCCACTTGTTAGCAGGCTTCTTTAAGATATGTAAATGCTTAAAATGTCATGTCATTAATGCCATTAAATGAAACGCAAAAATATCTTGAGCTTATGTTAACCACAGAACTTATTTCAGGCATTTAACCAAAAACTCATAAAAAAAAAAATTAAAAAACATTGACGGATCTGGAAGTTCAAAAATGCTAACTTGTTTCTGGGTTTTAGGAATCATTCCTGCAGCACTCTTTAATTGTTATTTGAAATAATTGTAATAATGCTCTTTATATCTCTGTCAGTGTGGTTGTGACCAATGGAAATGAGCTGCTGGTGCACTTTGTATCAGATCTGAGTGTGACGGCTTCAGGCTTCATGGCTCACTACAGGAGTTTTCCCCGCGGCTCCCGCTCATCCACTGCTGGCCTGGACACACTACACGGGCCAAGAGTCGACACTTCACCTACTAAACCCACTACTCCACCAGCAAGACCTAAACCTAAAACTAAGCCTAGTAGGCAGACACCAAAATCGCCCTCAAGACCACCTAAACCCCCAAGCTCAAAGCCCGCACCCAAGCCCAAACCAGTCAGACCTACTCCGCCTAAGTCTACAACAAGATCTGGTGCTAGAGTCACACCAAAACCTGCCGTAAAAGTGACGGCAAAACCTACGCCAAAAGTAAAGCCTGGTGTCAAACCAAAAGCAAAGCCAAAGACCAATCCCATCTCAAAACCTGGGAACAAAACAACAACAAAAGGTACAAATGCTTATTTGTGCAATATTTTGTTTTTCATTGCGTGTGCTAGACTACATGTTTATGATTTTATCTGTTTCTTCCAAGCCTCAGTGGGCAACCCACTGTGTTCCCTACCATGCAAGAGAATAGGCACTCTCGTGACCCGCTTCTGCCCCAGTCATTTTGGTGAGTTGCTTCATTTATATCTCTTTAATCCTGCTATTTCTGTCTTCTTCTTTCTCCCCTAATTGCCCGTCACAGACATGGACCCCTGGGGCTTTTCTGACTCATAGGAAGGCAGTCATTTTGAGGCTTTTAGTGCAGACAGCTGTAATGATGCTGTAAATCTTAGGCCCTGTTTACACTTGGTATTAAGATGCATTTTGGTTGATCGGATCACAAGTGGACGACACTAAATACAGGTGTAAACGGGGTCTAAAACATTTTGAGCTTGTCCATTTTCGACCAATTCGAACAGCTGCAAATGACAGCCAACTCTCTGCCTACTGACCTAACGCATAAACATTATGGGAAGAGCGCTAGCCAGATGGGATTTAAACTTTGTCGGCTGAAGACTCATGTTTGGTTTGAAGATGAGAAACGTACCAACCACAATGTTCTCTCTCCATTCCTGATTTTTAACATGCACTCACCGCTAGTGATGGGAGAAACAAAGTTTTTCAAAGCTTCAAATCAATTGAACCTTGCAAAATGATTCACTGTTTCGAAGCGTTCGAAATTCATAAAAACACCTTTTACAAACCCAATGCAAATGTTTTATTGAAAGTAAAATCTACCAAATGCAATTAACTTATCATGTAATAAGATTAAATATCAAGTGTCTGCATAATATGTGTTCTTTTATCAATTTTCAGGGCTTGTTTTGTTTATTCCATGGATGGCTCAGCTAAACAGGCCAATAATTTTGCAACTTAAACGTTAAAATACATGTTTAAATTATATGTTAAAACTAGCGTAGGAAATAGCTAATTTAAATTATATTATTGAATTTGAATTAGCATTTTGCTAATTATGGAAAATGTAAATTTAAATACAGAGACATTGCCATTTTGCATATTGCATTGCCATTTTGCATATTACATTTCAAATTGAACATTGCTACCCATATGCTTCCATACAAAACAGCGTGTTTTTGTTCACCCCCAAATTTTAACAATTTTAACATGCTATAAAAAATGATCTGTAGGGTATTTTGAGCTAAAACTTCACATACACACTCTGAGGACATCAGAGACTTGTTTTACATTTTGTAAAAAGGGGCATATATAGGTCACCTTTAATACCAGGTGTACACAGTGCCTTAGAGCAGTGCTTACAGCAAATAGCTACTGTAACTGTCAAGACTCAAAACTATAATAACAATAACTATTAATTACTTTAATAATGACTTATTTAATGTTCCATTACTTTAATAATAAATATTTATAATTAATTATTAGTAAGAAATATTTTGGTTGATTACTTTTGTATTGGAATCAGAAGTATACAATTGGAAAAAGAAGAATCTTCTCCCTTTGTGTCTCTCACAGTGTTGACTGGTAAAGTGACATCAATGACCCCAGGATCTCAAGGCAGTGCTAAAGTTGAGGTGTCCGTCATAAAGGTTTATAAAGCAGGTAGACTTCAATTCAGAAAAAGAGGACCCACCACGTCTGCCACACTGACAGCTACATGCATGAAGTGTCCAGCATTGCGTAAAGGTGAAAGAAACACACACACACACACACACAACTAGTTCAACCACAAGCAGTCTTGCATGACTGATTTTCTATTACATGTACGACATTTAAGAATATGTCATTGGTTCATATTTTTGATAATTTCACTAACCTTTATAATCATTGTGAATTTACTACATAGGAGTGAACTATGTGCTGATGGGCCAGGTGAATGACAAAGGCCTTGGCATTCTGACCCCATCCAGCTTTGCCCTTCAGCATAAGTCAGTGCACGACAAAGCACTGGCCAACCTCGCAAAGAAAACATGTTGACCTCACAACCACCCTGACCACAATCCCACAATGGTTTATTTTAATCATAACATCAAAGTCAGGCAGGGAAAAGAAAAAAATCGAATAAACTAAATCCGTAATTATGGATTTTGCAGCTTTTTATATAACTGGAGGCACAATATATGAGTTAAAGTCAATATTCTAATACCAAGAGAACAGAAGATTCATAAATCTGTGGTAAGTTATGTGTCATACCAGAATCTTTCAGTCATATTCAGGGTATAAAGTACAGGGTGAAATTTGCCAGTTTATGTTTATTGTGTTTGTATTAGGTTATTAGGTCTGTTTAATGTATTATGCAAACATTTTGATATGACACAATGTATTCATTATAAATAATAATGCTCCTTTAATTAAAGATGGCGAAACATATGTGAATTATGTTTTTTCTTCTTGTAATAGTCTTTGATAAGTGTGTTATTTGCAGAATAATACTAAAAAATAAATGTTATTCATAACTACACTATCATTCAAAAGTTTGTGGTCAGTATTGTTTTTAAAAAATAAGTGTCTTATGTTCACCAAGGGTGAATTTATTTGATAAAAATACAGTAAAAACAGTAATATTATGAAATATTATTATGAATTAAAATAACTTTCTATTTGAATATATGACCAATCAGGCATAACATTATGACCAATGACAGGTGAAGTGAATAACACTGATTATCTCTTCATCACGGCACCTGTTAGTGGGTGGGATATATTAGGCAGCAAGTGAACATTTTGTCCTCAAAGTTGATGTGTTAGAAGCAGGAAAAATGGGTAAACGTAAGGATTTGAGCAAGTTTGACAAGGGCCAAATTGTGATGGCTAGACGACTGGGTCAGAGCATCTCCAAAACTGCAGCTCTTGTGGGGTGTTCCCGGTCTGCAGTGGTCAGTATCTATCAAAAGCGGTCCAAGGAAGGAACAGTGGTGAACCGGCAACAGGGTCATGTGCCAAGGCTCATTGATGCACATGGGGAGCGAAGGCTGGCCAATCAAACAGACGAGCTACTGTAGCTCAATTTGCTCAAGAAGTTAATGCTGGTTCTGATAGAAAGGTGTCAGAATACACAGTGCATCGCAGTTTGTTGCGTATGGGGCTGCATAGCCGTAGACCAGTCAGGGTGCCCATGCTGACCCGTCCACTGCAGAAAGCTCCAACAGTGGGCACGTGAGCATCAGAACTGGACCACGGAGCAATGGAAGAAGGTGGCCTGGTCTGATGAATCACGTTTTCTTTTACATCACGTGGATAGCCGGGTGCGTGTGCGTTGCTTACCTGGGGAACACATGGCACCAGGATGAACTATGGGAAGAATGCAAGCCGGCAGAGGCAGTGTGATGCTTTGGGCAATGTTCTGCTGGGAAACCTTGGGTCCTGCCATCCATGTGGATGTTACTTTGACACGTACCACCTACCTAAGCATTGTTGCAGACCATGTACACCCTTTCATGGAAACAGTATTCCCTGGTGGCTGTGGCCTCTTTCAGCAGGATAATGTGCCCTGCCACAAAGAAAAAATGGTTCAGGAATGGTTTGAGGAGCACAACGAGTTTGAGGTGTTGACTTGGCCTGCAAATTCCCCAGATCTCAATCCAAACAAGCATCCGTGGGACGTGCTGAACAAACAAATCCGATCCATGGAGGCCCCACCTCACAACTTACAGGACTTAAATGACCTGCTGCTAACATCTTGGTGCCAGATACCACAGCACACCTTCAGGGGTCTAGTGGAGTCCATGCCTCGACGGGCCAGGGCTGTTTTGGCAGCAAAAGGGGGGACAACACAATATTAGATCATAATGTTATGCCTGATCGGTGTATTCTAGAACGTAATCTATTCCTGTGATGTCAAAGCTGAATTTTCTGCATCATTACTCCAGTCTTCAGTGTCACATGATCTTTCAGAAATCATTCTAATATGATGATTTGCTGCTCAAGAAACATTTCTTATCATTATCAATGCTGAACAAATATTTTTGTGGAAACAATTATACTTTTTTCCCTCAGGATTCTTTGATGAATAGAAAATTCAAAAGAGCAGCATTTATTTGAAATAGAAAATAAGTGTCTGTCACTTTTGATCAATTTAATGCATCATTGCTGAATAAATGTATTCATTTCTTTAAAAAAAAAAAAAAAACCTTACTGAACAAACTTTTGAAGGTTGGTATATGTCATTTTATTACACTACCGCTGGCTACTTACAGTATCTGTAAAAACAAGCATGTCATGACATGTATGTTTTGACAACAAGGTGCAAAAAGCCACAGAGGATTTCCTCCTTGAACTAAGTGTTCCAGGCCAATAGAACACAAACAGCTGTATGTCTCCATCAAGTGGACACATCTAGAATGAGGTGCTGTGTTTAGGTGTCTGCAGGGAGCTGGAAAAGAGCCAAAACAGAGAGCAATGGAAATTGTATTCCTCAGTTCCTTTCGCTTTTGCATTCAAGGTATCTGCCCCACACTATTGTCTATCTGACAGTATGAGGTCACTGCTACATATCCTGGATAAATTCATGTGTTTTAATGTTCCATTTTGTAAAGCAAGTACATAGCAGCAGACAGACACAGGTAGTGAGGGGGCGGGATGTTTTGTGACATAAGAGTCCCAGCTGCTCCTGTTACTCAGCATTAGTCTCTCTCACACACACACGACTGGTTCCCTATCTTTGTGGTCATATATTCACTCTCATTAGACATAATGGTTTTTATACTGTACAAACAGTATATTCTATCCCCCTACATTAACCCTACCCCTAAACCCATCACAGAAAACTTTCTACAGGTTTACATTTTCAAAAAAAACTCTGTATGATTTATAAGCTTGTTTCCTCATGGGGACCACAATTTAGTCCCCACGGTGACACGAGTTCCCATGAGTCAGTGTGCATTCAGGTTGAAGTCCCCACCGGGATAGAAAAACACACACACACACACACACGGATATGTAAATACAAATACATGCAAATTCACACCTTTCAAACCTGGAAATGTTGACATGACATCCTCCTCTAAAGGATTTCTCAGCTTAATGTTTAACTCAAATTATTACATAAATAAAAGAATGAATACTTAAAAAAATAACACATTTACAGAGCTGATTTACCATTTAAGTTTATTGATCTCTAGTTTTCATCTCTTGATACAGTTTGAAGTAGAAACAGAAAATAACTCATATATATTAATTTACACTAAACAGGTAAGTTTCCTCAAGTTTAGTGTTCAAGCCTATATCTTAATAAATAAGATATATTAGCATAATCATCTACTGAAGTAAACACACTACAGCATAGTTTCCAGTGCACTAAGACTATAATCTGTTTTCTCCCCTGAGAACTACAACTGTTCTAGACAAACTGTTCTAGAACTAGAACTTCTAAATCAACCTGTTTTAAACACACACTTTTTAAATATTCGCATTTTGGTGTTTTCTCCATGGCGGATATATTTGATGAGGTCTAGTCTTTTGTACATTTGATCTGTAGAGTATAACTATATATACTTTATTACAGATGTGAAGTGGTAGCATAAGAACAGCAATATGTCATCATAACTGCATGATGGCGAACAATTGATGTGGACGGTCCAGCAATGCTCTGTCAAAATTGCTGAAACTTTCCAATTTTAAACAGTGGTCCAATTTTGTAGACAGCCCTGCTCAATATGCTAAAACATGATAAAAATGTACATTGGTTCCCTTTCAAGATCACAGATTAGCGCAGAAACGTTAGGTCATTTGTGCAAATCATATTGCCTATTCTGTCTAGATTATAATACAACGCTTGTGCAACAAAGTGCAATGTAACAAACAATTTATCTCATCACAGAATACAAATAGTATGAAGTATGAGTCTTTAAAAAGTTATTAATGAATAATGAATGTTAATGACAAAATACATAAACGATTGAGGAAATGCTAGAATATGTCCTCACACATATTGCAACTATTCGGCCTGCCTGACTTTGAAATATGAGGACAGAACAACAAAGACACAACATCTTTTTTGAAAGCCATAACATCTGATTCATCAATGGCCTCAATTTGTCATTCACAGCAACAGAAAGACATGTTCCCACAGAAATTCACAAATATTGTTAGACCACACCATACTCTCAGACTAAATAACCTGTACGTTTTGTCAATAAGTGTTTCACAAAAGCACTTAACACTCTCAAAAGAGCACCACTTACTGAAAGTGTCTGATTGGTTGAAGGAAAATTAAATCACCCAGTAGAAAGACACAACTCAAGGCTGTATAGTTGAATACAGCCTGCTAGTAGAACTTCCTATACCTGCACCTGAACTAAGTTAACAATGATACCACAGACAATTTTGTGTAGCCTATGACTACAGTTAACTTGTGTCTTCAAAACTGGCCTCCAGTAAAAACAGTACTTCCTGATATGTTTTTCAACAATGATATGGCTTCATTTTTTTCTTTCAGTCCTTCCGCTAAGGCCTTCAACCAAATGTCAAGTCATTGAGAAGCCTATACAATCAATAGCAATGCATAGTTACAATATACAGTATTTCAACTGAAATCTAGTTACTACCTACGCTGTCACATATCTTAATTAAGGTCTAGTATTGATTATATAGCGTGAAAATGTAATGTTCATTAAAAACCGTGAAAGTTTGTGTAGTTTAGCACTGCACTGGTGTAGAGCAACATGAAACCCCACCCCTCTCATTTCCCTTTGCCTCAAACACTTTGGCTGAAGCTATTTGTGTTTGTCTGCATTTCCTGTTTAAAGGGTTTGTTAAAAAGAGGGAGGAAATGTGAGTGGGCGGATGAAAGAAAATGCAAGATAGACAGAGACAGATTTCAATGATGAAGACTGTTACAATATAAGGTTTCCTAGTAAAAGCTCAATAATGCATTATTTTAAAAAGACTTATGAGAGCATTCTGGAACCAAGAATACAGTCCCTGGGGAACAAATGTAGCAGAGTCAGCTTGCTGATTACAGAGCGGCCAGGACTTTGACCACCCGACAACAACTCCCTCGAAAGTCTTTACAATGAAACCTGCTAAAAGTGTCACAGTTTTTGTCAAATAATGCCTATTGAGAACTTTTTACCTGTGGTCATACCAAACTTAAAGGGGTTCACCCAAAAATGAAAATTCTGCCATCATTTACTCCTTTCGTTGTTCTGCGGAACATAGAGATATTTTGAAGAATGTTTAGACTGTTATAAAATATGTTGGACCACTGACCAATGACTCTGATTTTACAGGCTTACAATTTGATCTGTTCATCATACAAAGCGAAGAAGACTTGGAATATACCAGTGTAATCACATGGATACATTTTCATGCAACTGTTATGTCCTATTTGCTGTTTGAAAGTTCATAAAAATGTTACATTTCTTGTGCTTTGCAAAAGAAAGAAAGCCATGTGAGTTTGGAACAACATGAGAGTCAGTAAATTATGACAATTTTCATGTTTGAAAAATGACAGTTCTGTCATTAATTACTCACCCTCATTTCGTTCCAAACCCATAAGACTTTTGTTCATCTTTGGAACACAAATGAAGATCTTTTTTAATGAAATCTGAGAGCTTTCTTTCTCTCCATTGACAGCCTACGCAACTACCACTTTCAAGGCCTAGAAAGGTAGTAAAGACATCATTAAAGTAAAGTCTGCTCTTGCGTCAACAAAACATGCATGTGTTGTGGTTCTCTCGTTAAAAAGTTTGGTAAATAAAGTGGTAAATTATGTTTTTTTTTTGGAGCAAACAAAGCACTCACGACGCTTCATAAAATTGAGGTTAAACCACTGGAGTCATATGGATTACTTCTGTGATGTCTTTACCTTTCTGGGGCTTGAAAGTGGTAGTTGTGTAGGCTGTCAATGGAGGGACAGAAAGCTCTCAGATCTTCATTTGTGTTCCGAAGATTTTACGAAGGTTTGGAACGACATGATGGTGAGTGATTAATGACAGAATTTTCCTTTTTGGGTGAACTAATCCTCTTAAAATGACTGAAATGACAGCAGCTTGCACAGCAGAAATCAACATTGTTAAAAAAGTCAGAGAAAAAAGCTTACAGAGAGCTTTAAACCTGACCAGCACGTCATGGTGCCTCCTAATGTCCCTTAAGCTTTTTTTGCTCTGGTGCGAAGATCTGATATGCCTGCCAGCCAAACCAGGCTATGATGCTCGCTATGCACCCCTGCAGGAGCACCATGACCCCATAGGTGGACCAGAAAGTTGGGCCAGGGAGTCTAGGTGGCATTACAGGTGATAGTACCAACGCTGGGTTGAGAAGCAGGGCCCACATCTCCACTTTGATCATCTGCAGCTCATCCAAAATCGAGAGGAATGTGCAGCAATGAAACCACTGATGGCTATGACCCCAGATATCAAAGTTCCCCGGAGAAAAACGTTCTGGAATCTTACTGATATTGAAGATGGCAGATACCACTAGCCAAAAGCAGTGGCGGTAAAAGAAGGCAGCCATGGTAGAAAATAGATGAGAGGAGGATGACGACGTGTTTGCGGAGGAACTCAGGAGACGGTAGAAGACAGGAGTGGAGGAGATGAAAAACGGAAGGAGGAAGACAAGGGTGCGGACAGCATAGCGGTACTTCCGCCAGCGCTGTCTGGTGTTGCAGCAGGTGATGACGCATATGATAGCAACCAGACAGGTCGATGGGATGTAGAGGCTTTCAAAGAATAGTTGGAACAGAGTGGGAGAAGACACAGAGTTCCAATCCTCTTCATCAGTGTTCAGTCCCTTCTTTTGGGAATTGTTCTGGCCCCTGAATCCAATCTCTGGTATTCCTGCTTGAGGATGGATGTAGTAGTAATATGCCAGCGAGGAACCCACCGTATACGCACTGATAGTTCCATAGTCCACAAAGAAACAGATTTCACGAATGATGAGTGACATGGAGTTGAGAAGATGAGCCAGACTGCTGGCTAGCAGCAGGTACAACACCCCCAGGAAGTAGTTCCAGAAAGGGTAGAAAAAAGGACTGCTAGGTTCTGGCACTCCTTCCCACGTGAACACCTCCAAAAAGTGGAAGGCGAACACAAAGATGGGGAGGAAATGTGTCCAGAAGTTTCCAGTCTCATTGGTGGGACAAAAAGCAGAGGCTAGGCACTGCCGTAGGCTGTAGTTAGGGAAGCGATAACCAGACAAAATGAAGTTCTCAGTCACTCTCGGTGGAACGTCAGTGTGACGTACTAGTGGCAATGACCACATGATTGGACAGAAAGATAAATTCACTAATTAACAATAAAAATATCTCCTGAGCTTAGAATCATTTTTGACTGCTAACATGTAGCTAGCACTACAATGTTGTAGGTAGTCATTAAATAACTAGTATTGCTTACAGAACACTTAACTATGATCACAGAGACACAGTTGTCATTGTAATGCTTCCTTAAGAAGCATGTATCAAGTTCATGTGCATATTTTAGTTGGCAAAGACAAATCCCAAGGCTCAATATGAATCCAAAGAGAATGTATTGAAATGGCTGTGGTCTCCACTGAAATAAATAATCCGATGCTATTAAGAGTGCAAAGGTTAAGGCTCCAGGGTCCCTTTTTTCCGTTACTTCAAGTCTTGAATGTTATCAGCGCGGTAGAATCATTTTTTTTAAAACAATAGCTGAGGATGGCTCTCGATCAAGTCTTCCAAGTGAACGATCCGGCCGTGACGTTCATGTCACCTGAGGTCCACACGACACATGTGAGCAAATAGTGAGCTTGTTTTTCAATGCTGAAGGTCTCGTTTGTCTCTCACTGCGGCTGCGGCTGCATCTCTCCTGGATTAAAGCTTTTGAAAGTAGGTCATGTGGGACACGGTTATGCACCGGCCGGTCTCTGAAAACGAGCGTCACCCCTCGGTGTAATTCACGCTCCGCCGTGCATAATTCATCGGTTAGATTATCACGTGCTGTCTCATATGAAGATGCGCTGCTGTATACTTAGATTGTTGCAAAAACAGCCATATCGCGCTGTTTCACTGCGGTGTTTTACCTCAGAAGGGGAACAGAGAACATTTCTCACCATGTGTGGCGGCTAATTCCTCTATTTTCGCCCATGTTAAGGGCAGTTGTGCTGATTTAAGCGGCTCGACATTCGCATTGCGGTGCTGTGTGATCCTGCACGAGCTATTTTCCAGGAAGGAGATATTTCGTTTCTGCTCGACAGCACTTCTAAATAAACAGTCAACCGGGCGTCCCGTCCCTTTATCGTTAGATTGCCCTTGACTTCTTGGTCAAATGCCGGCTGTGAGGTGCTGTAGGGCTGTCTGACGCTTGTCCGGCCGTTACTTAATCAGGATAGAAGCATCCGTGTTGCCAGCTCAAGCAAAGCCGCGCAGCACTACAACGTGATGTGTTTCGTGGTCATACGAGCTGTACTTTCTTTAGAAGTGTACAACGAATCCTCACTCCACAGTCTCCACAGTCACACAGCCACACAGCCAGTCTTTATCTCTCACGCACGCACGCACACACACACACACACACACACACACACACACACACACACACACACACACACACACACACACACACACACACACACTTATCTCTTTCTATCTTTCTCCCCCACGCGATATAAGCAAAACACCTCCTGGAGGCTATGGCATTTAACTTCTGACATGACTGATTTTCTAGCAGTCTTACAGGCAGCTTTTTATTATAGGCTATAGTTCACATATTTATAGGTATTTATTACAGTAGCCTATAGGCTACGTCAAATGACAGTTTTATATTTTAGGCAAAGCATCTGGCTGTTATAAACTTTTCCACATTTTTGCGTTAAAGGTGTTAAAAAACATAGCTATCTAAGCTACAGAGCTAAAGAGAAAAAGTATAAATGTGCTACATTTATACTACTTTATATTTTGTATTAATATGATATATTTTAAACAGTCAGCTGTAATTTAATCTAATACACATTCTTAGGAAGTACCAGAAAAAAAATATATATTTCTAGCTGCTGTTTGTGTCTTAAAAGTTGCTCAGATCACATGCAATTGTTGTGTGCAACATCTGTCAGATGTGAGTAAAATCAGATTTGTTTATTACAGTGTAAATGCAGCCTGATTTACACAATACAGCACTTTGAAGTTTTGCTATTGCGGAGACACTTATTAGTATTATGTTTTTGGACCTTTTTAACCTTTAATAGACAGGACAGTAGGAGGAGACGGGAAATATTGGAAAACGAAAGAAACTCAGTTTTTATCAAAAAAATTTCTCAGCCTACTGGCAATAAAACACCCTTTGAATCACCCGATACGCATTCTTACCCATATATTATTTCTAGGTAATTTGAATTCTTAATTATGACTGTTAACCTGTTAGCTTCTCTGCTAATTTATGCACAACACACACGTCCAGTATAAAGTAGTCTATAGTGTCCCTCTGTAACCATGACAGGTGGCCCTATGATGAGCAGTGAGTTGTAAGAATAGTGCCATCATTAGAGAATATTGATTTTGTACACCGGCCAGCTGGTGGACTGGACAGCAAATGTCTGGGTGTGATGATTTTGGATTATTTGTAAAGCATGTTGTGACGGGACAGTATTTGTCATTTGACAGTGCAGTCACTTACAGTATAATCATAGTCCTCAATCACAAACACAATGACTTTTGAAAAATTATTATTAGTACTATTATTTTTTAATTTTTTTAAAGAAAAATATAATTTACTCTTCTATATTTAAAGCATTTCTCATTCACTTCGGCAACTCTGAAGATATTTTATGTCGGCATGAAACAGAAGTTGCAATAGTCTTTTCTTCTCTGTTGTGGCATATATCTCGGTGAAATGGCTTCTCAAACAAGAAAAATGTAGGGCGGGACTTGATTTTGTTCATCAGGAATTGATTAAATCGTTGTTTGCTATTTCTGTGATCTCTTGTGAGTGACAGGTTGCCTCACCCTCACGGCATGAAGTAATCATCAGAGAAGAGATGAGATGTCGTTGCAAGAGGGAGGGGAAGTTATTTTGAATAAAGATTATGAGGAAACATGAATTAAAAAAATACTAACAAAGTTTACTGTGCTACATAACAGAGTATTGCCATTTTGTGAGCCTTATCATAGAAATTATATAATTATATGCCATTTATTGACATGTACCGGTTTATGCGTATATGCATGTGTGAACCCACGTGTATATGTTTTTTGTGTCTGTGAGAAATACTGCTATTGCTTGTTTCATAGCTTATCTTTGGCTGGTTAGGGGGTGGTTTTTGCTCGATGATTGACTGGCTGCTGTGTGTTTGGTGACCACCTGCCTGAGGATTAGTCGGTGAAGGCCGCTGTGGGTGCTGAAGTATACTGGTTTATAGATGAGATGGAAGATGAATTCTTTAGAGCACCCTGTGGAGGAGAAAAGGGAATAGGGTTTAGCAATGAAAAAGATCAGATGTGATGCCATAGCTATCAGACGAAAACCATAGACTTCCCCCTTCAGCAGAGTATATGCTTTACATACAGTACAGAACAAACTAAAACTAAGATCAAATTCGAAAGCCCCCAGCGTTCTAAAACCTCAAACATGTCGAGACTGGTTTTCATCTGCAAGACTCAAGTTGTCAGGTATTTTAAGGCATGTTCGCATACAAGTCACAAAACACCTACATCGTTTAAATATTACAGATTCACCCATTTGCTGTATCTGTGTCAGTATGCACAACATTTTAACAACACAGATTGTAACTGAAATGCCTTCTCTATAATATAAATAAATAAAAAAACCCATAAATTTACACCATGATAATAATAAATTAAATCCTGTATTGACATCATTAATAACAGATAAATGACTTAACAGGAAGCACATTGTTCCCTCAGATCCTGAAGGACATTGGAAAGGGTTAATCTGCAAAAAGTATAGTGCCCCTGTGGCAGTTCACAAAATTACACCGCTCTGAGTGACAACACCAATAACATGATACAGTCAAATGCATTGTTATATAAATGCAGTGCTAAGGCATAAGATAACAAAAAAGCACATGAATTTTAGCAGAGGAAGAACAGATGTGTGTTTGTGTCACCTGATGCCTGGAGGCTGCTGATCCACGTGAGGTGCGAGGGATCGCCGGTCTGAATCCTGCAGAGGTACATGACCACACGCAGGTTTTGAATAGTCTTTTCAACAAGCTTTTGTGAGTGATGCATTGTGGATTTTAGGCCCATTCAAAAAGATCACACAGCCTTGATTCACAAACAAGTAAGCTCTTTCTTTCCCAGTTTAAAATCAGACAACAGGACATTAAAAGCTGCTGAAATGCAAACACACACTGACATTAAACATTAAGAATCACCAAGCATCAGGTCTGGTTCTGGACCATGGTTCATGTAAAAACAGGGCTAAAAATAAGGTGTTTTTTTTTCCTGCTGGCCCAGTCGGAAAATTGTTTTCCTTTGGCCTTGCCAACATGTTTCCTGGCACAAATAAAATAAATATTTTTACATTAAATTTTAAACCTTTTTTTTTTTTTTTTAAAAAGAAAGGTTATAATGTAACTAAGGCAAATTATTGATTTATAATTTTCATCCTATTCTAACTGATGCTTCCAAGACCATCACAAGTCATTCTCGCAATTTCGACAAAACAATCTTAGTTTGCTAGTTAAATTAAAGGGATAGTTCACCCAAAAATGAAAATTACCCCATGATTTACTCACTCTCAAGCCATCCTAGGTGTATATGACATTCTTCTTTCAGACGAATACAATCAGAGTTATATTAAAAAATGTCCTGGTTAATCCAAGCTTTATAATGGCAGTGAATGGGAGCCCAAAATCTGAAGCCCAAAAGAAGTGCATCCATCCATTATAAAAGTAATGCACACGGCTCCAGGGGGTTAATAAAGGCCTTCTGAAGCGAAGTGATGGGTTTGTGTAAGAAAAATATCCATATTTAACCAGTAATAAAGTAAAATATCTAGCTTCCGCCAGACCGCGTTCTGTATTCAACCCTCTCGCAGTTCAAAACGCTTACGCTACGTCATACGTCGCGTCAGTTACACCTTTTCCGTAAAGTGTTAAATATGGATATTTTTCTTACACAAATGCATCGCTTCGCTTCAGAAGGCCTTTATTAACCCCCTGGAGCCGTGTGGATTACTTTTATAATGGATGGATGCACTTTTTTGCGCTTCAAATTTCAAATGACTTAACATCTCATAATAATGAGAAACTTTCTCGTAATAATGACTTAACATCTCATAATAATGAGAAACTTTCAATGAGAAACTTTCTCGTAATAATGACTTAACATCTCATAATAATGAGAAACTTTCTCATAATAATGACTTAACATCTCGTAATAATGAGAAACTTTCTCATAATAATGACTTAACATCTCATAATAATGAGAAACTTTCTCATAATAATGACTTAACATCTCATAATAATGAGAAACTGTCGTTACGACGCATTGTGCGCTTGCGCCACACTATCTACTGAGGCGCCGGTGTTGCTGATGCTGATTCATGCAAACAGTGGGCCTCCGTCGAAAAATATGTTTTTATTACATACTAAATAGAAATTATGACTTGCTGCTCATTGATCTGCCGCGACCCGACACATGATGAGTTGTGAACACATTAAGGAGTATTTTAACTGTGGTTTTAGCTACTAATGATTAAATTATTGCCTTATTATCTTATTATCTGAATGGCATTGAATAGCCTATCTCTGAGCAAACGCGCTCTTGAGAGGATTTTAAGCAAGAACAAGCTTTGGCGCAGAAAGAACCGAACAGAGGTGCATGAGGTGGCAACATTCATTGAACAACTTCAAACCTCTGGCCAATGTCATGATTATTGATGCGCGCGCGCGCACGCACACACGCACACACACACACACACACACATATGTTGGTTGGATGGTGTTGTAACCGACAGGGAAACAGTGAGTTCTGCTGCCGAACAGTTGCAACAGAAATATGAGGTTGTGATCGGGCAGCAGTTTTCATCCAACAGTAAATATAGCTTATACTCCTGTAAAAAATTATATTGTATGTTTCAATAAATGGCGCACGTGACAAATTCAACCAGAGTAGCCTATTTAATCAATATCAGAATCAAAAGGAGCTTTATTGCCAAGTAGGCTATGTTTGCACACACAAGGAATTTGTTTTGGTGACAGAAGAAGCTTCAGTACACAGAGACAAGTACACAGATAGTAAAATAAAAAATAAAGAATAAAAATAAATGAATAAGATAGCACATATAATGCTTGCTGCCCGCCTCGCTTAATATGCTGGAAGTTGCTGCCCGCATGTGCAAATTGCGCATGCGTGGATTAAGTCATTAATCCATTTACTCATTATTACGAGAAAGTTTCTCATTATTATGAGATGTTAAGTCATTATTACGAGAAAGTTTCTTATTATTATGAGATGTTAAGTCATTATTACGAGACAGTTTCTCATTATTATGTGATATTAAGTCATTATTACGATAAAGTTTCTCATTATTATGAGATGTTAAGTCATTATTATGAGAAAGTTTCTTATTATTATGAGATATTGTCATTATTACGAGAAAGTTTCTCATTATTATGAGATGTTAAGTCATTATTACGAGAAAGTTTCTCATTATTACGAGGTATTGTCATTATTATGAGAAAGTTTCTTATTATTATGAGATATTGTCATTATTACGAGAAAGTTTCTCATTATTATGAGATGTTAAGTCATTATTACGAGAAAGTTTCTCATTATTACGAGGTATTGTCATTATTATGAGAAAGTTTCTCATTATTATGACTTAAAGAATTATATTTTTTTTACTCAATTGTGGAGGAAACGGCCTTCCATACGCAATATATAGAAAGCAGAGAAATGAGAAAATGATGAAATGAGAGGTCAAAGTGTATTGTAATCGGCTGCTTTCACACATGCTGTTCCTGAACTAATCACTGTTTTCATGCCATCAGGCTTTGACCAAGTAGCAAAAATGGATTGCTGCAGACAGCATGTGATGAGGAGCGCTACTCACCTACTACACCTCCTCACTGCTGCTGTAAATTCATTACAGCGTTCCTCCCACTACAGTTCAGGTGTTCATGATGTCCATGAATAGAACAACATAGATGAGATACCAGGCAATAAAACCCCTCTAGGCTTACACCCTACTTCTGCTAGAATTGTTCCTTCACTTCCTGTTTTCAGAGGAATGCATGTCCGTTTTGTTAGCAGCCCGTGTACTTTCTCAAATCCTTCCTGGACACTTCACTTTCATTGTTTATTACATTTTTGGCAATTAAAAGCTGACCTTACTGTATCTGGTTTCACTGACCACCACAACAAATACAGTATTCTTCAAAATATATACTGGGGGGGAACAGCATATATGGGCTTGGAACAAAATGACAAAATGATGGGGAGCAAACAGACTGGTTCAGTATGAAGTCCTAAAACCATGCATGTATTGTCTGATGTGTCATTGTCCCCACTGTGTTTACCTGTTGCTTCAGATGAAGTTGAACTGGAGTCTGTGAATCAATCAATTAAGCTATACTTTATTATCACCTGATGATCTTTAATCTGCAGACTTTTTGCATAATATTTTTTGCATAACAATGGTTAACACTAACAGTGGATAAAAAATGTATTAGTAAATGCTGAGATTAACATTTAATAAATGCTGTAGAAGTAGCCTATTGTTCATTGTTAAGTTACCGTTAACTAATGTAGTTAACTAATGTTAACAAATGAAACAATGTAAAGTGTTACCGATTTTTTTTTTAAACTGTAAGTTGTTAACACATTTGTATAAAACCTTTTATTTAAAAAAGTTTCTAAGCAGTGCACTATTCCTTATTACTTAACCCTTGAACAGGCAAGAGTGGAAAATGATCAGCAAAAATCATTTCATGTCACTTTTTATTAGGGCTGTCAAATCGGTTAATCGCATCCAAAATAAAAGTTTGTGTTTACATAATATATGTGTGTGTACTGTGTATTAATTATGTATATATAAATACAAACACATGCATGCATATATTTAAGAAAAAAATTGTTATATTTAGATATAAATTATTTATATTTATATATAATATAAATTATATAAATACATATACACATGCAAATTTTCTTAAATATATAAATGAATGAGTATATATACACAGTACACACATATATTATGTAAACAAACTTTTATTTTGGATGCGATTAATTGAGATGAATCGATTTGACAGCACTACTTTTTATATAATCTAGACTTGAGTAAAACATATTCAAAGGAATTTTTGATATATTTGATATATTTTTGATTTTATGAGTTATATCTCCTATGGATATTGCCCTATAAGATATAAAAAGGCCAAAGTCATCAATATTTCTGTTTTATGTGATGCAAAAAAACAAACATAATATGCAAAATAAGTGTCCTAAAATGGAGGCATTTCAATTTCTTGTGTTTTTTTTACACTGCTGAACTGTCTCATCTTCAAACATAGGGCTGAGGGCCACTGTCCTGCAGAGATAAACTCCAATCATAATCAAACACACATGCCTGTAATTTCCAAGAAAATCTGAAGACTTTTAGATGGCTTTGGTTGGAGCTAAACTCTGCAGGATACTAGCTCTCCAGGAGCAGGATTGGGTAGCCCTCTTCTACCCTGCATGGAGTCAACTAAATATAATAATAATATATATAGTAGCATGTGAATTTTATCATTTGTGCAATTTTTAAACTCAAAATACATTGATTGTCAATATTGTAATCTGGCAACGTATCTCAGCGGATTCATGAACATTTTTCTTTTTCAGCATCTTAAGACAATGTTCACAATTGATATTAGCAGTTAGTTTTGCTTTTTTTGTTTTTACTAAAGAAAAGTAAGACTAATATATAACTACTTCCGGAAAGTCAGAATGTCTAGCCCCATTGGTGAACGTGTTGGTTTTAGGTCAGGCTGACAAAAGCAGCACAGAACATTTGAACCATATGACCCACATACTCCAAACAGACTCAACTATGATATAATAGCAGTATTGGGTGAAAAAATCTTTCTCATGCCTCCTACAAGAGACTAAAGAGTATGTATCTTGTTGCCTGTTTAAGGGTTAATATATAAACTAACGTTCAAAAGTTTGAGGTCAGCAAGATTTTTTTGTTTTTAGAAATTAATAGTTTTATTCAGCACGGATGCATGAAATTCATCAAAGAATCCTGAAAAAAAATGTATCAGATTTTCCACAAATACATTAAGCAGCTCAACAGTTCTCAACATTGATAATAAGAAGAAATGTTTCTTGAGCAGCAAATCATCATATTAGAATGATTTCTGAAGGATCATGTGACACTGAAGACTGGAGTAATGATGCTGAAAATACAGCTTTGACATCACAGGAATAAATTACATTTTACAATATATTTAAATATGAAAAGGTTATTTTAATTCATAAGAATAATAATTCACAATATTGCTGTTTTTACTGCATTTTTTTTGTAAAATAAATGCAGGCTTGGTGAGCATAACAGACTTCTTTCAAAAACTTTAAAAAATCTATACTAACCCCAAACGTTTGAATAGTAGTGTACGTCACAATTCACCAGTGAGAGTGCCCCTGATTACCACCAGAGGGCACTCCACCCCGGACTGTCACTCCATAAAGGACTACATTACCCATAATCCTTTGCACGGACTCATCATCACTCATTGTTTACACCTGTACTTCATTTCCTCTGCCTATATAAACCATGTTCACCTTGTCATTCACTGCGAAGTCTTGTTAAGTGTTTCCCTGGTTCGTGTCTCTTGGGTTTTGGATTACCCGTTTGCCTTCGTTCCTAGCCTTGTGTGTTTGTTTGGACTGCATGCCTGTGTTTTGGATTACGTGTGTGGATTGTCCCCCTAATAAAAGCTGCATTTGGATCTCCAACGTCTCGGAGCAGTATGTAACAGTACATGTAAAACAAAGAATCAGCAGTGATCTATTGCTGTGCTATGGTGGTGTCTTCCCTCAGTCTGAAAAGTTGCAAATTGGCTAATGTCAACTACAATCAATACAAAGAGTGACTAGTGACATGTCTAGCTGACACTGTTGTCATCCTGCAGGCTATGATGGTCATTGAATGGATGTGAACATGCTTTCCATATGCCATCTGTCACTTGATCTGAAATCAATGAAACAAGGAATTCTGCAATAGAACACGAGACAGCCTTTTCCACTACTAATTTACAGAACAATCACAGTAAAGCATTCAGCTTTTACAGAGCAAATACTGCAAATGAGATGTACTCATACATTAAAGTACTTTACTGCTCCCAGATGCCCATTATCCATCAGGCAGAACATACAAATACATTTAATGCGGATATCTACCATGTTTCTCAAACACACACACACGCTGGGTTTCCATGTTTTATGGGGACATGATTTTTATACTGTACAAACTGTATATTCTATCCCCTACCTCTAAACCTACCCATCACAGAAAACTTTCTGCATTTTTATATTTTCAAAAAACATCATTTAATCTGATTTATAAGCTGTTATCCTCAAAAAAAAAAATCCCGACAAGGATTTCGGATATTGCCATCTTTGTGGGGACATTTTGTACCCATAATGTAGGGTTTACCAGGACGACTCACACTTGTCTTTTATTTCTCTCATAGTGAGGACCATCCATTGACTTCTATTGCTTTTATACTGAGCTAATATTTTCTATAATGTAAATCTAATTCTACCTTCACAAACATTTTTTTTTTTTTGCATTTTCATTAAGACATTATTAGGTTAGAAAATCCCCAAAAGGAGGAACAGAAAATGACCTTCAGCTCATTATATTTGATGTTTAATTAACAGTCCATTATGGGCTATTAAATGTAATGAAATGTACAGTCCTCTAGCACTACTGTAAATGTATTTGGTTGTTGCTACATTGGTTGAAGGTTACACTAGTGTTATATTTGGTTTTACATTGAATTGCCTGAGGAGAACTGAAGCTGAGATGGCTGTGGCATGTGACAGCAAAACAGCATTAGTCTAATATAAGGAAGTGTAATTTTTGCTATGCCAAGCTACAAAATATTTTGTTAGGAAGAATCAGTTGAACAACCTACACAGAAAACACGTTTGGGGTTCTGCCTTTGACACAGGCGCTATTGTTTTGGCTTATGTCGTTATGTAAGCTCCTTATGAGTTTTTAATCCTACAGTATATCACTCTCACCATCCTTTTCTCCTTCCATATATTTGTGTTGTATTGTGTGGGCCAGCGCAGAAATAGATTACTGGTCTTCTAAGAGGTTTTTTTTTTTTTTTGGTTGTTGTGGTTTCTCTCCCTGAGTTGTACCACCACTCTCTCCCCCACTTGAGACCAATCTATATAATATCAAAACCCCCAAAACATCCGGATGAGTCACTCAACATCAATATACTCTTTCCATCAAAAAGACATGAAGGGAGAGAGGAAGGAGAAAGAGTGTCTGGATATGACCATGTGTTATAGAATAGCTACAATGAGTGTATGTGTTACCAAAATTAAATGTTCAGAAAAGTAAAATACAGATACAAAAGAATGTGAATGTATAAATCTGTTCTTTTCACCCGTTCAGGTCTGGTGTGGGCACCAGGGGGCGGTGTGGTGCACTTACGCAAATGCAATAGAGCTGTTCAGTTTGTGTCCCTACAGCCCAGTGAATTAACATTTGAGTGATGGCTTCCCGAGGAACTCTCAAATTGATTTTTAGAATAGTGCTTTTCAATTTAGTAGTACAATAAGTTCTGTGTAACATCATTTGAAGTGACTTTCCAGTCTTGTTATATAAAACATACGGTAGCACTTTATTGTACAGTCATGTTCCTCATGTACATACTATGTACTACCGATAGTAATTGCAATAACTGGGTAATAACTAGGTACTAACCCTGAACCTACCCCTAAACCTAACCTTAACCCATGTAGTTACAATATATAACCCAGTACTTTCTTAGGTAAGTACACTGTAAGTACACGTACTGTAAAATAATGTGCAACCAAACATACTCTAGTTACATTTAATACTGAATGAGGTTTTACAGACAAACGGTGAAAAATTTTATGAAAATATGGAAAATGGTCTTCTAAGAGGTTTTTTTTTTTTTTTGGTTGTTGTGGTTTCTCTCCCTGAGTTGTACCACCACTCTCTCCCCCTCCTGAGACCAATCTATATAATATCAAAACCCCCAAAACCCCCAGAAAATGTGGAAAATGGCATCAAAGTAGCTGTTAATGCTGTACCCTAAAGTTTACAAACACAACCATAAAAATAAATAGCCTAAAACCGGAGGTAAAAATGTTACCACAACCATTTCCACAGCTTGAAGAAAATACTTTATAGAAATAATCTGTTTTTAGGGACATTTCTTCTATCTTTAATCATATGCACGGAATCATTACATTATATTTTCTTCATGTGTCAACATTTATGTCAAAACTTCATAATAAATGTTCATGTTGGGTAACCGTTTATTTCGATAGTCGACTTAGACATTAACTTTGCAACTTCATGTCAACTAGCAGTCATTAAAGTATTAGTAGACTGCTTAATAAACGCTTACACTTTATACTGATCGTCCCTCAACAGACATTCTACTGACTATAAGTAACTTTGCAAGTACGTCAACTTATTCTACTAACCCTTACCTAACAGTAATACTCTAATGAGAGTTAGTTGACATGTAGTTGCAAAGTTACTTATAGTCAATAGAATGTCTAAAGTGAACTAATGAAATAACACGTGTGGTTGCACATATTTATTTGTACTATAGAAAAAGTTGAAATGTTAAGCGATGCTGTTTGGACAAATTTGCTTAACTCCCAATAACAATTTATAAAACTGATTCTTCTGATTATGATTGGCTGAGACACATCCTATAAACACACACCTGTGACCTCATTAAATCAGTATTACTGAGCTAAATGTTGCTGAAGAACTACATGTTTGGTGGAAGAATTATTACATTTTTGTTGCTGTGTGTGGTTTACAGTGATTTCAGAACAGCATTGAGCCTAACAACTACCTGTAGCTGTTCTTAAATCACTGTAAACCACTGCTTATCACAATGCATAATTCATTTTAGGCCATATTTAGCTTCATATTATCTTAACACTGACATTTATTCTGGTGCAAAATGTTTCTCATAACAACACAATCAAAGTGTGGAAGCATATTATGATGAGGAAAAAAGTATTTCTGTTTATTTGAACAAACAGAAAGACCTTTTCAGGGTTTCTGCAGGTTGAATGAAGGTAAATTTAAGACTTTTTCCAAAACCTTTTTAAGAGCAAGTAAAGAAAATATAAGGAATATATTGAAGGGAACTCAATACGTCAATATGTTCTCTAAATGTAAATGTCTAGGGAGAAAAACAATGAGTTGTATTATCAACACTTCAGAGTTTGAAAATACAACTTCCAACATCCATTACTTTTTTACAAAAAAGCTTGAATACCTCTGCTCTCAAACACTAGAATATGCATCTAACTTTTACTGTACCTTCTGATCACACTGCACAAAAGTGATGTTCTTCCTCATTATTTTTGTCTTGTTTTCCAGTGCAACTGTCAAAAGATTCTTAAATCAAGATGCATTTAATGAATTGAGTTAATGCTTAAAACAAGAACAAATCACATTTTCATAACTCATTGACAGATATTTGCAAACTCACTTCATTTTGTTAAATTTTTCAAGCCTTAATTTTACATTTGCATCTCAAGTAAATGTGTCAAAGATGTTTAGATATTTGTATCGGAAAACATAACTATAACTATGAATTTAAGACTTTCTGCTGATTTAAGACCTTTTTAGGGCTTTAATTTGTGTAAGGGTGAATTAAGACTTTTTAAGACCCGCAGAAACCCTGCCTTTTTAACGTACCGGATAATTTGTACACAAACAGAAAAGAATGTTAACAGTCCTTTGACAAACTGTCATCTGTGCACAAAAAGGAAATTCCTGATGGCCATTTATTGGTTTATGTAATATTTTACAGACAATTACCTTAAAACAATATTCTATGTAACAATGTTAAACAAAATAATCATAGATATGTAAATAAGCATATGTATGTTTTGTAGTGTCTTGTCTATTGTTATACTTCCACAACAAAGACTTAATTTACAGACAAAAATAAAGGTGACAGAAAAGGAAAATAAGCAAAACATCATGCCTGATCTAACCTACAACAGTAATCTAATGTTGTTTACATCACCACTGAGATATTACAAGTGTATATGTCTACTGTCAACTGGCCCTGTTCATGGGAAATTGGGTTTACATCACTTGGGGTGTATTTGAGAAACTTTGAACATTTTCCCCCATTAATATCTGAACCTTTACCTTTCAGTCTTCCTTCATAACGCAGCCATCATCATGTGGACGCCTCCACTCGACCTCACCTGTGAGAATGACAAGATCGTTTCTAATCATCACATTAGACCTAATCTTGTACTATGAGGAACCTTCAGTGTACCTTCAGAGTCCACTCAAACCTCCCTTTACTTCAAAGCTTGACTGCTCTGGTCCCGAGATATAACACAATCTGGCCCTCAGTGGACCAACTCCAGCTGACTCGCAGAAAAGGGCAGTACGCCACTAACATAGTAAGCAATGCCCAGAGAAAGAAGGGCGATGACCACCAGCAGCAGCAGGACCCTCCAGAAGCCCAGGTCCTCCACAAACTCCTGCCAGGTGGAGCGAAAGCTGGACAGCACACCCTCGCTGTTCTGTAGGTTTGGATTGAGCAGCGAATGGCTCTCCATCGCACTAGGAACAAGAGTGTTGAGTTAGTAATCAATTAAAACATGTCACTAAAAGATGTTCCTAAAAGGTGGCATCTGGGGCGAATCTAACCTTTCGCTCTCAGCCATCTGCATGGCTTCTAGTTTGGAGTGGGCTCCTCTGTTGAAGCCCTTGACCTCTTGTTCTTCCAGTCCTTCTAACAGCCGAATGGCATCTTTATTTACCCCTCTCCTCTTAGCCAGCACCAGCGGGGTCGACCCATTGTGGTTACTGTTCAAATGTAAGAGCACAATCGAGTCAGATAAAAACTTACCATTGTTACCATAGTATTCTGCCAAGTTATTACATCATTACAAGCACAACTACTACTACAGTAAAATAATAATAAATGAATATGATATCTCAGTGTAAAACATTTTATTTCTATTTTATGAAAGTGGTGACTAACTTTAATAAAAACTTTGGTGGAAACTATGGTTACAACGCAAGCCTGCCGCACACGTCCTGATAAGTGAAGCCAAAGCGTCTCGATCGCCCCCAGATGGTTGGTCCCAGTATAGGTCATAAACCCCGCCCTCACCATGAAATGTAATGGGACGTGGGACAAACTAAACAATCAAATTACACTTCAAATAATTTTCTGTTTCTGTTTCTGTCATTTTAGGCAGTTTTTATCACGCTGATTTCATTTCAAGTGTTCGTTTTTTAAATAAGTTTGGTTTTAGTTAGTTATTTGATGCTATAAAAATGGGAGGTGTGACGTCATGATTGACAGTCGAGATTGACAGCTTCTTGAAAGAAGTATTCACTGAGGCACCAACCTTTTTTTTTTCGGGATTTTCAGGAGGAGATTGGAGCTTTAGCTTTAATTTATACATTTCCATAACTGTTTATTTCACACCGACATAATGAATCTGCATCTGCGAGAGTGTGGACGGGCTTTTGATATCACGGCTCTACTTCCTGCTCCATACTGCGCAGACTCCGGTCCTGCGCTTACTACTGCGCAGACTTCGGTCCCGCGTTTACTACTGCGCAGACTTCGGTCCCAAATCAGCGCAAGATATCAGTACCATATTTGGACGTTGGCGGCTTCACTTGTCTTCAGTGGAAAGGTAGTGAAGACACGTCGTCCATATTTTTTTACGGTCTGTTACAATGGGGCTAAAAGTGCACAAGGGCAAATAAGTCTATGTCTTATACTGTGTCCTAATTCAAATTTTATCTGTCCTAAATAGTATTCAAAATTAGAATTAGTGTGTACGAAAAATAGCTGACTATTCCAAATATACCCATGGTCTACTCTTTTCCGGTTAGAATCCGAAGTGCAGATCCGTGCACACTCTAATGGCTAATATTGCCCACAACCCATTGTGTGTTGGACAAGGATTCCATTATTGGACTACAAAACATAAATATAATTTATTTTTATTTTTTTACTACAAACATGGTGGATGTGTGAGTTTGGTGGTTAAGTAGAGAGGACAGAGACAGGACGCATGTAACTAAGTGACAGAGCGGTCCATTAAAAGACGTAATTATGATGAAGTATGTTCCAAAGCTTGCCTACTTTTCTGCTACACACTCAAAAGTATGTACTTTTTTGTACATACTTTTAGGGCATAGTATTAATTAGGCGAATTGGGACGCAGCATTAGTCTATTGTTTATTAGTTCCATTTCTAGATTGCTTAGTCTATATGACTTTACTTTACATTGACATTACTTGTTGTCTGTCTGTATTTTTTTGTCCTGCATCTTTGTTTTCTGTGAACTCAGCCTTGTCACAAGCATTTCAATGCCCAGTGTAAGCTGTGTAAATGACAAATAAACTACTTGCACTTGAACTTGCATTTGGTTTATTCTTCTTTTAAATAACTAGATGCAAACTTGGCTGATCCTTGATGGGCAGTAACGCAAAGTCAATTCTGCACTAAGTTGATTTGATGTTTTTTTTTTTAAATGTTATAGTTTTCTATAACAAATGTGATTATTAAAATGACCACATTTTTACCAAATATATAAACCAAAATATTACCAAATAATTTGAGACAGAGGTTGTTGATGATTTCCATTAAATGAAGAATATGTAAAAGTATGATATTTGTGATAAAAAGTGCCTCTACTCTTGGGGCTAAAGGCACAACAATTATTAACAAATAATCATGATAAATAGCTGGCTGACTTTTTTATTTTTTTGACATGGCATAGCTAGATTTCAAATGGTCAATATCATTCATTAATATGGTATTAATTAATGGTACAATAATATACAAAGTTGCGTGTCCACCTTAGAGATAATAATCATACAGAACACATTTTAGGTAATATACTCTGAAAAAATACTACTTTTAGATTACCTAGTGCTGTCAAATTGATTATTCGCATCCAAAATAAAAGTTACATAATATGTGTGTGTATAATTATTATGCATATTTAAATACACACTCATTCATGTATGTATTTAAGAAATATTGCATGTATATACTGTATATATATATATATATATATATATATATTTATATCATTTATATTATATATAAATATATATATTTTTTCTTAAATATATACATGCATGTGTATTTATATATACATAATAATTATACACACACACACAGTACACATACATATTATGTAAACGCAAACTTTTATTTTGGATGCGATTAATCACAATTAATCGATTTGACAGCACTACTTTTGACCTAACTTGTTTACAAAATTAATTTGAATAACAATCTTATTTGAATAAAGTAATATTATTCCATTTTTTTTTATCATCAACAACATGAATTGGATAAAAAATTACGTCAGGGTTTCACAAACTAGGGTTTAGGAAGGAACTGCAGGGGGTTCATACATTGATGAAAAGCAACTGATTAATTAAATCTTAAAAATGAAAATAAGTCATTTTAAAACAGAAAAATAAAAATAAAACACTAACTAACAAAAAGATGAAATATTGTATTTGTTTATGCTGTGTGGTCTCTCAAATTTTTGATGTAATTATAGTTGCCTGACTAGTGGCCAGTCTGTTTGTGAAATTCCACAAAACGGGAAGACTTCCCGAACATATACAAGCAATACGTTTTTTTATAGAAAGGAAAATTAATTTAAAAGATAAAAAAAAGATTAATTAGGGAGAATGAATTCTAATTCATTTACAGCCATTTTGTCAATATTAAGTAATCATGTAATCAATAAAAAAGTAACTGATTATGAGTATTTTAAAATGTAATATAATCTAATTACAAGTATTTAATTTTTGGAATCTGATTACTAGCTACAGTATTAGCCCCGTCGTTGTACCCTACATAACAAACACAATAGTAGTCCCAAACACTTACCAACAATTGTCTAGTTACCAAAATAAATAAATAAAACTATTGGCATATCTCACCAAATATCAATTTTGAGACCATTGGACACCAGGAACTGAATCGTGTCCACATGTCCACACAGGTGCAGTGCAGTGTTGCCCTGATAGTCGGTGGCCAGCAGGTCTGCGCCGAACTTGTGCAGGAAGCGGCAGATGTCCACATTACCTCGTGCCGCTGCCAGATGCAGACCTGTGCGACCCCTGTGATCACGGATATTGGGGTCGCAGCCGGTCTCCAGCAGACGCCTAGCAAAACTCAAGTCCCCATCAATACAAGCCTGCAGTAACGGTACACTAGTCTGCGACGAGTCATTGATGAAGACATATGACATGTCCGAGTCGGTCTCCGAAAATTCCAGCGTAACTGAAAAAAACAATAATTATGTGGATCTCATGAAACTATATTTTGCACTGTGACATTAGTTACATGACAACTAACCACACCACACCTCTGTACTGCTCTAATGTCCCACTTTATTGGTGCCTTTACTCTGTACTTGTGGACTATGTTATTGTGTTCATGTTGTAATACAAAACACCTCAATTGCTGCAACTGAGGTGGGATACGGGTGGATAGGCACAGGTTTGGTGATATGGCTAAGTTTAAGGGTGGGTTAAGGGGTAAGGGAAGGGTCAACATTGTAATTATAGATATAACTACAGAAATTAATTACAGCTTACATGCAGGTATTTTTTAAATATAAGAACAATGTAAAACGTATGTTAACAAGTGAATTGTAACAAATGATTCTTTTAAATCTTAGTACATAGTAGTTAGCACAATATGTAAGATTTTTGGATTAAAATATACAAAAACCACTAAAACAATGTTATATATTTTGTTGACTTGTGTACTTACATTATCCCAAATGTTTCCAAGAATGTTTAAATCCAAAGAAATAAGCAATTTTAACCAGGACACGGAGCGTGTCCATGCGTCGCCTATCAATGACATCATACCAGCATTACCCTCGATTTTCGGTTTTATTTTGAAGAAACCATGGAAACACCAAAGATGCTTTAATATATAATGTGTTTTATTAGACAGGTGAGCAACTGTTTGGATACATTCATCGACAGAAAACGAATCATTGTTACAGTATATAAATCAACACAGTCTTATTGTTTAAATCTCGTTTTCTTGATTTACCGCGAGTACCATGTTTTACCATGCCTAATATCGATCTAGCTTCTAGTGTCTCATAGTAGCCGCCGAGTGAACGCACAGAGAAGCATTATAACATAACTTTCAACACACTCAAATGTATCTAACATGATAAAACAGCGCTGCGTTACCACACATAAGCATGACCGGAAGAAGCGGAAGGGGCGACTGGGGCATAATAAAAGCTCCGCGAAATCAAGGTGTCATCAAGCCACGCCTTTGTTTTGAATAAGCAACCTCTACTGGTGAAAAATTACATATTGTGGCTTTAAAGACAATATAAAGTGGGTCCCACAGTACTATATTACAGTAAAGCAAATTGTAATAAAAGAATAATATAAATGGGGGAAGTATCTTGATAAGACAATGTAATCAAATAATTAAATGATAAAAGTAATTAAAAAAATAAAATTAAGATTAATAAATGAAATGCATCCTTATATGATTTATTTTCTCTGTATTTATTCAGCAATATTCTGCGTTTGTAATTTGGGAAAGTGACCCTATTAAGCCCACCCAGCCTAAAATAACTAACGTCTAAAAACATCTGACACATATCAAATGATTAATGGTCTTCAACATACAGTAGGTTAATTTTTTTTTTTGCAAAATTTCTTACTTTTCCAGTTTGAATATGAGGTGATTATGAAGTGAAATATGACCTAGTCCTAAATGGTGAGGGTGATGATGGTGATGGTCGCACCTCATGAAGGATTATACTCCACTGCAATCATTCAACATAAAGGCTTTTTAACTGTTGCAAACACTCTTTAACAAATCACCTGATCATGAGCTGCAGTGCAGGAGGAGGAGGAGGAGGAGGAGGAGGAGGAGGAGGATTCTGCATTAGCCAGCACACTGCTAGATGATGCTGACTAATGTAAAAACATCCATCTCATCACAACTGTGAGATTTATTCCTCTAAAGTCACAACAGATACGGAAGCTGGTTTGCACTAGCAGATGCCTCTGTCAAGTGTGATGTAACGTTTGTGAACATGTCATTACTGTAAACAGCTGTATAATACTGTTTACAAGCGTGGATAAGAGCACAACTAACATCTGAGAGACGAAAAAAACAGATTCAACGAAGAGACATATCAGCGAACTTATGCATACACACTCTTATGGATTTATATGTACCTGTTTTGTGCAGCAGTATCAAAGGAGAAATGTCTTATGTTTGCTGAAGTCCCGTCCTTTATGTCTGTCTGTGTTGTTTATGAGTTACTACAGCTGCTGCAGTGGAGACGCTCACACACAGCGCCCCCTAATGCTACGGGGCGCTGCTGCCGCGCTGTCGGAGCTTTCGTGAAGATTCGAAACATTTATGAATCTTTTGTTTTGAATCAGTATTTCGGAGCTTGTATCAAATCGAACTCGCTAAATCACGAGATTTCATTCAGCAAACGAAACCTCATTACGTCATACTGTTTCGAACGAAGGGATAGTTCACCCAAAAATGAATATTACCCCATGATTTACTCACCCTCAAGTCATCTAGGTGCATATGACATTCTTCTTTCAGACGAATACAATCAGAGTTATATTAAACAATGTCCTGGCTAATCCAAGCTTTATAATGGCAGTGAATGGCAGCCCAAAATTTGAAGCCCAAAAAAGTGCATCCATCCATTATAAAAGTAATCCCCACACAGTAATTTAATCCACGTTTTTTTACTTTCATTTATCCTCTTCTCAGATGTATGATTATCTTTACTTCTTTCTTGAATTTACATACAAATGTTTTTTGAATGCTTCTTAATGTTCTCCTTAAGGTATTTGTACACTGTATATTTTCATGTTTTGAATTAAAAAAACAGAAAAAATATATAATAGCTTTTTGTTTTGGATTTATTTAAAAAATAATGGCTATGGCTACTGGATATGAAGAATTTATGACTTTGTATAATTTTCCTCTGCCTGCTGGTATACTTTCAATTCTGTCAAGCTTTGTCTCCAAGTTATGTGCACTTATCTAAAACACAACCTTGCTTTAATGAGAGTAAAAATAATTATGCACAAACTTGTATTGGATTATTTATTAGTTCCCTTTCAGTCGGTCACGTTCGATGTACGTCGGAACTGACCGACGAATTGGGGATCATTTTCAGAGACCAATCTACTTCGAGTGTATAAAAACGAGCCAATAACGTTGGCATGCGGTCCACGCACCGCCCCGCAGTGCGGGTATAAATACGGAAGTGGAATACCGCATCCTCGCTTTCAACTTCGGAGCCGAACGGTCTACAGTCAGTCTGTTGCTGTTTTCCAAGAGTGTTCTGTGCGAGTCTTTTTGAGGGAGATCGCTCTCTTGCTGGTGCTGGCGTGACGGTGCGATTCAGCGAGTGGCCGCTGCTACGTACACTGTGTGTGTTGGTTGGCTGGGCGTTCCGTTTACTGAGTGCTCACACGCGGGCTTGCACTATCGGACCGCTGTGAGCCGCGGCCATCTCCCTGAGTGCCTCAGCACTCCTAAAAAAGAGCATTTTTCCTTCCTAAAAGAGCAACACGGTTTGACCCTGCGTCTTTTTCAAGATGTCATTCAAACCGTGTGTTTCTGGATGCCGTCATTTTCTGTCCCCAGTTGACGGTCATGATCGCTGTCTCACATATTTGGGCGTTCAGCACGCTGAGGCGGCGTTCGTGAATGACTCATGTTCCCATTGCGGGAACATGACCATCGCAGTTCTACGGTCTAGGCTCGAGTACCTCAGAAGGGGTGGAGTCCCATTGCGCATCCCCCGATCTAGTGGTCCTCCCACTGCAAAGCAGAGGGCTGCTACTTTGGCTGATGCCTTTGGTGGAGACCTGAGGGTGACTGTGAGGGCTTCCCCGACGGGCCAACAAGCCCCTTGGGCCCCTCCCCCCTCCGCTGCGCCGGTGGAGTTTCCGGAAGAGCGGCCTGGTCCTTCCCATGCGGGGCCGACCGTCTCTTTCGGGGCTCCGGCTGAGGATATGATCTCGATAGCTGCATCGGAGGACGAGCTAATGGGCTCTGGAGATGAGGATTCGGCTGCGTTACCCCCTTCGGGTGTGGTAGCGTTGCCCGAGTCAGATCCAGAGCTTACGGCTATGCTTTCACGGGCAGCCGCGAGTGTTAACCTCGAGTGGAACCCTCCACCGTGTCCCGAACCCTCGCGGCTGGACGATTGGTTCCTTGGGACGGCCCGTGCTGGTTCTCAGCTCCCCGCCCCAGTACCATTCTTTCCGGAAGTGCATCAGGAGCTCACGAAGTCGTGGACGGCGCCCTATAGCGCCAGAAACCGATCTAGTGACTCCTCCGTCCTCACTATCCTCGATGGTGGCACGGCTAAGGGGTACGTGGGGATTCCCCCAGTCGAGCGGTCCATGGCGATGCAACTGTGTCCCAGGGCCGCTGCGGACTGGCGGGCTAACCCACGTCTCCCCTCCCGGGCGTGTAAGTTCTCGTCCAACCTAACGGGCAAGGCCTACACAGCCTGCAGGGAAGCCACGTCATCTCTGCATGCCATGGCACTCCTGCAGGTCTACCAGGCCAAAGTGCTAAAGGATCTGCACGAGGGTAGTTCCGACCCAGGCGTGATGCAGGAACTGCGCACAGCGACGGACCTCGCCCTACGGGCGACGAAAGTCACTGCGTGCTCCCTGGATCGGGCGATGTCCACTCTGGTGGTCCAGGAGCGCCACCTGTGGCTGAACCTGGCAGACATGCGCGAGTCCAACAAGGTTCGGTTCTTCGATGCCCCTGTCTCCCAGGCCGGCCTTTTCGGCGACGCCATCGAGAGCTTCGCCCAGCAGTTCTCGGTGGCCCAGAAGCAGACGGAGGCGATTAAAAATATCCTGCCCCGGCAACCAGCTGCTGCCTCTACCCCATCGCCAGCTGCAGCGCCTCCGCCTACTCGTCGGCGAGGGCATCCCCCTGCATCTGCCTCCGCCCCTGCCAAACTCAAGCAGCAGCCTCCACCCGGGAAGCAGGGCGCCGGACGCAAGGGTGCCGCCCAACCCGCTCAGGGTCCTGCGAAGTCGGCCGGTAAACGGAAGGGTAAGCGGCCCTGAGACGGGCAGCCCAGGGACGGATGGATCTGCTCGGAGGGAGATGGTGTCCGCACTCCTCCCCCCCCGGAGGAGGACTGGGGGGCCAACATCAAAACTCTGCCGCTGGCTCCTCGGAGTTCAGCGGTACCCACATTTTCAATAAAAGAGCAGTTTCCGTTGTCCCTGGGCTCCAAGAGGGCCAAGCCGGCTGTGTGCGACGCCCCCGGGCCTTGCCACTCCTGGCTCCCCCTCTTTTCGCCAGGGGGCGGTGTGAGGCTAGAGACACACACTACCCCACCCTGGAACGGTCAGACAACACTCCGGGTCGCCTCCGGGCCGTCCGGGTCAGGTTTGAGCGTTCCACCTCGCTGCCCCACCCCGGGTACATCTGTGGTGCCGTTGGTCCCGCTTGCACGGTCTCTGGGGGCCTGGCTAGCGCTCCCCAGGCTGTCTCGTTGGCTCATCCGTACTGTCAGACTCGGCTACGCGATTCAGTTCGCGTACCGGCCCCCCAAGTACAGGGGCATCCTCTTCACTTCCGTGCGGAGCAGCGATGCCCACGTCTTGCGGTCAGAGATCGATGTCCTACTGGCGAAGGACGCGGTCGAGCCGGTTCCTCCAGCCGATATGAGGTTGGGGTTCTACAGCCCCTACTTCATTGTACCCAAGAAAGGGGGTGGGTTACGGCCAATCTTGGACCTGCGTGTCCTGAATCGGGCCCTGCACAAGCTTCCGTTCAGGATGATAACGCAGAAACGCATTTTCGAATGCATCCGTCCCCGAGATTGGTTTGCAGCGATCGACCTGAAGGACGCGTACCTTCATGTCTCTATCCTTCCTCGACACAGACCGTTCCTACGCTTTGCGTTCGAGGGGAGGGCATATCAGTACAAAGTCTTGCCCTTCGGGCTGTCGCCTCGCGTCTTCACGAAGGTCGCAGAGGCAGCCATTGTTCCGCTCAGAGAACGCGGCGTTCGCATCCTCAACTATCTCGACAACTGGCTCATACTCGCCCAGTCTCGGGAGCAGTTGTGCGAACACAGGGACCTGGTGCTCCGTCACCTCAGCCTGTTGGGCCTTCGGGTCAACCGAGAGAAGAGCAAACTCTGTCCCACACAGAGGATCTCTTATCTCGGCATGGAGCTGGACTCGGTCAACCAGACTGCGCGCCTCACAGAGGAGCGAGTCCGGTCAGTGTTGAACTGCTTGAATACGTTCAAAGGCAGGACGGCGGTCCCACTGAAATATTTTCAGAGGCTCCTGGGGCATATGGCATCTGCAGCCGCGGTAACGCCGCTCGGATTGCTTCATATGAGACCGCTTCAGTACTGGCTTCATGGCCGGGTCCCGAGATGGGCATGGCAGAGCGGCAAGTACCGGCTCCCAGTTACTCCGTACTTTCGCCAAACCTTCAGCCCATGGTCAGACCCTTCGTTTCTACAGGCGGGAGTGCCCTTAGAACAAGTGTCCAGGCATGCTGTGGTTTTCACGGATGCCTCGTCCACCGGCTGGGGGGCCACGTACAACGGGCATGCAGTCTCGGGTCTGTGGACGGGGCCCCAGCTGCATTGGCATATCAATTGCCTGGAGTTGCTTGCTGTACGTCTTGCCCTAAGCCGCCTCAAAAAGCCGCTTCAGAGCAAGCACGTACTGGTCCGTACGGACAGCACTGCGGCCGTTGCGTACATCAACCGCCAGGGTGGTCTACGCTCCCGTCGCATGATGCAACTCGCCCGCCATCTCCTCCTGTGGAGTCAGAAGCATCTGAGGTCGCTTCGGGCCATTCACATCCCTTGTGCGCTGATCCAGACAGCCGACGAGCTCTCTCGTCAGTCGACACCTCCGGGAGAGTGGCGACTCCACCCCCGGAGCATCCAGCTGATATGGGACCTTTTCGGAGCCGCGCAGGTAGACCTGTTCGCCTCTCCGGACTCGACCCATTGCCAGTTGTACTATTCCCTGACCGGGGGCACCCTCGGCACGGATGCACTGGCGCACAGCTGGCCCCAGGACCTACGCAAATATGCGTTTCCCCCAGTGAGCCTTCTCGCACAGACCCTGTGCAAGGTCAGGGAGGACGAGGAGCAGGTCTTGCTAGTTGCGCCCTACTGGCCCAACCGGACCTGGTTCCCCGAACTCACACTCCTCTCGACAGCCCCTCCCTGGCCGATTCCCCTGAGGAAGGACCTGCTTTCTCAGGGACGGGGCACTCTATGGCACCCACGTCCAGACCTCTGGAAACTCCATGTCTGGTCCCTGGATGGGACGCGGAGGTTCTAGGTGGCCTGCCACAAGCGGTAGCAGACACCATCGCTTCTGCTAGAGCCCCCTCTACGAGGCGCCTCTATGCCCTGAAGTGGAACCTGTTTGTTGAGTGGTGCTCTTCCCGCCGGGAAGACCCCTGAAGGTGTTCAGTTAGTGTCGTGCTTTCTTTCCTGCAAGATGGGCTGGAGCGAAGGCTGTCTCCCTCCACCCTCAAAGTGTACGTCGCAGCAATAGCGGCGTATCACGACGCAGTTGAAGGGAAGTCCTTAGGGAAGCACGACCTAATTGTCAGGTTCCTCAGAGGTGCGAGGAGGCTAAATCCTCCTCGTCCACACTCGATACCCTCTTGGGACTTAACTCTGGTGCTAAGAGCACTTCAGAGCCCTCCCTTTGAGCCTTTGCAGTCTGTAGAGTTAAAAATTCTGTCCATAAAGACAGTACTCCTGACTGCATTGGCCTCCATCAAGAGGGTAGGGGACCTGCACGCACTTTCGGTCAACGAATCGTGCCCGGATACTTGCCCAAGGTTCCCACCACTCCCTTCCGGGACCAGGTGGTGAACCTGCAAGCGCTGCCCTCGGAGGAGGCAGACCCAGCCCTGGCTTTGTTATGTCCCGTCCGCGCTCTTCGCGCTTACGTTGACCGGACTCAAAGCTTTAGGACCTCAGAGCAGCTCTTCGTCTGTTACGGAGGCCAGCAGAAGGGAAAGGCTGTCTCCAAGCAGAGGTTAGCCCACTGGATAGTGGATGCTATCGTCTTAGCGTACCAATCGCAAAACGTGCCTTGCCCGTTCGGGTTGCGAGCACACTCAACCAGGAGTGTGGCTTCCTCCTGGGCGCTGGCTCAAGGCGCCTCGCTGACAGATATATGTAGAGCTGCGGTCTGGGCGGCACCTAACACGTTCGCTAGATTTTATAGCCTCCGTGTAGAGCCGGTTTCTTCCCGTGTACTCGCCCCCAGTGGCCGGTAGGCACGAAGTGCCCGTTCTTGTGTCGGCTTGCAACGCCACTCCCGCCCGCTGGGCCGGATACGTGCGTCTATTGTCTCCAGTTGTGTTCCCCAGAAATGGCTAACCCTGTCGAGCTCCTCCGACACCCCTTCGGTGTCAGACGTTGCGGCTGTCTGACGCCAGACCTGCACCCGTATGCTTGTGGAACGTGTGTGTAGGCTGGGGTCCATATGTAGCGGTCCCTACGGCGACCCCATATGTGTATTCTCCATGGTACCCGCTACCCTACTCGGCTAGCCCCGTGTCTTTCCCTTGACAGAGTTCGCTCTGTCGTCTCTGGTGGTGTTCTTTCCCCCCTGGGACCAGGTTGGATCCACCCCAGAGACTGCCATATGTAGCACTACCCTGCTCGGTTAGTCCTTATGAGTATTCCACCTCTCCTCCCTGGAGGACGTGGCTCCGCAGCGTTCCGTCTCCCTGAGACAGGCACGCTTTCCCAGCGTTATCCAATAGTCACACTGAGTGGGTCTTGCAGAAACAGCAGTGACGGACCTTCCCTGCTTGGAGACTCCTGACTCCTGCTCCAACCTAGGAGCACTCCAGCGAGCTCAAGCAGGGCGCTGGAAGGGCCAGCCTCCCTGGCGTGTTGGTAGGGATCCCCAATTCGTCGAGCGTGACCGACTGAAAGGGAACGTCTCGGTTACGTATGTAACCCTCGTTCCCTGAAGGAGGGAATGGAGACGTACGTCCCGTCGCCAGGTGCTGTGCTTCCGCTGAAGAGTCACTCTTTCGGCTCCTCAGTTGGAAAAGCGAGGATGCGGTATTCCACTTCCGTATTTATACCCGCACTGCGGGGCGGTGCGTGGACCGCATGCCAACATTATTGGCTCGTTTTTATACACTCGAAGTAGATTGCTCTCTGAAAATGATCCCCAATTCGTCGGTCAGTTCCGACGTACGTCTCCATTCCCTCCTTCAGGGAACGAGGGTTACATACGTAACCGAGACGTTTTCTTGATAAAAAATATAATCGTAAACATATAAAGCTATTGTTACATTACAGTTTACACATCCTTAAACGTAAATTTTCATTGAAAGATATATTTCTTTATTTTTCTAAGAGTGACTATGTGCTATTGATCTTGCTGTTCTTTTCTTTGTGTTGCATTATACATTTTTTATTCACAAAAACAAATTTATCAAGACTTTGCCTATAGATTTGATGTCTTTATCGTTGAGATTTCCCTTAATTTAAAAGAAATTTTCCCTTCATTGATAACAATAAGAACAAGTTTCTTAAGAATTATGATAATTTTTTTGTTGAGGTGTCATTGTTATTTGTCTGTACTTTTTCTTCTTCTTTCTTTTTCCTTTTCATTTTATGTTAATGTATTCAATGCAGTGCTATTTCTTTCTTGTAATAAAATGAATGTCTTTTTCTTTCTAAAAAAATTAGAAAATATATATAATAGCGTTGATCTGGTGAACCTATGAACAAGGGTCTAAGGGTTTTTAACTGATCTCGGGTCCATTTTATAATGTAGGTTCGTTCTTGATTCATTAAAGGAATTTTAATACTCAAATTGAATTAATTTTCGTTAAATTTCGAAAAGCTTGGTTTGTATCATTTCATCATCACTACTAAAAACATGTAGGCTACTGATATAACCCTGATATAGTACTGTTGGTGTATCTTTCTCAATGGATTGGTTCTGTAAGAGTGGACAGGTTTTATTTAGTTGTTCTTTATGACATTTTAACAGTTTAATCAAGTCTGCTTTCCTGACATAGAGTTCTGCTTTCCTTGGTTACTGGAAACCTGCTAGTAGTAGTGGAAATGCACGTGTATGTGGTTATGGACCACTTCTGGTAACCAGAAAGTTGCTGGTTTGATCCCTGTAAGAAGCATCAAGGCACATAACTTGATGTAACTCCAAAAGGTATTTTCCTGTGTTATGTCCACGGTACTGTTCTAAGGCAACATCACAAGAAAGTTGTGGAAATGTCACCAGTCATGTCACAATAAACATCACATTTTGTACACAAGCAACTTCATATAACACAACATTTAGACGTTTGAATACTTTTATTTGACAGGTTTCATACATGTACTCACTGTGAGCATTCAGATCAAACATTTACATCACTATATGAAATACTGGAAAATGTCATCCTCTCATATTTACTGTCTGAATTCATTTAAAAAAATGTTTACTGCGGGTTCTGAAATTATACATCTCTTTTTAAGTCTCACAGTAGTAAAAATATAATTAAGCAAATTGCCCACTCGTGATGGCCAATCTTCACAAATGTACAGTGGGGAGAACAAGTATTTGATACACTGCCGATTTTGCAGGTTTTCCTACTTACAAAGCATGTAGAGGTCTGTAATTTTTATCATAGGTACACTTCAACTGTGAGAGACGGAATCTAAAACAAAAATACAGAAAATCACATTGTATGATTTTTAAATAATTAATTTGCATTTTATTGCATGACATAAGTATTTGATCACCTACCAACCAGTAAGATTTCCGGCTCTCACAGACCTGTTAGTTTTTCTTTAAGAAGCCCTTCTTTAAGAAGAATCTCCCTCGGTCTGGGGCACCATGCAAGATCTCACCTCGTGGGGCATCAATGATCATGAGGAAGGTGAGGGATCAGCCCAGAACTACACGGCAGGACCTGGTCAATGACCTGAAGAGAGCTGGGACCACAGTCTCAAAGAAAACCATTAGTAACACACTATGCCGTCATGGATTAAAATCCTGCAGCGCACGCAAGGTCCCCCTGCTCAAGCCAGCGCATGTCCAGGCCCGCCTGAAGTTTGCCAAAGACCATCTGGATGATCCAGAGGAGGAATGGGAGAAGGTCATGTGGTCTGATGAGACAAAAATAGAGCTTTTTGGTCTAAACTCCACTCGCCGTGTTTGGAGGAAGAAGAAGGATGAGTACAACCCCAAGAACAGCATCCCAACCGAGAAGCATGGAGGTGGAAACATCATTCTTTGGGGATGCTTTTCTGCAAAGGGGACAGGACGACTGCACCGTATTGAGGGGAGGATGGATGGGGCTATGTATCGCGAGATCTTGGCCAACAACCTCCTTCCCTCAGTAAGAGCATTGAAGATGGGTCGTGGCTGGGTCTTCCAGCATGACAACGACCCGAAACACACAGCCAGGGCAACTAAGGAGTGGCTCCGTAAGAAGCATCTCAAGGTCCTGGAGTGGCCTAGCCAGTCTCCAGACCTGAACCCAATAGAAAATCTTTGGAGGGAGCTGAAAGTCCGTATTGCCCAGCGACAGCCCCGAAACCTGAAGGATCTGGAGAAGGTCTGTATGGAGGAGTGGGCCAAAATCCCTGCTGCAGTGTGTGCAAACCTGGTCAAGAACTACAGGAAACGTATGATCTCTGTAATTGCAAACAAAGGTTTCTGTACCAAATATTAAGTTCTGCTTTTCTGATGTATCAAATACTTATGTCATGCAATAAAATGCAAATTAATTATTTAAAAATCATACAATGTGATTTTCTGGATTTTTGTTTTAGATTCCGTCACTCACAGTTGAAGTGTATCTATGATAAAAATTACAGACTTCTACATGCTTTGTAAGTGGGCAAACCTGCAAAATCGGCAGTGTATCAAATACTTGTTCTCCCCACTGTACATAATTGTATTATTTCAGAAAACCAAAAAAACATAAATGTGGAAATATTGTTAAATCTTTCCCTACTGTTAAATATACAATGAATTTAATGCATATCTTTCAATCAAGAGGATGAAATGAATAAACCATAATCTAACCACTTACAGACACATCATGAAATGTAACACGAATAGAAGAAAATGTATACTCAGGGCTACCAATGAGAGACTGAAAGGCTAAGTGGTCATAGTGGTTATGTTACAAACAATCTCTCTGAGAGACTGGGTAACTCAAAATTAGTCTATTTATCACCTCCAATGCACACAGTAATTTAGACATTTTAAAAAGTAAAAATGACATTATGAGTATAAAACATATACACATTTTTGGTGTGAATTACTGAGGATGAAAACCTATACCTTAAAAGACCAAGATATGATCTGTAAGGTATTAATCATCCTCATCAATTATGTTTGAGGAATGTTTGAATGTTCTCATCAATAGAAGAAAACGATTTTCACTCATTGAACACATTAGGTGAACTAGATGAATTTAGACCAGCTGCATGCGATCTTGTGAAAGAACATATTAACTTCAGTGCAATTCATATAGGATATTTAAGGGGTTAGACTAATCCTTTTTAAGCGACAACCATGAGGCACAATCTTACTTGTTCATGTAGATTGCAAAGTGCTGGTTTGTCTGTTATTGCCGAATGGTAAACAAGAAGATCTGGTTAACATTATTGTCAAGAAAGCACCAATATAGGCTACTGAAGCCAAAACATATTATATATACAATGCAGTAGAACCGGTTAATGAAAAGACTGCATCGTTTTCATTGTTGCATGGCTTCATCTGAAAAATAAAGGTGTATTATTCCGTGCCATCCACTGGGAGTCTGGGATGCACTCTCTGAGGTAGCCGTGAATATGACTAACAACTTGAGGAAAAAGCTTTAACACAAAAACACGGCATCATATTTTCAGCATAGCACCACTGTTGATAATAAACAGATAAAGAGTAAAAATCTCTTTCTCCACTTCTTTTCATTCCAACCCCGATAATTTACCAAGGGCTCACCTCAGCCCTTCATATTAGCACTGTTAAGTTCACGTTTGTTTCTTTTATTTTCCACTACTCATCGCATCTTCTTCCACTGGCTTAGTTAAAGTCTCCTGCTGTGCACCTACACAAGCTACAAGATCTTCATGCAGACTTGACAGCGACTGATGCGTGACCGGTACTGATCTCCCTTCAGCGTCTCCTGGGTAGGACCCTGGACGAACTGTTCGTCCTGCTCTACCGTGGTCAACCAGAAACTGTACTTGTTGGCAAAGTAGTGGCAGGTGCCGCGGGCACCATTGCACTCGATGAAGGGAGTGGCGCGGAAATCCTCAAGACAAGAACCGGGAGACACCAATGACTGACCACCTCCTTCTGCACCTGCGGCTGTGTGCTGAAGGACAGACACAAAAATTAGAAAGTTGTATGTAGGTAGTTTGACATTGTAAAAAACGTCATTCATTGCATCTTTGAGGAGACTTTGAGTAAGACCTTGATCAAAAATAATTAAGATACTGAGATAAATATCCACCACCATTCAAAAGTTTGGAGTCTGTATGATTATTTAATTTTATTTAAGTCTCTTATGCTCACCAAGGCTGCATTTATCTGATACAATATAAAGTAAAAACAGTAATATTATGAAATATTATTAAAATTTAAAATAACTGTTGAATATATTTTTTCAGCATCATTACTCCAGTCTTCAGTGTCACATGATCCTTCAGAAATCATTCTAATATGTTTATTTGCTGCTTAATAAACATTTCTTATTATCAATGTTGAAAACAGTTGTGCTGCTTGTGGAATTTTCAGTATTCTTTGATGAATTAGAAGTTCAAAAGAACAGCATTTAATTGAAACAGAAATCTTTTGTAACATTTGGGGCCCTATTTTAACGATCTAAGCACATGGCGCAGGTGCACTTAGGGCGTGTCCGAATCCACTTTTGCTAGTTTAACGACGGAAAAAATGGTCGGAGTGCCAGGTGCATGGTCCAAAAGGGTTGTACCTAGTCTCTTAATGAGTAATGGGTGTGTTTTGGGCATAACGTGCAATAAACCAATCCGAGTCCCATTCCCTTTAAAAGCCAGTTGTGCTTGCACCATGGAGGATTCACTATTTACATGGCGGAATATAGACACCTTCAACCTGACGAGTCAGTTTAAATACATGTGTTTATTGCCACGATTGGTTAAATAATTAGCCAATTTCATTCGTCATCACTGGCATGTTTGTGTGCCCTGTGTGTGTAACAAGCAGAGTGTACTTGCGTTGTGCGCCCGCCTATACGCACCCTTTAAATAACAAAAAAAAATACTGTGCTATTGACTTTAGACCAGGCTTATTATTTGACAGCTGCTTATTCAAAACAATAACAAAAGGTGTAAACTGATGACACTGTGAATGAGCATGGAATCATGGGAGTTGTCATCTTCACCTCCACAGCCGATGGAAAGGAATCTGACGGCACTCAGGTAGAAATCATATTCATGGATGAGCTAATGTATTAATGTTTTATTAACTTTACTGTGGTATGAAAGTCCGGGACATTTTACTTTGCTGATTTTATTATGCTTATATGCTGCAGTAGGCCACTGCCGCTCCTTTCGTTTTGTTTATGCTTATTTTACGATTAAACAATTAAAGTTACGCTTAACGTCTGCCTCCTTCTTCCCTGAACTTGAACTTTGTTACAGTTACGTTTGATGACTTCACATTATTTTATTTTATTCTAATGAAACAGCCGAAAGTGCTGAATTACTACTCTAACAGGTCATTTAATTTGACGAATTTTACTTGGTCAAAACAATCATACTAAAAATACATTTGAGTGTGTTAAAAGTTATGTTAACGTTACTCTGTGTGTTCACTCTGTGGCTGGTATGAGACACTTGTTACACACAGTAGTAAGCTAGATCAATATTAAAATGTCATAATAATAAAAGCATGGATGACTTGTGTTGCTAAATGGCATGCAATTAATTTTAAAATATATTGTATGGTGTGGAAAATGCTGTATTACTGTTACTACAAATAAAGCCTTTTCTGATTTTGTTATGTTAGCCACTTGACAAAATAGCATTGTCTTCGAGACATGGTACAAACATGTTACTCACGGGAAATTAAGAAAACAAGAGATTCAAACAATACGACTAAACACATTGAGCTAGTATATAACAATGATTAGCTTTCTTTTGATAAAGTATTCCAAACAGTTGCTTACCTGTCTAATAAAACATATAATATATTAAAAGCTTCTTTGGTTTTTCTATGGTTTCTACGGAAGTAAACCGGAAATCGAGGGTAACACTGACATGACGTCATTGACCGTTACACTGGTTAAAATTGCTTATTTCACTGGACTTAAAAATTGTTGGAAACTTTTGTTATAATGTAAGTACACAAGTCAACAAAATATATAACATTGTTCTAGTGATTTTTGGATATTGTAATCCAAAAATCTTACATACTGTGCCTTTAATGCACCCTTGCTGAAAAGTATAATTTGTTTTCTTTCAAAAAAATAAAATAAAAATTCTTACTGACCCCAAACTTTTAAACGTTAATAGTTTTATACCAATATAAATTGTATATTGTATAAATTGTACACAAGCACATTTATCATATTTTTGGACAGACGATCACTGGCTATCACAACATTAAGCTAAATTTATTTATTTCAAATTTATGAACATTTAAAAATAAAGTATTCATTTATTTACAGTAAATAGCTTATATGAATACATTGTTTCATGTATTAACTGTCAACATGTCTTTTATTTTGTTGACTGTAAAGTGTTTAAACGTTGCCCAATATGCCGTCTAGCGTGGGTGGAGAAGAAGAAGAAGAAGAAAAAGAAGAAAGTGTTTAAATATTATCTTACAGACACATATGAGTGCATGTGTAGTGTACCACACTGTAAGTTCTGTTTATTTGAATCTGCAATGATGTGTGATTGTGCGTGTGGGCTCAGGTATAACTGAATTTTACCATAAGGAAGGAGTAACCAATCCACAGACTTCTCCAGCCCTGAGGGCAGGTCGGTATGCTGAGATCTTGGCTATGGACAGCGATTGCTTGAGATGGAGCCTCACACACAGAGCAGCGGCTAATGTACTGAGATATCTGCTGATCTGCCACAGGCATCATGGGAATGGGTGCAGTGGTGGACAGCCAATAGGATTTGTCATTCCGGCTAGCGTAGTAGCAGATTTCATTGACTGTGCAGTACAGGAAGGGGATGGTGCTGAAATGTGGAAGACATGAGCCGGGCAATCCTGTGAGGAAGAGAACATTTTAATTCAATTATCTTTCACAGCATCAGGCAAATCCACTCATCAGTTCATACATGTAAAATTGTCAAGTGCACAAAAAATTGATCTACAACAATATTATTCCAAATCCATCTATTTCAAAACAGAATTTTTAAAATGGTATGAATATTTTAAACAATTGACAGCCCTTATAATAACAACCCTAGTGTCTCACCCAGGTCCTGGTTGTGTGCTTTCTCCTGCCCCTCCACATACAGCAAACTGTATCCCTCCCATAGCTTGGCCATGCCTTGAGGACACATGGGCATCTGGCTGGTCTGACTGTGTTTTACCAAAGTATAACCAATACCATTACTGCGCACCGGTGGAGCAGGAAGACCTGGCAACCCTGGCTTGCCACGGGGTCCTGTAGGGTGAGAGAATTTGAAAGACAATTACAGAAGGGAGGAGAAGAAATGGGTGAAAGCTGTAGTGACATCTACTGTTACCTTACACACTTGAAAATATACTGCTGTTAATGAAATTTCAACCTTAAAAATATGCAGTTAATGAGATATATACCTGATCTGACCACTAAAGTTACTTTTATTGGTCTATGATGGAGTCATATGAATAAAACAAATGAATTTAGATGTTACCACATAAAGAACATTTTAGGTTACTTGACAAAATGTATTTTTCAGTGCAGAGTAAACAGTCAAAAGTAATACACTGGATCAGTGGTTCTCATTTGGTTTTGCTCCAGGATCCAAAATTTATACTTGCATCAAGTGAAGACCCAGCACAAGGCCAAAATTGTCTATTGCACAAAAATGTTTATTGCTAAGAAATATATACATATAAATACAGTACACTACCATTCAAAAGTTTATTAAAGTTTAATATTTTTGAAATAAGTCTCTTATGTTCACCAAGGCTGCATTTATTTGATCAAAAATATAGTAAAAACAAATACTATGAAATATTATTACAATTTAAAATATACTTTATAATTTAATATATTCTAAAATTTAAGTTATTCCTGTGATGTCAAAGCTGAATTTTCAGCATCATTACTCCAGTCTTCAGTGTCACATGATCCTTCAGAAATCATTCTAATATGATGATTTGCTGCTCAAGAAACATTTATGATTATTATCAATGTTGAAAACAGTTGTGCTGCTTAATATTTTTCTGGAAACCATGATGCATTTTTTTCAGGGTTCTTTGATGAATAGAAATTTCAAAAGAACAGCATTTATTTGAAACTGAACACTTCTGTAACATTATAAATGTCTTTACTGTCACTTTTAATAAATTTAAAGCATCCTTGAAGAATAAAATATTAATTTCTTAATAAAGTTTGTTTGGACACACAACCTTTTTATATAGTTAGTTACATTTTATTATTTTAATTGTGATCGCTTTTTGTTATTTTCCCTTTTGTCCATGATAAAAAAACAGACCTGTGAACCACCAGACTGTTCCAAAATGTATATAAAAAATGTAAAAGGTAAAAGGAAACTCTTTGTACCTTGGTTTCCTGTGGGTCCTTGGATTCCTGTGGGCCCAGGATCACCAAAAGTTCCTGGAGATCCATCTGGACCAACTGGACCAAGTCTACCCACTGGTCCTCTGAGCCCTTTGGGACCTAAATACATTTCAGAGGAATTGAAATTGGAGTTAAAAGGTTAAAAAATTGATCAGACTTTCAGTTTCATTTTTCTTACTTTTTTCTTATCTTATGTGAAGACAGAAAAAATGTCACTCACCTGGGACTCCTGGACTGCCTGGCAGGCCTGGTATTCCGGCCTGACCAAGAAGCCCATCAAGACCTGGTGGGCCCGGATCCCCAAATGGCATACTGTCGCTTATATTACGTGGAAACACATAACCTGGAGCTCCCTTAGGACCAGAAAGACCTGAGAGGACGATAAGCAAATGTTTTATTTTATTTACATTATTACTGTTGTGCTAAAGTTTTTTAAGATATATAAAATGCACTCTAATCTACTGACCCTGTTGTCCTTTGGGTCCATTACTGCCCAAACGCCCTGGTTCTCCAGGGAACCCTGGTGGTCCACGTACACCACTAAAGCCAGGGTCACCTCTTTGCCCTTGTAAATCCAGATTAAAAAAAAGAGAGCACAAAAATTAATGAATTCCCAAAGCCGGCCCGTTGCATAAGTGACACAGGAGGTGACAAACGTTTTTGTTCAGTGCTGACTCTGCGTTCTGCACGCTCGCGAATCCTCTCGTTATAACAAACGAAGTGTAGACACAATGCACAAAACTTTGTGAGATTGAGTGACTGATGAGTGACAGCTTTTTAGTGATTTTAAATGGAGCGCTCTCTGCATGAATTAACACCCTTTTAGTACTTTAGATTACAATATGTTTACAATAACAAAGTTGGCATCAATGAAAAAACTTAATAGTTGACAACATGTTATGTTGGACTAATTTAAACACTGCCTGCATCATGACGTGACTATAATACATCTCCATAACAAGTTAATTATGCATGGCAGCGCAGTTACCATAGGTATTAGTTTTTACATTTGCATTCTCCACTTAAACTATGCTTTGGAAAAAATGAGTGAAATCACAAATTAACTCTTCATGGCAGACACTGATGTTTGTGTACTATTCTGAAATAGCTTTTATAGAACCTCTTGACATCCCATTCTTTTTTAATATGCTTTTTGTGGAACACAAACAAACAAAAAACAGAACAGACAGGTCACTATGGGTATCACATACAGTTATGGTGTTCATATACAGTTAACTTTATATCAGGGGTTACTCTCCCAAAGGTCTCAGAAAAGAGAAAAGAGAAAAAAACACCAGGAGAATATTTGGTAATGGTCATTTCATGTCCATCAAAAGGTTCAAGGTCCCCTCATGAGACCTTCAAATCCAGAATATTTTCATTGGACAAATATTTAACATACTGAAAAATAGGAAGAGATTATCAATATAATACTACTGATATATTGGAAATGTGGGGAAGGAGAAGAAGAGAAAAAAAACACACACACATTACAGTACACTTACAATATCTCCCTGCGTTCAATCCACACACCTATACATTAACTATTTTCCATACTAGGGCTGCACGATTTGGGGAAAATATCTAATTGCGATTATTCTGGTTAAAATTGCGATTTGCGATTTAAAATGCAATTTTTTTTTATTTATTTTTTTACAAATGAAAAGTGTGTGTATATACATTTGGTGTTTATATATTAATATGACTAATATTAATTATTATGATTATTATTATTGCTAAATAAAAATATTTAACAAAATAAGAAATATTACTATTACAATAACATTTTCATTATTAAAAATTAAAAATAGAATAACAATATAATAATAATAATAATAATTATTATTATTATATTTTACAGAAAACTTATTTTACAAAAAAAACTGCTGGGTTACCTATTAATATGCAGACAGCCTATGACTAAAAATCATTAGAAAGGTCTAAGCATTTATTGTAAAAAAAATTATTATTATAAAAATCTGTGCTTTTTATCTGTGATATCAATTTCTTAAAGTCTATGTCTTTAATATGAAATATGAGCCTCTTATGCATATACTGTGGGGGAAAAAAACTCCTGTACATTGAAGAAAAACATATGGATTGTCATATACATTTATTTAGAGAGAAGTATTATTTTTCTTATTTTTTACCCAAAAGTTTCATTCATACTGGAGGCCAGAGGGAGCCCTCGAGCAGAAACTCCACATTTGCCTCAGAGAAGTAATAGTTTTCAGGAAATCCCTAATGTGAAGCTAGGAGGCTGAATAAAAAGAAGATAGAAACGCTTTGACTGATTAAACTTGAAGACAGTAAACACGACTGCATCAAGATATGGTGTATTTGAGTTCTTCAAGCCTTCTCGGGTATTTTCATAATAATAAAGCAGTGCTGATTGACATAGACTTTATCACTGTATAGAATACTATAAAATAATGCATTGTCTGCCTCATTCTGTGATAAGAAGCCACATCAGCTCACAAACACTCGACTGACGATATGAAGTGAGTTAAAACGTGTTATTAAACGTTGTATTTTGTTGAACAGGTTTATAAACGCTTCGCATTACTAGTTTGTGAAGATGTTTGATTAGATGATTAGATGTTGCTTTTTCAAACTCACGTTATAAGCGACTCAAACTCGCAGTGCTTTCAAACGGAGCCGCTCTTCACTAACACACTGTGCATATATTTATTTAATTAAAATCGCAGCCTTTGCGCTTTCATAATCGCACATAACCCAAATCGCGATTGCGGTTCGATTTCGATTAATCGTGCAGCCATATTCCATACATTTGGGGTCAAAGGGTGCTTTCACACTTGGTTCGATTGCCTGGACCGAACCCGAGTTCGATTGCTCCCCCCTCCCCCGCTGGACTGTGTTCATGTTATATTATTTGGGTCCAAACCAGGGTGCGTTTGCGTCATCAACGCTCGCCAGGAAAATGAGTTAAACACACATTTTTATCAAATCATATGTCATTAATAGCGGTTCACTTCCGCGATTTAGTACGATTGCGTTCACATCAGCAGCGAACCGTACCGGTGTTCACATGAACCGTACCCCAGACCACCCTTTTTAAGCGGACTCGGGTACGGTTCGCAGGTGCGAACCCGAGTTCGGAAGACAGCGTTCACATCATCCAAACGAACCGAACTCTGACGTCAATCGAACCCGGGCGAGCGTGACTGACGTACTGCAAGCAGAGAGCGGTAGATCTCATTTCTGCTCGTCTTCAGCGTTCTTTATAGCATTTGCAGTACATTCGCGGCAGATAGACGCAAGTGCCATTACGTACTGAAGCTTTGGAAACAAAACCAACGGTTCAAAAACAAAAATACAAAAGTGGGGTGAGCAACGCTATGCATTTTGCCGCCTTCACGCTCGCTGTCGTTACTAAGCAACCGGGTAAACAGCTGCTGCTTTGATGACGCAAACACACCCCAGTTCGGACCCAAATAATATAATATGAACACAGTCCAGCGGGGGCAGGGAGAGGGGCGAGCAATGAACCAAGTCTCCAGACGGTGTTCTTAGATTGAATATCCAGATGGAGTCTCAAATACGCTCCCGCATGATCTGAAACATCTCTAGTTCCTATATCGCAACCTATAATTCTATGCCTGTCTGAGTAGAACATGGAAATAATCAACACTTGAACAGACTGTGTGAGGGTGGGAGAAAAAGGTAAACGGTCTCGCAACTGGGTGGAGTTCCCTCCATATGTCAATCATGCCAGTTTCCTTAAGCATTTTTTTTTTATCATACAGCGATTCAGAATTGATTTTTTGTTGGATTTGAAGAGTCTAGGGTAGGATGCAACTGTACATTCCAGTCCCCTCCACATATAAGTGTGCCTGACACTTCTGAAGTTATTAGCTCAAATATTGTGACATCCCATTCTTAATCCGTAGGGTTTAATATGGAGTTGGCCCACCCTTTGCAGCTATAACAGCTTCAACTCTTCTGGGAAGGCTTTCCACAAGGTTTAGGAGTGTGTTTATGGGAATTCTTGACCATTCAAGTTCCTCCACACCAAACTCGCTCATCCATGTCTTTATGGACCTTGCTTTGTGCACTGGTGCGCAGTCATGTTGGAACAGGAAGGGGCCATCCCCAAACTGTTCGCACAAAGTTGGGAGCATGAAATTGTCCAAAACATCTTGGTATGCTGAAGCATTAAGAGTTCCTTTCACTGGAACTAAGGGGCCAAGCCCAACCCCTGAAAAACAACCCCACACCATAATCCCCCCTCCACCAAACTTTACACGTGGCACAATGCAGTCAGGCAAGTACCGTTATCCTGGCAACTGCCAACCCCAGACTCGTCCATCGGATTGCCAGACAGAGAAGCGTGATTCGTCACTCCAGAGAACATGTCTCCACTGCTCTAGAGTCCAGTGGCGGCGTGCTTTACACCACTGCATCCGACGCTTTGCATTGCACTTGGTGATGTAAGGCTTGGATGCAGCTGCTCGGCCATGGAAACCCATTCCATGAAGGCCACATAAAGTTTGGAGGTCTGTAGCTATTGACTCTGCAGAAAGTTGGAGACTGCGCACTGTGAGCCTCAGCATGCACTGACCCCGCTCTGTGATGAGTTGCCGTTGTTCCAAACTGCTTCCACTTTGTTATAATACCACTAACAGTTGACCGTGGAATATTTAGTAGTGAGGAAATTTCACGAATGGACTTATTGCACAGGTGGCAACCTATCATGGTACCAAGCTTGAATTCACTGAGCTCCTGAGAGCGAACCATTCTTTCACAAATGTTTGTAGAAGCAGTCTGCATGCCTAGGTGCTTGATTTTATACACCTGTATGGCCATGGAAGTGATTGGAACACCTGAATTCAATGATTTGGAGGGGTGTCTCAATACTTTTGGCAATATAGTGTATATATTTCAGTTACACTGCTGCTTGCTTTTACTTGACCAAAAAACTACAAAGTGCCAGATTTACTAAACAGGTCAAATTAGCGCAAGAGTGCAAAACCAAAAAAGCGCAGATGGGAGTGGAAAGCTCTGCACGTGATCTACTGACAACGCGCAAATGAAAGAATACAGATGCAGCCGGATCATTTCCATGATGACTAACGCAATCTACCAAGAGCAGCGCAAATTAGCGTCTGGTTTAAGACATGTTTTTTTCCGCAAATACCAGTAAATTGATGAGTGCAAACCTTAGTAAATCACCTTGCATGATTCATTTAAATACTATCTTCCCATAAATTTTGAGTCTGAAAGGGAAGCTCCTACAAATGCATATGCAATAAGGTCAGCTGCAAAAATAACCCTGTCCACACCTTTTCAGCGCTAGTTTACTGAGCGTCTTTAGTAAATCCTGACAGTATTTTTTTAACGCTAAAAGAGGGTTTGCGACGGCTCAAGCTGTTAGTAAATCTGGCCCTAAGTGTCTTCTTTTAAAAGAAACCATGAACTGTAGTCTAAAGCATTCATGAATTGTAATCATTTGTATGCTCAAAAATTGGGATGACAGGTAAGAGGCTAATTTATTGCACTTTTTTTTCGATTTGTAGTTTGTTTAATTCTTGTGTGCTTCTTTTTTTCTTCTTCCAGATTTGTTAGTTGTTGTTTATCACCACCATTTATTTACTTCATATTTATTTTAACGTTTATCACTATTCCTGTTATATTATAGGAAATAGCAGTTTATATGAAAGATAAGCATTTGCAGTAAAAAATCTCAACCAGGGCACTCACAGAGCTTGGGCCGGCCCTGTAAATTCCGATGAATAAAATACAACAACACAGTATGAGACTGAAAAATATTAAAGCAGTAGAAATTTCATGTCAAAAATATTAACAAAAGAAATACCTTTAAAACCAGGGTTGCCTTGAAATCCAGGGGCTCCAAAAGCACCAGGTTCTCCACGTGCTCCTGGTATTCCTGGTCGCCCTGGAAATCCAGGATCTCCTCTGTCTCCTTGGACTGTTCCAGGGCCTGGTGGACCAGGCAGGCCAGGAGGGCCAAAGGGACCTGCAAATGATCCAGTTCAACAGATTTCACTGTATCACAACAACTATGGGCAACTGCCATTACAAAAGGTGAAGTTTACAGTCAAAGAGATACAGATCAAAGTGGAATTATAACTGTTAGCCCTCTAGATGAAATATCTTTTAATTTTAGAAATATACAGCCTAAGAAAGGTCAGCTTAATCTTAGAGAAGCAATAAAAAGTAATGAGAACAAAGAGAACAGAGATGTCCTGTACCTTCTCGTCCATCTAATCCTGGAAGTCCAGGGTCTCCAGGACGACCTGGGATATTAGAAGGACTAGGTGGCCCAGGGGGGCCTGGATTACCAGGGTAGCCTCTCAAACCAGTAGGACCTGAAAGCGAAAATTTTACAGTCTTAAAATACATATATGAAAATAAAACAGCAACAAAGTAATGACCCCATGATTGCTTGTTTCTTGTTAGAACACACCTCAACGGCTTTGTGGAAAGTAATGTAAAGTGTGATTCCCACTCTAATTTTCAAAGAAATGGCTAAATGTCTCAAATCTTCTTTCTATTTATATTTATCACCATTCAACATTCAAGCGGTAATTAAAGTGGTACAAATGGCACAGTACAGACAAAAATAAACACATAAGTGGCAGGTATATAGCCAGGTAAAATACTTCTTCATAAGCCTAAGATTATGTAAGTATAAACCAATTTTCATTTACAAAATCAATAGGACAGTGCTGTAAATTTTCTGAAGTTACACTGAAGTCTATACAGGTTATTTTTGACCTGAACGTAACGGGTGTATTTTTTTTAAAACTGCATTAGGTACAGATTGTTTTCATTCATTTTTTTTATTTTAGTTCAGTTATTCAGACTTTCCTTTTATTCAAATTAATTATTTTATTTTCCTTATTTTTCTTTTAGGAAAGGAACAAGAGATTCAGACATAACAAAAGGTCTGGTGATGTTAATTGCCATGTTTAGTGGTCCATGATGATGAGTCTCACCAGTGTCTCCTTTGAATCCTTTCTCTCCAGGGCGGCCAGGTCCACCAGGTTGTGATGAGCCTCTCTCTCCCTTCTGGCCATTCACACCAGGAGCTCCAGGCCGACCACCTTCAACCACACCTGATGACATATGGTAAATAAATGAGCAGTCACTAGGGTGTTTGTTCAGTTTTATGGCTTAACGTAGAACTTTATAATCAAAGGTTCGTCCGATTAATTTACCTGGAGCTCCAGGTGGCCCCCTGGATCCTGGAAGACCATTGAGTCCATCTAAACCAGGTGAGCCTGGAAAACCTAAAGTAACATTTGCGGTAGAGTATTTTAGAAATGGATTCAGGTTGCTTTCAAGAGATGAAAGACTACACTGAAAAATTTACTTGGTTTTGGCAATATTAAACATTAAAATGGTAATAGTTCTTCATTAACCTTTCTCTCCTGGTGAGCCTAGAGCTCCAGGACGGCCTGCACCTCCATCACGCCCGTTCTGTCCTGGATATCCAGGAAGCCCCCTAATGCCTGGGAGGCCTGGTGAGCCTATGAATAAATACAACAATAAAAACAAGATGACATTAGAGAAGAAAACATCTTTTGAATTAAAAACTGGAATCATTACTCCAATATCATAATGGTGGCAGCAAATTTCCACATACCAAATCCTGGTGCTCCTGGCTCTCCAGGAAAACCTTTCTGGCCTTGAAATCCTAAGACTCCTGGGTAACCTGAATCACCTGGTTCACCAGGAAGTCCTGGACCACCTGAAGGTAAAAGACAAAAATCTATTTACAAAACCAGACTGGAGCATAAAATACAAAGTTAAATACAAAACAATATCTAACGAGTTGATAAATAATTCATATCCATACTAAGAGCCTGAAAAAGTGTCTCTCACCTCGGAATCCAGGATTTCCAATTGCACCCTTTGGTCCAGGGGGTCCAGATAATGCATATGAGTCACCTTTCTCACCTTAAAGACATAATTTTTAGGGGCATCAGTGATGGCTGCCTTCAGCCTACTATTCAACTACCTGCATTTGCCATATGTAGTGTAGGTCGGAAATAAAGATCGTAATTAATTATTCTACTAGTCACTGACAGAATTACACAGATCTCACCTTTGCCACCAGATTGTCCTTGAGTGCCCGGGAACCCTTGAATCCCAGGTACACCATCATCACCCTGCAGTAGAGAACAACACAAAATGTAAGACACAATCTTCCTGAGTTAATCTCACAGTCTGTGAAGAACTTATCCAGGTCATTTCACTCAGAAAAAAAATAAAGACAAAAAGAAATTATATTCAAAGAAAATTAAGACTTTATGAAATGAATTATTTTTGTTCATTGAAACATTTCAAATTTAAAAGATTTAACCTTTTAAATTGTGCCACTATATGTCTGTGCATAACACATTTTAGCAAATGCTGATACCAATATGAGTATTGATGGATCCCTAGTAAACTTTGACATACTTAGACCTGAGCCTGAATACAGGATGCTTACCCTTAGACCTGGTAGGCCAGGGAAGCCCATAACTCCAGGTAAACCTTTAGGCCCAGGGAACCCTGAGGAGCCAGGAATACCTGGGATTCCAGGCTGGCCAGGAAAACCTTTTGCTTGGTCTGCAACACCAGGTGAACCAGGAAAGCCTTCACGTCCAGGTCGCCCTGGAAAACCCTTATCACCTGTTGAAAAGAGAAATTAAGTTTTTTACTGAAGTTCTAATGACTGGTCTTTAGTGTCATTCCAGTCATCCACCCAACACTTTCATCACAAACTGAAAAGATACCTTTGCTTGTGATGTTGAGATGTTATGTAGAGTCATTTAATTATGTTAGGGTATAATAAACGACAAGTCCATGAACATGTCAATGCCACTAAATAGCATGAATCGACCATTATAAACTATGGAAATGAGGTCTAACTGGATGGTCTGTCCACTTTTTGTACCTCTTGGTCCTGGGAAACCAGGCAGTCCATCAGCTCCTGGGTTACCTGCTTCACCCTTTTCCAGCTGTTCTTGTGAAAAAAATGGAGGAGGGGGTCCTGGAGGACCAGGAGCACCACGATCCCCTTTAACACACAAACGTACAATTACTACAAACTATTTTGTATCTGGCTTCTTTCTGAAGTATTGAATTCTTTATTGAGTGCCTTCTATGGTTTCACTTAACTAGAAAAAAATTATATTACAAGATGTCCTGCAAATGACATTAATATACCTTTGAGTCCTTTTGATCCAGTTTCCCCACTCTTGCCATCCCGCCCAGTGAAACCAGGTAAGCCTTTAACACCTGGGCCACCAGAAACTCCAGAAGAACCAGGTAATCCTGGGAACCCCAACAACCCAAAAGACCCCTTCTCCCCTTGAAAAAAGACAAAAAAATTCTACATTATGGTAAAAACAGACATGATAAGGGCACAGTAAAATCGAAGTAAAATTGGCACATTTTCAATAGAATCAGGCAAGGGGCATTTAAAACAATCTCAGATTCTTGTTGTCTTTCTAATAATGCACAGCATAACAAGCTTTCATAGTGTGTTTTTAGGGATAGTAGAAGCAAGTTAAAATTACTCTAGAAATTAATCTAGAGTATCTTTTATCAGCAATATACCTCAGGAAGTCAAATAAATTTAGAATAAGTCTGCACAATAAGTCCTTCTGCAGTCTTCATACCCTTTATTCCTGGTCTTCCTGGTATGCCTGGAGGTGTTCCAATGCCAGGGGGTCCAGGAGGTCCCCTAAATCCCTGTGTCCCTGGGATGCCAGGAAATCCTGGTATACCCTTTATTCCACCAGGCCCTGGAGGCCCCGGATCTCCTCTCACACCCTTCAGCCCAGGGAAACCTGTGGAGGAAAAATTAGTTAAATCATAATATTGGAATTTGGCTTTGAGAGATCCTCAAAATTACTTTTTATATGAAATCAAGAATCAAGTTTTTTTTGTTTTTTTGTATGATATAGTAAATGAACAGACATTATAAAGCTAAACCATTAAAGACAGTATACTTTAAACAGTGTAACAATGTAACTAATCAAAAACAAGTAAATGCTAATGGATACAATGTTGTACAATAACGCATTTAGTAAAATATGCAATAAATGTTAATAAAAAAACATTTATTGATATTTGTTGTACTGGTTGAACACAGTATATTTCGCAATTTTGGAAATGTCAGTTCAAAGTAAAAGCTAATTCAAGAGTGTTCAAGCAGCTGAAACATGAAACATTACTTTCATGACTAACTAAAGTTGCTCATGTTTTACCAGAAGGTGTGTTTGTGATTAAAAAGGCACACAAGCACATCAGGGTTATAGCATAGTAACACAAGTTCTGAGGCTAGATTGTTAGATGGTGTTGCTCGGTGAACCTGAGGATTAGTACTTAAACACACAAGTTTAAGGCCATCTTTTAAGCGTGAGCGTACTAATGTATGCCAGCTGGTACACAAACACACAAAAAGATGTACGAATGCAGTTTAAACCACTCCATTGATGAAAGACCATGGATAATACATGTTCAATCTTAGAAATTACAAAGAGAATTCTACATTATTACTATAAACAAACAATATAGGCTTAAAGATCTGTCACCCTAAAGGGATAGTTCACCCAAATGTTCTGTCATCAATAACTCTCATGCCGTTACAAACTCAAAAGACATTAATTTATCATTAAACATACTCTAAAAAAAGATTCTATTTAGAACCGTATCGTCCTGAAGAACCCTTTATATGCTGAAATGGTTCTTTATGCTAGTTAAAGGGTTCTTTATTCCCGCCTTTTTGTTTTTCAAATCTGTAACTGTCAAAGCCACCTCATTACTGATTTTCTGGAGCTCATCAGCTGTACAAATACACAGACTGTCAACACACTCTCAACAGGTAAATGATTTCTTTCTTAAAATGTCTATAAATTTTCATTTACATTTTTTTTACTGGTTTCCTACCAATCATGTCTTTTTCTCTTTTTAGTTTAACAGAACATGTAAGTGTTCAGTTAAGGATACTCATCTTCTCTTCTCCACAAAGTAAGTAACAGAGATATTGAATTTATGATCCATATTGTTAGATACTGTTTATTTTTGCTAATTTTGGACTTCATAAACAATTGTTTTATATTAATCTAATGTACAGACAAACTAACTCTAAACTCAATTGTGTATTTCAGATGCTGTCATGTACCATAACCTCATCATCTGCAGAGAGAAACTGCCACTCAGAATATACATAATGAAGGACGTAAAGACATCATAGAGGATTGTGAGGACATTTCATTGGAACTTGGTCTTCATTACATCTATATCATGTTCAATGTCAATTGTTATTAATTCATGTATTCAGCTAACAACTGTTGTTAGAGCACTGTCATTTTTGCTACAATTTACCATAAAATAAAAAATAAAAGTACCTAATTGACACAACATGCTGGGGTTTATTTATTTATTTATTTTGTATGTAAAACCCAAATAGAGGCAATAATAATATAAAGATACTAATATACTAATATCAATGAAAATAAACATAAAAAGGTTATATAACACCATTAAGGTCACTTTAAGGTAACACTTTCAAAGCATGGTTATGGAACCTTATAAATAGGGTTCTATTTAGCACCAAAAAGGTTTCTGCAATTGTTACAAGCCAAATAACCCTAATTTGGTACTGTTTAGAACCATTTTCCTTAAGAGTGCACAAATTAAGATATTTTCAATGGAACCTGAAAGATTTCAGTCCCTCTATTGAAAGTCTATTACGCCAAAACTTTAAATTGAGCAGAAGAGACACAATCACAATCAATATATGATTTAATTTAATTTAGGCTTTTATTCACATAAACAATGATCAACACACATCAAATATAGTAAATGGAAGCTCAACCATACTTATTTGATGTGCGATAACAAACCTCATTGATCAATGTTTACATCTGAATAAAAGTCTAAATTAAATCATAGAAAGTGATCATGTCTCTTCAGAAGTCTTAGAGTAAACTGTCAAAGTTTTAGTGTATCGGACTCAACAGAGAGAAAGAAATCTATCAGGTTCAATTAAAAATATCTTCATTTGTCTTTCGAAGATGAATAAAATTCTTATGGGTTTGGAACGAAATGAGGATGAGTGAATAATGACAGAATTTAAAAACACAAGGAAAGACAAGTGCGTTAAGAGGTAGCAAGGCAAGAGTGTGAAATGTGTGTTAGATAAACATCAACACTATATGCAGGGCATCAGGGAGGACAATATTTCTCACCTTGGCAGCCTAGTGAGGTGACCCAACACCAAAAATAGAAGAGGGTGACACCACAAATGGAAGGACGGGAGGGTAGAAATGATGGTGACAACAAAAGAGAAGGAATGGAGGATGACCATAAAGAAAAGAATAATGAAAACAGATATTTTTGTGAGGAAGATCAGCAAACACAGGCTGACAAAGACTGATGAGAAGAGAATGAGCCAACGGTGAAATATTTTACCACAACTGAAATCTACAGTAGTTTACACAATGCTCACATGAACACAAGTTGGTGTATAATATAGATCTATAATATAGATCGTAGAAGAGATTCCTCATGATGAAGTCATAGGAGCTGGGTAGAACATCCAAAAATTATAATGTGAAAGGTCCTAGTAACAAAATTGCTTATTATGGAGCTCAAGGTAGAGTTTACCCTAGAACAGTGGTTCCCAACCTGTGTGATCCTGGATGACGATTGTAATGAAGGTAAAGACGATTACAGTGACATGCAGGAGTCATACATTAGGCACGCGCGACTACGTTATTATTGATGCGCAAACAAACCGTGTGTGTGCGCTCTCTGCTCACTGATCGCTATAACATCATATTTCTGCATGAGCGCAGTTCAATATATTCACGTAGTTGTCAAAATGAATGTACTGTGAGTGTTTTATAACGGATGCTCGCCGAAGAAGCGTGTTTTGGAGAAGTTTATGAGTATCGGTGGTGTTTATGTACACACGGGCATCAGCTCCAGACATGATTGCTTGTTCTGACAGAGGAACTGTTCACTGATGACATCGATTTCAGATGGCTAAGTTTCCACACATTCAGAATTATTTTATTTTTCATTTGTATTTTAGTGTGTTTATTAATTATGAATGGATCCGTATAATAGTTATATGCGGCCCTTTGGCATCTCCCTGTGGTCTTGTTTGATATGGCATATCTTGAATTTCTTTTGTTTAAAAAAAATAATAACATGGAGTTGAAAAGTAACAACACTAGAATACATGTTCACAAATGTTTTTGTGAATAAAAAAGGCAAGGGTTGGGGGGGTGGGCCTTGTAGTATTGATTCGGAGAGGAGGGGGGCCTTCGAGTAAAAAAGGTTGGGAACCACTGCCCTAGAATATGGATCTGAGCAGCTCTTGTTGAACAAATACTCACTCGTATTATTAGATAAAACACCAAAATTGATGTTTTATGAAAATGAGAAGGAATTTGCTTACCTGGAGGTCCTTCAAATCCTTTAGCTCCAGCTGGCCCTCTGGAACCAGGGATACCCCCGGGAGGGATTTCTCCTGGTGGACCTATGGGACCTACGCGACCAGGTACTCCATTCACACCTCGCTCACCCTTTACGCCAGGAATACCACTGCGTCCATCATTACCTAAGGAGGAATCCATTAGTACTAATGCTTGATTATCCATATATCCTGGTGCTAATGATGTTGAGAGTAGCTTTGTGAAAACTAGCTTGAAAACATCTCATCAAACTTACCAGGCCTCCCAGGTAAACCAGGTGTCCCAGGTTGACCCTTGTCTCCTGGCTCTCCTGGTCTCCCTGGAGAACCTGGACCTCCAGGGGTGGCTCCAAGCACCACACCAGGTTCTCCCTTAGCTCCTGGCACACCTGGAAAACCATCTCTGCCTGGAGACCCTGGTAAGCCAGAATTTGTTGTTCCTGGTAAACCTGGATCTCCTCTGGGTCCGGGGAAACCTAACCATAAGTTAGAGATAGACAATTAGAATGCAACTATAACCTCTAAATCTATGGTAAAGCAAGTTGACTAATTATGATGTGTAAGATTTATTGGTTAAATTGAGCATCCATTCACATTTAAGGGTGTAATCTTACCCTGAGGTCCTGGTTGACCTCCAGAGCCTGGTTCTCCTCTCTCACCTTTTGGCCCATCAAACCCTGGTCGCCCACTTACTCCTGGGGAACCAGGCTGACCCTTTGGCCCTAACATATACATGAACACAGACATGTGCAAAAGAACATGTTAAAACATTTGAAATGTGAATAACCCTTTATAATTAAAATACTACTATTTTCAACTTTCATATACTTGTAGAAATTCAATTACCTGGCACCCCAGGACGTCCAGAGATTCCTGGATCTCCTAGCTCACCAGGAATCCTACAGGGCAGTGGTGTTCCTGTTGACATCCATATCATTGTCAGAATCATATAAAACTGTCAATAATGGCCCATTCCACACACACATGCACACACATACATCTAACACTGGCAAACTGTATAGCGGTATTCTGCTCTAAAAATCAGTATTGAAGGAATAGTTCACCCAAAAATGAATATCTTGTCATCATTTACTCACCATCATGTTGGTATGAGTTTCTTTCTTCTGTTGAACACAAAAGAAGATATTTTGAAGAATGTTGATAACCAGATGGTAGTCATTGACTTCTTTAGTATTTTTTTTTCCTACTAAGTCAATGGCTCCCGTCAACTGTTTGATTACCAACATTCTTTAAAATATCTTCTTTTGTGTTCAACAGAAGAAAGAAACTCAACTTGAGGGTGAGTAAGTGATGTTTTTTTTAGGGAGAACTATTCCTTTAAAGGTGGGCGTTTGTGTTAATTGTTAGTTTAAAAAATGTGCTCTGAATATCTAAGATCAGTAAATGTTGGCTGACTAGAAAAAGGACAGGAGGGAATATATTTCAGCTATACAATTACATTACAATCCAGCAGAGGTGGACAGTAGTGAAGTATTTTTACTTTCCAAGTCATTTTATTTTTCAAGTATACAGTATGTACTTTATCAGTGTTATTTGGAAAACTTGTACTTCACAACATTCCAAAACATAATATTGTACTTTTTACTGCACTACGTTTCATATCGAATATCATTTAATACTTAATTACATTAAAAATGTAGTACTTTCTTACTTTTACTCAAGTAAAAGAAATTCAAAGTTTTACAAGTAAGAAAGTATTTTTTTATTATTATTATTTTTTAGTAATTTATGAAATGTAGTGCAGTAAAAAGTACAACATTATGCTTTGGAATGTAGTGAAGTAAAAGTTTTCCAAAGAAAAACAGTGATAAAGTAATTATACTTGAAATATGTACTTGAGTAGAAAGTAAAAATACTTCACTACTGTCCGGCTCTGCAATCCAGCATTACAATTTCATGAACTGTACAGACAATGAGAGTGATTCAAAAACATGTATAACTGACTGACATAAAGGAGCACACTTTTTGGAGGGCATTTCAATTTACTTAGAGCTTAGGAGAAAATTATTTCAGTTTTAAAAACAGGAATGTGCAGTTTAAATGTTCTTATTAAAGCGCTTATATTAATTCTTCTGTAAAAACTAAATGTTATTTGAGCTTTAAAGTTGTCCAAATCATCATTACCTGTAGGTTGATTTGTCTCTTTGCGTGAGTGTTTATTGGATTTACATGGTCATAAAAGGAAATCTTGGAAATTTTAAACTACACGTTTGTAAGTGAGGTTTTATGAAATTGTTTTCCTCTAGGCTCATAATAAGACATAACAGAGTGTATTTTAGTGTTGAAATGCATTACTGCATAGACTTTCATTGTAAGTGGATGTACAGTAAAGGCAATTTTTGATTATTTTTACAAACTAAAGGATAAGTCATTTTCATACCTCAGTTATTTTCATACCTCAAAAAAACAAACAAACAAACAAAAAAAACATAAGAAACAACCCCACCCCACTCTAATAACATGCACAAAGATTGTTAAATGACTGGCAAAAGAGGGCTGTTATATGGCAACTACCACTTTTCCAGAATGGCAAGAGACTAACTGGATTAGACATTTCATGCTAAAGGAAAGTTGTAATGAAAGTATGGTCAGGTTTGGTTGACACTCTACAGTTAATCTGTCTGATACAGTCAGGCCATTGGAAAATGATTTATTTTATACTGGCTGCAGCTCTGGGCTTCGCATCTCACCTCCCTCTTCCAAAGAGGCATCATTAAGCCCCGCCTGCCCACAGCTGTCACCTAGTCAGACAACATGCAAGGGCAAGAGAGATTGCAAGAGAAGCTGTCAATCAATCGGTTGATGAATCAGTTCATTCGGGCAGCATAAATAAGAAATCAAATGCATAAGCATGAAAATGATTGTACCTTCAGTAGAGAAATAAAAAGCTCATTCAAATATTCCAGCACATTCGGTTAAAGCAGTGCAAATAAAGAAATCAAAAGGGGAACATGTGCATGGCTGTGTCAAAGCCATTCCATTGCTAAAAGAGAGAGATGGAGAGCATGCAGAAGAGTGAAAGGATTTGGGGATTCAGACATGGATGATTTGAATTGCATCTGCTCAATTTCTCTCCGAATGGAATGGCTTGCAAAGAAGTCAAAAGTTCTGTTAGCACAGGCAAAATGTCAGGATTCATTCACACTCACACACATCCAACGCTTGACAAGATGAACGCTTGTCAAGATGAAATGTAGCAACCTCTAAACTGAAGCTCTTTCAACCTAGCTTATCTTATAATGTTCAATTATGCAATTCAGGATACCTACAGGAAAAACCAAATGAATATTCCTCAATCAAATGAAATGAGGAAAGATCATGACAATCTAATGTAATTAACTGGATTAGAAATGACCAAATGTGCCTGTTTTAAACCACTGTACTGAATATTTCCAAACTAAGCAATGTAAACTCACAAAACAAGCTAAATATGCCAAATTATGTATTTTTATTGTGTTGGCTAATACATACTCAATATTAAACAGTATTTCTGCATCATAAATAACTATCACTAATCATCACTAATAAACTAAGTTTAATTAGTCCATTTATAAAATATTTTGTTTGTATATGAAGTCGTAACACTGTTTTATGCCTGTATTCAGTATACAAATGTTTATGTTAACTGCTTATATTGACAAAATGCTCTTTTATCCACCAGTTTACATTCATTTGTGTATATGCAATTCGCTATAAATGAATATTTAAGATACATAGAGCATGTTCTTTATAAAAAGTTATCACATACATTATATGGGATCTTATTAACCAATAATAATAATTACATAAAAATAATGTCATGTAAGCTGTATAATTAATGTTTTATATTATAAAATATTTTATGTGTAGCTATTGTAAAGTGTTACTCAAGTGTTTTTTCTACTTACCTGGAGAACCTGGAAGTCCAGGTGTTCCAGGAAGACCATTGAATCCAGGATCACCTTGTGACCCTTTGAACCCAGCTACACCGGGATAGCCAATACCAGGATCGCCACTAGAACCGGGACGACCTTTGGACCCTGGGATACCAGGAAAACCTTTATCTCCAGTCACCCCAAAACCAGAGTCCCCCTGTAGAGAAGCAGAATTACAACAAGCAACCATTTTATCAGCAGTTACTGGTGTCGCGTAGGACCACATATCTTCTTTGGCAGTAACTACGGAGCTGATGAAATGAAATGTTAGAAAGGAAAAGGTAAATTAGCCTATCTACTCACAGGTGGACCTGGTTGTCCAGGGAAGCCAGGAGAACCATCCCTTCCAGGGTTGCCGCTTGCTCCAAGTGGTCCAGGAAGACCCTGCTGACCCTGCTCACCTTTTTGTCCTCTACCTTCAGGGAAGAAAGAATTACCTTTCTCTCCTTTACGCCCATAAAAGCCTCTCTCACCCGCACGACCCTAAAACAAAGCAAGACTCAATTAATATTTTAAGCAATATTTTACGATGTTCCCTGATGAACCCAATTTCTCTCACAAGGATCAATAAGACAATAAAAACCTCAACGCAGTCTCTCCAGTTTTTTTTTTATGAATTTCTGGAAATTACCACCACAACATCAGTCATTTTGATAGCAAAAAAAAGAAATCCTGGTGGGACTGTCAAAGCATTAGCACATTTCATCCGAGGTTTTTTTTTTTTTTTTTAAATGAACAGTCTCTTACATCAAGGCCCTGTGGCCCACGAGGTCCTGGGAAACCTTGGTCACCAAATTCTCCCTTCACACCATTAGCTCCAGGGAAACCTGGGGGCCCTTGGGGCCCTCGAGGTCCCTGTGCACCCGTCGTTCCTCCACCCAAACAGTTGCAGTCACCATTTTCTCCTGCAGGGGCACAGGATCAGTAGGGAAGAAGTCCATGTGTGCCATTATTATTTTCTAATTTAAACTCGATACTTCTCTTTTCAGTTCTACAACAGAGTTCCTTACCTTTAAACCCTTTATAGCCTTTGTCTCCATCAGGGCCTCTTGGACCAGGCCGACCCGGAAAACCAGGTAGTGCAGCAGAAAACGAGTTTACTAGAAAAAATAAAGTGGTAACCTGTAATTGCTAACTTTCTACTTGATTTAACCCATACAAATTACTTTTGTTGGTGTGATCTAATTTGTCAAATCTTGATTTGATTTTCACTTGAATAAATCCAGTAAAGTTAGATGTTACGACATGAAGCATATTTATAGGTTACTTGAAATTAAGATGACGACCATCACATGCAAAAGCTTACATGTATTGCCCGGTGGTCCAGGGAGACCAGGAAATCCAGAAAGGCCCTGATTTCCGGGAAAACCTTCAGGACCATAAGAATTCCGACCTGGGTTTCCCTTCTGTCCTTTGGGTCCACGATTACCAGGGAACCCAGGGATGCCAGGACGACCTGAACAGACAACCAAGACTAACAGTTAAAATAATATTGACATATACAGTAAATTCTGAAAAACTCACCGCCATGACATTAGAGTGTTGTGGATAATTTCCAGGGTATTGCTATGTGGTTGCTAAAGTATTCTGAGCGATTATTAGCATGCTGCTATGCAGTCGATACTTTTTAATGAATTGAAAATGTTCTTTTTAATGAATTGAAAACATACAGCGTGACCAGTGTAGTCAAACTGATTCCTGGACAAATGACTCTCATGAGTCAGCTCTGTCAAAAGCCATTAAAAGTCTGTGTAAACACATTGTTCAAGTACTGTTTTAAATTTATTATCGAATTTGTCATTATTTTACAATGTAATTAGGGCCCAAGCCCTGAAAGGGCGAAGGCCCTATTGTTCTTCTAAGGATACATTATTTCTTTCGACGTCAAAGACTTAAAAATGGGTGTGGTGGAGGGGCTCAGTAGTGCCATCTTTTGACAAAAGTGGGGGGGTTAGTTTTATCTACAGTTACCAAACTCGGTATATATATTGTTCTCTTTGAGCTGGACAACTTTCTAATTTACAGTCATTAGCTCCGACCAACAGGAAATCAGATATTTCGGGCCCGAGGTGTAAGGACCCTATTGTAATTGCTCAGCCTATTATTCTTCTTCTCCAAAATTAATCACATTTTTGAGGGCCTAAACATGCTCGAAAACTCATGAGACTTTGCACACGCATCAGAAGTGATGAAAATTTACATCTGATATGGGTTTCAGAATTAGGTGGGGCAAAATGGTTCGATAGCGCCACCTACAAATTTTCAATTAAGCGCCATTCGCGCTACTTTTCATGTATGAGTATGAAAATTCGGTAGACGCATTTAACAGCCCAATACCTACAAAAAGGTCCCTGGGTGCCAAATCTGAAAACACAACAGGAAGTGAGATATTTTGAATTTTCTCTGCAATATTGTTGCAAATTTTGCCATTTCCAGACGTTGTACTTTAACAAACTCCTCCTGGAGATTTAATCAGATCAACATCATATTTGCACAGTCTAATCTAAAGGCCTTTGCGACGTTAAATTGTGAAGATCTTTGAGTTTTCCCTGAAGGGCGTGTCCGTGGCGGCCTCACTAAGTTCGATGTTTCACCATGAAACAGGAAGTTGCTGTAACTCGGGCATACAATGTCCGATCTCTGCCAAAAACTTCACATGTTTCATTAGAGTCCTGGCCTGAACACATCTACATGTCAATATTCAGTTACAGTTATAGCGCCACCTGTGGGCAAAAGGAAAATCCTTGTTTTACATTGTGATTAACTCCTCCTAGAGATTTAACCAGAACAACATCATGTTTGCACAGTCTAATCTAAAGGCCTTGGTGATGTTAAATTGTGAAGATCTTGAGTTTTCCATGAAGGGCGTGTCAGTGACGGCCTGACAAAGTCTGATGTCATACAATGTCCGATCTGCCCCAAACCTCACATGTTTGATAAGAGTCCTGGCCTGAAAACATCTACATGCCAATATTCAGTTAGTCATAGCGTCAGTTAGTCATATTTTGAATAATCAGGCTCTGAGTTTTTATAAAGTCCTCATAGGAGATGCACGGAATCGACACCAAACTCAGTCAACATGAAACAAAGACACTGAAGATGCTATACTGAGAATGATTATAGGATATCTCACACGGTGCTGCTATGGCGAGGGATTAAAGTAATGACAAAAAGGGAAACAGGAAGAGTCTCATTTCATCTAAAATTATTGTTTGATTTAAATTCAATTATGATTGTATGTTTGGTTATTGACCCTGAATGAATTTTAAAATGATTGTACTATATTTTAGATCAATATATTGGTTTTCTTTAACATTTTGTATTTGGAGATTAATTCTTGACACTAAAAAATATTCTCTGAATTATACATAATTTATTTCTATAAAATATAATACTAACAATAGAAAAAAAAAAACACATTTGAGTTAGTTTTTCAAACAATGAAGCGTGTGTAATTTAAAAATAAGCAGATTAATGCTTTTTGTTTGAGGACAAAAAAATGAGAGCCAATGTGATATATAGAATAACCAGAAGGTGGGAGTATAGCCTTATTTATGAAACAAGGTTGGATAAGTCCTTGAGAGCAAAGTTTTAAAGATAAAACTATTGGTTAGTTTTACCTACAGTCACCAAACTCGGTACATATATTGTTCTCATCGAGCCAGACAACTTTCTAATTTACAGTCATTAGCTCCGACCAACAGAAAGTCAGATATTTTGGTTTGAATGTGGATTTTTTGATAAATCAGGCTCTGAGTTTTTACGTTCTCCTCGTAGGCGATTCATTCAATCTCCACCAAACTCGGTCAACATGAAACAAAGATACGGAAGATGCTAAATTGCAAACGGATATTGGATATCTCAAATGGTGCTGGTATGGCGAGGGATCAAAAAAGGACAAAAAGGGAAACAGAAATTGTCTCATATCTTGTAAAATCATTGTTTGATTTAAATTAAATTAAGATTGTATGTTCGGTAATTTAACCTGGATGAATTTAAAATGATTACTGATATGAAATGATATTTTTCAGATCAATATATTTATTTCTTTAAAATATTTCTTCTGAATCTTACTCTCTCTCTCTCTGTCGGTCCTTCCCCTCCCCCTATCTCTCACTCTCTCAGGCTCACTCTCTCTGTGTGTGTGTGTGTGTGTGTGTGAGTGTCACTTTCTCTCTTGGTGATAATTTAACCCTTTCATATCATAGGCTATCACAAATAACTATCACTTTAGTGTGAAAAATAAGTTAAAAAAATAAATAAATAAAAATGAAAAATATATACAAATACCTTAAATTAAATACTGGCCTTCTGGACTTACAAAATTTTGAGCCGCAAAAGATAACTTTGCACATATTTAAAAAGTGACCTATTATATCCTATGACATTAAAATTCATCTATATTTAAATGACATCATGGGTGTGGCTTGTGGTCATAGTGGCACCAGCTGCTGCGGTAAATGTGGTAAAATATTCGAGCGATTTTAAAATACTCTCCTGTTTAAATGCATATTGCCTGTCGTGCACAGTTGCCCTGAAGCCACCGGGGTGGCGGTGCCACCGGCTTGGGCCCGTCATCGCTGTTTTCTAAGTATTTCCTCCTCAAAAATAGTAAAAGAATTGTTACATTTCTTTCGATTCCCATCCCTTGTGATTGCACAGGTGTTCTGATAATATGGTTATTAGATATGACTCAAATCCCTCCTTCAATGTAATTCTATGAGATTGTTTTTGTCCATTTTTTGTCCTAAAGACAAAAATATTAAGGGCCAGATTTATTAACTCCTTGCGTCAGCGCAAACCTTTTGGAATTAAAAAATACTGTCAGGATTTACTAAAGACACGCAGTGAAAAATTAGCGCTGAAAAGGTGTGCACAGGGTTATTTTTGCGGCTGACCTTATTGCATATGCATTTGTAGGAGTTTCCCTTTCAGACGCAAAAATTTATGGAAGGAGAGTATTTAAATGAATCATGCAAGGTGATTTACTAAGGTTTGTGCTCGTTAATTTACTGGTATTTGCGCCATTATTTACTGCCCAAAAAAAGCATGTCTTAACTCAAAAGCTAATTTGCGCTGCTCTTGGTAAATTGTGTTGGTCATTATGGAAATGATCTGGCTGCGTCTGTGTTCTTTAAATTGCGCATCGTCAGTAGATCATGCACAGAACTTTTCACTCCCATCTGCGCTTTTTTGGAATTGCGCTCTCATGCTAATTTGCCCTGTTTAGTAAATCTGGCCCTAAGTCTGATCACTTAGAAAAGTCATAGCACATTCTCCTCAACAAGCTGCATGATTTGAGTCATAAAGTATTAAAATGTACGTCACTAGTACCTGTGTTAAAAGCAGGTGCTCCAGGAGGACCAGGCTGACCAGGAAACCCTGGAAAACCTGTATCTCCAGTTAGCCCCGGATAACCAGGAAAGCCAGGATCACCTCGAGGACCTAGGTACAGACAAATTAAATAATCACTGAAGAATGTACATCAACACATATAGGAGTGTGTGTGTGTGCATGAGAGATTAGAAGATGCAATTACCTCACAAAAGGTCATCAAAGTGTATGAAAGTGAAAAATACTTCTTAAAGATAAATAATAGTGATTCCTGATACCTTTAATTCCATCTGTTGGTTCCAAAACTGGTCCAGGTGGACCTGGGTCTCCTCTGTCACCCTAAAAATATATAAAAAATATGCTGTTGTGTAACATATTCCTGTTTGTGACATATTTATTGTATTTTTCTGGTGGTGCGTTCTTACTTTTATGCCAGTAAAACCTGATTGGCCTGTAAAACCCGGATCCCCAGTGAAGCCCTACAGAGGAAACAGGAGATGGTCGGTATATAATAATCATATAGGAGGGAAATTGTTTAGATTGAAGAATTTCATATCTTACTTTTCTTCCTGGTAGCCCAGGAGGACCATTCAGACCAGGTGCACCCTGCCATATTGAGTAACACAAAACAAGAAATTCAGGTAGATTCAAAACAAACACAGGATTTTACATTTGATATGAATATAAATGAAAAAATATGTGCACTGCTTTATTTTCTAATTCAGTACACAAACATGCAACTATAAAATGTAGTGTAAAATGACAAAGAGCCATCTAAAATAGTGTACCCAATGGTGAATCACAAAATGTAGCAGTAACAGGACTTACCCTCGAGCCTGGCAAACCCAGGATTCCCTTTTCTCCAGTCTCACCTCTAAAACCAAACGGGCCCTACATATGCGCAAAAAATTAAGGAATTTGTGAGCCAGTTTCAAATAAAATAACATATCAAAATGGGGGTGAAAAGCTGTCTTTGATTACTCACTGTTGGTCCTGGTCTCCCGGGAAGACCTGGATTACCGCCATAGCCTTTATCACCCTGAAGTAGAAAGAGAGAAAGACAAGAAAGAAAACTGAGAATTCACAATGTCACTTTGTGGTTTTTAAAAACATTTGTATCATATGTACCATGTGACTGGGCTGGAAATTAAGTAGCTCCTGCACATATTTAAACTGCTTTTTCCAGGTATTTTAGTGAGAAAATGGCATCAAACTTTTTAATGAATATGACAAAATATGTACTGTGAATGTAAAAAAGTTAACAAGAGCAGACTGCTTGAGAATGGAAGTATGAATGATACTGATATTTACATGGTTAAGATTACACAATATTTGACACATTATGCAGCAATTCATAGTTTTACACAGAAATCTTTGCCTGTAAATCTACCCATTTCAATTCAATCGAAAGTCCTGAGTTGTGTTTTGGGCTCCAAACGAAATGTTTCTTAAAATTTTCAACACCTACATTATGTACACTACTATTCAAACCTTGCATTTCTTATTATTATCAATGTTGTGCTGCTTAATGTTTTTGGAGGAAACATTTATACACTTTTTCAGGATTTTTTGATGAATATAAAGTTTTTTTTGAAATACAAATGTGTTGTAACAGTATAAATGTCTTTACTGTCACTTTCAATCAATTTAATTCATTCTTGCAGAATAAAATGATTAATTTGTTTTCAAAAAAATCTTTTGAGCAGTGATTTATATCATAAATATAAATATACAGTGGCTGCGTTCAAAAGCTTAGGCAGACGTGTTGCCTCGCTGCCTTATCAGGCAATAACTTTGCAGGCAGCAGACTTTGAGCATGAAGGTAATCACAAAACTGATTTTAGACAGACTTCAGAGGCAGCGTAACAGTTTAATGATATAAAACAAATAGAGAGAGCTAACTAAGTGAATCGTTAATTAATCAATAGTAATTCCTTGCTAGAAATGACATAAAAAGTGGAAAACGTTGGTCAAAAACATACATTTACACAAGCTGACCACCAACTGCAACTTTCAGATGCCATCTTTATTTTTTAGCTCAACTGTCACGAAACGTACAGGATTGTGGGATATTAAAAGCAGCGAAGGACACATCTATGCTGCCTTCAAAAATCAATCATGAAGGAATCTCAGGAGACAGGAAGCGAAGCTAACATTGGACTCTGACATGTCTTGATGCCTTCCTACTTTGGAATGCGACCTCCGAAGGCAGCATTTTTAAGCTTTCGGACGCAGCCAGTGTTTCAATAAGCTAATCTGACACTTGTTCAAAGCCACAGTTCAAATTAATTTCATTGTTCAGGCCATTTTCTACATTGGATAATGATATTCATACATTTGTGTGATATTCATACATAAGTGTGGCTGATGTGTCCTCTTTATGGCCACTGCAAATATGCACACATAATTTAAGAAAGAATTTTTGGAAATATTAGACTTAAAATAATTTGTCACATGATTTTACAAATAATTTGTAAAATCACCACCAAATATGAAGAATTTACAAACACCACCCTCAATGTTCACCACAGGGTGAAGTATGGGATGTATACAGTAGGCACGAGGTGGACGTCACCCTCCTGGATAGCAGACCTGAGGTATGGAGTAAGTGGACAAAGAAACTAGAAAAGAAGTTGAGGAGGACGGTGTCGATTGACGGCATCCTAGTTTTAGATCCTCCCAGCTGCGTTTTCCTCACAAACCTTAGTTCCTTTGTCTCCTTTTGGAAAGCCAACAAACTCCACCACTCCATTGACCAGTGGGCGGCCTGGGTCACCGGGCTGGCCCACATCTCCCTGGATACGGTAACCAAGGAAGAGAGATTTTTTTTTATATGGGCAAGATGAGGTGTGATGGGGAGGCTGTTTGGAGACGGTAGCGGCGGAGCATGTTGAAGAGGTGGCATGTGGTGAGAAGTTTTTTGGGTTTTGAAGAAGAACATTAAGTGGACTGTGACCATTGCCAGAGCAGCGGGGAGATCAGGGTGAGAAGGAGATGAATGGACACAGGAAGAATGAAGGAGCTTTGGTAATGAACCACACATTTAACACAATGGATGTGTCTGTATCTCTCCCCATTCAATCATTATGCAACTAACCATCCCCCCTCTGTACTGTCAGGGTTTCTATGTGAATTATTTGTGAAAACGTTTTTATAATTGGTGTTCCAAACCATTTTCCCTGGAGCGATGATGTGGTTCAGTGCCCTCCAATGCTCCTCTCTCCCCCACCATCCATCCCTCTTACCCTGGCACTGCCCCTCCCTGGGTTGGCATCACCACTCCCCTGTGTGTTACCTTCTCTCCTTTGTTGATAGTGCTTATTGCTGGTGCGTTAAACTGAACGGCCGGATTGCCCCTGAGTCCTGGTGGACCAACATCCCCCTGAGATCCACAACACAGACATTTGACACATTAGAGCCCAGGATTTTATCAGAGAGAGAAAGTGAGAGAGAGTGAGATAAGGAGTGAAGGTCAGGTAAAGAAAAAGCATAAAAGTCACAAGAAAGTTGTGAAGGACTGATGTGAAAGCAAAGAGTGTGAGAACAACAGGCAGAGCACTGCAAAAATCAAATTCTTTTTTTCCAGTAAAAATGTCTCAACATCCTTAAAACAGTCATAAGTTCATATTTATCACCCCATTAGCAAATTTTGTTTTGTTTTAGTTTTTACAAATTTAGTGAGGTTTATGCCTAAAACAGGAAAAATAAATAAATAAATAAATAAATAAATAAATAAATATCTTCTCTGAAAAATCATCTGATGAAATTTTGCTACTTAAGTTTAACTTTATCTTGTTTGAAAGACCCCATTTCTTTAATCGATGAACATAGTTTTCTGTTTTTCTGTGTTGGCATTGAAGTTTGTGACATTGGAGTGTTTGAAAAACAGGCTTCAATTACATTACAGCAATGAACCATAATTTGCTATCTGCTGGTCAGTAGTCAGTTGAAAAATTCCTTCCAGAAATCATTTAAAGAGATAGTCCACCCAGAAATTAACATTCTGTCATCATCTATTCATCCTCATGTCGTTCCAAACCTGTATGACTGACTTTCTTCTGCAGAGATTTTAAAAAATGTTGGAAACTTAACAGTTTCAGTTCCATTTGTATGTATGGAAGAAAATACAATGGAATTCAAAGGGAACCAAAACAGGTTGAGTAAATGATGACAGAATGTTCATGTTTATTACTAAATAAATAAATAAATAAATAAATAAATAAATAAATAAATAAATAAATAAATAGTAGTGCAGAATAAGTCATCAACATGTTTGGTAATTATTTTCCCAGAAGAGAAAGACTGTAAATATGTACTGTATATCTGCTAAATTTGAACTTTATTTTTTTTTTCTGTCAATAGCGTACACTAGCATATAGATGGTGCCAAAGCTAACACACATGAACTAAAAGCCACAAAACTATAATTTCTTTTAATTAACTTTATTTACATCTACATTTTTACTGGAAAACCAGATAAACAAAGAGAATGATAAAGAAAATGATTTTTACAGAGAATAAACAGGAAAGCAAGATAATGAAGAGATAGAGAATGACAGAAATAAAAAGTGAGAGCAGCAGGACTAAGGGCTCCTTTTGTAATAGTTACTGCTACAAATGCATGCATATTATTGGTGCACTCCTTTATTATTAATTTATTTCATAGATCTAGACAATTTCAATTGATTGCATATAGAACTAACTGGTCCTTGTTTTCTCGTGTTCTGTGGGTTAAGTGTCCCAACCAAAGGAAACAAAGGCACACAGAAGATTGGAGCAGGTGATTCCAGCACCAGAACAGATCACTCAAAAACAGCAAATTGAATAGCAGCTCAGAGATTCCATGTGAAATATGACAATACTCTTACATTGACTTTACAAGTTATGAAGAAACTGGCGGTACTGTTCTGTAACCTATGAAATCTGTGAACTGCCATTCAAAAGTAAAGGAAATTACATTCCAAACTTTGTAGTGTTACCATGCTTATTAGTAAGATTCAACCGTGTTTTCTGCATCGAACATACCACAGGGATATATTCCTTTATATTGCAGGAAAAGGCTTTTACTATATGTAGTGTGAGATGAGTAGAAACATACTGAAGTTGGGTTAAAACATAAATGAAACAAGACAGGCATGCTGGAAGTACAGAACTATTTGGAGAAGAGGGAAGGCAAGAAAATCTAGAGGGAGATGATGAGAATGAAAGAGAGATGTAGAGTTATTGTGCAAAAGACAAAGGCAGTATAATCTTTTAATGTCCAATCCAAAAGACAGAAACCAGTCCCAGAGCAGACTAAAATACTATTTGAACTGAATGTTACACTATAAACATTCTCTGAGTGTGCCAGTCTTGTTACAGATAGTGGTGTCTTATTGTACAGATATGTGGAAAAAACGTTTAGTACTTGAATGTATGGATTGTTAGACACCATGAAATCAGAATGAAAGTTTTGGGGCTTTTAATCCATGTTTGTTAGCTTTCGTGGCATCTATATGGTAGTGTACTACTAAATATCTAGTGTACTAATGTCTATCTTTTCCAAGAAAGACAGCAAAGATATTGATGATTCATCTTGCACTACACAGACTTCTGTCCAATCTGAGAATGTCTCTCTCCTGCAACCAACCAGCAAGTACACAATTATGGTTATTGACTATGGCATAATTAAACCCAAATTTCTATTTGAAAAACAAGGGCACAAGCCATTCGATAACTCCTGCCCAGGCTTTCTGTTTTAACAGGAAATATGTCATCACAAGACAGAAAACGTCTCGGTTACGTATGTAATCCTCGTTCCCTGAAGGAAGGGAACGGAGACGTTACGTCAGTTACTGACGGAATGGGGGTTTCACTTAGAAGCCAAACGCCTTCGAGATCTACAAAACGAGCCAATGGCATGAAAATGCCATGGGTCTGCGGAATTTGCATAGCGCAACTTCACCCCACCTCGTGGGTATATAAGGAGCTGCGCGTGCAATCTCGCATTATGTTTACCTGCTGAGGAGCCGAGGCTGAGCGCCTCGGCCGTACCAGCAGTACAGCGGTTGTGGCATGGGGACGTAACGTCTCCGTTCCCTTCCTTTAGGGAACGAGGATTACATACGTAACCGAGACGTTCCCTTTCAGTCAGTACACTACGAGTTACGTCAGTTACTGACGGAATGGAGGTTCCCAATCTAATCTCGACACAAAGGCTGTCTTCCAGAGTCCTGCGCTGACCTGAGCTCCCTCCCGTGAGATTAGCACAAACGAGGGGCTAGGCTCAACGCCAATACCAAGTTACACTGGGAAGCATATCCCACGTGGAGAAATGCAACACAATGCCTGCCCGCAGAGAGGACTTAGAATACACATATGACCCAAGCATGGGCTGCATATGGAGCACACTGGGGTATCCAGCCGCAGGTGGAATGTTTCAACCCCAGGAGTGGCAAGGTGTCTTGCCAAGGGAAGACACGTTCTCGAAGAGACTTACCGTGGAAATACACATGTGGGGGTTGCCCAAAGGGGGAACCATGCACATGGAGGCACCTAGCCTAGCACGAGGGCTGACCAGCCGGGCATGCACTCTGGTGTCGGCGTCAACAGTGCTGGAGGAATTCACCTGAGTGAAATAGCGTACATATCCAGTCCGTGGAGTGGAATGGCGCAGCAAGCGAAGACACCTGAGCCTGTCCAGTTACTGGCCAGTTGGAGCGAGTACACAAGAGGACACTGGCTATACACGGAGATTATAGAATCTCGCAAAAGTGTTGGGTGTCGCTCAGCCTGCAGCTCTCCAAATGTCTGTTAGCGAGGCGCCATGCGTTAAAGCCCAAGAGGAGGCTACACTCCTAGTGGAGTGTGCCTTTACCCCTAGGGGGGATGGCAGGCCCTGAACCTGATATGCCAGGACAATGGCGTCCACTATCCAGTGAGATAACCTCTGCTTGGAGAGAGCCTTTCCTTTCTTCTGCCCTCCGTAACAGACAAAGAGCTGGTCGAAATATGCAATATATGCAATCGAAAGGGCTCGAAAGCAGTGTAGGGCTAGACGTACGGCCAGCAACTCGAGGCAATTGACATGCCATAGGCACTGGGGTCCTTTCCAGGAGCCCACGGCAGCATGTCCATTGCAGGCACCCCAGCCCATGGCAGAGGCATCTGTTGATACAACAACATGCCTGGAAACTCGTTCTAAGGGCACTCCGGCCCGTAGAAAGGTGAGGTTCGACCACGGGGTGAAGGTTTGACAGCAGGCCCGAGTGACTGGGATCCGGAGCGTGCCTTGTTGCCATGCCCATCTCGGGACTCGATCGCGAAGCCAGTGCTGGAGCAGTCTCATATGAAGCAATCCGAGCAGTGAGACCGCCGCTGCGGATGCCATATGCCCCAGGAGCCTCTGAAATAACTTCAGCGGAACCGCACTCTTTCCCTCGAATTGGCGAAGACAAGTCAGCAGTGACTGCACGCGCTCGCTCGTAAGCTGCGCGTACATGGCGACCGAGTCAATTTCCACACCGAGAAAAGAGATCCTCTGCACGGGGGAGAGTTTGCTCTTTTCCCAGTTGACCCAAAGGCCCAGATGGGCGAGGTGCTGGAGCACCAGGTCCCTGTGTTCGCAAACCTGGTCTAGAGAGTGAGCTGGTATCAGCAAGTCGTCGAGATAGTTCAGGATGCGAACCCCGTGTTGCCTGAGTGGCACAAGGGCTGCCTCGACGACTTTCGTGAAGACGCAAGGAGACAGGGCTAACCCAAATGGGAGAACCATGTACTGGTATGCCTGCCCCTCGAAGGCAAACCGTAGAAACGTTCTGTGTCGAGGAAGAATGGAGACATTAAAGTACAAGTCCTTCAGGTCGATCGCTGCAAACCAATCCGATGGACGAACGCATTCGAAAACGCGTTTGGCTGTCAACATCTTGAATGGAAGCCTGTGAAGGGTTCGGTTCAAGACGCGCAGGTCCAGGATTGGTCGTAACCCACCGCTCTTCTTGGGTACAATGAAGTAGGGGCTGTAGAAGCCGGACTACAGCCGGGGAGGAGACCGTGCGAACTGAATCGCATAGCCGAACCTGATCGTGCGAGCGAGCCAGCTGGACAGATTGGGAAGCTCTAGCCAGGCTCCCAAAAACTGAACCAGCGGGGTCATGCGAACAACAGGCGTACCCACAATGGGGCAGCGAAGCGGAATGACCGGCCCAGACATGGGAGGCATTGGAGCGTCCCGAGGTGTGGGCGGGGTCATGTTCCACGCCCTGACAGAGAAGGCCAGGGAAGGACCAGTGTTCCACGGCGGCCTGCTCTGACAGGGGTCTGGCAACAGAGGGGGATGAGAGCGGCAAGGCTGTGGGGCTCGGAGGTGAACATGTCAGATCTTTCTTTAACCATGAATAGGGTGCCGCCGACCGTGAGGCCAGCGGCGGAAGGGGAGACCAAGGATTCTCCCCCGGCCCTCCACCGGGGGAAGGAGTGGCCCTGTTACCATCTCCTGGGAAAGAGCTGTGTTCACCTCCGAGCGGCCCGTCTCAGGAACGCCGCTTGGCCTGCCGTTTGGCAGGCTTCGGGGCGGAGACGGGCTAGGCTGCCTTCCTGCGACCTCCTCCGTGCCCGGGCCCGCCCGGGTGAAGGCTGCTTCTGGGGCCAGGCGGGAGGGGCAGGTGGGCGCCCTCGACAGGGAGCAGGCTGAGGCGTCTGTGCCGGCGGCTGGGTGGAGGCAGTTTAATAGCCTCAGTCTGCTTATGTGCAGCCGAGAACTGTTGGGCAAAGTCCTCGACTGCCCCGCCGAATAGCCCAGCCTAAGAGATAGGAGAGTTGAGGAAAGAGAGAGAGAGAGAGCGTGCGGTAACCTTCGTCGCCCGTAGGGCGCGGTCGGTTGCCGCACGCAACTCCTGCATGAGAGCAGGGTCAGCATTGCCCTTGTGCATGTTTCTGAGTACCTTCGCCTGATGGACTTGAAGGATAGCCATAGCATGCAAGGCAGACGCGGCCTGGCCCGCAGCTCTATAGGTCTTCGCCGGGGCTTTGGACGGGTGCTTTGGGTCACACCTTGGGACACGCCACACCTTGTCAAAGCGCTCTGAGGACACAGTTGCATCGCAACAGAACGTTCAGCAGGGGGAACCCCAGTGTACCCTTTCACTGCGCCTTCGAGAGCAGTGAAGGCGGAAGAGGCTGCCAAGTGAACGCGAAAAGTCAACGGGGACTTCCACGATTTCGACACCTCCTCATGCACTTCCGGGAAGAAAGGTACTGGGGGCTGACGGGCGCTTTCAGCACAGGCCGCCCCCAGAAACCAATCATCCAGCCTTGAGCGCTCGGGACATGGCGGAGGGTTCCACTCAAGCCCGATGCTCTCAGCTGCCCGGGCAAGCATGGCTGTGAGCTCCGGATCAGACTCGGGCAATGCTGGGACTCCTGAGGGAGGCAGCACAGCTGAATCCTCATCTCCGGAGGAATCCAGCCCACCTTGTGATGCGGTGATCGACATGGTGTCATCTGCCGGTGCTCCGAAAGAGACGCTGGGCCCAGGACGGGAAACACCAGTGACCTCATCCGGCAACACCACGGGTTACAATGTGGTAGAGGGGGGTGTGGCCCGAGGAATGTTCGTCGGGTTGTTCCACACCGTGACCCTCAAGTCACCCTGACCACCAGCCAAAGTATCCCCTCTCGTGGATAGATTGGGGTGTGGTAGAGGGGACTCTCCCTCCTAGACGGAGATCATGGAGTCTCGACCGCAACATTGCGATGGTCATGGTCCCGCAGTGGGAACCATCCACGAATGCTCTCTCTGCGTGCACCAGGCCCAATCACGCAAGACAGCGATCATGCCCATCAGACGGACTAACCAGCCGACCGCACGCAGAAACACACGGGCGAGACATCTTGAAAAAGACATGCCACATGTAGCTCTTTTAGAGAGGAGTTTTTGCTCTGCAGAACAGCCGAAGCACCCAGGGAGAACACACACGCTGTGCTAGATCACTGCACAGATCAGACAGGAATGCGGAACTCGCTGGAACGCGCCGTAACACCAACAGTCTGGAGAGACGCTCGTCTTGAAGAGTAGAAAAGCTCAGGAAGGCAAGTGAACACTCGGCTCCGAGGCAGAAACATAATGCGAGATTGCACGCGCAGCTCCTTATATACCCACGAGGTGGGGCGGAGTTGCGCTATGCAAATTCTGCAGACCCATGGCATTTTCATGCCATTGGCTCGTTTTGTAGATCTCAAAGGCGATTGGCTTTTTAAGCGAAAAACCCCATTTCGTCAGTAACTGACGTAACTCGTAGTGTACTGACTGAAAGGGAACTGTGGTCATCAAGCAATTTTTAGGGGGTCTTTAATGTCAGAGACACTCAGAGAAGTGTTTGCTTATTGTGTTAGGCCAATTAACCACCAACAAACACATGCAATCATATCAGCATAAAAGCTCTCATTAAGACATTCAAACAAACATGAACAAACACCCAGGGCTCGGCTAGAAAAATCTAAAATGCATCTTAAGTGTTATGGAACAAATTTGTTGACAGTATTGGATGAAATTAGCATATCACCTGAACCTAATGATGCTAATAAGGAAAACTAAAAGCAACTGTGTGTGGAAGACTGCTTAGTTGTTGGCAAGTTGATGAAACCCATACCTTTTCTCCTGGCTCCCCTTTGTATCCTTGACCTGGACTTCCCTGTAGAATAAGCAGAGACATTCAGCAAACTGTTATGTACAGTTATTTTAGCCATTCTGGAGGTCACTTTCAGAGGTCACTTTCACTAAATAAAATGTGTTGATACTTCAGAAACTACAATTTAAAGCAGATAACTATAAAACTAGGGCTGCGTCCGAAATCGCATAGGCATATGTTCTTTATATGGCCTCATGGGATAGTAAAGTGTCCATCGTATGTACACTTCAGAATCTCAGAAGAAGTAGGTCAACCGGGTACGTTTTGCCTACTCTATTATGAGTACTTTTCGCCTACTATATAGTAAGGAAATTTGCGATTTCGGATGCAGCCTATGTAATGATTGCAGTGATAACTTTAAGTCCAAAGCAAGTGCTCAAAAGTACATAAATGTTTGCACACTGCCCCCTGCCTGACAGGAGGATAAAGTGTTAAAGATGATGGGATCATGTAACATAAAACATGCAATTTCAAAACTGTCCCTTAGACATCTGAACTTACTGGAGGTCCAGGAGGACCAGGTGGACCAGGTAGACCCTGTGGAGGGAGAGAATGGTGAAATTACAGTCTTTATACATTAGACAGATGGTCTAGATAGATAGATAGATAGATAGATAGATGTAACTGTAGATGTAATACATACAGGAAATCCATCTGGACCTTGGGGCCCCACTGGACCTGGAAATCCCGCTGGACCTGGAGGGCCTTCGACCAAAAATTGCTAAGGATTTTACAAAGAATTTGTAGTTACAAAAAGGCAACATTTGGTTTTTAGCACTTAAAGGTACACATAAAGTCCAAATCGGCTGTATTAAAAGTTTTCTGTAGCCATGTGTTATCTGTGTGATAAACAGTCATTAATCACTGATAATCTTCACGTCTAGTATGCTATTAACTACTACAACCTGATCAATTATTCAGTTGAACTTGAGAACCAGATTGGTCTGAATCATTAATGAATCATTCAAAGAGCTTTGTGAACTGGATCAACTGATTAATTGAAAATATCCAATCACTCATGAATTGGACATAGCTTCTATTCTCTTAAACATGTCATAGAGAACTACAACAGATGTCAAGATTTTCAGCAAAAAAATACATTTTAAAATGACTACAATCTCAGCTATAAAGGTGCTCTACAGAAGACGGTACTGTCATTATTCATCTTAATTCAGTTCAATGGTGATTCAATTCAGCTCAATAACAGTGTAAATGTTACAAAGTTCATTAATTATGATTATAATCCGTTTCAGCTATAAGGAAGCTCTACTTAAGACGATAGTGTCATTAATCAGCTCAGTTCAGATTGAATGCTGATTCAGTTTAGTTCAATAACTATCAATGTTGCAAAGTTCATACATTTTAAAATTACTTTAAAATAATTTATACATAAGACAATAGTCATAATGCAGCTTAATTCAATTCAAGTTTTTGTTTTCTCATCCAATATATTATTTTTAATATATTCTCATCCATTATGTTATTTTGAAGCTAGAAAGCTCCAGTCCTCATTCATTAAAGGCACACTATGTAACTTTTTTTGTTCAAAATTAACAAAATTTAATAGTCAATGCATCATCAATCCTTCTTCCAAAACATGTTTTTGTCTTAACCTGATTCACTATGGTAAGCTTATTATAAGTGTTTATATTTTAAACCTGACAGGGTGGTTTTCACAGGAAATTGCGCACATACGTCACTTGCCAGTGCGTGTCTCGACATATCCGTAAATAGAGAAAAGTTGCTCCGGCTACTTTGACGCATATATGGCGTGGGAGTCACATAGGTTAGTTGTTAAAACGAGCGAGAAAGGCTGACATGGAGCACGATAAAACTCGAAGCTCCAGGGAATCACCCATTTAAAAAAAAACGCAGAACAGAGGAGAGTCTGCTGGCAAAAAGGGAACACGACAGAGCTCGTAATAAAACGAGAATCAACATTGGCTTGGCTTTTCAGAGATGACGAGAATACTTGAAATGTTGTAAAAGTGACACAGAGATGGTGCTTTTATTACTCTACAGGTGAGTAAGGTATTTTATTGAACAGATAAACTGTCATATGCAGCTCTCTAACAGAGTATGTAAATAGTCATATCAGCGCTGAAGCACAACCAAAACAATGTTCTTCCACAAAATGCATGCAGTTTTGTTTTTTAACCACGAGTGTTACGTAGTGTTCCTTTTAACGTTGGTGGGTAAATAATGATTTAATTCATCAGAGAACTACACCTCTTTTTAACACAGCTCTCAAATGTCAGTGATCAATGTCCATCTTAGCCTGTATTTTTATTAAAACAGCAGAAAAAGTTGTTAACCTCCTTATGTGTGGCAACATTAAGGACATTGGCTGCACGCACCTGAGAGGATTTAAAACCCACAGGTAATATAAAAGATGCATGAGGTGTTGGAAATGACGGAGGGATTTTCCCAGACAGGTCTGCACTCCACACCCAAATTTACAGCTAACTCACAACACATATTATTAACAGGGTTGACAGTAAATGCCACATATGGATGTATGTATGAGTGTGTACATATAAAATGTTGCCATGTGTGATTTGATTGGGTTTCATAAAGAATGATTGTAACTTACTGGTCTTGCAATATCTATATAAGACGGTTCTCCTTTTTGACCTTTTTGACCAGGGTATCCCTATAATAAAGTAAAAAAAACAAAACAAGTGTGAATATGAAAACTATAGATCTATATATTTATATTATTAAAAATACAGATCTATATTGTTATAAATAAACAATCAGTAATGGCATAGTTTCACAGCTATTAAATAGAATAAAAAGCAGGTATTACACTAATAAGCAACTGAGTCAACTGATGCAACTTGAGTCAACAAATAAAAATGAATATTTCCCTTGTTGTTATAGACACTGCAGTTGGCATCTGATATGATGATTTCTTCATTTAGTAAATGAAACTGCTACTTTAATTCAAATTGGTATAAATTTGATGCTAATAAAGCCCTTAAACTTACAGGAGCTCCAGGAATACCAGAAAATCCATCACGGGCTCTGTCACCTGGGTCACCTCGTGTGCCATTACAGCCGTCGAGACCTGTGGGTCCCCTGGGCCCCTCCTGACCAGGGTGTCCCTGTACAGCATGGTAAAAACAGCTTAGTCAACCATTTTCAGAGAAGGGTGAAACTAGAGAAGGAGACAAGAACTGTGTACTCACAGGAACACCATCATTTCCAGAAAACCCAGGAACACCCATTGGGCCCTGTCAAAAAACAAATAAAACACACAAAAAGGCATTTTGTACTAGAGACCTGCATTCCCGCGGGACACGACGCAGTGATGCTGGGCGAATAAAATGATTCACGGGACTCCCGCAAAATAGAAATATCTAAAAACAAATAAATTGTTATTCATCTATTGCACAAAAGCAACAAGAACAACTAAAATAAAAATGATTTGCAGGCGCAAGCATAGACAGAGGGTGTGTAAGCTTGCCTTCCCCTGCCTGCTGCTGCTTCTGATTGCTTTTAGAGGGAAAAGCTGCCCATAACTGCTGGTTTAGGATCAGTTTTGTCTGTAACAATGACATATTGGCGAATATGTCGATCCAGTGCATATCTGTGTTTGCGCTCTGGAGCCTGTCAAAGGTTTCTATTTACAACGTGTTTTTGCAGTGTTGAGCAACGTATCCAATCACAAACAAATCTGATGATTTCTTGAACGCAATGGCCAATCAGAGCTGTTTAAGTTAGAAGGTTTTTAATTTTGTACCACTGTGTGCACTACACATTGATATTTAATATCCAGTAAGTATTTCAGCAAAGCAGAAATGGAAATCTGTTATAAATGATAATTCCCCTGCATGTACCAAAGTAATCTGACCTTATCTCCATTTAGTCCAGAGGGCCCTTTGCGTCCTGCATGGCCCTTTTCTCCTTTGGGCCCAACTGGCCCCGGGCCCCCAATGAAACCCTCAGGACCACTGCTGCCCACTTGTCCAAGTTCCCCTGGCTTTCCCTAGAGGGAGACAAAAATGGATGTAGCAGTTAGAAATAAAGATGCCTGCTTAAAATGAATTGCTATGTTGTATTTATCATTTAAAAGTCACTTTGGATAAGTGTCTGCTAGACAAATAAATCAAAATGTAGCATGGATCCTTAAATTCAATTTACATGATGAGGATGCTCATGTCTGTGCATGAGAGAATGCAGATAAACATACACAAAAAAACTTTAATCATGCACATTTTACCCAACTTTGAAGAAAAAAAGAAAAAAGTTCTATATATATACTCTGTAGTATTTCATTTTTGTATTTTAGTAGAACATATTTTAAATGTCAAGGCAAGATATAATAAAATGACGACTTGTTTGTCATAACCACTGGTAATACTCATTGCTGACCAAATGGTGGCGACACAATCCAGCATTTTTACTCAATGCAGCTGGTCTTTCTGATAGAATTATTTAGGTCATACATAAAACAAGACTTTAACTGAAGATGAGCATATTTCTAAGAAATTATTATCTAAAGTATTTATGCAAACTGCAGCATTAAAATGATTATTAGAGCTGTGGCACAGAGTGGTTGGTTCACACGATATGAAGAGCCTGCTGCAAGGGTTGTATCCGTCATGAATCATATTCCGATTCTGGTCCCCACTACCTCCTTTACCTTCCTGTCTCACCTACACTGTCCTATAAAGGCAAAAAGCCCCTAAAATTTTCTAGCTGTAATGGTGACCCATTAGGTGATTGAACAGCTGAGCATAAGCCTTTTAGTTGATGTTTCCAGATATTAGTTAAACTAGTTATTTCATAGCTTAAAAGGAAGATGGGGACCAAGGAGAGCTCACTTTACTGTATGCCTCAATCCTCTAAATTATCTTAACCTGTACCTCTTAATATTCTACAATGTATGATTAATCTAGTGCAATATTCTGTGAAGAGTAAATATTTCTGTATAAAATACATTATGCTGTAGCAAACTTGTGAAGCATGTTGTCAAATGGCCACAGAAAAATTGCATGTCTTAAACCTTAAATTCAAAACACAATGTCTAAATATAATACAACTGCTGGTGTGGGAAACAGTTTTTTTTACTTTGCTGGAATTAAAGTATTAAGATTTTGCAACTCACCACATGGTACAATATTACAAACAAAAAAACAAGTTCTGGGATCTGCCATCTTAACAGGATTACAGCCACAAAAACAAAAATCCCACGATTTTTGGGGGTGTAGGCATCCATGTGCCATTACAGGGTGTTTTTTCAATGCACTTCTGCCATAGAAAGGAATTATAGCGCATTAGTGTGGAAAAATACAGAAAAGGAGAATAGAAAGTGTAGATGTTTCGAAGCAACTAGCTTTGTAGAAAGTTTATTTTTAAACATTTAATGTGGTTTCCTCTATTCCTCTAAACAATGATGGAGGGAGAAGGAAGGAATGTGTCACTTCTTGCCCACATCAACCGTCAGAGGCTTAACATTTTATCTGAGGCTAAACCAGACAAGTAGTCTTGGTTTGAGATTTAAAAGTGGTTGGTATTGGGAAACCACCAAGAACTAAACAAGATCTGTGTGCAGTTGAGCAATATATCCTAGTAGTATAATTTTCAAAAGTCTCTCGCCAATTATTGAATGCTATCCGTCTGGTGAAAACAGTTTATTTAAAGTCTTATATGAGATTCCCCACATATTTTCAGTGGAGCACAGGCAAACGAACAAACAAGCAAAACATACTTTATAGAGTGACCTGGGTAATACACTATATTGCCAAAAGTTTTGGGACGCCTGCCTTTACATGCACATGAACTTTAATGACATCCCATTCTTAATCTGTAGGGTTTAATATGGAGTTGGCCCACCCTTTGCAGCTATAACAGCTTCAACTCTTCTGGGAAGGCTTTCCACAAGGTTTAGGAGTGTGTTTATGGGAATTTTTGACCATTCTTCTAGAAGCGCATTTGTGAGGACAGGCACTGATGTTGGGCGAGAAGGCCTGGCTCACAGTCTCCGCTCTAATTCATCCCAGAGGTGTTCTATCGGGTTTAAGTCAGGACTCTGTGCAGGCCAGTCAAGTTCCTCCACACCGAACTGAGCATGAAATTGTACAAAATGTCTTGGTATGCTGAAGCATTAAGAGTTCCTTTCACTGGAACTAAGGGGCCAAGCCCAACCCCTGAAAAACAACCCCACACCATAATCCCCCCTCCACCAAACTTTACACTTGGCACAATGCAGTCAGGCAAGTACCGTTCTCCTGGCAATCACCAAACCCAGACTCGTCCATCGGATTGCCAGACAGAGAAGTGTGATTCGTCACTCCAGAGAACACGTCTCCACTGCTTTAGAGTCCAGTGGCGGTGTGCTTTACACCACTGCATCCGACGCTCTGCATTGCAACATAAAATAAAGACTATGTGCGTGCTGCGGCAGTTGGAAAGCATATTTACACTGTCTGAATCTTTTCCTATCCCCTATATAGTGCACCATATAGAAAATTGTAAATGTGTGAACAAGTGACCGATTTTAGACACAGCTTCAGCGTCTATTTACAATGTAGGGGGCGGGACACTTTAGATTCTAGAGAGCATCTGATTGGACAGAAAATCTGATGAGAAGCTGAAGTGAAGGGTGATGTCATCAAAATTATTGATCCATATTGGCAGAAGTGTGAGAGACTGTAAGTTTGAATGCTTATATCTTCTAAATACGAATTGTGTCATTGTTTTGGAACACACTACTTTATAGATATCAGTAAAGCTATTCATACTAAAAGCCAAACATTTCAATTTTGAATTCATGGGGACTTTAAATATCATCACACTGAACAGAAAAACTCATCTATACAATATAGTCTGCTTTCAGAGCCTTGTTGTGTTTAAAATCATGTTCTTGCAAATTATTATAACTTGAGCGTTCAGGGAAAATGTTTTGTAAATAAAGACTGAAAGACATGTGACTGTAGTGTAGCTTGTTTATAGCCTACATTTAGCTTTTTACTACTGACGATTGTAAGTTGTCGTAAGTTGTGCGACCAGTGACTCGACTGCTCTGATGATGATTTGAACTGCATTCCACCACCAAGCGAATGCACTGGACAAGCGGAATCCCTTAAAAACCACTATAGCATTCTTCTCTATTACCGCAAGGCATCACAAGACCGTGATCTAGTCTCATCTGTCTCCTTCACACTCTGCTTTATAGGGTTTCAACTTGTAAATACAGATATTAACAACATGAAGATGGAAAAAGTGACTTCCAGCCACATTAACGTGCACTAGACTGCTTCGTTTGTGGCACAAATCTGCCTCCTCACAATGGACACAATAGAACTCATTCTGCCTTTTTAAGCCAACCAGTCTTACTCGCCTGGCTAGTGAGCATGCACCTCACTTCCTGTCGGAACGTCCAACACAATCCATGAGCCAACAGATTCCCCTGGCTCAGTCCTGTTGGCTCTGAGGATTTGGTAGGAACCATTGTTCGTGAGCAGCAAGGCTTAGGCCTGATTTTACCTGTCGCGCCATGTGTTCATTGGGAGCGGTGATGGAAGCAGCATTAGGAAACAGGGGTAGGGTGCGGACTGAGTGATTCAGCCTTGATAACCACATTTCTCGGAGTGCACCACCCCACGTGTAGAAGCAAAAGAAGCAGCAGTGCCATGCAGAGAAAACAAACATGCACTGACTCAGCAATCTTTCTCTTGTTCAAAACTTAACCCTGCAGGCATGCTAATGTGATATATGAATGAGTCACAGTGTGTTTAAGTGTGTGTGCAACATTTATTAACAGTTCGGCATTTAATAAATTAATGATTTTCTGTTAGACCTTCATCATAAAATATCTGCTTAAAGCTTTCATAGACTTTCTGGAAACATTTACCTGGTTTGTTTATTGCCTCTATCAACTAATGTTGCAGCAAACGGTAAACAAGTCTGTGCCTGATTGGATAAGATTTTTTTGTTTATGTGTGTATAAACATACTGTATATGTACTGTATATAAGGGAACGTCCCCATAACTTTCACTAACGTTCTTTCAAAGTTATGTAAATGTTAGGACAAAACGTTCTCAAAATAATGTTTATGGAATGTTTTTATGTTATTAATAGTTCATATACGTTCTCGTAATGTTGAGAAAACATTCTTAGAATAACATTCTCGGAACATCCTTATAATGTTATTTTTATTTGAATGTTTTCATAATGTTTATCATAAAACATTCATGGAACAGCCTTACGATGTAATAATGAATGTTCTCGCAATGAAGAGAAAACATTCTTAGAACAACGTTCTCAGAATATCTTTATGTTATTAATATTTGTGGAATGTTTTTGGAATGTTTGCATAAAACGTTGTGAGAAAAATTTTAATGAAACATCCTTAGTGTGTTATTTGTCAAAGTCTAAGTCAAATTTTTTGTATAGTGCTTTTCACAATCAAACAGCTTTACAGAATATCATGATGTTTTAATGTTTATAATATCTTAAAATCTTCATGCCTTATATTTAGCAGATTCCCAGCTCACAGGGAACACTCTCAGAACGTTGGCTAACATTCTGGCAAGGTTCTTTCAAAGTTATGGACAAACCTTTTTCAAGTACTGTTAATAGAAATTTCGTTCAAAGTATCTGGTCTTTAAAAAAAGCACAAAAACGTTATTTATATATTGTTCATGGAACATACTTTTTGGAATGGTTTAGTTGGACGTTCATCTAACATTTTTTAAATGTTACTACTTGTTTGATCATTAAAGAGGATTGAAGAAAACACGAAGTCACAAGACACATGCATAAGGAACAAACAATGAATGCAAGTTGTATATAAAATATACAGAAAAGCAGGAATAATACACAGACTCCCAGCTAATAAAAATATGTTCTTAGAATGATTTGCTAACATTCACACTAAGTTATGAAAATAATGTTTTTTAATGGTTTATGTGAACATTAGAGGAACATTACATTCTATCATTTTGAAAATGTTATGAAAACATTATTTCTGAATGTTTTCTGAACGTTAAAAACATCCAGTTGAATGTTTTGTCCTAACATTTACATAACTTTTAAAGAACGTTAGTGAAAGTTCCCTGTTAGCTGGGATTAAACCTAATGCATTACACTAAGTAATCAGGACTTTGAATTTCCTGTTCTGTAACAGCATTTCATCTGAGTCTGAACTAAATTATCTCATTGTCTTTCTATTACTCATAACTCTGCGCATGCGCTCCATTTCACGCCATTTTTAAACCAAAAACAAATTTTTGGTACTTAAAAATTCTGTTAATTTGAAATCCATACCTGCGACTGTAAGAAAGTAATTGCTTACATTTTATCAATTTTTAGCACTTGAATTAATATAAACATAAATATAAACAGGGCAGCATGGTGGCTAGCACTGTCATCTAACAGCGAGAAGGTCCCCGGTTTGAGTCCCGGCTGAGCCAGGAGGCCTTTCTGTGTGGAGTTAGCAGGTTCTCCGTGTCATTGTGGATTTCCTCCAGGTACTCCAGTTTCCACCACAATTCAAAGACATGCAGCATAGGTAAATTGGCGATACTAAATTCTAAATTGCCAATTGCTGGTTTCCCCAGCCTGTGACCCGAGATGGTGGGACAGGCTCCAGCAACCTCGCAACCCTAGAGAGCATAAGTGGTGTGGAGAATGGATGGAAGATTACAAGCTATGTTCCCGGGGGAATGTTTGGAGGATTTTAACCAAGAAAAAAAAAAGTTCTCAAAACATTTAAAAAAACTGGACGTCTTGAACTTGAATTTTCGTGGCATTTTCAATATGATAGCATGAAATGTTCCTCTAACGTTCACATAAACCAAGAAAAAAACGTTCTTAATACATTAAAAAAACTGGACATTTTGGAAGTTTAAAAAATATTCAGAAATAACGTTTGTTAACTTAATGAGAATGTTAGCAAAACATTCTAAGAACATATTTTTGTTAGCTGAGAATATCCATGGAGAAGTTTGTCATGAGACTATACAGCTAAAAGACCATGGAACTGACATTTCAAATTTCATCTGTTACTGAGAAACAGTATAAAACTCTTCTATAAAACAGAGCACCTCAAAATGATTTGAAAAAATTAATAAATAAAATAACAGATGTGACAATGGCTATTTAGCGGTCACACTTTTCCATTTAACATTTTGGCTAATAAATTGTTATTAGAATCTGAAATTAAATTATTAAATAAAGTTGCACACAAGAAAAACAAACATGATAAGGCTAAATATTCCAAACAATATAGATCAATGACAAAGACATTTAGACATAAAAACTCTGTAAACTATGTGTACACAATGCTGTAGGCAAAGAATGAAAAGGATTAAAAAGAGAGATGGAGAGAGAGCATTAAACATTGTTTTGCAATCTACCAGCATATAGTTCATGAAATTGAAGCAGATTATACATTTGACATCAGATACCATCATAATATCTTTCGTACAGTTACATGTACAGCCCTATGCTGGCATGACTATCTGTGATGTGTTCAACCCACATCCATTTCGCCTTGTAATTGTTTTATAAACATTCATTTTTGCCCTGGTAATATGATCCCCAGTAGGGGACAATCTTATTTCCAAAGACACAACTGAGGTTTCATGCAAAGAAAGTGTGGTTAATAACCAAGACATTTTCTAACAATTTCAACCTGTTAGATCAAGACATCACCGTAGAGGCCAAAAGTTACTAGGGCCAAAGTTCATGTTGGGGTCTTTGTGTAAATGACCTCTCACCTCCTTTCATCTCATTAAGAATAATTTTTTGCCTCAGAATAACAGCAAAGACAAGGATACAAAACGCAAACAATCATTTATATCTAGATGTATATCAGTCTTGTTAACACTCAAATACACTTGGCTAGTCTAAACAAGTAAGGATTCTTTACACCTCTTGATCTGGATCAACACAACACCTGGCTGCTCACAGTAAGTGAGTTTACATACACTTTAAATGTTAGACTTCATTCAGACTTTCATTCAAAACAATAATTCATTATGCAAATGCTTTCCCAGAAAACAAAAATATGTTCTAAGAATGTTTTGCTAACGCTCCCATGTTTAAAATGTCCAGGGTTTTTTTTAAACATCTAAAATATTATATATATATATATATATATTGGTTATGTGAACATTAAGGGAACATTCCATTTTATCATTTTGGGAATGTTACATATGAATGTTTTCTGAACATTCTGAAACAAGTAGTAACAACAAAAAATTACAAAAAAAAACAATGTTTCAGAACAAACTAACCATGTTTTTGTGCTAACATTTTGAGAAAATTATTAAAGACCAGATAACTCTTAACGAACATTCTATTAACGTTATTGGAAGAACGTTTATTCATAACTTTGAGAGAACCTTGCCAGAATGTTAGCCAAAGTTCTGAGACATTCCCTGTTAGCTGGGTTATTCCAACTGAAATCATACAAGTCCGTACTAGTTTTGTCCACCATGGGCCAGATTTACTAAACAGGGCAAATTAGCGTGAGAGCGCAATTCCAAAAAAGCGCAGATGGGAGTGGAAAGTTCTGCATGTGATCTACTGACGACGTGCAAATTGAAGAAAACAGACGCAGCCAGATCATTTCCATAATGACCAACGCAATCTACCAGTTAGCGTGCTTTGTTTGGGAGGTAAATAATGGCACAAACATCAGCAAATTGATGAGAGCAAACCTTAGTAAATCACCTCGCATGATTAATTTAAATACTCCCCTCCCATAAATTTTGAGTCTGAAAGGGAAGCTCCTACAAATGCATATGCAATAAGGTCAGCTGCAAAAATAACTGTGCCCACGCCTTTTCAGCGCTAATTTTTCACTGCGTGTCTTTAGTAAATCCTGAGAGTAGTTTTTTAACACCAAAAGAGGGTTTGCGCTGACGCAAGCTGTTAGTAAATCTGGCCCCATGTGTGTTAATTAGGCTACAATTGACCCTTCGCAAAGACCTTTACTTTTCATATAAAAAAGTTTCAGCTTTCAAGTTGTGTAATTTTTAAAGAAATTCAAACAATAAACACGGTTTTGTGACTCTTTATTGTGTGGTGTCAGATCGCTATAGCGCCTGAACCAAAAGGCTCGTGAACCAATCATCTTTCCCTTCTAGTTCATTTATAGCATCAAATAAACATGAATGAACATCAGAAGGAATGTTGTTTCAACCGCGGAAAGATGTCAATACACACCATTTTTCAAGTTCAAGTCCACCGAACTTAATGAACCTCAAGCATGTCTCTCTCTAGTCATGGACGTTTGGTTAAATCGTCTGTAGCCAAAACACATGACTCACGTTTGTTTGGATTGTGGTTGTGTTTGAGGCAGACCACTCTAAAAGAAGAGCGATAGGTTATAGGGATGAAACTGATAACAAAAAGTGGGATAAAACAGCACGTCTGTGTGTTTTATGTGATTTTCCCCCCCCATATGCTGTAAAAACCGAAAATGTCCAGCTGTTACTTTAAAAGGTTCACCCATAAATGAAAATTATGAGTTTGGAATGACATGAGGCGGGTTGGCATGGCATAAGACTTTTATTCATCTTCAAATGCAAACGGTGATTACATTCTATAAAGAAAGCGATCAAAGAAAGCTCCCTTTGCAATCGTTGGAGCAGCGCGCGCTGGAGCTGTCAATCAAATGGCGAGAGTTTATCAGTGACGCGTTTATCAGTGACTCCCGTTTTATTCAACGAATCTCTTAACTATATCACGTTTGCACTGTTAGTGAAGATGAAAGCATACGTTAGTGTACAGAAACTGAGTTGCAATGATGAGATCACTGCTTTCATGCGCTCAGCATGTCTGTGATCGGCTACAATGTTCATCTCTGCAACCTTTCATGCCACGATCTGAATATAATACCATAGACCTAAATGTAATGCAACACTTTTTCACGATTAGTTAACCATGAGAGCTGTAATAGTAATACTTAGCTATTTCAAATGGAAAGATGTTAGCCAATCACAGCAGTGGGCGTTTACACTGAAGTCTCACAGCAGACATGCCCCTTAAAACAGAGCGTTCAGAGCAGAGGGCTAAAATCAGGGTAGGAAAAGTTCCTTTTATTTATAAATTATGACAATTTTTGATGCATTCTAACATTATAAGTGCACCCCAGGAAACATCATAAAACAATAAAACAACGCAGTTCATGACCCCTTTAACATCAGTTATGAAATCAAAGAGAAAGAAAAAGAAGAAAACATCAGCATAAACATGCAAAAACTTGATTTTTGAATCTGATTTACTGTGGGAATTTATGTGTGCTGAATATTTATTGTCTACTGTGACATCTGGGATAAGGGACTTGTGATAAGACTAATGTAGTGTGTAATGCAAGAAAAATAAATTTCATATTGTACATTACATGACATACTCACTATCTATGCACATCCCTGCATTCACCACCACTGTATTCAGACAAAGTGTCTTTATAAACCGAATCAAGATTAAATAAAGTCTCTCATCGCTGATGATCTATTCTAAGAGTGGACAGACTGAGTAAGGATGGCTAAAGTGGTCACACATGCTCTGCACACATGAAAGCCACTGTTGCTTTTCTTTGGCGGCCCTTAATTCATCCATTATGTCAGCATCCTACAACCTCTGACCTGTCTGGAAGCGGATGTTATTGGTCCAAATGAGACCAGTATGGGCGCCTGTTTTTGTTGGGAGGCTGACCAGAGAAGAATGCTCTTTTAAGATTGCTCATCATGGCTGATGTTTGTCTTTAAGGAGGGTTCTGAGACAGCTGGAAACAGATGCTTGAGGAATGGCCTCATGCAGGCAAGTGTATTCCTTTGACATATTTGTCTGAGAACTATGGAGGTAACACTTTCTATGAAGCCCTACTGAATGATTCTTGAAACATGAGACAAAACATGCCCAACTGCATTATTTTTTTAAAACAGTAACATTTCCACTTTGAAATTAATCAGAGATGATCACTAGAATGTTCTAAACACCAGTGTAGAATTTCATTTGATTTTCTTTTTTTAAATTAAATTCATGACATTACATTATCCCTCACTACCACGTGTCCACAGATCACAACTCAATACTTCATACAGATTAATATACACACTACCATTCAAAAGTCTGGTGTTTGTAAGATTGTTTAAATGCTATTAAAGTGATCAAAAGTGACAAAAACAGACTGGTTCATTGTTATAAAAAATATATTTCAAATAAATGCTGTTCTTTTTAACTTTATATTCATCAATGAATCCTGACAAAAAAGTGTTTTCAACATGTATAATAAGAAATGATTCTTGAGCAGCAAATCAGCATATTAGAATGATTTCTGAAGGATCATGTGAAATTTGGTTTTGTCCTCAGGAATAAATTACATTTAAAAATATATTAAAATAAAAAACAGTCCATTTAAATTGAAATAACATTTTACAATAGTGTTTTGATCAAATAAATGCAAACTTTAAAATGGTAGTGTACAGTATATATATATATACAAACCCGATTCCAAAAAAGTTGGGACACTGTACAAATTGTGAATAAAAAAGGAATGCAATAATTTACAAATCTCATAAACTTATATTTTATTCACAATAGAATATAAATAACATATCAAATGTTGAAAGTGAGACATTTTGAAATGTCATGCCAAATATTGGCTCATTTTGGATTTTATGAGAGCTACACATTCCAAAAAAGTTGGGACAGGTAGCAATAAGAGGCCGGAAAAGTTAAATGTACATATAAGGAACAGCTGGAGGACCAATTTGCAACTTATTAGGTCAATTGGCAACATGATTGGGTATAAAAAGAGCCTCTCAGAGTGGCAGTGTCTCTCAGAAGTCAAGATGGGCAGAGGATCACCAATTCCCCCAATGCTGTGGCGAAAAATAGTGGAGCAATATCAGAAAGGAGTTTCTCAGAGAACAATTGCAAAGAGTTTGAAGTTATCATCATCTACAGTGCATAATATCATCCAAAGATTCAGAGAATCTGGAACAATCTCTGTGCGTAAGGGTCAAGGCCGGAAAACCATACTGGATGCCCGTGATCTTCGGGCCCTTAGACGGCACTGCATCACATACAGGAATGCTACTGTAATGGAAATCACAACATGGGCTCAGGAATACTTCCAGAAAACATTGTCGGTGAACACAATCCACCGTGCCATTCGCCGTTGCCGGCTAAAACTCTATAGGTCAAAAAAGAAGCCATATCTAAACATGATCCAGAAGCGCAGGCGTTTTCTCTGGGCCAAGGCTCATTTAAAATGGACTGTGGCAAAGTGGAAAACTGTTCTGTGGTCAGACGAATCAAAATTTGAAGTTCTTTTTGGAAAACTGGGACGCCATGTCATCCGGACTAAAGAGGACAAAGACAACCCAAGTTGTTATCAGCGCTCAGTTCAGAAGCCTGCATCTCTGATGGTATGGGGTTGCATGAGTGCGTGTGGCATGGGCAGCTTACACATCTGGAAAAGCACCATCAATGCTGAAAGGTATATCCAAGTTCTAGAACAACATATGCTCCCATCCAGACGTCGTCTCTTTCAGGGAAGACCTTGCATTTTCCAACATGACAATGCCAGACCACATACTGCATCAATTACAACATCATGGCTGCGTAGAAGGATCCAGGTACTGAAATGGCCAGCCTGCAGTCCAGATCTTTCACCCATAGAAAACATTTGGCGCATCATAAAGAGGAAGATGCGACAAAGAAGACCTAAGACAGTTGAGCAACTAGAAGCCTGTATTAGACAAGAATGGGACAACATTCCTATTCCTAAACTTGAGCAACTTGTCTCCTCAGTCCCCAGACGTTTGCAGACTGTTATAAAAAGAAGAGGGGATGCCACACAGTAGTAAACATGGCCTTGTCCCAACTTTTTTGAGATGTGTTGATGCCATGAAATTTAAAATCAACTTATTTTTCCCTTAAAATGATACATTTTCTCAGTTTAAACATTTGATATGTCATCTATGTTGTATTCTGAATAAAATATTGAAATTTGAAACTTCCACATCATTGCATTCTGTTTTTATTCACAATTTGTACAGTGTCCCAACTTTTTTGGAATCGGGTTTGTGTATATATATATATATATATATATATATATATATATATATATATATATATATATATATATACAGTGGGGAGAACAAGTATTTGATACACTGCTGATTTTGCAGGTTTTCCTACTTACAAAGCATGTAGAGGTCTGTAATTTTTATCATAGGTACACTTCAACTGTGAGAGACGGAATCTAAAACAAAAATCCAGAAAATCACATTGTATGATTTTTAAATAATTAATTTGCATTTTATTGCATGACATAAGTATTTGATCACCTACCAACCAGTAAGAATTCCGGCTCTCACAGACCTGTTAGTTTTTCTTTAAGAAGCCCTCCTGTTCTCCACTCATTACCTGTATTAACTGCACCTGTTTGAACTCGTTACCTGTATAAAAGACACCTGTCCACACACTCAATCAAACAGACTCCAACCTCTCCACAATGGCCAAGACCAGAGAGCTGTGTAAGGACATCAGGGATAAAATTGTAGACCTGCACAAGGCTGGGATGGGCTACAGGACAATAGGCAAGCAGCTTGGTGGGAAGGCAACAACTGTTGGCGCAATTATTAGAAAATGGAAGAAGTTCAAGATGACGGTCAATCTCCCTCGGTCTGGGGCACCATGCAAGATCTCACCTCGTGGGTCATCAATGATCATAAGGAAGGTGAGGGATCAGCCCAGAACTACACGGCAGGACCTGGTCAATGACCTGAAGAGAGCTGGGACCACAGTCTCAAAAAAACCCATTAGTAACACACTACGCCGTCATGGATTAAAATCCTGCAGCACACGCAAGGTCCCCCTGCTCAAGCCAGCGCATGTCCAGGCCCATCTGAAGTTTGCCAATGACCATCTGGATGATCCAGAGGAGGAATGGGAGAAGGTCATGTGGTCTGATGAGACAAAAATAGAGCTTTTTGGTCTAAACTCCACTCACCGTGTTTGGAGGAAGAAGAAGGATGAGTACAACCCCAAGAACACCATCCCAACCGTGAAGCATGGAGGTGGAAACATCATTCTTTGGGGATGCTTTTCTGCAAAGGGGACAGGACGACTGCACCGTATTGAGGGGAGGATGGATGGGGCCATGTATCGCGAGATCTTGGCCAACAACCTCCTTCCCTCAGTAAGAGCATTGAAGATGGGTCGTGGCTGGGTCTTCCAGCATGACAATGACCCGAAACACACAGCCAGGGCAACTAAGGAGTGGCTCCGTAAGAAGCATCTCAAGGTCCTGGAGTGGCCTAGCCAGTCTCCAGACCTGAACCCAATAGAAAATCTTTGGAGGGAGCTGAAAGTCCGTATTGCCCAGCGACAGCCCCGAAACCTGAAGGATCTGGAGAAGGTCTGTATGCACACACTGCAAAATCCCTGCTGCAGTGTGTGCAAACCTGGTCAAGAACTACAGGAAACGTATGATCTCTGTAATTGCAAACAAAGGTTTCTGTACCAAATATTAAGTTCTGCTTTTCTGATGTATCAAATACTTATGTCATGCAATAAAATGCAAATTAATTACTTAAAAATCATACAATGTGATTTTCTGGATTTTTGTTTTAGATTCCGTCACTCACAGTTGAAGTGTACCTATGATAAAAATTACAGACCTCTACATGCTTTGTAAGTGGGCAAACCTGCAAAATCGGCAGTGTATCAAATACTTGTTCTCCCCACTGTATATTAGTAGCTGTAAAACTAAACGTTTCAAAACATTTAATACATGTGTGACAATGTGCCACAATGGCTAGCTTTTTCTTATGGTTCTTTCACATACCTTGCCGCTAGGTTTGCATAGGGTTTCACCTTGAGGGTATGGGAGTTTCTATGTATTAAATTTCAAATTCTTTGGTTTGCAAAACAGGTAAAGAATTATTCCTAATGTATGTGTATTTAAGGCAAGTCAAGTAAAGGCTGTGCTATTTCCTTGTCCCTCAATCCCTTTAACTATGATTGCTATGTTTTGTTGATAATTTAAACTAAAGCTTAACATTATTTTGCATGTTTTTTCCCCTTAATGATGGTGCAAATAAATATATGGTTAACTAGTAAACTCTCCCTTTCTCTCTGTGCCTTTTTTTATCCTCCTCTGAAGCAGACATTCCCAGTACGGCTGACTGCACTTTTCAGAGCTCACTCACTTTGCATCGCATCACATTGGCTCCTGTTTATTTTGGGGGCCAGAGCTCTATTGGTGGTGGTGAATTCAGGCTCAAAGACGGTATACCCACTCTGGACATGTCTTTTGTGTCGATGGATTACTGGAATCAAAGGTAATGGCAGCTAAACAACCACATCAAAAAAAAAATTTTCTGCCCTGGACGCTGACTGCAGCTCAATTCAAACTTGACACTGTGCCCACTTTGAGTCAGGGTTGGGTGTATTGAGTTGCAAGGGTTTGGACATCGACAGAGCAAGGCCTGGGTCACAAGGTCTCTGTCACGTGTAGACTGATGTTAAACAACTTGTGTTGCCCTGAGTGTATCGCTAAATGATGACTCAAGGCCAGAACAAAGAGAGCTATGAGTCTGTTCTTCCAATAACTACTACTACAGTATCTTCCTCCACACTTGACACTGGAATTAAACTAGCAGACTTAAGCGAGTGGAAACATCCTGTTCTATCTTTTATGGTTATTATTTTGCCACTCATGCCTGTGGAAAACCCTGCATCACTTACATGCAAATAAATCATGTTGTATGCACATGTCAATGTTTATGTCAGGAAAGGATGTGGCAACTTTTGCCTTTGTTTGTCCTCCTGCTTGTTTAATTAGAGTTTGTGGTTCCAAACAGCAAAACAACCACTGATTTTAAATATTATGTCTTATCACTGTCATGTAGTAGTACATGGAAAACATGCAGGTGACTATGATTGGCATGTGTACGCTCATGCTCATAAAATACATCTCTCATCTTGTAGGTGTGAATGGACCACAAGTAACAATAAATCTGACCTTGAGAGCAGTTCTGTCTTGCGTGCCAACATCTTGGCATGCTCCAGGGAAGATGGAACGGATGCGGTATGAACCACGAGCATTCTCTGTGTGTGCATGTCTGTTTGTGTTTGTGTGGTAACTCTGAACTCTCAACAGGAAAAAGAGGGGAAAAAAGCCAGAATAAAAAGGCAAATGCCACTGTATGGTGAATTAAAATTATTATTCATTTCTTTAGGTGAAAAAAACAATGTTTACCACAAAAAAAATAGTAAAAAGTGCTTATGACCGGGGTTTGTGATAAACATCAAAGTGGTCCTATTAAGCTTTTTCACTTTTTCAACATTAGTTAGTGTGTAATGTTGCTGTTTGAGCATAAAAATGATCTGCAAGGTTACAAAGCTCAAAGTCCACTCCAAAAGAAGATATTTTATTTAACAGAATTTAACATTTTTCAATGAACGGCTTGTTTGGACTACAACGCGTTTTTTTCTGGGCTTTGTGAAGCCACAATGTTACTCGTTTAAATAATCTCTGCCCACGTAATTTGCGGAAAAAGGGGATGAGGCCTGGTTGAGCTGCATTAGAGAAGACGCTATGTCAAAGAGACGCTGTTTTGTCCAACCAGTTTCCAAAACTCATTTGTTTGAGGCTGACGAACTTAGAGTGGTTAAAGTTTATTTTAAACACTGTTCCTGAACATTATAACCCCAACATGTATCTGTGTGCTGCACATTTAAAGGAGAACAGCTTCCAGAACCTAAGAGAGTACAATGCAGGCTACGCACAAAAGCTTTTTCTGAAATGGAGCAGTTCCCACTTTGCCGGGACAATCTGTTGTTTTTGGATCACAACTTGTAAGCATGTCTTATTATTTGAGGTTGCGTTTTCTATTAACAGCTCCAATTATAAGTTTTATGTTGTTGCTACGATGTTAACAAAGGGCAAAGCTTTGCCTACACTAGCCTGCTAGCTAACATTACAGTATTGCTTCTGTAAGCACTCGCTTTTGTAAGGCTGTTCATTGCCCCTTAGGAAAATTAACCAATTAACCAAAAAAAAAAACATACCAAAGTTCCTGTGAAATCCGTTCTGAACGATCCTTGTTTGTTAACATTCTAAAGTCTGAATCAGGCTTGAACTGGTTTGAAATTGATGTCGTCCTTAATATTTACATCTGAGCTCGCTGTTATGGTAAGGGCGGTGACATTTCCCGAACAAGCGCTAAGCGGTGCCAATCACAACACACTGGGCGAGCTAACCAATTACAGCAAATTTTGTATTTCGGAAGGATGGGCTTCATCGAAAGAGGAACTAGACGGCGCATTCAAGTCAGACTGGAGACAGAGGTGCTGTAATAATGTAAAATATGTGAAAAATCATGAAAGCATATTCTAGTACACCCCAAAAATAAAATCAAGACTTCATAAAAGGGCATAATAGGACCACTTTAAGATTTTCACACAAACTTACATTGTTTTGCTTTTATTCATCATCTTAGCAGACTGTGGTTTTTATATACAGAACATCATCAACCAGTTTGTCTGTGTTTTTGGTTTGTGGGTGTTAGTGTGCTGTGGTTTGGCCAGCATCACATGTGCCTGGCGATTCATGGAAAACTGATATTTGGGAAAGCCATTAAGATAAAATTGTATTATGTGCATGTGTGTTAAAGTGATGATGCCTACAGCTCTGGAAAAAATTAAGAGGCCACTTAACATTGATTTCTCAGAGCTGTATTTCAGACCCTCATGGTAATGAGTCTTTAATGAATTTTGAAAACACAATCGAAATGAAAGCGCAATCATTCCTGCAATTTACATCTCACTACACATCTTATAACAATTCATGTGCATCACAACATCAAAATACACCAATACATGAAGAAGTTTGGGGTCTGTATGATTTTTTAAATATTCCTCAAAGTCGTCTTTTATGCTCACCAAGGTTGCATCTATTATTTTATCAAAAATACCGTAAACTGTGATGCAAAGCTGAATTTTCAGCATCATTACTTAGTCTTCAGTGTCACACGATCCTTTAGAAATCACTCTAATATTCTGATTTGCTGCTCAAGAGACATTATTACTATCATTGTTATCAATGTTGAAAACAGTTGTACTTTTGCAGAAACTGTGATAGAGTTTTTTCAGCATCCTTGATGAACAGCATTTATTTGACACATAAATGTTTTCTAACAATGTAAGATCTTTTCACTGATCAATGTAATGCATCTTTGCTGAATAAAAGTATGCGATTCTTTAAAAAAAATCTTACTGACCCCAAACTTTTGAATATAGTGTATTTTCTTAGCATTATTTTCAAGAAATGTCATTCATTCATCCATTCAGCATTTCTAGAAAGTGACCATTCTATGATTATGTGCAAATCCTAATGTATGCTTTTGAAAGACCTTGTGATAAACATATCAGTAAAATCAGCTATCAGTCATGGCACACTGACTGTGAGTGTGTGTGATTGAGCAAGACTCAACAGTGGCTTGGATAAACTCCAAAGTCATACCAGTTCTGGAGACATGTCTTCTTGGCAAACACCCATCTCTCCCCCTCCTGCACACTGCCTCACATCTCTGTGATTGGCAACCTTAAGTGGCTATGAACTCTATATCTACGGGGTATGAATATTTCTATTAGTGTGCTCTTGATTCTAGCATTGTAAAGACTTGTACTTTGCCAAATAACTTCTCTTGCACTGTGTAACTTTTTGCCAACATGTCTCTCAGGTGGGAATAATTAATCTAGATTCTAAATAAAGCCTTTTTTTACATAAATAGTGAACATGACAATGCATTCAATTCGGATTTGTTTTTCCAAGTGTAATTTTTAGACCCTACTGTCCACAAAGTTATTTTGCAGACACTAAAATCAGATGTGTTTGTTCAGTCAGTGTGATATCTGGTTTAAGCATTGGTTGCTATAGCAATGATGTAGGCGTTAGCACAATGCCAAGTGACTTTCTTCAACAACAACTGAGAGTGACAAGCTGTGAGTATAAAAAGAGCAGTTAAACTACTACTAACACAGCGATAAAGTGAACAGAAGTCATTCATTTCACATGAGTGATGTGATGTGGATGTGTCCAGCAATGCTAAGTTTTAACTAAGTTAAGAAAAGTTTAAACAAACTTATTTCTTGTCAAAATGCAATACAATTTTATTTCTAACTGCAATACATATTATTTGTGATCAGTTGCTGTTATCAACAGTACATTGACTTTGTGACTTTCAGCGTTATGTGTGAACAGGGCATCTGAGGGGCTCTTCACATGACACCGTTTTTAACTAAAAACGTAAAACCTTTTATGCGTTTTGGCCATTCGTTTACATGACAACGGCATTTTTGAGGGCCTGAAAATGCAAACTTTTGAAAGCGGGTTTCAAAGTGCACGTTTTTGAAAACAAAATCGTTATTGTCTTGAACAGTGTTGGGGAAAGATACTTTTAAAAGTAATGCATTACAGCGTTACTCCCTAAAAAAGTAACTAATTACATTACTTTTTATGGAAAATAATGTTACATTACTTTTACGTTACTTTTTCTCACCTGGGCTGGGCTTGCTTTTTTTTTAATAACAACAAAAAAGTTGTATTTTTGGCAAATGTAAAGGCCCTTTCTCACCAAAAGTAAAATTAATAAGCCTCAGGCTGAAAGAAATGCAAATTCACACCTGTACACTAGAGGGCGCAGTTTAAAAAAAACCTTTCAGCTGTCCATTCTGGATTGAAGAACAATAGGATGCAGGAGAAGAAAGTTCAACATGCTTACTTCGGTAATACATTTTTTGTTTAAATTAAACACAAATGTGATGTTTATCTAAAGTTATTTGGTTGCACTTTATTTTACAGTACATGCATTTACATGTACTTACAGTGTACTTACCTAAGAAAGTACTGGGTAATATAAGGTAACTACATGGGTTAAGGTTAGGTTTAGTGGTAGGTTCAGGGTTAGTGCCTAGTTATTACCCAGTTATTGCAATTACTATGATAAGTACATAGTATGTACATGAGGAACAGGACTGTAAAATAAAGTGCTACCAGTCATTTTTGCTTATTAGTATGGTTGAAGTTGATCAACGAAGGTCAGAAGCAAAGACATTGGTTAATAAAGTGAGATTAAATACATAAAGTATATTTGTGTAATTTAATACATTTAATTATTGCAGGTTTGCGTAATATTCTGAGTTTGCATTCCACTGTTTTTATTAGTTAATTTTGAGTAATACTGAATCTGTTTTTCTTTATTGCAAGTGAGATGAGTAAATGCCTGCTCACATTCAGTCTAGAACTACAATAAGCATCATGTTCACACACAGCGCACACAACGCCTCTGCACTTACTGATTTCTCTTAACATGGGGACAGAAGAGCTGTCAGTCAATAAATGGAAAAACAAAGCAACTTGCGTTACTTGTTTGAAAAAGTAACTAATGCGTTACTTTACTAGTTACTTGAAAAAAGTAATCTGGTTATGTAACTTAAGTCACTTGTAATGCGTTACCCCCCAACACTGGTCTTGAATGTGTGAAAATGGTGACGTCATGCGCATGTGTATTGCGTGTTCAGTCTACAGGTGCGCAGTGTTTCTTTACAAAGTGACATCGGCAACTACTGGCCTGGCATGTATAACACATTTCCGCGGATCAGTGTGAAAGGGGATTGTTTTGACAATAGTGTCGTCTGTATGCGAAAAATGTAAAGGAAAAAAACGTTTCCATTTCTAGTACATCGTTGTCATGTAAACATACCTTGAGGCAGTCTGTTATCAGTTTGGTTTGGACAAAGAACTCTTGACTGTGTGACTGGCTTTATGTTTGCTGGCTTTATGTTTGTTTCTATATCTAGTGTGTCAATGAGATTGCAATAATAATCAAATAGAATAATGTTTGCAATTCGTGATTCAAAAAAAAAAGATAAAGATATGAATGTCTAATGCTGCCTTCACGTGCTATCGGAAATGTCATAATTCCCATTTCAGAAATCGTGATTACGAGCTTGTTGCATTCAAGTGCTTTGTTGTCGGAATGAACAGGAATCATGGAGGACACCAGGTTTATTCTTGCCTATTTATTGGGAAAATCGTATTAAAACCAAAATTATATGTGGTATCACATGCACTGACAACCATATAAACATTTACGATGCTATCCAGTCCGCAACTGCCGATTCTGTAATTTCGTTCAAACGCAGGCTATTTTCGCTGTGTATAAAACATGCGACATGCTTAAAAATAATACGCATATATGTAAATATGCACTATATTAATGACAAGACAAGACGATCTAGCTGTTTTCGGGGGGAAACTACTAAATAATACCTGTCACAGCAGTAGTTCTCCCCAAAACCATGTTTAAAGTTTATGGTACGCCCATCTCGGGAATTTGGGTATCAAAATTATTTCCAAACTTCCCAGTGGTAAACACGACATCAGAGGGCATTCATGTGCAATTTTTACCTAGGAAACTTGATTTACGATAATTCCGATAGCACGTGAAGGCAGCATTCGACGCAGGCTCTCAACTCTATCCCTCAAGGTCCACTTTCCTGCAGAGCTTTGCTCCAACCATAATCAAACACACCTGAACAAGCTAATCAAGGATTACTAGAAAGTTATAGGCAGGCGAGTTTGATCAAGGTTAGAGCTAAAGCTAAAAGAACAGTGGACCTCGAGTTGAAAATGCCTGGTCTGAGAGATCCGCTTCTCAGTTAATGTTCATTCATGCGGCTTCCTAACATGTGAGAGATCTGTTTGTGTGTGCGTGAGTGAAATTGCACGTGCAGGTGTTTGCAGCTCTGAAGGTAAATTTGCAGTTAACAGTGATGTATGAGGTATTGAATGGGGTCAGGAGATTGGTATGAACAGTCTCAACATTAGCAAACGAATGAGTTTCTCATCACTCACCCTACTACCCTTTAAGGGAAAACACGGGCACGCTCCTCTGCAGTCCCGGCCTGCACACGGCTCATGCAGATCTGACCCCTGCACAGAAACAAAGACAAAGGGACAAGATTAAAGCATGTACTACTGTCAGAGTCATATGTCAATAAAATACCAATGAAACGGCACACCCTCATATGGCTGACAAGTAAGTTAAAGTGAATCAATATCATCAAGAGCATCAACATTTGTACATTTGCTAATTATATGAGCACCTATTACTTTTTTAATGTGTGTGTGTGTGAATGTGTGTAACACAGCAACAAGTTGTAGCGTAGTTTGTGAAAGAGACTGTTACTCAAGGATTGATCTATTTTTTTCCCTGCAGGCTAGTGAAGATCACCTGGACAGCAGAAAGTGGTACAGTATGTGATCCCACATAGGAACAAAAAACAAAACCCTCTCTGGATTTTAGGCTCTGGTACAGCATACCAAAACATCTACTTCACAAAAAAAAAAAAAAAAAAGGAAGACAGGGACTAGAGGCCATTGCGTTCATACTGGCAAGACGATTAGTTACCCTATACATCCCAACCACTAAACCTAACCCCTATAGAGCGCTCGCACACACACACAAACACACAAAGATACATATGAGCTCTATTGTCCCTTCATCCCATGCTGAGATCACATTCCAAAAAGTGCTTGTCCCACCCTTCCCAATCATTTATCTCTTTTCAATGCTGTTTTTTTTTCTCTGAAACCCCCCATCATACATACACAGACTCTTAACATTTCAAATGTATGCTACTGTTCAAATTTTTAGGGTTGGTAAAATTAGTTTTTGAATGAAGTCTCTGCATTTATTTGATAAAAAAATACATTAATATTGTGAAATATTATTACAATTTAAAATAATATTTCTATTTGAATATATATTTAAAATGTCATTTATTCCTGTGGTGGCAATGCTAAATTTTCAGCAGCTATTACTCTAAAAGAACAGCTTTTATTTGAGATAAAAATCTTTTGTTTTAGATTGCTTTAGATCAATTTAATGTATCCTTGCTGAATACATTTCTCTTTTTTTTTTAATCGTATTCATAATTGTCTTTGGGCCATTACAGATGATCAGATATCATATCACACAAAACATTTATATTTAGACATAGTATTACATTAATATTACTATCCCGTGTACTGGCTGCTGGTCTGTAGTTACGGCTCGGGATTATAATTTTTGCTCTGCCACAAGTGAAAAGCATTATATGCACACATAAACATAAATGTCAGGATCTACTAACAACATGTCCTTTCTTAACCTGTAGGACAAGATCTGTGAAATCCAATCCCCTTCATTGAGCAGACATGTGAATAATGTGATCAATGAAAGCTGCACATACATATAAGGGTCCTTTAAGCGGCATGCCCCTGCTGGAGTTCAAAGGTCATTGGATAGCATTTCACTTTGATTAAAGGATGAAAAGGTGCAGACAAGAGGGGATGAGGGCCCCATAAGGCTTTGGACAGTGGGTACTTGGCCAAAGGGTCAGGGGTGTTCGGACAACCATGTAGAAAAAAAACCTCAAAGGTCTTAAACTGATAACCAAGACCTTATTTACCAATCACAAAGGATATGTGTGTACAGCGTCTGTCTGTGTGAGTGTAGCTGATATAAGGCCCCCTGTGGAACCTGTCTCCACTCAGAACGTCACATGACTCCACAAAGCCTGTAACTTTTCCAACTTGTGACTGCATTTTTCTGTGACAGAGAGGTTTTAAAAAGAAGATATAAAGAGAGTGAAAGCAAGGGTAAGAGAATGAGTACAGATTAAAAAAATAAAAATAAAAAAAAACAGGGAACAGGCAAATAGTAAAAAGTAGGTTAGAAAGCTGGGGCTGCCCTAGACAGGCCTTGGCTCTCTCTACTGATCTCTTGTTTACCACAAATTGCTCTGACAGAAACAGGCCAGAAAATACATAGAGGGATTCAGATACAAGTAGAGATTGACAGAGTGGGAAAAATAATATATCACACAAGGCAAATCCTGAGTAAATAAAGCCCTGGTGATCTTAGTCTGAATGTTGAAAAAGGCAGATACACAAACAAATCTTGGAAACCAAAGAATGAAAGACTTTGTAAAGACTATACAAAACATGAGAGCCAGGAAATGCCACATAAAAGCCAAAAAAAATACAACAATTCGTTTAACATATTTACAATTAGTTAACGTTTGACAAATCTAAAAACTCCTCTAACTGCAGAAGTATCATCATAGCCTCAAAGTCTGGTACAGACCGTTAAATGACACAAAAGCAGGCAATCTGTGCAGATGTATGGGTCTTAAGTGGCACACTGGCACATATGGCACACAGATATGTGCCATATAATTATTCTACACTACCTAGCAGATTAAAGGGGACAGCAAGTGGCAACACAGAAAGGAGAGAAGGATAATCCAACACCCCTCTCTCTGTCCCTGCGGAAATCAGCCACCTTTGTCACCCTCTTTTCAAGTTGCTTAACCCACCTGGTGGAGAAGTGAAAACATAAGCCATATATGTGCATTTGGTCCCTCTCCTGTAAGTTAAGCAAACCTCTGCTACAAGGAGCAATAAGCCCCTGTCAACCTTGACATTCCTCTGCAGCTTGTTCAGTGGAATTGAATCGAGCTATTTGAAGCAAGACAAAGAGTGCAACTTTAGGCGAAGTCTTTGAGCACACATTTCCAGACACACACACATACACACACCCTGCAGGCAAAAGGACAGGATCCATTTACACACTTTTAACAAGAAACCAATGGTGGTCTTGCCTTCCTCCTTACTGTTTTCCTCCAAAGCACACCTGATGTTTGTTTGTGCACGTTGTTTTGTGTTTGTGCGCGCCTCCTTAGCTTTAACTCGCTGTTATATGCAAAGCATCGCCCATAAACTCGATTCGGCAAATTATATGTGAATAAGATGAACAGCATTTTGTTTCAATAATTTTTTTGTTTGTTTTATGCCTTGATTTGATTACCACCATTTCAGATGATAAATTTGTATTAAAGCATAAATCCAGACCAATTAAAACACACAACACAGAATTCCTGTCAAAAAATAAATATAGAGCCCTATTACTGTAATAAAAAAGTGAACGTTTTATGAATTCATTGCTTCAATTCATGTTTTTTGAATCTTAAAATGGAATCAAACCATTACAATGGAATCTGGAAAAATTAAAACAAAAAACAATACATTATACTACATATAATTGTATTTCATAGTGTCCTAAAAATTATATAATTTTTGTTAATTAATTAGGCATGCCTTTTAATTTACTAATATTTAAACAAATCCAGAAAAATTTGAACTGGGAAAAAAAATGGAATTTGGAAAAAAATAAAGCCCTAAAAAGTATCTTGACTGTGATTCTGGGTTGTGAAATTAGGACTGCTATGGTTGATGTTTGGTCATTCTTGGGTAACAACTTCATGCACAAAGACTGCAAAAGGCTTAAGATTTACCGACATATGCATGCATGTACACTTGAGAAACACACACATCTACACAGAGGCCACACACAGACTCTCCGAGAGAGGTTAACCTCCCGTTTCCCCTTCACGCTTTAGAGATATTTGCTCACATTCCCTCCCTCGTCTGCTGTCATCCATCAATCCACCCATATCAGAGCATGACAGAACAGAAAACAAGACCCAAAAACACTGTAGAAAAAGGGAAAGGATGTAAGTGGGACATTTATCCTGCTCTCCCGTGACTGATGAGCTCCACTGACAGATGGCACAGCCCAGAGAATAGAGCAAGCAAAAAACATTGGTACATGAAGTCTGATGTACAAATGTTTAACCTGTCTGTCCTCACCATGTCTTTACAAAAATACACATTATTTACATTTTGTTCCTGTTACACTTCCAAATTCCATGTTTTTTCCCCTCCCTTTAATATTCAAGATAAATCTTCAACATATGTATTATGTATACAACATATGTATGCAACATATGTATAACATTAAATTGAATTAAGTCATTTAAGGGTATGCACAAAAGTGATTTTACCAGGGTTAACGGGTATTTTAAACACCACGGAAGTGGGTTTATCCAATCAGATTAGAGCCAGAAATATGTTTTATGAACAACACTCAATTCTCTTGAATATTTTTCTTCTAAATTTAAATAACATTATTATAATATAATTAATATAGTATAATATAATATACTTTTATTTAGCAAAGATGACCAAAAGAAAGTAAAAACTAACAAAAATCTCAATAAATAAAAATAAAAAATTCAATAAAAGCTGTTCTTTTGATCTTTCTTTTCATCAAAGAATCCTAAAAAAATGTTTCACGGTTTCTACAAAAATATTACGCAGCTTCAATATTGATAATGATAAGAAATGTTACTTATGCACTAAATCAGCATATTAGAATGATTTCTGAAGAATCATGTGACACTTTTAAGTAATGGCTGCTGAAAATGTATACTCTGTCATACTGTATATATTAACATGTAATTTATTCCTGTGATAAATAAAATATTAGTTACAGTTTTTGTTTCAAAATAATAATAAAAACAATTTTTTTTTTTTTATTCATAATAATAAATATAATAAAGAAGTATAAACTCAACTACAAACTGCAACAGGTCAGGAATTCACACAAACCAGGTTTATATGTACAGTGGGGAGAACAAGTATTTGATACACTGCCGATTTTGCAGGTTTTCCCACTTACAAAGCATGTAGAAGTCTGTAATTTTTATCATAGGTACTCTTCAACTGTGAGAGACGGAATCTAAAACAAAAATCCAGAAAATCACATTGAATGACTTTTAAAAAATTAATTTGCATTTTATTGCATGACATAAGTATTTGATCACCTACCAACCAGTAAGAATTCCGGCTCTCACAGACCTGTTAGTTTTTCTTTAAGAAGCCCTCCTGTTCTCCACTCATTACCTGTATTAACTGCACCTGTTTGAACTCGACACCTGTATAAAAGACACCTGTCCACACACTCAATCAAACAGACTCCACCCTCTCCACAATGGCCAAGACCAGAGAGCTGTGTAAGGACATCAGGGATAAAATTGTAGACCTGCACAAGGCTGGGATGGGCTACAGGACAATAGGCAAGCAGCTTGGTGAGAAGGCAACAACTGTTGGCGCAATTATTAGAAAATGGAAGAAGTTCAAGATGACGGTCAATCTCCCTCGGTCTGGGGCGCCATGCAAGATCTCACCTCGTGGGGCATCAGTGATCATGAGGAAGGTGAGGGATCAGCCCAGAACTACACGGCAGGACCTGGTCAATGACCTGAAGAGAGCTGGGACCACAGTCTCAAAGAAAACCATTAGTAACACACTACGCCGTCATGGATTAAAATCCTGCAGCGCACGCAAGGTCCCCCTGCTCAAGCCAGCGCATGTCCAGGCCCGTCTGAAGTTTGCCAATGACCATCTGGATGATCCAGAGGAGGAATGGGAGAAGGTCATGTGGTCTGATGAGACAAAAATAGAGCTTTTTGGTCTAAACTCCACTCGCCGTGTTTGGAAGAAGAAGAAGGATGAGTACAATCCCAAGAACACCATCCCAACTGTGAAGCATGGAGGTGGAAAGATCATTCTTTGGGGATGCTTTTCTGCAAAGGGGACAGGACGACTGCACCGTATTGAGGGGAGGATGGATGGAGCCATGTATTGCGAGATCTTGGCCAACAACCTCCTTCCCTCAGTAAGAGCATTGAAGATGGGTTGTGGCTGGGTCTTCCAGCATGACAACGACCCGAAACACACAGCCAGGGCAACTAAGGAGTGGCTCCGTAAGAAGCATCTCAAGGTCCTGGAGTGGCCTAGCCAGTCTCCAGACCTGAACCCAATAGAAAATCTTTGGAGGGAGCTGAAAGTCCGTATTGCCCAGCGACAGCCCCGAAGCCTGAAGGATCTGGAGAAGGTCTGTATGGAGGAGTGGGCCAAAATCCCTGCTGCAGTGTGTGCAAACCTGGTCAAGAACTACAGGAAACGTATGATCTCTGTAATTGCAAACAAAGGTTTCTGTACCAAATATTAAGTTCTGCTTTTCTGATGTATCAAATACTTATGTCATGCAATAAAATGCAAATTAATTACTTAAAAATCATACAATGTGATTTTCTGGATTTTTGTTTTAGATTCCGTCACTCACAGTTGAAGAGTACCTATGATAAAAATTACAGACTTCTACATGCTTTGTAAGTGGGCAAACCTGCAAAATATCAAATACTTGTTCTCCCCACTGTATGTGGTAGCAGATGAGGTGCTTGTGAAAGTGTGTGTAAACGAACTTTGTTTGGCATTTTGGTCCATTTTAAACATACTGTTTGTGTACAAACATCTAATCAACATCTTCAAGACCAGATTCACATAAATAAAATATTAAACTGCAAATTTCAACATCACAAATCCAGCTGCAGAATGTCGTCCTAACATCCGTCAGGAAATGTCTTGTTTACAAGTTTTGCAGTTACCCGGATGAACATGAAGACATCCTGGCATGCATAAGCTTTTGAGTTCCTTTATTTTATCCTTCACCTTTTATCTTTGTTTCCACAGTTTTCAAACAGACCCCCTACAAATCAGGCTGCGCTCATACACTCCTTTATTAGGGTCTGCTGGTCATATGTGTCCATTCTCACAGTTGTGTTTAAACTCTCAGTACTTCACAGTTTACCTCAGGCCAAACAAACCCCCTGTTCATTTACTATCAACTGCATATACATTTGGTTTTAATGGTCTCTTAAAACCCAGGCCCCCCACTGACACACCCTGACCTACACATGTCTGATGTCATTCAAGTACAACAAAAATCTGAACGCACACAGCATGCTTCAAACTGCAGAACGACCTGGATGACATCACAGAAAATACTGAAACCTGCTCATAATTGCTTGTCTATGCTTGCCAATGGCTTCCTGACACCTGGAAATTATATATGATTAAATGTATGGGAGAATTAAAAAAAAATGAAATATATATATATATATAAAGGTTTTTCTTATACAAAATTATAGTCAAACAATTTTATCTAAATCAGCAACACAAAAATACAACAAATACCCTATATTTTAAATAACATATCATATGTATGCTTTATGGTAATTTCTATCATGTGTAAACCAACTAGTCCAGGACTTTCAAGGCTTTCAAGGAATCCTTGTATAATTAGGCTGTTTTCAGGTTCACAAAAAAAAAACCCTAAATAAATATATACAGTGGGGAGAACAAGTATTTGATACACTGCCGATTTTGCAGGTTTGTCCACTTACAAAGCATGTAGAAGTCTGTAATTTTTATCATAGGTACTCTTCAACTGTGAGTGACGGAATCTAAAACAAAAATCCAGAAAATCACATTGTATGATTTTTAAGTCATTAATTTGCATTTTATTGCATGACATAAGTATTTGATACGTCAGAAAAGCAGAACTTAATATTTGGTACAGAAACCTTTGTTTGCAATTACAGAGATCATACATTTCCTGTAGTTCTTGACCAGGTTTGCACACACTGCAGCAGGGATTTTGGCCCACTCCTCCATACAGACCTTCTCCAGATCCTTCAGGTTTCGGGGCTGCCGCTGGGCAATATGGACTTTCAGCTCCCTCCAAAGATTTTCTATTGGGTTCAGGTCTGGAGACTGGCTAGGCCACTCCAGGACCTTGAGATGCTTCTTACGGAGCCACTCCTTAGTTGCCCTGGCTGTGTGTTTCGGGTCGTTGTCATGCTGGAAGACCCAGCCACGACCCATCTTCAATGCTCTTACTGAGGGAAGGAGGTTGTTGGCCAAGATCTCGCGATACATGGCCCCATCCATGCTCCCCTCAATGCGGTGCAGTCGTCCTGTCCCCTTTGCAGAAAAGCATCCCCAAAGAATGATGTTTCCACCTCCATGCTTCACGGTTGGGATGGTGTTCTTGGGGTTGTACTCATCCTTCTTCTTCCTCCAAACACGGCGAGTGGAGTTTAGACCAAAAAGCTCTATTTTTGTCTCATCAGACCACATGACCATCTCCCATTCCTCCTCTGGATCATCCAGATGGTCATTGGCAAACTTCAGATGGGCCTGGACATGCGCTGGCTTGAGCAGGGGGACCTTGCGTGTGCTGCAGGATTTTAATCCATGACGGCGTAGTGTGTTACTAATGGTTTTCTTTGAGACTGTGGTCCCAGCTCTCTTCAGGTCATTGACCAGGTCCTGCCGTGTAGTTCTGGGCTGATCCCTCACCTTCCTCATGATCATTGATGCCCCACGAGGTGAGATCTTGCATGGTGCCCCAGACCGAGGGAGATTGACCGTCATCTTGAACTTCTTCCATTTTCTAATAATTGCGCCAACAGTTGTTGCCTTCTCACCAAGCTGCTTGCCTATTGTCCTGTAGCCCATCCCAGCCTTGTGCAGGTCTACAATTTTATCCCTGATGTCCTTACACAGCTCTCTGGTCTCGGCCATTGTGGAGAGGTTGGAGTCTGTTTGATTGAGTGTGTGGACAGGTGTCTTTTATACAGGTAACGAGTTCAAACAGGTGCAGTTAATACAGGTAATGAGTGGAGAACAGGAGGGCTTCTTAAAGAAAAACTAACAGGTCTGTGAGAGCCGGAATTCTTACTGGTTGGTAGGTGATCAAATACTTATGTCATGCAATAAAATGCAAATTAATTATTTAAAAATCATACAATGTGATTTTCTGGATTTTTGTTTTAGATTCCGTCTCTCACAGTTGAAGTGTACCTATGATAAAAATTACAGACCTCTACATGCTTTGTAAGTAGGAAAACATGCAAAATCGGCAGTGTATCAAATACTTGTTCTCCCCACTGTAAATAAATTAAAAGATATCACTAATAAACTACAACAATTGTTACAAACAAAAAAAAAAACTTGATTCTTACAAAAAACTTTTTGCAAAACTTAAAGGATTAGTTCACTTTAAAATGAAAATTACCCCATGATTTCCTCACCCTCAAGCCATAGGTGTATATGACTTTCTTCTTTCTGATGAACACAATCGGAGTCATATTAATAAATGTCCTGGATTTTCCAAGCTTTATAATGGCAGTGACGGGGTCCATTAAGTTTGAAGCTCAGAAAAGTGCATCCATCCCTCATAAACATACTCCACATGACTCCAGGGGGTTAATAAAGGTCTTCTGAAGCGAATCGATGGGGTTTTGTAAGAAAAATATCCATATTTAAAACTTTATAAAGTAAAATATCTAGCTTCCGCCAGACCGCCTTCCACATTCAGCTTACGAAAAAAGTGTAACTGGCACAACGTATGACGTAAGACTGGCGCTACGCAAGCGTTTTGAACTGTGAGAGGCGTTACACTTTCTGCGTAAGTTGAATACGGAAGGCGGTCTGGTGGAAGCTAGATATTTTACTTTATAACGTTTTAAATATGGATATTTTTCTTACAAAACCCCATCGATTCTCTTCAAAAGGCCTTTATTAACCCCCCGGAGTTATAAAGCTTGGAAGCGTCAGGATATTTATTAATATAACTCTGATTATGTCTATCAGAAAGAATAAAGTCATATACACCTAGGATGGCTTGAGGGTGAGGAAATCATGGGGTAATTTCATTTTAAAGTGAACTAATCCTTTTAGATTACTTTTGCTGCAGTAGTACTTAAAACATCACATCTCCATAATTTAAGATTAAGTTATTTTCACATACTGTTTATCATACATGTCACGTGTATCAATTAATTAGTTTTATCATTAACTGAGGTTGTTGTGGATATTACCCAGACACAGAGGCAGGCACATGATAAAACATGGCTCCCATTATTAGAGAGATTACTGTGTAATCAACTGAGTCGTTTTGGACATTTGAAACTGACAAAGCTGCCCACAGGCACATTACATCATACGCGGAAGCCTGGGCATGCTCAATGAAGGCATGCAGGGTTGGGGAGAAGCTCTACACCCTACTCTGGCAAGCCCCAGCACCTGCCTACCTCAGGACACTGCTTCAGCAGGTCTCTCAGAGCTTGTGTGTGAGGGTCTCAGGGGGCTTCTACAAAAGTTCAAACACAGATACATGACTCCTCTGATCCAACAGTAATAAATCAACAGTGGGAAAGGTAGCCGAGCATGCACTCCGTCAGTAAAGAGTGAATTCTTCCCCGCTAATCCCAGAATAGATCCTTCTCACACCTTCACGCTGCTGCCAGAAGGATGACTACATCAAGATCAGGCTGAGGTTTCTCCTCACTCACTGCTGACAGTGTAAGTTTAGCATACATGAAGTTGTCCCATCATTCCTTACTTCAAATCTTCAAAAACCCTTTGAATTTAGACTCTTTTACAGCCAGACCCAGACACAACAGACTCAAGGCAACATGTAGTCTCTCATTATTGTGATCTATGTCTTGGGTTGTTTTAAAAAGTTACTTTAATTAATGGAACTATTTGTATTTATTTGAACTCTAGTGCTTGTAGTGAGAGTCAATCCAGAGCACATATCAGAGAGTCAGTGCTACTGCTGCCAGTGTGAACATTACCCACTTATGTGCAATCACGCTGATGAAAGGTGAGGCATAGGCCTCATACCTCCGGGCTGTAATTTCCAAAGCTAAGTGCTGGGATGCTAATAACGCTGTTTGAATTGGAAGCAGCAAGCAACTAAAACAGGAGGAGCCTTTCCTTTCTCCATTCAGCAGAGAATTCCACACAAGAAGGAGGGATTAGAAATGGTTGCTAAATTACAACATAAATCCATGTTGGGCCATGAAATTGTATCACTTACAATGTATAAAATTGCTCGCTAATGTTAAAAGCTTATATCTGCAAACACCCATACATAGCACAAACTAGTAGTAAATAAAATAATACATTCTGGAATGAAATAAAATTAGGAATTTCTTTAAAAATATATATATTGCTGACCCTGAACTGAATGGTATACGTGAATCAAATAATTAATGAATATTCTTATTTAAAATATAATATTCACCACCTTGGATTTATTTTTTCACTAAGCTCATCATAATGCATTTCAGAATTGTCACGAAAAATATATGCGATACTGCCTCAAAACAGGTATGGTATAAGGCAGCATTATTTCAAATGCTGCCTCCATAGGCAGGTCACTAGGTTTTGGAACAGAGCAAGTATCTCTGTTCTCCTCTTTCGGTGCATGCACACTGCCAGCTCTGCTATTTATAGTAAAAAGGATGTCTCACAATAGTGGGATCTTTTTTTGGCAGCATTACCAGGAAGGATCACCTGAACAGCCATGGCTGAGAGTAAATGAATGAGGGAGAAACGCATGTCTAAGACAGCACGTCAGAGTGCGCATACGCTCTACTGTACATGTGTGACTGTGCAAGACCACTTGTCTCTCTGTCTGTCTGTCTGTCTCTCTCTGTGTGTCTGTCTGTCTGTCTGTCTGTGTGTCTCTGTCTCTCTGTCTCTGTGTGTGTGTGTGTGTGTGTGTGTGTGTGTGTGTGTGTGTGTGTGTGTGTGTGTGTGTGTGTGTGTGTGTGTGTGTGTGTGTTTCAGGTATACCCTACGTTATGAGACAAAATGTCCCCACAAAGATGGCAATATCGAAATCATTATCCTTGTGGGGACATGTTTTGGTCCCCATGAGGAAAACAGCTTATAAATGCAAAAAAAAGTAAAAATGCAAAAAGTTTTCTGTGATGGGTAGGTTTAGGGTTAGGGGATAGATTATACAGTTTGTACAGTGTAAAAATGTTAGTGTTAGAGTCTTCAGAAAACATGAAAACCCAATTGTGTGTGTGTGTGTGTGTGTGTGTGTGTGTGTGTGTGTGTGTGTCTGCTACAAACCTTGAATTCCTCATCTCCTAGTTAATGCAAACATAGAGCTGGCATAATAGGGAAACACACACACACACCAACACCTTCCATCCCGGTTCTCAGTTGTCATGTCTGACTCTGGGCTGATTCAGCTGTGCTGGAGAGCTTTGAACCTTCTGTGAGTCAGTTGATTTAGACAATACAGGGAGTGATACCAGACATCAGTGGGTTTCACATACAAGCACATTAATATGTGCGTGTGTCTATGCATGTTTGAATTAGTAATTCTTGCCTTTGCCTGTTGGGGGTGGTATAGAGCAAGACACAAAAAAAGGAGAAAGGTCTTTATGTTCACATATACAGTACAGGAGAAATTCCAGCCTCTGACACTCATATATTTACTTTGGTATGTAATTTGTTTATACAGCTAATTATAGCTACAGCTAATTATACTAACTACAAACTAACCCTAACCTAAAATGAAACTTGGTAAAACTTGGTAACCTTATAATAAGGTCATAAATACAACCGTTCATTGTTGGTTCATGTTAGCCTAGGTCCATTAAATAATATTAACAGATACAACTTGATTTTAATAATGTTGAAACTAACATTAACTAAGATTAATTAATACTTTAGAAGTATTTTTCATTGTTTGTTCATTAATTAATGTTAACAAACGGAACTGTATTGTAAACTTTTTTAGAACAAAAATATTGTTTACTTTATTATTTTTTTTTTTTAATCTTTTGATCTATTTTTTACTCCAAAATTCAGATTTAGCTCACTTCAATATAGTCTCCTAAGTCTAGTAAACTCACACAGGAAGGATGACGGAAGATGCAACTACCTTGACAGGAGGTGCTAAACTAGCAGGCCTAATTTTCATTAACCTTCAAAAAGAGAAAGATAGGTGAAAAGAAAAAAAATCTCCCTCCCTTCCCCCGTGTCCCTCTGTCTCCTTCAAAACAATGACCCCTTTCACAGATTCCTGCAGTGGGGCCACGATCTGGTTAAAATATCTCCCTGTCGGACATGTCCTTTGTTAGGACACCAACTTCTTTTTTCCTTTTTAGTCATGGACGGGGTGAATGGCTGACAACAGACTTACCTACACACCATTAAGCCAGTCCGCCTTTGAAGGCAGCGAGTAAAAGACGCCCAAGGCTGTGAATAGAGAGGGGCGGGGTGCTGAAGAAATGAGAGAAAGGAGTGAGTTCAAGAGAAAAGAAAAGGATAATGAAGAAAAAAAAAAAAGAGTCCAACATAAGACCAAAACTGGTTCTGAAGTTCACCTTCCTCTATATTTTCCTTTGCAAACGTTTAAGTTAAAAAAGCATTCATTCAGAAGAACCAGGGCCTAGCAAATATGACAGAGAAGCTTAATTATTATAAAAGAGATGAAGAAAGGATTACAAATGGCCCTAAATGACTGAATTCCTGCATGTTTTCCAGCCAGGATACATAACTAATCCTACTACACAAGGAGAGAGAAAGAGTGGAAATGTAAAAACAAGGTAAAGAGAAAATTCATAACTCAGTGCTACACACAAAAAATACAAAATAAGACTGAGTGTGGCCTGAGGGGGACGAACAAAAGCTTGAAAAGCAAAGATGAAAGCTATTTTGTGATTCTTTCATATATTACTTTTTTCTTCTTTTTCTTCTTTGTCCCACTGCAGACTATCAACTGACAGGTGGCTGTTTTAGAAATGCTTTAGCACCACTCTAATCACTTTATCTGTGTATGTACGGTCACAAAACTGTGCGCCTTGCCTGAGAACAGCACAATTCATATCGCTCTAAGTGCTCATATACACCTGACCAGATGTGTCAGTCTGTCAGAAGTCAGAGGTCAGGAATCAAAGCCTCTTGTAAACAGGGTTGAAGAAGGTCACAGCGATGGGGGAAGGAGATATGGATGATGGGATTCAGGAAGTGAACCAGGTGGTACCTGCGGTACTGTACTCGATGCATCCTGCTTTATATTAAAGATCTTCTCACTGTTGTTTGGAATAACATCTGGAAGGACTACAGGAAAAACATATAATTACTGACATTAATGTTCAAATGTGCCACACTGGCATTTCCGAAGAGCAATGACCAGAAGAACAGAACAAAAGCATTCTGGTTACTATTGAGGAAAGATGTATGAATGTTATGTCTGTTTCCATTAAGAGAGGCAGAGGAGAAGCCAACATCTGAAGTTTCAGTGACCTGAACTGACCTTCACCTCAGATAATTCCTTTGAGAAAAACATCAACAGTGACCTTTATCAGGATCCAAGAAACAGCAACCCTTACTAATCTGTTCAAATGGCATTTAAGAGAAAATAATAAGGGGAGTGGGCGATTAGGAATGGATGCGTCCAGACACATCTGTTGTTGGTTTGCAGCTGGCAGCCACTGATTGTTATCACTTACTCTGATGTCAGGCTGATTGGCACTGAATAGTGCTTGTTGGCTGCCACAAATCATGGCTTGTCCTAACACTGGTTGGGGTGCAGGGGTGGGGGTTTAACTGTGAGACTGGACACACCCAATGTCAGTGGGATTTTTTTTATAACAAGACCAAGCAGGTGCTGAATGAAGATGCTCAACTGAGTAAATCATCACCTGCTCCATCCCCCCAATAAAACCACAAAAAATACAGCCACTGTTTTAAACCACAAGCACATGGCTTTGGGCCAGAACTACACCTGATGTTATGGACGACTAGCACATCTGATCTTATAGCAAGTGACCAGCCTGCACTCCTACACAGGATGCAACTGCTTTACAAATCAAATATTATATACAGCATATACACTCACCTAAAGGATTATTAGGAACACCTGTTCAATTTCTCATTAATGCAATTATCTAATCAACCAATCACATGGCAGTTGCTTCAATGCATTTAGGGGTGTGGTCCTGGTCAAGACAATCTCCTGAACTCCAAACTGAATGTCAGAATGGGAAAGAAAGGTGATTTAAGCAATTTTGAGCGTGGCATGGTTGTTGGTGCCAGACGGGCCGGTCTGAGTATTTCACAATCTGCTCAGTTACTGGGATTTTCACGCACAACCATTTCTAGAGTTTACAAAGAATGGTGTGAAAAGGGAAAAACATCGAAATGGCGAAAATGCCTTGTTGATGCTAGAGGTCAGAGGAGAATGGGCCGACTGATTCAAGCTGATAGAAGAGCAACTTTGACTGAAATAACCACTCGTTACAACCGAGGTATGCAGCAAAGCATTTGTGAAGCCACAACACGCACAACCTTGAGGCGGATGGGCTACAACAGCAGAAGACCCCACTGGGTACCACTCATCTCCACTACAAATAGGAAAAAGAGGCTACAATTTGCACGAGCTCACCAAAATTGGACAGTTGAAGACTGGAAAAATGTTGCCTGGTCTGATGAGTCTCGATTTCTGTTGAGACATTCAGATGGTAGAGTCAGAATTTGGCGTAAACAGAATGAGAACATGGATCCATCATGCCTTGTTACCACTGTGCAGGCTGGTGGTGGTGGTGTAATGGTGTGGGGGATGTTTTCTTGGCACACTTTAGGCCCCTTAGTGCCAATTGGGCATCGTTTAAATGCCACGGCCTACCTGAGCATTGTTTCTGACCATGTCCATCCCTTTATGACCACCATGTACCCATCCTCTGATGGCTACTTCCAGCAGGATAATGCACCATGTCACAAAGCTCGAATCATTTCAAATTGGTTTCTTGAACATGACAATGAGTTCACTGTACTAAAATGGCCCCCACAGTCACCAGATCTCAACCCAATAGAGCATCTTTGGGATGTGGTGGAACAGGAGCTTCGTGCCCTGGATGTGCATCCCACAAATCTCCATCAACTGCAAGATGCTATCCTATCAATATGGGCCAACATTTCTAAAGAATGCTTTCTGCACCTTGTTGAATCAATGCCACGTAGAATTAAGGCAGTTCTGAAGGCGAAAGGGGGTCAAACACAGTATTAGTATGGTGTTCCTAATAATCCTTTAGGTGAGTGTATGTTATCTTATAGATATAAGATATCTTATATACAAGATATATTATTAGTAGGTATTTTAACATTACATCACTTGATGACAAAATACGGGGTATAAGTTATGCAGGCACAAATATGCCATCCCAAAATACCTGAAATATTTGTCACCATATTTTTACGGAGAATTTCTGGAAACCATAGCTGACCATGCATTTCTTGCTCTGTGGACTTGCTTGAAAGTCTTAAGGCAATGACTTCAGAATTTAGCAAAAGATACAAATGAAGAACCTTATAAGAAAAAAAGAGCCAATGAAATGGTAGTACAAAAAAGGTGCTATATTGTTTGGCATATTTTACTTTCCAAGGTGTCAGTTTAAGTCACCTTTTCACTCTCATTCCTGCCCTCCGGTCTTGGCTGCCCCGCCAGGCAGTTAGGATGGAGAGATAAAGCGAAGGAGGTATGAATGAGTAAAGTTTGCATACAGCTGTGCAATTCTGGGCAACAGCTGCATAGATTGCGGCAATGGTCACAACTGACAAGAATTCCTGAAAAGATTTTGTAGGGAAAAAGGGAAAGGTCGAAGGTCACTGTTTCTCAGAGGAGGAAACTGAGTGCTGTCATCCCAAGTTGTCAATCAAATCCTCTGTGACTTTTATAACTGTCAATAACCTTTACACCTATGTGTCCTATTCCCAACGTTACACACCTGCACTTGGCCCTCTAATGTGCTTACTGTTGATATTTGAGTCTATTATTCCCACACAAATAACGTTTCCAAAATAATTGTTTTTATTACCCACCCCCACTGTCCCACCCATTTTTGTCAGTGTTTCTTTTTCCCCCTATACCTTGCTAATTATCTTTCCTGTTATCTTAAAGAAAAGATAAGCATAACAACAGTAACCAATATTTTGCGAATTGCATTTACCCCAACATGCTTTGAAGTGAGTTTAGAGAATAAAACATTGATATGATCTATCTGATAAGGCGCAGACAATTAAAGTGAGGTGGGAAGATAGGTGCCTTGATAGATGTTGATAAGAGGTGTTAGACACATTAGCTAAGTAAATTTGCAGCCTGCAGGTATTTGATTCACAAAAAAGAAAAGTTCAATTAGATCGCCATCCTGGAGGGTAAAGGAGGGTAGATTGTCTGCATGCCTATGTTTGTGTGTGTGCGTGAGAGAGATCTACAGGGATGAAAAATCCCTTGTCTCAGTCGAAGAGATTAAAGGTCCACAATGGTAATATGTCACTGATGACAAGACAGAAGAACAAAGACAGAAGAAACAAAAACATAAGATAGAGAGACAAGAAAGACATTGCTCTGAAATTCCACAATCTCTTCATACACAGACAGCTTTGTGTAAGACAGATGCAAACCCCATGGGAATTCCATGCATTTAGGCTAGAAAGCGTGGTCAACCTGGCCTCCTTGGAGGTCAATGTGACATTACTTTGATGTTTCTTTAATATGTAGCGACAGGACAAATCAAATATTTTAAGTGTCGCTGATGGTGGGCTCCAAATACTCCTTCCAGTTTTAGAGGCGAACACATTGAAATTACATTTTTTTTTAAAAATTAAAAACATTGTTTGTTTTAAACTAAAATGCTTCATAATGTTTTTGAACTTCCAAATGAGATTAGATTTTTTAAAAGGTACACTATGTAACTTTTGACCCTCTAGCGGTTAAAAAAAAACAAACTGTATGCATTTTGCAGAAGAACATTGTTTTGGTTGTGCTTTGGCTCTGCGTGACTTTGCGGATGAATATGGTTATCCAACCGCTCATAAAACATTCACTACTAGGCTTAAGAGATATAGAGTTTAGATAGAAAGGATCTCAAGCTGACTAGCTGAAGATGTTACTGTAGCTATACCCATTAATAGACATGGTACTTCCTTGAAAATGAAAATACATTCCAGCACAGCGCTACAACAACCATAATGAGATGACCCTTCACAATAGATAATGCTTTACAGTGAACTCTGTTAGAGAACTACATATGGCAGTTTATCTGTTCGATAAAATACCTTAATCACCTGTTGAGTAATAAAAACAGCATCTCTGTGTTGTTTATACAAATTTCAAATCCCTCAGTCCTAGCCATCTCTGAAAAGCTAAGCCAATGTTGATTCTTGTTTTATTACTAGCTCTGTCATGCTCTCTTTTCATCAGCAAACTCTCCTCTGTTAGACTTTTTTTTTTTTTAAACGGGTGATTCACCAGAGGTTTGAGATTTAGCTGCTCCATGTCAACCATTCTCGCTCATTATGACAAGTAACCTATGCCACTCCCACACCATAAATGATTCAAAATAGCATGAGCAACTTTTCTCTATTATGGATATGACAAAACACGTACAAGCGAGTGGCGTATGTGCGCAATTTCCTGTGAAAACCATCCCCTCAGATCTAAAATATAAACACTTATAAAAGGCTTACCGTGAATCAGGGTAAGACAAAACACCTTTTGGAAGAAAGATTGATGATGTATTGAATTATTATTTAAATTGTGTTCATTTTGAACAACAAAAGTTACATACACTCACCTAAAGGATTATTAGGAACACCATACTAGTACTGTGTTTGACCCCCTTTCGCCTTCAGAACTGCCTTAATTCTATGTGGCATTGATTCAACAAGGTGCTGAAAGCATTCTTTAGAAATGTTGGCCCATATTGATAGGATAGCATCTTGCAGTTGATGGAGATTTGTGGGATGCACATCCAGGGCACGAAGCTCCCGTTCCACCACATCCCAAAGATGCTCTATTGGGTTGAGATCTGGTGACTGTGGGGGCCATTTTAGTACAGTGAACTCATTGTCATGTTCAAGAAACCAATTTGAAATGATTCGAGCTTTGTGACATGGTGCATTATCCTGCTGGAAGTAGCCATCAGAGGATGGGTACATGGTGGTCATAAAGGGATGGACATGGTCAGAAACAATGCTCAGGTAGGCCGTGGCATTTAAACGATGCCCAATTGGCACTAAGGGGCCTAAAGTGTGCCAAGAAAACATCCCCCACACCATTACACCACCACCACCAGCCTGCACAGTGGTAACAAGGCATGATGGATCCATGTTCTCATTCTGTTTACGCCAAATTCTGACTCTACCATCTGAATGTCTCAACAGAAATCGAGACTCATCAGACCAGGCAACATTTTTCCAGTCTTCAACTGTCCAATTTTGGTGAGCTCGTGCAAATTGTAGCCTCTTTTTCCTATTTGTAGTGGAGATGAGTGGTACCCAGTGGGGTCTTCTGCTGTTGTAGCCCATCCGCCTCAAGGTTGTGCGTGTTGTGGCTTCACAAATGCTTTGCTGCATACCTCGGTTGTAACGAGTGGTTATTTCAGTCAAAGTTGCTCTTCTATCAGCTTGAATCAGTCGGCCCATTCTCCTCTGACCTCTAGCATCAACAAGGCATTTTCGCCCACAGGACTGCCGCATACTGGATGTTTTTCCCTTTTCACACCATTCTTTGTAAACTCTAGAAATGGTTGTGCGTGAAAATCCCAGTAACTGAGCAGATTGTGAAATACTCAGACCGGCCCGTCTGGCACCAACAACCATGCCACGCTCAAAATTGCTTAAATCACCTTTCTTTCCCATTCTGACATTCAGTTTGGAGTTCAGGAGATTGTCTTGACCAGGACCACACCCCTAAATGCATTGAAGCAACTGCCATGTGATTGGTTGATTAGATAATTGCATTAATGAGAAATTGAACAGGTGTTCCTAATAATCCTTTAGGTGAGTGTAGTGTACCTTTAAGTATTTAAGTCACTAGATAACTACCTGTTTAGGTAATACATAAATTCATTTCACGGGGGGTTCATTTTGGGTTCTTTATTCTGTGGAACACACAAGAGGATATTTTGTTTTTTGTCTATACAATGGATGTCTGTGATCATCAAAATTCCAACATTCTTTAAAATATCTTCTTTTGTGTTCTGCAAAAGAAAGTCATACAAGTTTGGAACAACATGAGGGTGAGTAAATAATTTACATTTTTTGGTGAACCTTCCCCTTTAAAGTGATATAAAATGACTTAAACCATGATATAAGGTTGTACCGCCCACCAACAGTGCCCATTCAATATGAGACTAAACACTCCTATCTACAAACACAGACATAGACAGAAACGTACTACCCCCAGCTGTCAAGAAAGAGATAAACATGGAGTCAGAGACAAAGTAGGGGGAAAGAATGCAGGAGATTTAAATAAGGGCTTCTTTTTAGCAATGGAGCTTCACTGGGATGCTAAGCTCGTAAAACTGGAGTGATTTGTGATTGGCTTTATTTGGCTCCTCTGCTGGCAATTATTGCCTGTCTTTCTCCTTTGTCAAAAAGGTCACGACACATCAGTGTTCTTTATATGAGCGTAAATCAAGCAAAATCTCCCTTTCTTCTAGTGTAAACAACAAATAAGATTTGTTGCAACAAGAGCAGAGGGAGAGGGAAGTTTAAAGTGTGAGTTCCCCAGGCAGCTGGATGCTGAAGTCCAGTTGGTGGTGTGGACAGTGAAAGGGAACGAGGGTGTTGATGGTCCCACAGCAGGAGCTGAGTGGAGCTCATGAGACAAAGTAAGACCTCCTACACCCCTTTCTGTGGGGTCCTTTACAATGATAATTGGAAGCCTTCCGTGGCCACAGAAAAACATTACAGTTATCCCCGCCACAGCAAGCCCACCCAGGGGACAGAGATAGAGAACCACTACATACAGCCTGCTGTGATTTTATCCTACATCCTGGACAGATACGTATGAAGGATGCCACTCCTAGAAACACAAGAAATAGCCATTTCTTTACTGCCTGCTTTCTTTACACACCCACTCCTTTTGAACATGTAAAGAAGCTATTTTGAAGCTCATTAGCAATTTCAGATCTATTGTTCCATTAGAGCTGCTGAAGCAGGAAAAGTCATCTCACATTCATGCATCAGAAGAAAAAGATGGCAGCGTCCTAATTGAAATAGAATTTATGGGGCAGATTCACGGAAATTGTCTTCAGAAAGTTAAGAAATTTATTTTAAAAAAGAATGTTCCTATGTGTAATTCTTAAAAAACATCTTAAGAAGTTCTCAAACATTTTCTTAACCCTCTGGTGCTGTTTGCATGTCGGTCAAAAATGACTGAAAAAAAAATTATTTCAATGAAATGATGCAGTATCTGAGTGAGTTTGTGCGCGCTGCTAGAGTGAACACATTCTGTGTATAGGCACTCTTATACAGTGGTGGTCAGAATTATTGGCACCCTTGGTAAATATTATCAAATGTGGCTGTAAAAAATAAATCTGCATTGTTTATCCTTTTGATCTTTTATTCAAAAAATTCACAAAAATCTAACCTTTCACTGAAGTAAAAGAATTGAAAGTGGGGGGTAAATCACATTATGAAATAAATGCTTTTCTCCAAAACACGTTGGCCACAATTATTGGCACCCCTAGAATTTTTTATGAGTAAAATATCTCTGAAGTATATTCCCATTAATATTTACATTTTTTAGCACACCAGGGTGACTAGGAACATGAAATTGTCCAGCTATGATGTTTTGTTCCATAGGAGTATAAATATGAGGAAACACAAAGGCCAAATTCCCTTAATCATTCATCACAATGAGTAAAGCCAAAGAATATAGTTCTGATGCGCAGCAAAAGATTGTTGAGCTTCACAAAATAGAAAGTGGCTGTAGGAAAATAGCTAAAGCATTGAAAATTCCCATTTCCACCATCAGGGCAATAATTAAGAAGTTCCAATCAACTAAAGATGTTACGAATCTGCCTGGAAGAGGACGTGTGTCTATATTGTCTTAATGCACGGTGAGGAGGAAAGTTTGAGTGGCCAAAGACTCTCCAAGGATCACAGATGGAGAATCGCAGAGTTGAGTCTTGGGGTCAGAAAGCCTAAAAAAATAAAATAAAAAAAAATTCAAACAACCCCTACATCACCTCATGTTGTTTGGGAGGGATTCAAGAAAAATCCTTCTTGCTCATCCAGAAACAAAATCCAGCATATTCAGTTGTCAGACACGACTGCAAATTCAAAAAGGACCTGGTTCTATGATCAGATGAAACTATAAAAAGAGCTTTTTGGCAGCAAATCCACCAGATGGGTTTGGTGCAAACAGGGATAAAAAGTACCCCATGTCCACGGTTAAAAATACAGCTGGATCTTTAATGTTGTGGGCCTATTTTTTTGCTGGAGGTCCTGGACATCTTGTTCAGATACATGGTATAATGGATTCTAGCAAATACCAACAGATAAAAAATCAAAACCTGACGGCCTCTGCTAGAAATCTTATAATGGCTGTGGTTGGATCTTCCATCAGGACAACGATCCAAACAAACATCAAAATCAACACACAAATGTGTCACTGAACACAAAATGAAGCTTCTGCCATGACCATCCCAGTCCCCTGACCTGAACCCTATAGAAAATGAGTGGGGTGAACTGAAGAGAAGCACCAACATGGATCTGGGAATCTGAAGGATCTGGAGAGATTCTGTATGGAGGAATGGTCTCTGATCTCTTGTCAGGTGTTCTCCAAACTCATCAGGCGTTATAGAAGAAGACTCAGAGCTATTATCTTGGCAAAAGGAGGTTGCAAAAAGTATTTAATGAAAGGGTGCCAATAATTGTGGCCAACGTGTTTTGGAGAAAAGCATTTATTTCATAATGTGATTTACCCCCCAATTTCAATTCTTTTACTTCAATAAGAGTTTAGATTTTTGTGAATTTTTTGAAGAAAAGATCAAAAAGATAAACAATGCAGATTTATTTTTTACAGCCATATTTGATCATATTTACCAGGGGTCCAAATAATTCTGACCACCACTGTATGTGCTGAATACTGCTGAAAATTATATTGTAATTTTAAAATTTGTAAAGTCGTTACTGAATCTTTGATTTTACATGCAATTATGACCAATACTCCTCTGACCTCTGGCATAAACAAGGCAATTTTACCCACAGAACTGCCGCTCACTGGATATTCTCTTTTTCTGCCCATTATCTGTAAACCCTAGAGATGGTTATGTGTGAAATTTTATGCGTGAAATTTTCTGAAATACTCCGACCAGCCCGTCTGGCACCAACAACCGTGCCACGTTCAAAGTCACTTAAATCAACTTTCTTCCCCATTCTGATGCTCAGTTTGAACTTCAGCAGAGACCATGTCTTGACCATGGGTGTGTCTCAATCAGCTCCCTAGCTTCCTAGGTCATGAATCAGTATATCGTGCACATGAATTCGGCACTGGTAAGGACAGTAAGGACCCTGGCTCACTACACACTGGGACACTAATGACTATTTCCGGCGACATGACAACATCCTCACTGGTATTTATGAACGTGATATCTTTCTGACATTACAATTGTTGTTGTTGTAAATGTTATTTAAAGTACATTATGATAAATACTTTGCTTGTTACATATACGTAAAAATTATAAATGTTAGCTATATTATGTTCAATACCGGTCTAGTGATGTATGTATATGCTGTAATATAATTAAATAATGGTTTCTTTGTATTATAAAAAAAACATCTATCACATGTCATTATGTGTAGTGAGTTCTCTCACGTGATTTATGTTTCGCACTTCAGAACTTCTGTTAAGGGAACATAGTAAGCATCGATGCTCCCTGGTTTTCACGGTGCATTGTGGGACTTTTTAGGGAGCAAACTTTTCAGTGCACTGGAAGGATTTTGCGATTGAGACAGCCCTTAAAATGGCCGACTCCCTTAAAATGGCCGACTCCCTGATCAGGGCCCTGACTACTGAACTAGGGAGCTGATTGAGATGCATGTCTCAAATAGCAGCATGAGTTGCTGCTATTTGATTGGCTGATTAGATATTTGCGTTAATGAGCAGTTGATCAGGTATTATAAAGTAGCCGGTGAGTGTATGACAAAGTCTTACTGAAATATATGTTCTCATGTCATTCAATGTGCAAAAAACACAAGTGATACAAATCAGTCCTAGGTGTGTGTTAGCATCTTCATTCCTAATACACACTATCAACAGATACTTAATCTGAGTGTTGCTATTTTAGGACTATTTATGAATATTTCCTGCTTTACTAGGGTACAAGAAATCATTAAAAAAAATGGACTGCACAATAAAATAAGCAATAATTGAAAAAGATCTTGTAAGTAAGAGTTACAATCAAACGTCAAAAAGACAAAAAAAGAAAAGATGTTATTTAATTAAAAATGAATTCAATGAATGTTAGCAGTGAAAATTGACCAAAATATCCATCTCTAGTCACAAGGTATCAACATCTATGCATTTGGCAGACATCTCTATCCAAAGCGACAAACATTGTACTCAAAAGTATACATTTTATCAATTAATGCGATCCCTGGTAATCAAACCCAGCAAGCTCAAATGTTTAAGCTACAGGAAGGCAATATGAACCTTTGAGCACAGCTTTTAAACCAGCATTCAAATGCCTACAGTTTAATCTGGAAAATTCCTTGTGAGCTCAGCAAGGACGGCGAAGCAGCAGCAGGGTCATGCTCCACTGATTATCATCAAATGCAGCATGTGGATCCAGGGTTCCCAAGGGCTGCAGAGGTTAACATCAGGCCATTAGGTGCAGTTACCCTCTGGGCTTGATGATGCATCCCTAAAACGCTGTAAAGGTCATGAACGAACAGGTGGGGTGAAGAGTGTGAAAGAGCTTACTTTCCGTGTACACTGGATTTGGTGAGGCCTGTTAAATCCAGAATCTTACGGGATTAGCTATAAAAGTGCTAAAGGTTCTTCATGTAAAGAGAAAGCACAGTAACAGTCAACTATTTTACAAATAGATTACAAATGAATAGGGATGGGTATCGAGAACCAGTTACAAATTTCCCAGAACTGGTGATTCGATGAGAAACACGCATTTCGGTTCCGCTTATCGGTGTCACGTCACGTGTAGAATGGAAGCTTACAAAGACGAGGATGAACAGGAGACAGGAACTTTATTAACAAAGCTCAGGAAACTTTTACACACGTAGAAACATAGACAAGAACCAACAAACACTGAGGGAGAACTGAGGGCTTAAGTACACAAAGCAAATGAGAATAACAAGGTGATAAACGAGGCACAGGTGAATGATATAACTAATTAGACAAACTGGGGAAAACTGGGTCACAGAGACTTACCCAAAAACACAAGACAGAGCAAACATGTAACAATCTGTTCCTGTGTGCACATTTTAATGTGATTTTACACCATTCAAGCTCAAAAGACTCGCGCGCTGTTTTCTGTGCTATGCACACATCCAAAACGTGTGCGATGAGTTCTCTTCCTCCTCTTTTTGCACAGCACAGGAACGGACACATACACACAAAAATATGTCAAAATATTCTCGTAAACCTCAACTGTCTTAAGACAGTTGGAAAGAAAAGATGAAAACACATGTGTAACAGTATGGGAATCCGTGCAGCTCTTAAAGTGACGGCAGATTTTCCTGATGCCGTCTCTATGAAAACGTTAATCAAACAACAAAAGACAACGAGAAAATTCACTTGCTGTTCTAGACAGAATAACTTTTGTAACTAATATAACTATATTAAAACTATATTAATAAAATTAATTAATACTGTATTAATAAAATATAAGCTATGGTAATGTATAGCCTATATTTTATTAATAAAGTGCAGTGTTATTTTACGTTTGATTATAGTTTCTGTACCTGAATACCTGAAAATATTTATTTCAATTGTATTTATTTGTGCAATTGCTTTTTTTAATTACTGAGTGTTTACTTGTCTTCAATGATGCTTGAAATTTATATTAGTTAGGCTACTTGTTTTAAACCATAGGCAAAAGTTCCTAGCCTGTTGATTTTTGTTCATGGTATTCAGCTACAACGAAATGTTTTGCAAGACTTAGAATAAATGTGAATGATATCTAAGTTTATTTTTTTAACGTATTGGAATCGAAATTAGGAATCAATAAGCAGAATCGGAATCGTTAAAATTTAAACTATACCCAACCCTAGTATTGTGCATTTTTCCTTACCACTATTTTTTTATTAGTTGTTTAATCATTTTATTGGAACCGGAATCGCTATAGGCGGAACCGGAACATTTATTACGATTCCCAACCCTACAACTGAACAACCCATAGTTATTTCTTTCAAACCCTCTCTTGTTTGTATAAATTAAACATGAATTGAGACAAAGCATTGCATTTCCTTTGTCACCTAGAAACATTCTCTTCATGCTTTCTCTGAGCTGTTGATTAATGAAAGCACTAAACCTCAACTGAGCTGGTCTGAACTCGACAGACAGAGTGGCTCACGGCGTTTCCAAGAGATTCACTTGGTTCACAGTAGCCAGTCACTTGCCTTCTATTCATCAAGAAATCACTTTAATTTACATAAATTCTTTCAGGTGGTGCATAAAAATGTGACAGAGACTTCTTTATTTAACAATGTCAGCAAGCTCCTGTTAATCGAGCGAGATTAGGGCCGAATAGGTAAGGTCAGGCCACATCGTGAGGTATTATGTCTAAGATTTACACAAATGCCAGGAAACATTCCAGCAGCACGACTAAATCAACAAGAACAGGGCACTTTTCAACACCTCACTGCCACTTTCATTAAATACGGCTAAACAGCTTGACTATGTTGCTCTCCTTCACCCATTCTGGCTTGTGGTGACACGAAACTAAACAAAACAGTTATGTACTGTCCTTTGGCAGCCATGTTTCTTTGGGTCCCCACGATATTTGCCCTCTCCTGACCTTTTACGGACTATGGGAACAGCACTGGTCACTATGGTAGCCAGTTTAGCACCACAAGGGGAGGGCGTGTCGTGGAAAATCTTTAGTGGCTATGAAGGTAATAGTAAAAACACTGAGGTAGAACAAGTTTTAACAGACAGGAATCCATAGCCAGACATAATGCAGTTTTGTTACTTCACAAAGGCCTATGAATATAAAGCAACAAGTATAAACAATTTATGAAGTATATGGCATGGACTGGGTACGAAGGCCTGGTCAGTGGACCACAAAAAGGGGGCGGGGGGGTGAGTGAATGGGAAAGTATTGGAGCCGATTCCTCTTAACAAAGAGGTGGGAAAGGCTGTTGCCTACTGTGACACCCTGTTGCTTGCTGGCTGCCAGTATAGTCACCCTGACAACACGAAAAGCACAGAACAGAAGAAAAGATTGGGATACTGAAGAAATAAAAATAGTAACAATACATATATATAGGGATGCACAATATTATCGCCACATCATCTGAATGAGCCGATAAAGGCATAAAATGTAATAATCAGCATCGGCCCAATATGAAAAACATATGTTGATATGCCGATAAGATAACCTGTTGATTATGCGTCCGCAATAACTCACATGTGTGCAAGGTGTGCTAGTGATAAGATCACAACAGCAGTGTGGTCATTCTTGAAGTGATCTTTTGCATGTATAGATTCACTGTTTTGGATTGGCTCCTTTAACTTGAGCACACAAGTACAGAATGGCGCTTCCGGTGTGCGATTCCTGTCAACAGTCACTAACTGAAGCAGCAGCAGCCTCCCCAAGATGCTAGTGGCCGCCAGGTGAGACGTTTTATTTATTTAAAGAGGCGCTGTTGTTAGACAAATAAAATGAAAAGTAAAATACACAAATAACATTAAGTTACTTCTATTTCTGAATAAATAAAGCAGTAATTGATGTCATAAAATCTCAGGTCTGATTTAATTGTCAGAAGCTATAGTCTACATGATAAATCACAAATTTTACACTTGTAAATTAAATATTTTTATATACAGTTTATTAATCTGTAATATCTTTTTTCAAATAGATGATGAAAATAATTTGAATCCAAGGAGCTCTAAAAATGTGTTGACGACTTCATTGCTGTAGACCAGCTACAAATGTTAAATTCACAAATAAAATGTTTAGGTTACTGCATCTGTCTGGAAGAAAAAACAGCAGTGATTGACTTTACTATTGTTATTTTCAAAGCTTTCAATGTACTCTTATTATAAAATGAACTTTTTTAACATTTATTTAGCTCTAACAAGTAACCTTTTGCTAAGACCTCAGAACTCTGAAACAGGAATCATTTTTTCTCTCTCAGTGATAACCAAAATAAAAAATAATTCATTTATAATTCCTGCAGAGGAGAGACTTATAATATATAAAATATGTACTGTATATCACTATCGGCTATAGGCCAAAATGAGTTGAAAACTATCGGCAAATCGGATATTGGCAAAAAATATATAATGTAAACACTACAATGAAAATGAACACATCGACATTTTCTGCAAATGACCCTGCTGAAAGTAAACATTTCATAATAAAATTAACACTTTTGTTTTCCAAGATTACATGAAAACGCAATATAATGCATAGTGAAAATGAATTACTAGTTATAGTTACTGTCGTTTCAAGCTACACTGTATTTTGAATCCATGCATTTATGTCAAAAAACCTCCCTCTTCCTGTCACTCTCTTCTCACCTCCTCTCCTTCTCTTTCTCAATTGAGAAGAATGTAGACAAAAGCTTGACATGTTTCTGCAAGGGTAAGATTATGTATATCCCACCATTATAGACCGAAACACAATCTCGCCCACTTTATGCTCTAATAGTGGAATAGAATTAGCGGAAATCTGCAAAACCTGGAAAGCTTTCTGCTGAGTATGGGAGGGATAATTCCATCATCAAGAGATCAAAATATATATTATTGAGGAATATATATTATTGATGGAGGAAACTAAAGCTGCTTCCGAAATTGTATACTGAGTAGGAACTACATTTGAATAAGCACTTACTCTGTGACTGTTAAAAAGAGTATGTTCTATTGCACATAGTTTGAATGTGTTCAGTATGAACGAGCAATGAGCAACGCATGAAGTGACCAAGTAGTGACTGTAATTGGGATGTGTGTGGAATGTTTAATAGGACTCTATATACTTAGTTGAATAATAATATTGAAATGTATGGCATTAACTTTGTTTTTCTCAAAGCTAAGCGCTAACTTAAAAAAAACAAGCTGTGTTACTATGAGGGATGATTACATCAAAATGAATGATCTCAATGAAATACATACACTTATCTTGTTTTTTTTGCTCACGTGCCAACAATTACCCCTCTACGTGCCATAGGTTGGCAACCCTGTTGTATAGAGATTTTTATCAGGCACAATTTATTTTCAGTGAATTTCCCCCAGAAGAACTTTTGGTGTCGGCATGCTGGTTTAAATGCTGACATGAGGGTGTAGCAAAAGTGGTGGTGATCAGCTCTGCTTCAGATTGAGGGTGTAGAAAGACAGGGACTGATGTGCTGTTGTGAAAAGGCATGTTGAGTTTTACGCCATGTTTTCAATACTGAGGGGGCCTTTCTTGGCCCGGTTGACTTTCTGGCATCCGAGGTTAATGTGCGATGAGGCCCAGTCTGAATTTGAGAGCACCCTGTCACATAACTAATCTTCACCAATCAACACATGAACCTGTGCTAACGTGCAAACATACATGTGTTTGCATGTACCCATGTTCCGTCATTTCACAAAAGACAGGGAAAAATAAATGTGTGCACTCTTGCTGTCTTTTGTGTGTGTTCATTGGTTCAGGCTTTGGCTTGACATTTCAAGAAAAGCTGTTTATCTTAATGATGATCAGATTTTTGACAAATGATTGTCACTGGGCATGACCAGAGAGACCTTTTCAGGCATTCCATGCTAAATAAACACGTTCACACGCAAACATGCAAAATTCAGTTTCTTTTCTACTGAAATAGAGCTGCACTGTAATGTTTTGTTTATGTTGCACTGGCCAATATAAATATAACCAGAATAGACAGGTTTTTACTTACCAGTGCCACTGCAGAAATGGGTTATTTACGGTCAATCGATCTCCACGTCAGTCTCAAACCCTCGATAATTCTTGTTGTATTCTCCATTGTCATGTAATTAGTTGAAATATCTCTCAACTAAAGCTGTAAACTATACAGGGAACCCCACTTGGTACATTACTATAATATTAAAGGTTAAAATTAACAGATTTGTACTTTTTTTTGGTACTGATTTCCATCGAATTGCATGCCCGCTGCTTGTGACAAGCATGCATATTTGGCTAAATTAACAATACATTCAGCTACTGATAATAATGTTGCAATCTGCTCCATTTAGCACATTTTGTGTAGTTCCTTTCCATAGAATTTCCCCAAAAGTTAGAGCAGAAAATGTGAAAAAAGCCTGCAGATTCATCTGGGCCTAATCATTACAAAGCAATGGATCTTTGAAGCCTAATGCTAGTGGAGATTTAAGTTAGTGTGCTGATTAATAGAAAGTTTTGGCAGACTATTGCGATTTTAATTAATTATTGAACAATAACTTTTCTGCTACACTTGCAATTTGCACTACAAACTTGCATTTATCAAAGCTAAAGCAGGCTTGATGGACACAGACGTCACAATCTTCAGAAAACTACCAAAGAAACGGAAAGCATGTTTGATGAATGAGGAAATGTGAAAGAGAGCAAGGGTCAAACAAAGTAAAGAGGCAAATGAAACAGTAGCTCGAGGTGTCTGGTGGCGTGAGTTAAGTCCACTTTATCTATTTCAGGAAAGCCACAGCAACAGAACTAAGTGGACGATTGGTGGGCTCTAAATAAAGAACAGGAGGTGAAGCAGTTCAAAAATAGCCATCTTTCAGATGTATAAATGCCTGTGTGTGTGTGCAAACCATATTTTGGGGACAAATTTGTACCCAGAGTGTGCTAAACCTGACAAAACCATTTGTAAGAACTATTAAAAAAAAATAAAGTACTTTTAAAATTGTAAAAATGTAGAAACTTTACTCTTAGGTTATGTTTAGGGTTAAGGGATAGAATGTAAAGTTTGTACAGTATAAAAATCATTATGTCTATGGAGAGTCCTTATAAAACACAAAAACTTGTTGTGGGGTTGGGTTGGGTTAGGCGATAGAAAATATCATTAACATGATATAAAATCAATGGAAGTCTATGCAACATTCTCACTAATATAGTGTGTGTTGTCTCTCCTTGCTTGTTTGTTCATTTAACAACTCAATAAATTAGGAATTACCTGAGGAAAAATCTGTTTGTGTGTTCAGTTTAAGAAAGTTATTTACAATCAATCCTGTGCCATCTAATTATGTTTTCACAGGTGTTGAGCAGTATCCTGGGCTTTCCATTACATCTATTATGATTGAGATCTGTTTAAAGGGTAAATTCCAAACATATACCAACTTGTTGTGTCATGAAAAAAGTTTTTCCTCACATTGCCTTTTGGATACACTTCAATGTCAATATTTACAGTCAATAAGGCTTTAGAGAAAAACAACCCTTAATAGAGATTAATACCATGGAATGCAGCTCGGACGTTTAGAGTCTTCCAGACACGTCATTCCCTTATCTGGGAAAATGAGCACGTCAAGGGACAGACAGATGCAGAGGAACGAGGAGGGGGTAAAAAAAGACAACATGTGGACCTCTGCTGACATGTCTTAGCGTGAGCCCTAATCGGGTGCACCTGAAGATCGCCCATGCTCACAAACTCCAACACACTCTGTGTATTATATGCATTCTTGTTCCAAGACTCTACAGATATCACCAACCACATCTTTGGTCAATATCAGATCCAATACACATCATACCCATCAATTTCCCATCATACCCATCATACCGCACCTCCTTTTTTTGACTTCTAGCCATTTAAAATCCATTCATGTCATTCCACTCTTGCATCGCCTGACACCTTAGGCAGTGTTCTGCCCAAACCGCCCACCCCCCACCGGCTGGTGTGTTATTGAGATGATTGGGGTCTGTAACTAAGTAAATCTTTGCTCAGGGCAACCCCTGAGTTTAGCAGAGCTTATTTCAGCACAGTCTGTGGAGCCCAGGGCAACACAAGCACAGACATGACACAGGGTGATGAGATAATTGATGACATTTATAAAGCATGTTTCTCTGTTCACATATATAACTTTCAGTCTAAATGGATCAATACTAGTTCATTATATAATCAAAATAATCTACTAACATCACACAAGATCTATATCTATCTGTATCTACCTATCCATCAGTCTATCTATCCATTCTTGCATCCATCCATCTATATATCCTTCCATTTAACCATCTATCTAGCCATACGTCTATCTGTCTATCCATCCATTGTTATAGTGTCTAATATCTAGTATCTACAAGACATAAAGACAAAAATAGAAGCAAAGGATGTGACTGAAAGACAGGTTCTCTGGGACAGATATTGTATCCTCCATATTTGAGTGGGACGATTATAGCAAAATCCTTTTCCTAGAGTTTATGAAGGAGTTTTAGGACAGGCATAGGCCTGGACTTAGAATACGAGGGGGGACGCACTTTAAATAAAATGTAAATTCGTTCCCGCACTTATTTGGGGGGCAAGTGTGTTCACATAGAGGTTTTCGTGGGCCAATGTGAATAAATCTGGATTTAAATTCAAAGAGACTATATATTCTATGCATGACCTGGTATCTTATTCTTATTCAAAATGAGGCAATGTAAGCGTTATGGAGTGTTAAAAACACTCATGTAATGTATGCGTCATTCATACTGGAAGCTGGAGGATGCTCTCGCAGAAAGTCCAAAACAGACTCATAGAGGTATTAACTTATGACGTTGCAGGAAATCAAGAGATATAGAGAAAGAAAAAAAATCTGTCAATTTGACAAATGTCAGAAAAAAACTGGAATTACACTTGACATTTCTGTCCCCCTTACTTGTGAAATGATGGCTACACCCCTGGGCATAGGTCTCCATATGCTCTCTTTCAGAGCAAAGTATGTGTAGGAAAACTTTGCTGGTCAGTGTGAAACAACACTTGAAAGCTGGAGTAATATCACAGGCCCATGTCAAGGAAAAGATGAGGAAGGGGTCCATGGACCATTGGTGTGATCTCAGTTTGAGGTGCTCTAAAAGCTGTTAGTTCAGCTTGTTTCTGCAAACTCTTTTGGGAGATGTCCATGACCAATCTTTCATCTTTTGAAATATAAGAAAATATTGTGCTTTTTTAGCAATCACACTCATAGACTCATATTTCTCCTGTTGGAAAAAAAGAAAATACAACACAGTGAGCTAGAAAAACACAACCCAACCATGTAGAACGAGAATCTCCCCAGGTATAGATATTACAGATGGGCATTTATCAAAACATGACTCATTTTTTCCAAGTGAGGACACAATATTTGCTACATTTTGAGCATGAGATCCTGCTGATTTACAGTACGGAGTAACTACACCATCTTACACAACATCTAGGGTTTACTTGTATGAAGAAACAAGTTAGTATTTTGTATATTTTTTGATGGAAGACCCATATGGAGCTTATAAAAACATCCTGGCATATTCTAGCACATTCAGGTCCACACAACATGGAAAAGAGTTTATAAACAGCATGTAAATAAAAGGCATGTAAAGTGATACATTACTTTTCCAGACTTTACTGAAATGGATATGGTAGACACCATATTTGCTTTAATCGAGGCTGCTGGGGATAGAAGTACAGTCCACTGAATTGGCTATACTGTTCAATTGACAAAACATTTATTTAAGACTAAGTGAAGTCCGTAAAAATAGGGCCCAATGTACTGTTAATTATGAAGGAATTTTCTGTATTGAGTACCAATACTCATTTTCCGATACACCGATACCATGTTTGTTCTTATTTTATTACTAACTGTTTATTTGTCTATTTTTGTAAATTCAATTCAAAGTTTGAAATCAAGCTTCTTTGTACTTTGTGTAAGATACTGCACAACAAAATTACCCCCATTGTAAAAACACAAATACATTGAGTGTGCAAACATTTAGGTGAGATTTTTGTAATGGTAACTGATCAATGTTTATATGTGAATATAAGCCTAAATTAAAATCTGTTCACCATATAAAACAATCATGTCTCTTCAGAAGACTTGGATTGAACCGCTTGATTCATATTCACACATTACTCTTACTATGCGTCATACTTTTTGAAGCTTGAAAATATTTATTGCCTAGAACTTCAAAGAATGGACAAAAAATTATGCAATAATATAAAAAGTATGTATGGCAGTTTTCCCCTGTGGTATCAAAAATGGTATTGAATATTGATATTTTTCAAGGTATCGTATCAAAGTCACAGACACACACCGATCTGACACTAGGTGACTCTATAATGAGGCAATTTGCATTTTGGATCATAACTTTGGAACCCTAAGGGCTACAGAAAAAATATATTCGCCCCCCAGAATCCCTACAAAATGTATATGTCCGATTTCCGCCAATAACATTTTTCCGCAATTTAGAATTTTCCTAAAAACCTACTTTGTTGAACTGCTCCTAGGCCATTTATCCAATCTTCACCAAAACAGGCACAAAGCAAATAGGGACGGTGCTGGCAAAAAGTTATCAAAAGAATTTTGATTCGAAGCATTGCAGTTATGTTAATTAATTGGTCAGGCAACGGCCATTTTTACAAGTTGACCTAAAGCTGCTGAACACAATGGCTGTGTCCGAAATCGCATACTATGTGAGTAGGTACTACATTTGAATTTGAACGAACTTCGCGACCGTTAAAAAAAGTACATTCTATATAGTATGAATGAATGTAGTATGAACGTAATCTGGATGTACTACATCCACCATGTTGTCATTGCGTCCCATCACCTCCATCTTCTTTGGTGGACGTCCTAATAGGTTATATCCTCGAATATGACTCGGATAATCAAAAAACATGGCCACCAGCAGCCAATCAAATTTCAGAGGCTTAAAAACATCAAATCTGAATGGCCTACAGTTACACAAATGGATATATTTTTACATATTGTGAAAATGAATGTGAGCCAATTTTTATGAAAATCAGCCAGAAGGTGGTGCTATAATAAGCACCATTATGTTTTAGCGAATAACTCCACAACAGTGTGTGACAGAATCAAAATTCGTATTTCTTCTGAATCCTTGTTTTAAGCCCAAACAATAGTACATACATTTTTTATGATTATCTAACAACTTTATCCGCCTGTCTAATTTGTTTAAAAAAAACAACAACTACTGCACACATGCTGTGTGCACAGACTATGCTGACAAAACGTTATCAAAAGAATTTTGATCTATTAAACAGTTTAGGAGATACAATTTTTATATGTGTCTGGTATGACCTTATTATGACTATTATATCTATTTCTTGTGTGCACAAAGAAATAAATGATAAAAATGAAAAGAGTCTTAAGATAAAAGCTTCAGATAAATAAGGTTTTGTGCTGCAAATTATATATTCATATTCATTTAAAATTGTCCTGTGACATCCTATGACATACGCTTCATCTAAATTTAAATGTTGTCCACACATACACCACACATATTGTATTCAAACCATAACTTTCAGTGAAGTTTCAAGATAGACTTTGCTATAAAACCACATCATAAGATACATTTCAGTTGGATTGCTAATCATCCACATAGGCATAGCATGACAGACCCCTTATCAAACAGTACTATTTGGAGTTACACCAATTCCTACATCTCTTTGGATGCACTATTGAAACTATCCAACATTATATGAATATAAGTTCAATTTTCAACTGCTAATGAAACAGTTGGCTTGGTCTCTTATGCTGGCTGAAGGAGTGTGTGCATCACAGGCTGTAGGCCGACACTGTGCAGACCACCTGCTATGAGCACTACAGGAAACCACCACTCAGCAATAGGTCAGAGTCTGAGGCTTTGAAGCCACACCAGGAAACCATTAAAACTCAGTTTGAGTTAGAGAAGAGGGCAACGACCGGCCTTCTTCTGCAAGTCCCAAGAGCACAAGGTGTTAAGAGAAGGAGGCTCTTTTCCATCATCGCCACAGGAAATCAGCACTATAGGCTACAAGCAGTGGTCAAACCACCCCAGGGAAGCCCATTTATAGCTCAACAAAGTGCTGGAGCTAATGGTTTTCATCACGCGAGGTTGAAGTCCCATGTGGTTTGAAGACTGTGATAGAGATAACTACAGCCAGGATGGGGGCATATCTTAAAATGATCGTTAAATAGTTAATCAGGAATGCAAGTATGTTGATATATTTCCCATTAACTAAAGGTAATGGCCCTCCCACATCGGTTCAAGCAAGGCTAAATAAAAGGAGATCAGAACCAAAAGAAAGTTCTAGACTAAAGGAATGACCTGAGGTGTAGGGATTCCCCAGAAGAAGGCTAATGTCAAAGCATGCTGCTCTTGAACTTCAAAGCCTTGAACAAAACTCATCTTTGAGCCTGTGTCCTTCTGAAATCTGCAGCGTCTCTGACCACAGTTTGGAGTAATCCACACTACAAAGGTGAATGTTAATGAATGAACAGAACAGAGACAGACTGTATACAATTCCTTCCAGACTGCCAGAGTCCTGAGGCAAACAGAGTGAGTTGATAATTTACAGCATAGCAGGATGTGTACACACTCATGTTTGGTAGTTGTTTATAAGGGATAAACATAAAGACGTATGCATGCATGTATATGTATAATGTCCTCCAACCCAGATAGATGTCCTCTTTGACTGACAGGACATGGAGGGCTCACAAAAATAACTTTGAAATATGAAAAGAAAAGAAATGAGACTTCTGGTTTTCCTAGAGCAGGGGTTCTGTGGTTGGCCGAACCCCTCCCTGCTGGAAAAATCAAGCATAAACCAGCATGAATACCATGTTGGTCCTGGTTTACTGGAGCTGGTATAGTGCTGGTCTAGCTGGTGGACCAACATAGTCATGCTGTTCTCAAGCGGAACTAAGCTGGTGTAGCTGTCATATATTTCAATAATTTAACAACACATTCAACATATTGATAATGTTTTCTGTGTTTTTGGCTGCAGAGATGAAGTCGACGATGCTGACTCGTCATCTCCGCAGTAGTGGATGCGCCTATATGCACGCTTCATACAGATTACATAATCTGTGAATATTTGTTTTTCACTTGAATTGGTTGACAATCACTTGACATTTGAAGCTTTCTATAGATATATTTCTTAGGGCTTTTTAAGGTTTATTAAGGCTTTCAGACAGTGTATTTCTTGGAGCCTGATGGTTTTGGCCATCTAGTGCTCGTTGGCGGGCTAAACTAAATTAAAGTAAATAACTGATCAAATTTGTTCTTACTGATTATTAAACTTTTAAAACGCAATTCTGTTTAACTGTATAAGCTATAACAGAGTTTGTATTCTTTTTTGCACTTTTTCTTACAAATGCTCACATTGCTTTTACTTTATTTTGTTCCATTTTGGGTGTTCTTGCTTATAAATAAATGTTCACCTTTTTATTAGACTATTACTGTTGACTGTGTTTTTAGCAATTTCCTGTGTGATTTTAATTTCCAACCTATTTTGGGGTTCCCTTTTTGACCTAGAGCTGTGTTGCCAAAATGACCCAAATTGGTGTATTGTAAATTGAAATAATCACAGAAATGTACTGCATGCATTTTTTACAGTAAATGGCTGTAAAGTAATTTCATAGTATTAGAATTGCAGTAGATTGCTGCCAGTATTTTACAGAGAATTTTTTTACAGTTCATTTCTTCATCAATTTTTTCATTTAGTCTTAGTCTTAGTCCTGTGTCAAATGTACTTTTTAATTTTTATCATATTTAGTCAACCTGTTTTTGTTTAGTCAAATTTTAGTCGACTAAATGTCTGGGCATTTCAGTCTATTTTTAGTCAATGAAAACTCACATTTTCATCATGCTGCATAATGGTTCAATTTTGTTATTGTATTGTCACACAGAGGTTGCCTAAGTGCAGTTATTCAGTGAAAAGAAAAGAAAAAAAAACACAGAACTGTTCTTATTAAAGTCTCCTGTTTAAAATCCTCCTAAGGGAGTCAGAGTTAATGGAGAGAGTTAATGTGGTCCAAATTACACTAGTTACACCGTGTCTACACCGGACGCGACCGTTGACGCGACGCATCGCATCGCATCACGCCACAACAGCTAGAAGCTGTCTACACCGGACGTGACAAAGCGACCGTTGCAAAGCATTTGTCCTTCATGACAGTACATCATAAATAGAACGAGGCTTCAGTTTACTGTCGGGGGTTTGTCGTGTCGCGTCGCGCCACATCCAGTGTAGACAACATCACTGATTATAATGGGTTATATTGTCTTTTGTCGCATCGCATCGCGCCACTCGCGTCCGTTGTAGACACGGTGTTAGAGACGCATTGTGTATCACAGATGAGATCAACCCAGTACCTCCTGTGCTGTGACCTAGTGCTGAAGTGTAGTAGAGCTTTTCTTTACCAAAGCTACAAACCTTGGCCATTAACAGAAACCACAGACAGACCACATTTGGCTATAAAACGTAGTGACAAATAATGACTTGGCTGGAGGACACTCAATCAACTAATGAGCTGACAACCTTAGTGCACAATAAAAACTCAAACCTACCCCATAATTTCTGAGACGAATTAAATCATTAGTATTTACAATGCTTTAAATGTGAAGACCACCACTCCATTTTTTCTTCCTTCTCTCCACTCCCCCATGTGATTACACCACCACATTGATATAATTAACAAACAGTACATTGCCATTGTCTTTTACAGGCCAAAAAAGTAAAACCTAGGACCTGCCCCAAATCTACCCTGGAGCAGTTAGGCGGGAACAGACAGGTGAGACATAGGTAAAAGGTCATGGAGAGAGTCATGAGGTGCGTTCATTCACGATAGAGGGGCGACAAGAGGGGGGAAAGAAGAGAGTAAGTAAATGACGTCTCAGGAAAGATATGATATTTTTGAATTAAACAGGAGGGTAAATGTTTGAGAAGGAGAAAGAAGAAAGCATCAGAGCTGAGGGTAATACAGAGGATCGGAGGCGGTGGGTGTGCATACTGGGACGGGACGTGCAGGTGAGGGGGTTCAGCTGCTTAGCCAACGGTTGGAGACTAAGCTGAAGCCTGCCCCTGTCACAGATTTGGGAATGCCATCATGGGAATGTCTAGCTCCGGGGCCTGAGCTCTCGAGGGGGGGTGATGTCTACCATTTTTCATTCCATCTTGATGAAGTGCACTGAAACTCCAAAAGATTGCACCATATATATTACCACTAAAATGATCTCTAATAATGTGACACACATACTTTCAATGCTTTACACATGATAGTACTTGACCGTGCTATGCTACAGTAGATTATACTGTAATACTACAGAATCACACACACTGATGCTTGAGCTTTATAGAGGTGTATGTTAAGGAAAGCTTCACCAGTGCCGTATTTTCTGGATTAAAAGTCACATTTTTTATCATCTGAAACGTGCTGTGACTTAAAGTATATTCCAAAGCGAATTACATAATGCAACTAACATAAAGCACACAAAACATAAAGCACAAAGCACACATTTGGATTCGTGCGAATGAGAGAGAGGTGTGTGAGCTAGGGCTGGGCAGTATATCGAGTTTGTACAATATATCGATATATTTTTTAGAGACGATATGGAATGAGGCAATACCGTTTATATCGATATACAGTAGTTTGATACGAACGCATCTGAAAAATAGCGGAGGACGCAGAGTGAGCTGATGCCAGGAAAGTGCATGACACAATTTGTCCTAAACATGACACATGCTTTATATTAAGGGCATCAAAATAACTGGTAAGATATGGTTAACACGTATAGTTTAAAGCAGCTTGTCCTGTCAGATGCTCTGAGAGATAGGCTACTTGTGCTGACAGACAGATAAATACTTGCGGTGTTTAATGCGTTTGAAATGTGGTGCTTTCCTCAGTGCATAACATTTCACAGGTATATTCTCCATCTGTAAATGTTAGAAAGTCATGCAAATATGTCCATTTTGCTGTCAGGAGAGGACAATGCTTCTGCAAGTGAATCTCCGCTAAAATTCAGGCTTCCGTGAATGAGCGCCGACACGTGCATTCGCGCCAAACAGACGGAGCGCAATAGGAACGCAATAATTCTGACCAAAGTATACATATTTCTAAAATATTTGTTGTTGGACAATAAATGTGCCATATGTGAAATTTTAAACCCACAAGTAAGTATATTTTTATGAAAGTGACCATTATAATGGGGTAATCAAATATAGGCTAATATGCTTTTGTTTTTATTTTCATTTTTAGTTTAGTGAATTTAAAAACAAAATTATTAATTTTGTTTTTAGATTGTAAACCCCCTTTTTGCACATAATATATTGCATAGCCTACATTACATTCACTGTATTTGTTTATAGCCTTCAATATCAACATTGTTTTTAGGACATCACTGGGCAGGATGTGAAAAAATTATTATTAAAGATTTTTTTATACAGATTTTTTTTTATCCAAATAGAAAAACGTAGAAAATACCGGGATATATACACCGTGTATCGCCATTCAACCAAAAAATACCGAGATATGATTTTTTGGCCATATCGCCCAGGCCTAGTGTGAACACAAGTTTATTTGTAAAGCACAAGCCGGTAGTTTCAGTTTGGCTTTATATAAATTCGTTTAGGCTTGCCATTTATAATGAATGACACTATAATTTATGTTTGTTTCATACTTATATTTTTCATTCCTGTTCTGTTCTGAATATCATTAAATTTTAATAATTTGTTGTGGAGTGAGGGGGCCTAAAATACACGTTTATAGTTTTTATAATATTTAACAACATTTAATTTTATTTAATGGTATTTTACATTATTTCTGAATGTAGTAATAAAATGCAAGTCATACACCGATGCAACTTTTCTGTTTTTTTTCTTGCAACAATGCAATTTTGACTGGGTGTGACTTAAAGGTGCAGTGTGTAATATTTCTAAGGATCTATTGACAGAAATGCAATATAATATACATAACTATGTTTTCAGTGGTGTATAAAGACCTTACATAAGGAACCGTTATGTTTTTATTACCTTAGAACAGGGATGGGCACTTCCAGTCCTAGAGGGCCACTGTCCTGCAGAGTTTAGCTCCAACCCTAATCAAACACACCTGAACCAGTTAATCAATGTCTTCAGAATTACTAGAAGGCTACAGGCAGGTGAGATTTGTCAGGGTTGGAGCTAAACTCTGCAGGACAGTGGCCCTCCAGGACTGGAAATGCCCATCCCTGCCTTAGAATGAGCCATTTCTATCTACATACACTGCGGGTCCCCATACAGTAAAGTCAACATTTTGTGCCGCCATGTTTCTACAGTAGCCCTAAACGGACAAACTGCTCTACAGAGCGCTAGCTACTCTCTGCGGTCTCAGATGACGACATCTTTGTGCTGTGTCGGCCACCATAGCTTCTCTATTTGCTTTGAAAGGGAGGGGTGAGCGGTGGGCGGTTGCAATTCACAACCTCATCGCTAGATGCCGCTATAATTTACACAGTGCACCTTTAAGTAAAAAAAAATTCTGAACTGTAATGTCAATACAATTAAAGTCAAATGGGGTCCAATGTTATTTGGACCTCATTGTTCTACAAAAATGTCTTCTGTTGTGTTCCATAGAAGAATGTAAGTCATATAGGTTTAGAACGACATGACAGCAAGTAAATGACAGAGTTTAAATTGAAAAACAGAACTTAGAAAATGTAAAAATGTCATTCTTTCTGTTTCTGGCCACAGGAAACTGATATTAAAATAAAAAATATGGAGCAAATTGCTCTGTTGATAAGGAAAGGTGGTTGGTTAATGAGAGAAAGAGAAAGACAAAAAAGTCAAGAAAGCCCTATTATCAACAGGAGGGGGAAAAGTGAGAGAAATTGAGGCCTTTAGAATACAAACCTGATTCCAAAAAAGTTGGGACACTGTACAAATTGTGAATAAAAACAGAATGCAATGATGTGGAAGTTTCAAATTTCAATATTTTATTCAGAATACAACATAGATGACATATCAAATGTTTAAACTGAGAAAATGTATCATTTTAAGGGAAAAATAAGTTTATTTTTAATTTCATGGCATCAACACATCTCAAAAAAGTTGGGACAAGGCCATGTTTACCACTGTGTGGCATCCCCTCTTCTTTTTATAACAGTCTGCAAACGTCTGGGGACTGAGGAGACAAGTTGCTCAAGTTTAGGAATAGGAATGTTGTCCCATTCTTGTCTAATACAGGCTTCTAGTTGCTCAACTGTCTTAGGTCTTCTTTGTCGCATCTTCCTCTTTATGATGCGCCAAATGTTTTCTATGGGTGAAAGATCTGGACTGCAGGCTGGCCATTTCAGTACCTGGATCCTTCTACGCAGCCATGATGTTGTAATTGATGCAGTATGTGGTCTGGCATTGTCATGTTGGAAAATGCAAGGTCTTCCCTGAAAGAGACGACGTCTGGATGGGAGCATATGTTGTTCTAGAACTTGGATATACCTTTCAGCATTGATGGTGCTTTTCCAGATGTGTAAGCTGCCCATGCCACACGCACTCATGCAACCCCATACCATCAGAGATGCAGGCTTCTGAACTGAGCGCTGATAACAACTTGGGTTGTCCTTGTCCTCTTTAGTCCGGATGACATGGCGTCCCAGTTTTCCAAAAAGAACTTCAAATTTTGATTCGTCTGACCACAGAACAGTTTTCCACTTTGCCACAGTCCATTTTAAATGAGCCTTGGCCCAGAGAAAACGCCTGCGCTTCTGGATCATGTTTAGATATGGCTTCTTTTTTGACCTATAGAGTTTTAGCCGGCAACGGCGAATGGCACGGTGGATTGTGTTCACCGACAATGTTTTCTGGAAGTATTCCTGAGCCCATGTTGTGATTTCCATTACAGTAGCATTCCTGTATGTGATGCAGTGCCGTCTAAGGGCCCGAAGATCACGGGCATCCAGTATGGTTTTCCGGCCTTGACCCTTATGCACAGAGATTGTTCCAGATTCTCTGAATCTTTGGATGATATTATGCACTGTAGATGATGATAACTTCAAACTCTTTGCAATTTTTCTCTGAGAAACTCCTTTCTGATATTGCTCCACTATTTTTCGCCGCAGCATTGGGGGAATTGGTGATCCTCTGCCCATCTTGACTTCTGAGAGACACTGCCACTCTGAGAGGCTCTTTTTATACCTAATCATGTTGCCAATTGACCTAATAAGTTGCAAATTGGTCCTCCAGCTGTTCCTTATATGTACATTTAACTTTTCCGGCCTCTTGCTACCTGTCCCAACTTTTTTGTAATGTGTAGCTCTCATGAAATCCAAAATGAGCCAATATTTGGCATGACATTTCAAAATGTCTCACTTTCAACATTTGATGTTATCTATATTCTATTGTGAATAAAGTATAAGTTTATGAGATTTGTAAATTATTGCATTCCTTTTTTATTCACAATTTGTACAGTGTCCCAACTTTTTTGGAATCGGGTTTGTAACATCCACACCTATGCTTTGCTATTAAACATGAATAATTAATGAAAAAAAAGTATTTTCTCATTTATTTTTTCATAATTTTGTGAAAATTGTATTTATCAAAAAAAAAAAAAAAGTGGAAATATCCATCGTGGTCATTTTACACCTGCATCTTATGCTGTTTTCAGTGGCACTACAAGACTGCTCATGCTCAAACAAAGCTTAGACGAGGGTACATTTGAGCTGTTGGCATCAGACAAGAGAAAACTGTTTATATAATTCACAGGTGGACACATCATAGGTAAAGAATGAGGGAGGAATTAAGGAGATCCTGTACAATAGATACAGTGCATCTGGAAAGTATTCACAGCGCTTCACTTTTTCCACATTTTGTTTTGTTACAGCCTTATTCCAAAATGGATTAAATGCATTATTTTTTTCCTCAATTCTACAAACAATACCCCATGGCGACAATGTGAAAGAAGTTTGTTTGAAATCTTTGCAAACTTATTTAAAAAAAAAAAAAAAAAACACATGCACATAAGTATTCACAGCCTTTGCCATGACACTCAAAATTGAGCTCAGGTGCATCCTGTTTCCACTGATCATCCTTGAGATGTCTCTACAACTTGATTGGAGTCCACCTGTTGTAAATTCAGTTGATTGGACATGATTTGGAAAGGCACACACCTGTCTATATAAGGTTCCACAGTTAACAGTGCATATCAGAGCACAAACCAAGCGATGAAGTCCAAGGAATTGTTTGTAGACCTCCGAGACAAATTGTATCGAGGCACAGATCTGAGGAAGGGTACAGAAAAATTTCTGCAGCACTGAAGGTCCCAATGAGCACAGTGGCCTCCATCATCCGTAAATGAAAGAAGTTTGGAACCACCAGGACTCTTCCTAGAGCTGGCTGCCCGGCCAAACTGAGCGATCGGGGGAGAAGGGTCTTAGTCAGGGAGGTGACCAAGAACCCGATGGTCACTCTGACAAAGCTCCAGCGTCTCTGTGGAGAGAGGAGAACCTTCCAGAAGAACAACCATCTCTGCAGAACTCCACCAATCAGGCCTGTGTGGTAGAGTGGCCAGACAGCACATGACAGCCCTCCTGGAGTTTGCCAAAAGGCACCTGAAGGACTCTCAGACCATGAGAAACAAAATTCTCTGGTCTGATGAAACAAAGATTGAACTCTCTGGCCTGAATGGCAAGCGTCATGTCTGGAGGAAACCAGGCACCGCTCATCACCTGGCCAATACCATCCCTACAGTGAAGCATGGTGGTGGCAGCATCATGCTGTGGGGATGTTTTTCAGCGGCAGGAACTGGGAGACTAGTCAGGATCGAGGGAAAGATGAATGCAGCAATGTACAGAGACATCCTTGATGAAAACCTGCTCCAAAATGCTCTGGACCTCAGACTGGGGTGAAGGTTCATCTTCCAACAGGACAACGACCCTAAGCACACAGCCAAGATAACAACGGAGTTGCTACAGGACAACTCTGTGAATGTCCTTGAGTGGGTCAGCCAGAGCCCATACTTGAACCCGATTGAACATCTCTGGAGAAATCTGAAAATGGCTGTGCACCAATGCTCCCCATTCAACCTGATGGAGCTTGAGAGGTCCTGCAAAGAATAATGAGAGAAACTGCCCAAAAATAGGTGTGCCAAGCTTGTAGCATCATACTCAAAAAGACTTGAGGCTGTAACTGGTGCCAAAGGTGCTTCAACAAAGTATTGAGCAAAGGCTGTGAATACTTATGTACATGTGATTTTTTTATTTATTTATTTTTTTTAATAAATTTGCAAAGATTTCAAACAAACTTCTTTCACTTTGTCATTATGGAGTATTGTTTGTAGAATTGAGGAAAAAAAATATGAATTTAATCCATTTTGGAATAAGTCTGTAACAGAACAAAATGTGGAAAAAGTGAAGCGTTGTGAATACTTTCCGGATGCACTGTATGTGGAAAAAACAACAGAGGGAAGAAAGGATGATGTAGTCCTGTAGAGAAGGAGGGGAGGCAAAACACAGATGAATAAACAGAGCCATTCCAATAACAGGCTTTCTTGCAGCTCAACGACGAGTTGTGCATTAATTACACAGATGTATGAATGCAATACTTGCTTGGTTACTCACTGACAATACTTACGATTACTGCAAGTAGTAAATATTAGTGTGCTCTTTATTAATGTCAATATCAGACTCTTTCACAACAATGGTAAACTTCTAGATGAATAAACGTGTGCTTGGGGGTTTTGCCCTGAGGGTGTCAATTCACTGTAAAGGTTATATGGATGACAGAGAAGGGTGGGGTACATGAAAGAATTGAAAGAATGAATGAATGAAAGCAAGCCAACCAACAACAAATGAAAGAAAAACAGAGCGAAAAGAGCTAAAAACCATTTCAAAGAAAAGAGTAAATCCAGCCTAAGGCTATATTACAAGTAGACTGTGTAAGACAAGGCATGTACAATGAACTAAAACAGCATAAACATAAACCTATTTATATGTCACGATAAAAGGGGGCCCTCTTCAAGCGAAAAAAACTTTTCTTAAACCCTAAGGGGAATTCACGCATTTTCCTCCATCAATCCATCAATCTTTCATCTATGCATTTCTTCGAACTCTCCATGTCAGAACTGCATTTGCTCATCATTCTACATGTAGATTCTCCATATCTATTTTTTTTAAAGAATGCAAAAATCACTAATACTACTGCATTTACTTAAGGGCATTTAACAAATCTCTACTCCCATGTAACATTCATGCTAAGATTTGTGCAGCTTGTCGAGGAGAGGTGACTGGACTTATGATTTTTGGCAAACAAAAAATGACAACATTTTTTTTTTTAAATTGGGAAATTTCCCTATTCCCTTTCCTCCCTGTTTTTCTTTTAAAATGTGTCAGAAACCCGTGAGTGACAGAAAAAATGTTAAGATGCCCTCTCCACACACTCTCACTCTGTTTCCTTAGTGTAACCTTTGACTCTTTGCTTGCTTTGAACATTAGTGAACATGGATCTTAGTGAGCTCTATCATACGTGAAGAGCTGATGGCAAGACAAAGACAAAAATGTCACTGGCATGCCTTTAGTCCTGTCCTGTCATATCAGTTGTGTAGGAGGCATCTGTCAACGCCTCTGGATTTTAATCTCCCAAATCTCTGGTATTTATTATTGACACGTTTGGACTGTGCTACTTGCTGCATGATTTGAAAAGTTCAATAAGAAGGTACAACAGAAAGAGGGAGATCAATGTACTGAGAAAAAAGAGAATATATAAAGAGAAAGAGAGACCATAAGTGAAGTAAAACCATGTAAAACTATGGGAGGGACAGAAATGGAGACAGTGAGGGACAGAGACACTCAGCAGGTCTTTAGTCAAATTATCCTTAACAGCCCAAAGTGTTATAGTAGCGTGCTGTGATTTATACTTATGTTGTATGGATTGTAACTGCAGGACATTATAGAAGAGCCTGGCTGGAGACCACACATGGTCTCAGAAACATACAAAGATCTACACACAGCCTGCTATCCATCCTCATGAAAGATGAAAAAGCAGTAAAACGGTTTGCTTTTTGGCACTATGAACACGTGCAGATCTGAGAGATCTCTCTCATGTGCAACCACAAGCCTCTGTACAGTAAAAGCAGGCCATGTAAGGAGTAAATCTCTCACTGACACTGATGGTGTACTCACACTAGGCACGGTTGCCTTGTACCATGCCCGAGCGCGATTGTCCCCCCGCTGGCCTGCACTCACATTGCACTTAACATACCGGGCCGGAGCACGCTTATGTCATTCACGATGCAACTTTTTGTTTTGAAGACAACAGGAAGAAAAGCGCTTCTTTCGTTAATAGACTGCCTAAAAGATTGATCATTAATGCCGCGCAGCGATTTTCACTTGATTGCACTGCGCGTATCAGAAGGCAGCTGACTTTGATGGAGGAATTTGCAGCTTTACTCGCAAACTATAATTCATGTTCGTCAATAAGGTGAGAACCAGGACCGTTATAAACCTAAATATACTTGAATTAATTGAAAACTGTATCCAAGTAGTAATAGTTTGGTGTTTGCTGTCGTAATGATGACAGTAGCGCACAGCTGTTCCGTGCTCCATCACGGTTAACGCTCACACTACATGCGTACCGCGCCCAAGCCCAACCGAACCGCGCTCTGCCCCACCTCTTCCAAGCGGGCCAGGGCCGGCTAAACGAACCGCGCCTGGGCACGGAACGGAGCACTCACACTAGTCAACCGAACCAGACTTTGGGGGTCAAACACGCCCGGGCACGGTTCAGAGTGCCTCGTGTGAGTACACCCTAAGATTAACTTCATTTCCTCTCACCAGATCTGATGAGGCAAAGAGAGAAACTGTAAAAGACAAGGGAACAGGAAACGAAGCCACCTGGAAAGTAAACTACAAAAGACATCCCGCTCAAATCTTTAAGTTTATCTCAGGAAAAAAATGGATAGATGACAGAGTAAACAATGAGATAGTGAAAGCAATACATTTAGGACTAGAAGGAGAATAAACATGAATGTTTATGGACTTTAATGGAATAGAATAAGGTGAAATGGAATGAAGGAAAGAAAGAATTCAATACAGTTGTGAATACAATATTCTTTATAACATCACCTGTTTTAGAGAATGAATGAATGAATTTTGTGTGTACTTCACTTTAGATCACTCCAGGGGGATTTCACAGGCTACAGTAAATAGCTATATAAGTATCTGTTAAATGACAGCTTGCTATGTTGCTATTTAATTTCTTACTAAACATACACCTGAACATTGAAATGATATTTAACAGAAGACAAACAGAGAAACAGAAATCTTCTCCATTATGCCCTCAATCCTACTGACAATTCATCTATGTCAATTCACTTAACCTAATATCCAATAGAGGGCCATAAACATTACCTCCTAGCATTAAAGCTTTTAAATGGATGGAGGGACATTCAGAATTTGTGCCCCACGGAAGGTTTAAACAGGGAGGGGCACTAACAAATCACAAAGCAATCACAAAGTGCCTCGGTCTGACTTGGAGGAATGTTCTAGAAAGCGACACCTGCAGCAAGGAAAAGTGAACTCTCAACACGTTTTACCAGGCAGCCCAGGAATTTTTCATGTGGGAGGAAGCATGGTGTTATCACAGTCTTCTGTGATAACACTAAGACAATATTCAGACAAAAAGCACAACAGCACAACAGTTTCTCAGGAGACTTTACTTTTCGAAATGACAATAAAGATTAGTAATGCATGTTTTTTCTCAACATAGACTCAACATTAATCCCCATCCTTATCCCACACCCAAAGTAGTTATTTTACATGATAAAAATTCATGATTTTTTTTATATTACATTTTCAGCACAAGCCCATTTTGAGTCTAAGGCTAAGCATTAGGGAATTTTAAAGGAAAATGATGCCTTACACTATGTGCACCTTGTTATTGGAATCCATTGCCTTTGGCATAGTTAAAATACTGAAACATTATCTATGTAACAGTGCTCGAGCACAAAACCCCTCAGCTAAAGTGCTTTAACACGCATTCATGTTTTTCTAGACCACATAAAGCCCTTAATATCTCTTTCTCTCTCTCTGCTGATATGGTGTATGAGAGGTAGTTATCATCCAAATATTTCCGCTGTGGTTTCTTTCAAGCTGTGCTATAGAACACATCAAAAAGGCTTACAATCAAACTATGCAGACACTCACAAACACTATGAGTCTGTTTCAGAAAGGCTATTAGATATAACTGGCTGTTTTGCCAGTAAGACTTAGATTATTTTCAAAAACCAGAAAAAGGTTTTGAGCGACTGCAGATAAGAACTCTCAGGAATGACAAGATGGCTTATCTGTGTATATATAAAAATAAAAGATATGGTGTGAATGTTCCATACATCAGTATATAAATATATGATCTGCTACCCACTAGGTTTGTCATATCATGTAAAAGCATTATCAAATACACAATCTCTAGATGTTTACATAACATATTTCCCGGTGTGTAATTTAAAGAGTGAGACTTAAAGGGCACCTATTATGCAAAATTCACTTTTACATGGTGTTTGAACATAAATGTGTGTTGGCAGTGTGTGTACACAACCACCCTATAATGGTAAAAATCCACCCACTCCTTTTTTTTTAATCCCCATAAATCATAAACAGTGTCTCAGAACAAGCCGTTTGCAGATTCCTGGCAAAATGACGTCACATTTCACAGGCCCCGCCCACGAGAGTTGATGGACACTGCCATATTAGCAAAGACCCCGCCCTCAGAAAGCTTTACACAGTCCGCCATGTTTATCTCCTCGCCAGAGCATTTAACAGCAGCGTTTAAGTAAGAAATGTGTTCTTAATAAAGCTCCTAAAGTTCATTCAGTCAAGAGCAGTGAGTGATTTTCTGTTTTTCTTCTGTTGTTTGATTCGTATTAACAGCAGATATAGCAGTAGGTACTGTATATTACACTGCTTTCACTTTAGTACACAGATCTAATATACACACGGGATTTCTGTACTGGCTGCATTCGTGCACAGACATAACCAACTGTTTTCATGTGAACTTTGTGTGTTTCTGACATAACATTGTGTGCATTTGACAGTTTAATCGCAATAACACATGAAACAAAACTAGTCTAGTCTAGTTTAATAGCCTACTCACGGACACACCGACATCCAGCTCTCTGTGCGCATACGTCAGGTGTGTGTGCTCAAGTTGAAAGCATAGACTGTAAGGTTAAGAGTAATATGGGTTTAAAACGCATGCAGATGATAATATTTCATGATGATGAAGAACTGTAATGTCACATGAGCGTGTCCGTGATAGAGATGATAATCAAAGCCAAACAGATGTATCATGTTTCAGTTTTCATTGGTGTTCAAGAGCTGTGAAGGCTCCACCCTCTGGGGTGGGGAGCAGCAGCTCATTTGCATTTAAAGGAGACACACACAAAACAGCTCATTTTTCTCAAACCCAAAAATTGGCATTTTCAAAATGGTATATTAAATGATCTTTTAGGAATTTAGAAAACTTCACAGGCACACTCTGGGGACACCTGAGACTTTTATTACATCTTGTAAAAAATAGGTGCCCTTTAACTTTGAATTGAAAAGGGTGTAACTAAATCTTTAATCTGGTGTTTCCAACTAGATACCAGCCTCTTCTTGCCTCTGATTTGCTAGTCAATTTTGAATGCCATTTGGCTTGAGGTTTTTTTTTTTGTCAATTACCCCTATTCTTATATACTAAATATTAAAATGTATAAACTAAACATTTGCTTAGCCATCAAACATTCTTATAACTTACAGATTACACTGAAAGCAAAAAAAAAATGTGAATGATATTTTACAGTTCAAAAGTTTAATTTTCTAAAGTCTTCTCTATAGCCTTGAGACAGGCTGTATTTCACCAGTTCACTAATACCTGGCTCCTTGTATTGCCTTGCTCCTCATAATCCAGTTGAAGAATTTGGGCCAATTAACCATTTAAAACTTATGTAGAAGCTTACAATTGCTGTTAAATGTTAGCACACTGGAATAAAGCTTGATTGTTCTTGCCCATAGAAAAAAAGGAATGGTAAAACCATTCACCTAAGACCCTGACCTCTGTACTGACCCCCATCAAAGACTCTTAAGAACTTCTCTGCTCTTTCTTGATGGCCTTATCTAAATGATGTTGGAGGTCTGACCCTCTACAAACATAACTCTAAAAAAGTCTGAGTTAAAGTGATGTCTGCATTAGGAATCGTTTAAAAAAAAAAAAACAGGGTCACTGTCCAGAAAATAGCTGCTTTTCCACCATCGGGCCAAACCGTTTTCTTTGCTAAACCATTCCATTCCATTCCACTGTGAGGCTGATAACTGTAGGGCTGTGTATCACCAACAATGTCACGATACGATACCCATCACGATACTAAAGTCACGATATGATACGTATCACGCTATGGATCAATTTGGAATTTAAATTTCTTTTGAGCAGAGTTTAGTAACAGTAATATCTGTTTATTGAATAACCAGTGTTATAACAGTTGTGATAACTGAAAAACTATTTTGTTTTTGTCATTAAAAAACAATGAGTTAAATGAAATAAAAAAATTGTCACAAAAAAGCTTAGAATGGCTCTTCCTTTTGCTTTTAAAGTCTCTGCCGCAATAACTGAAATGACAATTATAGTAGGGATGGGTGTTGACACAAATTTCACAATTCGATTCGATTTCGATTCACAAGCTTGCAATTCGATTAGATTCAATATCGATTATTTTGGATATATATCAGGTACAATACATGGCAAATTTTCTCAAGGAAAACAACAAATATTTTAACTAATGTTGTAAACTATGGGAGTCAGCCTACTAGGCTACATTAGCCTACTATAATATTGAAGGTAAAAATGAACTTTGTACAAAATGAACTGATTTGTACAAACACTTAAATTACACTCAATGATGTTTTTTTTATAATAGTAAAGTTATAATATTAACTTTACAATTACATAATCATATTTCTACTCCAATTCGTTTTTTGAAATATAAACATTTAAATGGTGGCTGTCATAAAAACTTGCCAGATTTATTCAAACATGCATTAAATATTGAAAAACATTAAAAATTATAATGAATATGTAATATGGCGCATATATTTAACAAAATGCTCCTCTCTAGAGTTAATTTTTCTAGCTGACTAACGAGTTTATGTTCACTGAATATGGTTTTTCTGAGGTAAATGTGACATTGTTTACAAGCTGTTTTATTGACGTCTTTCCATGGTTGAAACACTGAGTGTGACATGATACGGATTTCGGTAAGTTGTACTCTATCTTTTAACATTTTCAGATGCTCATTCATTTATTTCGTTTATTTCGCGCTGTAACTGGTATTAAGGCGGAAGAGATAATCAGTTCATGTGCCGCTTCACTTGAGCTGAGCTGCGCCAGAGCGATCTCACGCCACATCGCCAAAACGGTATTTATGTTTTTTGGATTTCGTAATAAAATGGACGTAATTTGAAATCTGAGACTTTGTTTCATATCAATAGTAACAAAGCACAAAGATTATTGCAATTTAATGGATGGGAGACGCTCTACAATGTTCCGTTCATTTATCAACTGAAAACAGGATGACTATTCTTTTAATTTAAGAATAGATATCGGTTTGTAAAAATGAGAATCGATTAAAATCCAGAAATTTATATTTTTTACCCAGCCCTAATTTATAGTGACACTGAAGCGTGTCAACAATGCTCAATGACTAAACAAAACTTAAACTTTTTATTCCATAAAAGTCAAAACTGTAACAACTTAAAATCCTCTTATTCATTTTGAATGTCTTGCACTGCTGCTCGCGTTAAAATTGGCACCACTTGACGTCACGTGATAATTGATTACATTCAAAAGCGCACAGAATCGATACAGCAGCTACGCGCATCGTCAGGATTTCATGACGGTGTATCGTTGTATCGATATTCTGAGCATAGCCCTAGATAACGGAGTTCGTTGGAATGTAATACAAATGCGTCAGTCGTTGCCTTGGTAACGCAAGAGTTTACAGACATTATGAGATGTAAAGAGTGGCCGCATTATGATCAGATTTTTCTTTTAATTTCATTATTAACTTGTGTTTACGTCGCTCAAATAGTGCGCTTAGCCAGATACAAAGAAACTGATAGCCAGGCAACAGATAAGTGACCAATCCTGAGTGGCGACAGCACTACACGCATTCTATCAGCACGGTTCAGCGCAATTAGCCAATTCCGGCCCGAGAACAGTTTGTAATCATGCCGTACCAGGCTGAACTGGAAATACAACTGGAACCGTTCCTTACCATTCTTAGAACCGTTCGGCCCAAAGGTGGAAAAGTTTACTTTTTGTTTACTAAGCTGACTTTTGCTTCCCAAACATTCCTCAAACACTGAAAGAAACACTGACACTGTTTTTCATGTTTAATACTGATTGTTTAATGCTGCTTAAACGTGGTGTGACTTGTGACACGTTTTTTTGTGAAACGTGGTGTGATTGCCGAATCGCAGAGCCCATGCAAAACACATGCTCATCGTTATGATCAGATGCTTTCTTAACTACTGTTTTTTCATGTCATCTCGTCATTTTTGTAGTGTGTTAATTTCTGTTATTGAGAGGACGCCGCTCTCAGCAGCATGCACAGTGTCAGAATATACGCTAACAGTATACAGCTGAAAAGGTATTTCAAACTTCTTTTACTCCCAAGCTAAAAATGAAAAATAACTTTTCTGTGAGCCTTAAGTCCCCACCACTGGTGTCCCACAGGGATCGCTACTCTGCCCCTTACTTTTCTCCATCCGCACAAGTCAATAGTGTCATCTAAATACGCAGTTGAGTACTGATAGCAATCAATTGTGCGTCACTCCAGCCAAATGTCTCTGCAATTGCAGAGATTATCTTTGCTTACCACTCTGACCCTGTTTACACTTGGTATTAACAAGAACTTCATATGCATTTCCTGTGACCACATGTGTTTGGATTTCATCTCTGATTTTATATACCATGGCTAGAGCTGCATGATTAATCGCTAAAAGATCGAAATCTCGATTCAAACACCCACGCAATCTTCTGACAAAGATTTGACTATGTCTATTAAACCTTTGACAAGTACGATCACAGCAAACATTCAGATCTGTGTTGGCACTGCCGCTGACCCAAAGAGAGCAGTTGTCATGTACAGGTATGAAACGGCTTCACAAACAGTCTTTTCAACCACACAGAATCATTACTCATGTTACAATAATTCAAATGATCACAGAAGTACTGGAATAAAAGTTTTTAGCTGATGTCTACGGTAGCGGTAAAATACAGAGCATCACATTTTAAAAGTAACAACGCTTCAAATAAAGATTGTATTAATTTGTTACACCAGTAGGTGGTGACAAGTGACTGTTAAAAAAAATGATTTGTCATTGAATCATTCATTCAAGAGATGTTCAAAAACAGATTCATCCAGTAATGAAACAAGTGAAGTCTTTATGAGTGAGTCATTCAAACTGATTTTTCATTGTCTATTCAGAATTGTGATCTCTATTTTAAACAAAAAAAATGTGATTCTCAATTTATTCAGAAATATGCAGCTCTAACCACAGGTGTGCAAAAATCAGAATTTACAAATTGGTTCCCTTTCAGTTCATTAGTGTGAGTTTGAATGATCCAAGCCATGCAGGAAGTTGAAATGGAATCTGAGTCAAAATTACAGAAAGTGGAATTTACTGATTTACAATTCAAATAAATTCTACAAGTATTGTCATTCTGGGAAGTGTCCTTCCACTATGGTCATTAAAATAAAAGCTAATTTAAATAAGGATTATTCAATTATTTAACTAAAAATAAATAAGTACACATTTCTATATGTGACATTTTAAACAGATCTGAAGTGAGGTGATAGATATATGGAGTAAAAGAGGCATCTAAAATATTATACTGGATGACTTTTTTTTTTTTTTTTTTCAACACAAACTTTTTTTTCCCCATTCTCATATATAATGTCCTAGTTGACTCCTAGCTGACCCACTCACCTTTGTGGACCACACTGAAGCAACTTTCTTCATGCTACTCAAGAACCATGAGGAAAATTCAGCCCTCCATTAAATTACTCTGCTAAGCTGTTTATTAGGTGTAGCTGCACGCTATAATTATTTCATGGCTAGACTCTACTGCCACTACTCACTATCCCACCTGCATCAACCTCATGTCTGCTTGGGCCCATCCAGAATGCTGCCATTCGATAGGTCTGTGCATTTCATATTCTCTGATATCATGCATATATTCAATTGCTCCCAGTAACTGCTAGAATTAAATGCATTTTCCCTATTTTCCATATACAGGGTCACTGCTTTTTGGACAATCAGAACAGCCAAATCACAATTTACTGTACTTAAAAAAAAAAAACTCAAGACACATTTTCATAACTCACCTCTATACACTCAACTTATATGAAACAATTAAATATGCACCTCACTGCATCCACAATTTGATGACTCGACTAATCTTTAAAAATTTCAAATTAGCTACTTTAAAATTTTTTTTAAAAGGTAGCCTATACTGCCACATTTTCTTCTCCTCTCAAATTATTGCTTAAAATAAAAACAGATGACGAACAAAACAGAAGCTTATATTTAAATATCCATGAATAATGTACTAATTAGATTATAGTGAGTCTCAATGGGGTAATAATGGGCTAAATGGGCGTGCCAGAGAAACAGGGTGCTTTGCATATTAATTAGGAGGAGGAGTGTTTTGTCAGTTTGGTTTTGAGAGAACTGAGACATTTCACAAATCCAACAAGACATCACATTGATTTAAAATAAATAAATAAATAATGAAATCCCAACGGAAACTAACCATTGTAAGCTCTTGACAATTTTAACAAGGTACACAAATAGTACACACATCTTCACAGTATCATGGCTTATAAAATACATCCAAATGTGTTTGGAAAACATGATGCGAGATGTATAGGCTATTACTACAAACAACTTAGATTTTCAGTTAAACAACAAACAAATGATTAAATCCTAAAACACACGGGGCAATGCAGTTATACTTATTCAGCATGTGAGTGTTGAAGTGTTTTTAATAATGATATAGCACACTTACCGCTTGTGCAGACACTGCATACAAGACGACAGGTAACACAAAACTCCTGTGAAGAGAGATAAACAAATTCATCATATGTGCTTGCGAGAAATATGTGCTTTATTTAACTCGGCTGACTAAAACTTACAATTGACTATTTAACAGCCAAGTGTCTGAATTTGTAACCACGCTTTATAACATATAAATAGCTTTATACTTACCAAAGCTTCATTTTGCAAAGCTTTGAGGAAAACGCAGGTAATGTATCCTCGGCGTCTTCACAGTAAGCCTCTGTTAATGGCTTCAAACCTATTCATTTGAGAATCCGGTGAGCGGTTCGTCCACTTCGGAGGACAAGAAGTGAGATAAGGATAAATATAAACAATTAAACGAGAGATTGAAATATTACTTTGCACATGCTACACGTATTTTATGAAGTTTTGCTTCTGTTTGTCCTCTGAGAATAAGAGTTCACTCACAAGAAACTCCTGCTGTCCTCGCGTCAGTGTAGATTCACGCACCGCTGCAAGTGCCTGTGCTCTGAAAAGAGGGCGGGACTTCCACCCGTCAATCACCCGCGCCTCAAGCTTTCGCCTCTAAACACAATCTTATCAGTAAACAGCGTACCACTCATGTAAGCTAAAATATCATTAAATGTATGTCTCACACAAGACTGGATATTATAAAACAAACATTATGATGAAAATTACATGGGAACACATACATTGATCAGAGAGCAATTCAAGTGACTCCAAACAGACATGCGTTTAACATCAGTTTCAATAACCAACTAAATAAAAACTCATTTTAACTAAAAAAAATTATAGTATAGACTAGAAAGGTCAAGTAAAGCTTATGTAGTCTATTTCCATATATTTTGGCAAATGGGACTGCAGCAAGTAGAACTACTAGGTAAAAAGTGAACTTAAAATTATACATATGTGATGTCTTATATAGCTGCACCACTTTTGTAATAACTGCCTCGAAAAAAAAATGTACTTATTGAATATTTATATATATATATATATATATATATATATATATATATATATATATATATATATTTCCCCAAGACATTTGTCTGTGATGCGTCCTCCGCCACGACATTGCTACCAAATCTCCTTATAAATTTAAAAGAAAAAACAGAGTGTAAAATAGTTTATATTAATGGTTTATCGGATAAAGAAGGCCCATAAGACATTTAAATGGATATTTTCATCCTTTCATGACTTAAAGTCACTTAAACTTAAAGTCTGTGGGGATCTACATGTTTGGCGGAGGGATATGAAGTAGTGCGGTGAGCAGGTTAAGGGGGATTCAGTAAAGTGACGGTTACATTATTGCGAGCGCTGCCAGCACTGGACAGCCTTGAGACTTTACAAGAATCCCTCTGTAACTTTTGAAAAAACTTGTTGGTTTTGCAGTTAGCTTAAAGGAGGAATATGATAAGTTTAATAAGTGTCCAGAGTTGTAACTGTCAATGTTAAGAGGGCAGATTATTTGAAAATCAGTATGAACTTAAAGAGCCTCGGCGCGGTGTTAGTGGTGATCCTCACTATAAGCACAGAGGTGCAGAAGTCGGAGTCTGCGGTAAGTGCACGTTTGGTTGTTACTTCTTTTAAGTTATTATATCTTAACAAAGTTAAACGTTACCGTCACGACTCTTTTGGATCAGTCACTCCCGACTCAGCTAAACTTTATAAACAGAGGTTAATAGAACTGTTATAACAAGTGCGAATCTAGCAAGTCAATTGAAACATGCGATATTCATGTGCAAAGATACAATCCGCTATATTTGTTTGCATCTAGCTACTTGAAAAGTGAAAGTGCAGATATATGCACATGCAAATCACATTTTAATACACCAAACTGCATGTATGTCTCTTTAAAATGTTTTACCAATGTTAAACACGAAACAATTTCAGTCACTCAAACAGGTTTTAACTTTGTTAAATTCTTGTCAGTATTATAGACTATCACTCTATTATTATTGTAGATGATGTGTTTTCTTGTTTATTCATTTATTTTATTATCAGTAGTTTTTTATTTCGTTGCATATTGGTTAACTTCAGTTGTTATGATAAATATCTTCTCTAAGCAGTGGTTTCTAATCTGCACCAACAATTTGTTGCACAGATTTTACTGGCATAAGTGAACGAGTTGCAAATTAGATTACTGACACTGTAGTTGTATTTGCATTACATGTGACATTATTGACAAATTAAATGCGGGTTACTTTCTCATTACAAACTTAATGTGAAAGGATGAGTAATACTTATTCTCATCTGTAAAATTTCCATATAAACCCATTCATTGAGCACAATTTTGCTGTCTTAGCCTCTACAGCACAGAGTGATCAGTCTGACAATGTTTTGCATGTCTGTGTCTAAACCTGATTGGATACAATGCCACAAATACACAGATCTGGCATCATTTTGGCTGATTCATTGTCCCAATGTCAAAGTAGTCAGTAGCTGGAGACAGACAGGTGAGGACATGTTTAGGGAGGGACCTGTCCTAGAGGTACAGATACACACTTAACAGGGAGAGAAGAGCACATTTGGTGACCTTACCACAAAACATATCATGTTCCTACATTTCCCAATGGGCATTGTTGTTCACCAGTCCTGACGGGGAGTTTGAATGTAGTTTGCACTTCCCTTTCCATGATTGGCTGTTGGATTGTTCTGATTCTCAAAAAGGAATCTGGAGCTCTTTCATATTACTCCTAAGGTTCCGCCCAATTTCTGTTTCTAAGTTTACAAGGTGAAAGGTGGCTTCTGTCATTCATAGAGGGAGGAGTTAGCTAGCCATCAGGACAGGCATTTAGACATATAGCACTGCCCATCCCCCAACAGCAAGATTGCATGACCCTTAGGTCTATTCAATAAGTGAATCTAACCAAAGCCCATTGTTCACACAACCTCTTAACCCCTCGAGTCCTTCAAAAATGCCAGTTGAGTTACATACATACCACCCCCAGTCCAACATGTCTCCAATGTTTGCCTGATGTGCATTATCAGCAAGACAGTGTGTGGTACTGATTATTTTGGCTGATTCCAAATTTGAAACAATTGTAATGTTACACCCTTGAGGCTAAAGTTCCTTGCTTTAGGCATGTGCTCATTGATGCTTTTTAAAGATACTGATAGTGAATCTGACATTGTTCATTGGAGAGGAGTTATGCTCAGGACAGGCCTCAATGCAATTAGTTCAGAAGCATGATGGATTCCAGGGGCGTCGCTAGACCCTTTTTACTGGGACACAAGCCCCAGTGAAATACCACTGTGCCCTCGTAAAATATTATTGATAAATCCTTGCCTGAAGGTGGAGATTACCAAATAACAACCTGAAAATCATTTTCCAAGATAATATTTCATCATTAATTTCATGTGTCTGTTTAGAATCAGAACTAGCAATGCCAAATTCGCGAATGAACATAGGCGTAATTTGCGGGTGGAACAGGTGGGACATGTCTGGTTTGATATTGTCCCCACCACTAGGCCCTACCTAATGCAAATTAAACATATCCAGTTGACCATAACAGAGTATTAATTTTGTTTGTTTATTTTAAATAAGAGGTGATCTGGCGCTGGGATGTGTTGTTTTTGAAATCATGCTGAGTGTTCGTTGCCGCTGTTATCAGTGGCAAAACGTTCTCTTGTGGCTCGTGCACAGTAACAGTCTTCACACACAGATGAGCGCTTCAATTTATCACTAACGCCGTTGCGGAGACTCTATATTGTTTTCGGTGGAATCACAAAACAAAATGCACACAAACGTGTCCCTGCTCTCAACAATCACTGATGAACATCTTTGGTTTTCATGAGAAAAAAATATATATATACAAGGGCGTATTAGAACCCAGAACCTCTGACACACTTAGCGAAAATACTACCACTACACCATAAACATCAAATGCGTATTTATGTATTTATTCACTAATGTGAAGAATCTCGGGACTAAGTAACAATATGTATTATAGTAGATGCAAGAATGAAACTATTACATTAAACATGAGTTTGTCAGTACATTAAACTCAATGTACTATTGAAATGGAATTTCTGATTTTTGCAGTTGGTATCATACATATCTGATATAGCATTGTGTTAGCAAAATGACACACTATACACTATGCACTTATACTAGTATGCACTATGTACTCTACAGTCTAGTGCATAAATGTTATAAGTTTATTTTTTCATCCAACATCAGAATCTGATTGCCCCTCCCCTTTGGAACATAAGAAAAGGTGCCACAGTTAAGTGCATAAAGTGTCCAGTATTTTTTCAGTTAAATAAGTTCACTTCTTCTTTTTGGAACTTTCAGTGTGAACACACTTCTCACACTATCTATACTACAAAATGTCATAGAATAGTGTATAAGTAAGCAAATTGAGATGCACCTTTGATCTAATTGGTCAGACGGTTTTGCAAAAGGTCTAAAATTGTTCGCAATTCAATTTGATTAATTCGGACAGTTCACTCACACACTGAATCGTTTGTAGCTGTTTCTCACACCGTAATGGGATGCGACAGAAAACAAAAAGAGTGCTGAATGAGGTGGCTATACTGTACAGTCCATTGTAGAAAACAAAACTTGCAAATGTCTTCTATCATTTGTCAACAATGAAGCAGCTCTTTGTGCATGAATGACTCTGTACTGCAGGTAAAGTCAATTTATATCCATAACAGTATCAAAAAGAGTATCAAAATATGGGGACACTTTTTGATTGGGTAGTGGTAGATCTAACTAGGAGTTGTCCTTTTGAGGAGCCATTGCAGTGTGAAAAAACAGATTTTCTCCTATTTTTACAATGTCAAAGCCTTTAACTCAAAGCAGAATGGAATTCCTGGCTAAAATTCCCACCCCTTCTGTCTTTCAGTACTGGCCGCCTAGTGGTGAAATCTGGTGTCACATGACAAAGTCTATTTTTAATGGTAGTTGAAGACAAAAATGCCCTTTGTCAATAATTAATATTTCCTTATTTAGTTGATATACACATTGAAATTGTAATCATCTGGGATGTTTGAGGTTTTTGTTCTTCTGGAGATGCCAGAACCTGGCGTCACTGGGTCAGAAAGTTTGCTGGTAACTTGAACCATAAGGGTCTGCTTTGAACTTTTCATACTTGAAGGAGTCCATACACTGTGCAGGTCAAGGTGTATGAACATGTTTGGGTGTGTGTGGCATCTGTATGTGTTCTCCATCAGATATGCGTGTGTGTGTGTGTGTGTGTGTGTGTGTGTGTGAGTGAGTGCACTTTTTACATGCCGGGATATGTATATATCTGCTTGTACATACATACAAGGGGTATGCACATACATGTTGGTGGTGTGCCTTTGCACATGTCTGTGTGCACGTGTGTAATATAATCCACCAAAACCCCTAGAGTCACAATTGATGAAGCACCTCAGCTCTCAAAAAAAAAGCAGACTTAGAGAAACAAACACACCCATGAATTCAACCCAAACATCAGCTATCTGCATTCACAGCCATAACATTGATTCAGAGCAGAGATATCCACCCAGAGTGCCCGGTTTTGCTGCAATCTCATGCCAGGATATGGGGACCGAGGTGGGGGTTGGCAGCTCGTGATAGTTCTTTCTCTCCTGGAGGACAAGCAAATTCCAGTCTTATCTCACCTGCAGGAGAGAGAGAGGGTCACGAGATGCACACAAGCAACCATGCAAGAAACTTTTTTCAAAACAGGCCCACAAGCGCTTGTAATGCTCACCGTGACAGCTCATTCCAAAAAAGTAGACATAGTCTTTTTTGGATTTCTATAGTTAAGATTTCTAGAGTTAAGAGGGCAGTATCAAGATTGCTTTTAAGTGTCTGAATGCATGTAGAGAGGGGATGACCTGTAAGACTCACCTGGTGTATGTTTATTACTTCATGCCCAGGCTGTCTTTAATATCTCCTGATACAGTTCTCAGTTATATTTCATTATATTTCAGTTGACTTTGTCACAGATGTTTCTCCAAAATGTTTTTAGGAGAAATAAAATAGGCAGAAATGACACGATAGTTGTCGTATGGTAAGCATACAGAAAATATGGATAGCATAGCTCAGATAATTTGAGTTTGGAAGATTATTTGGTAGATACTTTTAGCACAGTTTAAGATATTAAGTGTGTTTGCATGCACTTTAAAAGTTCAGTTCCACTCAGACTAAAACAATAATTTGTTAAAAGCATTAAAATTGTTAAATTATTTCAAATTACTTTTTGAAACATATGTAAACATGTAAGCAAACATGTAATTGACAACGCTTTAGTCCAGCTGAACCTTGCAGATTTTGTGACATTGATCTAATGGACCTACACAACCATTTTCAACATTGATAATAACATTGATTGATAAGACATTGTATGAATCTCAAGAGAAGAAACATCAGAAGATGTTTTCTCAAAAGAAACATTAGGGAAGTTTGGAGACTTGAGCAAAATCTCCATTTGCTCTCCAGGAAAACATTTGAGATATTGCAAAGATCTGATTTGTGATATTTATGTTTAAAACATAGTGGCACATATTAACATGTGGTCTTAACTGCTACTGTATAACTATTGCCAGTTGAAGGCCTAGTAAGTAGTATATTAAATGGTATGTGTGTGCTGTTGGGGGATTATATTTACAATGTGGTGTGAAAGAGATGCAAATACCATTTAGAATTAGCGGGACAGTGATTCTCCTCTCACACCCAATCTCTGCTTCCCCTACTGCTCCATCCCCACAGTGGTTAAACCCTAAGTAAACTGACAAATAGGGTCTTTTTTAGGTGGTGGTTCATTTACACCACACATACAAACACATGCACACACTTTGTGTTTGTTGAAGACATGGAAAGGTCATCAAACTGTGAAAGAACGGTGAGAGAGAAGTTAATCCGAAGGCTTCAATATAGAGACAGTATGTACTGCTGTATATCTGTTCATCTCAGTCTGAGACTGAGTCTGAGGCACAGGTATGTTGTAGTTGTGTCAGAGTATGAATGGGAGTGAGAGAACATCTATGGTTACTCCAGACATCACCTACATTATCATCTTTACTGTTCGGCAGACACGTGGGTATTTTTGGTACATTACAGCAAGCAACAACCAACAGTGAAAATCTAAGTTCTAAGAGCTGAGAATTTAGATTTCATCATTTTTAGGTTTTTCATCATTTAATACTCTTTCATCACATTTATAAATGTATGCAAACATGCTAGTCATCTTTCTGTCTCAGTGGTTCTTCTTAATTGGTGAGTCAGAAGTAAAAAATGGTCCATAATAACTTAACTGCTATATAAACTGTCCAAACATTCTATATAAGATGAGAGCAGAAGGTCTGAAATGGTTTTGTTTTAGAACCCATAATATAATATAATATAATTGCTGTAAAAAATAGCACATTATTTTCTGTTTAATGTGTTAAATTATTTAACGCAATTAATGCAGCATCCATTTTTTTCCCTTCCTGAAGTAGCTATGCTAATGTCTCCACACATCCTTCGGCTGGCTTTAGAGTATATGCTCACACTATCTGTGTTCTGCTCTCCAGCACTGCGACGTGAGAGAGTGGCCGACTGAGGATGGTCCGCATGTATCCTATGATCCCTTCCGTGTGCTTCTCTTTGGGAGGCCAATGGGTGTGACACATGAAAATATTAGTCCTGTCAAATCGATTAATCACATCCAAAATAAAAGTTTGTGTTTACATAATATATGTGTGTACTGTGTATAATTATTATGTATATATGAATACACATACATGCATGTATATATTTAAGAAAAAAAATTTATATTTATTTTATAAAATATTTACAATATATACATGCAAATATTTCTTAAATATATACATGTATGTGTGTGTATATAAATATACATAATAATTATACACAGTACACACACATATATTATGTAAACACAAACTTTTATTTTGGATGTGATTCATCGTGATTAATCATTTTGACAACACTAGAAAATATGTATTACAATATAAAAATATACAAACTTTACAAATTTTAAGTGTGATTAATCGCAAATAATTACAGAAAAAACTGTGATTAGTTATTTTTTTAATCAATTGACAGTACTAAATATATCAGAGCGTGATGTTATATGCCAGATGTAAACCTGCCCCATCAGAGTGACATCAGCCATGTCTGAAGTAGAAAACCTGCTCAAGCCCATACCTGTGTTTTGATCCTCTTGAACATTTGCCAACTCCCAGTGCCCAACATTCAGGCTGCTATCCTGCATTCCTCCTTTAGCAGGATAAAGTCCACATTTATACCATTCTTTTAGCAAAAATGTAAGGAATACATGTGACCTGATGTTTTATGTGCTTCTAGTTTTTGTGGTGAATTTGTTTTACATCAATTTTTACCTCGCTTTGCAAAAAAAGTGCCATGGAGATGTTAGCAAATGTGTATTCTCTGGAAGTGTTTGAGGCATGTCTGCTCTGGTACAGTGAAGTGTTAATAAAGATGATCTAAAATCAGAAACACTATAAAAAACATAAGGGATGTCTGATTCACTGTTCGAAGACTATACAAACGGGAAACATGGAGCAGACAGGAAAGGTGGTACGGTGCATTCCTGATGGATTTGATAGCAGTGTTGCCGCTTTACTTGTGTAAAGTACAAATAACTGTTGGTAGAGCTGCATGATTCTGGATAAATTGAGAATCACAATTTATTTGTTAAATAGAGATCACGATTCTCCCACGATTCTGAACAGACCATTAAACAAAATAACATGTAATTTACGAGAGGTTCTGAAAAAAATGTTAATTGCTGTCGTCTTTTTAAAAATGTTTAATTAATTTGAAAGAATAAATTTTTTTAAAAATCAGTTTGCATAAATTATTCAATGACTCGCTCATAAATACTTGTTTCGTTACTTGATGAATCAGCATTTTTGAATGAATGATTCAATAACAAATACATAGGCTGTGTTCGAAATCGCCCCCTATACCCTCATTCACTATACCCTACATTTCTCCACTAATATAGTCCACTTGAAGGAGTGAATGAAAATGAGTGAGTGAATTCGGACACTAATTGTGGGCGCCATCTTCTGGCAAGACACGGGAATTCATTCGGAGCGACCATCATGATGCATTATGGGTATTCTCTATAGCTGTTGAGCGTATATCGGTTGTACACTCGTTATTGCTGTGCATTGTGGGATTGAATGAGTGCACTCGATGACGTCCACCATGGTTTCGGACGCCATATATTTAACAGTCACTTGTCGCCACCTAGTAGCATAACGATGTAATCGATACAATCGTTATTTAAAGCGAGTCACTTTCAAAAGGTGATTTACTCTGGCTGTTTCTTAATTCCAAGAACGCAAAGAATGGACGTCTCGTGGAGACCGGTCTTGCCAGGCAAGCTTGAAAGAACGAGCTCAGAAGGATGCGAAGACAGAGAACGCATCCTTGTGACAGTTGAGATGTGCTGTGATCTTGTTACTCAGCTGACCATCCCAGCATATTTAGTATACAAGTAGTGGCTAATGCACAATAAACACAACATAACATCACAAATAAATATCACAACCTTAAAACATTTGTTTTCATATTATTTTATATCATTTTATTTTACCGCGTGTATTTGTGAAAGCGAGTATGTACGTTTAATGTTACCTATGTTTTGTCAATGTTAAGATTCTTTTTAATATGCCAATAAAAATACTGCCGGCTTTCTTTAGGTCTTTATCACTTTATTAGAATTAAGCAAAACAAACGGACAAATGTTTGCTTTCACGAGCTGTCACATATTTGCAAGCTTGCAATGGGAATCTCTTAAGTGAGAGCGAGAAGTTTAAAGCTTACAGGCTTCTATATGTCAACCGCCCGTTGTAAGATTATAATGTCTTTACTGTCATTTGTGATCAGTGTTGGGTAAGTTACTCTAAAAAAGTAATTAATTACTAGCTAATTACTTCTTCAACAGTGTAATTAGATTAATGTACTAATTACTCTCTATAATTATTGCATTAATTATTGCATTATTACTAATAATTACTTATTAAATCCCATAAAAGCCTATACCAGATGAGCAATACAGGGATCGGTGTGAAACTGCTCTTTTAATTCTTTCAAATAAATTACATAAAATTGCATAAATTATTCTTGAACTGAAGTATTTAAAAGGAGAGTTACATTAAAAACATACATTTTAACATTAGATGTTAAATTTTGATGTTAAATCCACTATTGCTTTATATAGAATTGTTCTATACAGTATTTAATGGAATTACGTCAGGGCCTGGTTTCACAAGCCGCGTTTCCATTACAGATTTACGCAAAACATTTGCGATATTTTCTAAATGTCGATAAAAAACTATTGTGAAATGACAGCGTTTCCATTTACCGATGTTATGTGACTAAAACTTATTTTTTTCCTCACGCGATAAGTCATTCAAAAAATGATGCCACATATGTTGGTAGGTTTATGTATATCCCATCCACCACACTGGCCATTATTTTTAATGGAAGGAGACGTGCGTGTTATCCAAGCATTAATGGCAAGGAAAGCCCCTTACATTTAAGCGTATGAGGTGTGTGTGTGTGTGTTTCTCCCTCATATCTGCTTCAAGGTCTTCATGATAATGTGGCATTTCTGTGTTTAGAATAAACATTTTGTATTAAACATTTCTGTAATTCTATTGTCTATTATGAGTTTAATAAAGAATTCTGTCTCGTCTTCTGTCCAAACACACAGCGTCATCTGTAAAGAATGATCCACTTTTACATACGCCAGGTGACCTGTAAATGCGGAAAAACTGTCTCCATTACAGGTTTGCGAAAATTTCCTTTTTTCGAATTGCCTGAAAAACCACCTCATGCGAGCGTAAAAACATTTTTGCGATATATGGGAGTTTTTGCGAAATTGAGTTTCCATTGGGCGTATTTTCAATTCGCAATTTCAATTTGCGCAGTTTGAAGGGTAATGGAAACGTGGCTACAGACAGGCCTTAGTTCAGTTAGGATATTTAAGTAGCTTTTATAAACGTGCCTCAGATAAACATTACTGGTGTGCATCTTGAGACAAAACAATGGCACTGATATATTTTAAGATATGTCAGTGCAAGTTGCTTTCAGTTAAAACATCTCAAACATGCATTGTAGTCTGGGACTAGCTTAAGCCTTGTCTGTGAAACTGGGGGCAGAAGTAATTAAATCACAGAAAAATAAAGAGTAATCCCTTACTTTACTTTTTCAAGGGGGGGAAAAAGTAAATAAATTACAGCAATGAATTACTTAGTAATACATTACACCCAACACAGTTTGTGATCAGCTTAATATATCCTTCCTGAGTTAAAGTATACATTTGTTTAATAAAATGTTTGAGTCGTATATAATTAAAATTATAAAAATTATTAATAATTATTAAACTTATTATCACGTTATTATTTTACATATAGACTGTATTTAAAGGGTACATAACACAAGGGTTTCTGCCAATCTCATATTAATCTGGAGTACTTATAGAGTAGTATTGCATCCTTCATATCTCAGAAGAGTCTTTAGTTTTATCAGATTTATAAAAGACAGATACGCTGTACCGATTCTTTTCCGAAAACAGCCAAGGTCGGGGAGGCGTGCAGTGAGCAGAGCTAAAAAGTCACGAGCGCACACACACACACACACACACAATACATCATCACATTATCCCTGGATAACTTTCGATTCACTAAACGTTCGTGTTGTTTACATTATATGCAGTTACATGCCGATTGCCAACAAAGCACAGACATTTGATGCCGTTTCACTCACCGCCTGCGGTTTTCGACTCATGACCAGGATCTTTTATCGCTGGGAACTAGGGTTGTGACGGTGAGGAAATTTTCCCACAGGTTAACGTGTGACAACACTGGTAATACCGGTATCACCGACGGGGGCTTTTAAATCGCTAATTCTAAACCGAAAGTAAAATGCGCACGGACGCTCGGCGAGTGCTTTCAATGAATTCCTATGGAACCGACTATCGCAGCAAGCCTACTGGGAATGCTCCATCTTTCAGTTTTAAACGATCTGCAAATCCAGCATGGAACTGGGCCTTATAAACATTCGTCACCGAAATGCCGGGAACAAACAAACACACTTGCAGAACTCTGTTGCTGCTCCAGAAAAACAAACTGCATCCACTGTTTCCTTAACGCTGAGTTCTTTGGGAAGCTGAACAAGGTTATCTTTCCCTCACAACCAAAAACACACTTCTTTGGTGGCATTGTTGATTTCGTGGTCTAAAAACAAAATGACAGCGCTGCCGATGGCTTCCATAACCCGAATGAAGCTCGTTGATCTTGCTCTCACTTTGGTTGATGTGTGTGTGTGCGCTCTTCTGGGAGAAGTGCCCATACAAGGAATTCCGCCCTTTATGACATCATACAGGGCCATATGTCGAAAAAAAACTTTCCGAAATGTATACGAATCCTGAAGAAGTGTATTTTGAACAGAAATACTTCCAACTAATTTTTTGACACTTTGTTTAGCATGAGAATCCAACTCTTTAACAGTGTAAATAAGTCAGAATGCATGAAATAGCATTAGACCTCCCCTTTAAAACAAACTCTGTAAACAATCTCTTTTGTATCGAATTAGTTACTCTAGTGTGGTGTCATGGGATTTTATTCATATTTTACTCATTACTTTAGAATTACAGTATCAAGTTTAAACTTGTAATCACATCACACTAATATTGACCTGTAATATTTTCTAAGACCTTAAAGAGAAATGTATCCGTTCTTGTTCAAAAGTTGACACACTATTGAAATCTGTCTAAATGAGCTGCAGTGTTATTGTACGAGTGAAGAAGCATTTCATCCAGGCCATTAAGGTGGGAGTGAGACAGTCTGTGCGAGACAGACATTGTAATATCTAGCCTGCTTTAAAACAAGGTTGTAATTATATAGCTTTTGTCAGATAGAGATGTGTGTGCATGTTTCTTCAGTGTCTTTTTGAACAATTGAGCGAGAATAGATCTTGTTTCAACACGAATTAGTCTCACATCTTTAGAGAGCCAGAGTCATGTGCTCCTTCCCTAAACAGCAAACCTATTTACTTTCCATGTAATACACACCCTTGCTTTTCAGTTCTTGGGTCTTTCTCATCTCCCCATTTTCTTTGCCTCTTTTTCACTCCCATCTGCTTCTGCTATTAGTGGTGAATGGAGGCAGTAGTGGCTCCCCTGTGTAACTCCAGGCAGCCCTGTTTCACTGTGTGCATGTGCATGTAAAGAGCAGCTAATGTTTGCTCTGTTTCCAGTAAACAGTAAATCAGATGATGCTTTAGATCACAAAATCATAGCTGTTTTGACTAGAGGGGGAAAAGGAAATTAAAATATTACCTTTGTTGTCTTCTAGACATGCATTGTGTTGTTTTGATTTTGTGGATATGGATATTTCTAAGTCATTGCAGAGTAGAGAGATTAAAGTGCACAAATTTACTGCAATATTTAATCGTGTTTTCCTTGGGCCCATCAATGCTTTTCCAACAATACTCTCTGGCATCCGTGGCATTTCATCATCTATCCTCCTCTTGCCTTGTAACAACACAGGATTTTTTAGAAGACTTTGTCATGGAAGAGAAAAAATAATCATCAAAACAAAATAGTATTAGTATTAAGTTTAAAATATCCTCTTTTAAAATGGCCCGAAAGCATCTAGATAAGCTATTGCCTCAAACTGCTTTATGACAAAAACTTCAAAAGTGCTTAATTCATTTGAGCCCTGCAGTTTTAGATTCATATGCAAGCTGGGTATGGCATGCAGGTTTGAACACGCTCTATGGGGGATAGAGTTAGATCTCCAGATTATAGTTCAGGTGAGAACTTGTCTTACGATCATTGGATTGCCAGTCCACGTCCAGTACTTCTCTATGCTTTGATCCCCACTCTGCGAACGTCACTGTAATTTTTGTTTTTCTTTTTATAGTTACTCTGATATTACAAATGAAAGCTGATTTCAAGAGAGGAGCTGTTTATATAGCAGTCTAGAACTGTTGACCCTTATACATCAGGACTCTTTCTAGCTTCCTCTAGTGGTGAAGGGAGGGACTCCGTGTTTCATGAGCCCAGCTGCTGTTGCATAAACTGCTTTATACTGATCTGCAAATATTTAGAGAGAATGCTGTTTGTACCAGAATCACATTCGGTGCACCTGGACATGTTGACATAGTTGAGTTTCAAACCAGTGCAGATTAGATTGAAAGTTTCTCTAAATATTGTGTCTTCTCAGACATTTTTACTGCCTGATAGGAGAAATATGCTGATTTCACTTTGTCTTGGGAAATGCATGTATTTTGAGAATTTGATAAGAGTTTTATCAGCTGGGTTAGTGACGTGGACACAGATGTCCAGCAATTCATAGAAAGTCGGGGTGTAACGATACCCTCATGTCACGATTCGATACATATCACGATACTGAACTCACGATACAATATTATTGCCATACTCAAAGACATATGGTAAAAGGTTAAATGTACTGTTGATTAAAATGCTACATTTGGTGTTACATTGGGGGTGGAAATGAACAGGCTTGGACTTGGTGCTGCATGGTAACCTAATGCACAGGACAATAGTGACTGAATGATTCTGAAGCTGAAAATGCAGAATTAGACGAATATGCTTGCACTCTGTCACTGCTAGATATATTTAAAATAACGTAGGCCACTTTTTACTGGAAACATAAGACATTTGGCATTATCAGGACCCACAAATATTTCCCCACTGTATTATTATACATTATATTCAACTTTATGTATAGTAGTTATGTTGTACTGACACTAAAACTCTTTAAATCTCACACAGTCATTTTCATTTTGGGTGATACACAATATATATTGTCACTATCCACGATACATATTGTTGCATTTTTTTATTGCGATATATTGCTACACCCCTAATAGAAAGTCAGAACGTATTAAAGGATAGTTCACCCCAAAATTAAAAATTTACATTTACCTCAAGTTGCTCCAAACCTGTATGTTCCTGTTTCTTTCTTCTGCTGAACACAAAAGAAGTTGTTTTGAAGAATATGGGTAACATATTACAGTTGTTGGTCCCCATTGACTTCAATATGGAAAAAATACTAACATGGAACTGTTTGGTTACCCACATTCTTCAAAATATCTTCTTTTGTGTTCAGCAGAAGAAAGAAATTCATACAGGTTTGGAACAACTTGGGGGTGAGTAAATGATGACAGAACTTTAATTTTTGGGTGAACTTTCCCTTTAATGTCTGATTTCAGTAATGTGTGTTTTAGATGTAAACACTACATTGATGCTTGCGAATGTGGACTAGATGACAAACATCCTCATTTTGAATTCAGTAACCAAACGTATTTTGGTTGATACATTCCAGATTAGGTGTTGGAGTAATGACCTCGACTCAAGAGCCTCCCCTGCTGTCTGAGAACCTTCCAAACCCATACTTACAGTCCCACGGTCTCACTGTCAGTGTGTAAGAGATGTCTTTATCCTCATTATCAAGAGCACTTATACGTGTACTGTTTTGAATCTAGCCCACCACAGAAGGGACGCACAATGCAAAACCATGCATCACTGAACTGATTTCACCATTCAGCCACTCTGTTGTGAGGAATGCTATGGCCGATCTGATTCAGAAATGTAATTATCAGTCATACTGCTGCCATTTCATTTTTTCGTGCAATGTTAAGATATGGTGTTGTTCCTTGTTGAGATAACTTGCTTGTACTAGACTGACCCACCAGTATCGATTTTTTATGGCAGATACTAATACTTATTAAGTCTGATAACTGCAGAACATATTCTTAATTATTTTTTTTACTAATAATTAAATAATTAAACAACAAAAATACAGCATTTAATATTATTATCATTATCATTATTTGATGATAAAATGCTAAATGCATTTATCAAGCATTTATGTTATACATCTTACTTCATCTTACCTAATTTTAAACAGCATTTACATAAAAAACAATAATTTAATTAATACTAATAATAATATTATTTATTCATTATTACTATTTATGTCTGCGTTAACACAGCAATTTAATTACGGTAACACTTTAGTTTAGGGTCCAATTCTCACTATCAACTAGTTGTTTATTAGCATGCATATTACTAGGATATTGGCTGTTTATTAGTACTTATAAAGCATATATTAATGTCATATTCTACATTCCTAATCCTACCCAATATCTAAATTTAACAACTACCTTACTAACTATTAATAAGCAGCAGGGGCGTAGAATTTAGTAGGGACACTTCCCTAACGTCCCTACTAAATTCTACGCCCCTGCTGTTTATTAATAGTTAGTAACGTAGTTGTTAAATTCTATATATAAAACCACTGTTGTCCGATTGTGTCTTGTGGTTTGTATGTATTACTTATTTTATTTAACCTTTATTTAACCAGGAAACATCTTGTTGAGATTAAAAATCTCTTAAATTAAAAAAACAAGAGCATTCTGTGAAAAATGCACAATTTCTGGTACACAAACGGTTAATAGATCTGCATGTCCAGCCTCCTGAACTCACATCGCTAATTCAATTGGCTTTGTTTTTTTCTTTCTAACTTGTGAGAGTCCGTAGCTACATTTGGTTGTGCGAAGTGGCAAAGCTCCTCCGTCCGAGACCTAGATGCGGTAATCGTGTCACATATTGATTCAGGGACAGTGCAGTTTTTTCAATATATGACAATCGCGGGATAAGTGGCAAACCGCGCGTGTGTGTGTGTGTGTGTGTGTGTGTGTGAAACCCTACATTGCAAAGATGGCAATATCCGAAATCGTTCTCGGGACATTTTTGGTCCCCATGAGGAAAACAGCTTATAAATCACACTAAGCGATGTTTTTTGAAAATGTAAAAATGCTGAAAGTTTTGTGTGATGGATAGGGTAAAACATGAAAACACAACATTGCTTGATCTTGTTAAAGTGAGAGTTAAAACCCTTGTCAACTGAGGCTGAAAGAAGTTTTAGTGCTCTTAGGAGATTGAAAACATGGTATAGAACAACAATGGCACTAGTGAGACTTAGCAGTATTGCTGTGTGCCATGTCCTTCAGGACAAACTGGACAATATTGATGTGAAACAAATATGCCAACAGTTGATTTCTGTTACGGACAGACACAGACATGTGTTTGGCTTCTTTAAATAGCAAGGAACTGTAGACTGTAGTGTGACTGTAGACACTTTGACATTGACTACACTGCAAAAAATGCTTTTCTTATTTAGTATTTTTGTCTTGTTTCCAGTCTAAATATCTAAAAATTCTTAAATCAAAATGCTTTTACTAGATAAGTAAAATGACATAAGATATTTTTTCTTGTTTTTGCTTAAAACCAGCAAAATTACCTGCCAATGGGGTAAGACAAATCTTGTATCTTGTTTCTGTCCCAAATTGTTATTTTTCTTACACCAGAAAAAGTTAAATCTATGTTAAACTGCCTCCTTGTCTTTATTAGTTATCTGTAACATTACAGAATTCATTAATTAACATATTGTTATGGTCAATATAGACTAAAAACCTTAATACATTATCCTATTCATTTCCTGAATCCTTAGCTTCCAGGGATGTGCCCACCAATTTCAAAATCAAACCTACGCCCTTGATAAGCAGTAATTAGGAGTTTATTGAGCCACAAATTGTAGTTAATGGTTAGTTAATAGTGAGAATTGGACTCTAATCTAAAGTGTGACTAAAATTACTTGTGAAAACTGTCGTTTCCTATTGAATGCACTGTGGTGTAATGTGGGAGGCTATTTATCATATTTTTATTGGTTCACTACCCTTCAAAAGTTTGGGGTTGGTAAGATTTTTTTTACTGTTTTTGAAAGAAGTCTCTTATGCTCACCCAGGCTGCATTTATTTGATGAAAATACAGTAAAAACTGTAAAATAGTGAAATATAATTTCAATTTAAAATAAAAGTTTTCTATTTGAATATATTTTAAAATGTAATTTATTGTAATTATGGCTTTTCAGCAGCCATTATTCCAGTCTTAGTGTCACATGATCCTTCAGAAACATCCTAATATGCTGATTTGCTGCTCTAGAAACACCTAATTTGTCCCAGGAACTTTTTCTCCTAGACCTGTTGCTGTCTGTGTTTCCATCGTGGTCTAAAGTACCGTGAAGATTAGGCAAAGCAAGCCTGAACCTTGTCATCGGCCCTACTGGCCGTATTTTTTAAACTCCATTGTTTATTTGAATAGCAAACAACTCTTACTGCACGTACTGCAACGGACTTTTAAAAATGGTGGTTGGAATAAAATACTGCATGGAGTCAACCAATCAAAATGCTGCGTGAACTAATCAGCATGTTCAGCGCCCAAGTCCCACCCCCGAAAGTTCCTGAACTTTGAAAAAGCACTAGCTCATGAGCAGGGACTTTCTGAGGGGAAAATTTTTGCCCAGTACTTCATTTAGACCCCGTTCCCTGCGGTCGAAACACGCCGAGTACCACCCCAAAGTCCCTAGTTCCTGGGGAAAGTTCCTGCGGTGGAAACATGGCTCTACTAAGCATGAAAGTTTGACTATCTGTAAAAATATAAGGGTCAAAACGATTGGTATATCTGTAACTTGTGGGTTATCCTTGCAGTCCTGGGAACAGGCTTCATTTTATTGTTTAGGTCACTGCAGGGTTTTTTTTTCATGTGCTTGCATATAAAAGTCAAGCTCATTGAGTGAGAGACAAATTGAGTTTGTTGTCATTTTCTGTGTTTGGCATTAAGACTATCTTCTGAGATTATACTTTGCTAAACATTTGACCAGCTTGCACGTTTTCCCTCACCCGCCGCCTCCACACAATCCACTCGGCCTCAACTGGTTAATTGGTAGAGGTTGAAGGTCATTCTTTTCTTAACTCCACAGGAATAGGAATAAAAGAATTCCAGGGATGAACCAATGCAGGACATCAGAGAGAGGTGCTTTCTGGTCCATTAGATTTGAAAGAGTTATACTCTAAAACATGTTTAAGAAGAGATTCTTATGGACCTTGAAGTCATGAAAATCCAGCAGTCACTGTGGAAAAGGAATGCAGTGAAATCTGTTATTCTTACTGTTATTGCTGAATGGTGCCTTCAGTGTGTTTATGTTAAACAGTGTGAGAACCGTGAGCAAAATGGATTTGTTACACTGCAGGACCATTTCAATGAATTGAACGCTAAAAGGTCACAGCACCTAAAATGCACACTTTACTTATTTAGTTTCAACCTACAATATTTAGGTTTAAAAAAAAACTTGTGTAAGAGAACACATTTGATCCATCTATGTGTGTGTGTGTGTGTGTGTGTGTGTGTGTGTGTTCATGTTTTTCTATCCCGGTGAGGACTTCAACCTAAATGCACACTGACTCATGGGGACTAAATTGTGGTCCCCATGAGGAAACAAGCTTATAAATCATACAGAATGAGTTTTTTTGAAAATGTAAAAATGCAGAAAGTTTTGTGTGATGGGTAGGTTAGGGGTAGGGTTGGTGTAATGGGATAGAATATACAGTTTGTACAGTATAAAAACCATTACGTCTATGGAGAGTCCCCACAAAGATAGCAAACCAGACACCTAAAATGCACACTTTACCTATTTAGTTTCAACCTACAATATTTATGTTAAAGAAAAACTGGTGTAAGAGAACACATGTGGTCTCTGTGTGTGTGTATGTGTGTGTGTGTGTGTGTGTGTGTGTGTCCACAAAGATGGCAATATATAAAATCCGTGTCCTTTTCTTGTCGGAAAACTGCTTATAAATCATACTAAGTGATGTTTTTTGAAAATGTAAAAATGCAGAAAGTTTTCTGTGATGGGTAGATTTAGGGTTAGGGGATAGAATATACAGTTTGTTTGTACAGTATAAAAATCATTATCTCTATGGAATGCCCCATAAAACATGAAAACCCAACAAACCCAACACTTGCTCTCCTGCTGAAAACGTTGACAATTGATCTGATTTTTCATAAATGTGAGCTTGACGTATGTGCGTATGAACGTGTTTGTATAAGTATGTGTGTGAGTGTTTAATTGGGCCATTCAAACTCACACATTATTTCTGGTCTGCTGCCACTTAGTTCTGTCTGCTCCCAGCATTCATTTGCCTTCAGGCCATCTTTCACTAGGGGTCAGTTAATCCACCGAGCCCTACACTGGAATTTGCATTTTGCCTCTATGGATGAATCGTTGAACTTCTTAATATTCTCCACTGGGTGGCCCTGTTCAAACTCTGCTCTCTAGACAAAACAAATTGTCAACACCTGCATATCTATTACCAAAAATAGATTTTCTCAACTTTTCCAGTTACTGGCTAATATTGTTGGCTCATGTATTATACACTACCTAAAGTTTGGAGCCAGCAAGATTTAAAAAAAATAAATAAATAAATGAAAACTTTTATTCAGCAAGGATGCATTAAATTGATCAAAACGTTTTCAAATGCAAAGTCTATATGTAAACTAATATGATAATAAACTAAACTAAGCACTTTGTGGTCAGTAAAATATTTAGGCAGGCAGACACCTCATGTCGTTCCAAATTAATGAAAGAATTTTCATTTTTGGGTGAACTATCCCTTTAAGTATGAAGTGCATGGAACTTTCAGTGCTCACAGATCATGTGACCTTTAATTCCCAGGGCTCTTTTTCAATAGCAGAATGGCTGCTGAGTCAAACAGGTGTGCTTGTTCGAAGTGGTCTCTGTCTGCTTTTTCTGCAGGTTTTGAGATGCTCTGCCAAAAGATGAATCGTTTAATAAGCCCCTTGTTAAATTTTCATTGCATGTGTTTTTGATTCTGATTTGACTTTGATTTATATTGCGTTTTTATCATGATTCAGGGATGCCTTGATCTAAAATATTGAGGTCTCTCAGAATTCAGTGTATATATTCAGCTGGGTGCTTGTTCCTGATAATATAGCTTTAATGCCACTCCTCAGTGTTGTTGATATTAATATGCATGCATTGTTTAGGGATGTTAAAAGAAACTCTGTTCCTCTTACTGACACGTGTCAGCCAGATCAATACATTGTGTGTAAAAGGTTAACCATACATGACGTTGCTGACTTAAGCAAAATGACGAGCCAGGAAACTCCCTCGGCTTGTCTGTTTTGACCCTGACAAGCTATAAAACTGACACATGCATTTGACTAGCAGGACTAGCGTTTGACTACCATATGTGCACTTAAACATGTAGCAGACTTTTCTATGTGGCTTTTGCTAGTGTAATTCACTATGCAAAGTTGCTTAGGACATTTTCATAAATCTCTGCTCTCATATTGAAGAGTCCTCTTCCACAAGACTGACAATCTCACAAAAAGAACGAAAAATAATAAACAGATAGTTGTACTTCTCAAAGCAGTGATCTCATTTGCAATCATACTCATTTTCAACACAGGCTGTAAAATATTGTTTGTGTCAAAACCTAATGAGTTGCCTGCCTTAGGAAACATAGGAGCACACAAGACGTGAAGTCTCAAATTGTACTCTGGTACTGTTCAAAAGTTTAAGGTCGGTAAGATTTTTTTATTGTTTTAAAAGAAGCGTCTTTTTTATGCTGCATTTATTTGACCAAAGATTATATAATTATATAGTTATTATATACTCTTTTTTATTTTGATATATTTTAAAATGTAATTTATTCCTGAATTTTCAGCATCATTACTCCAAGTCTTCAGTGTCACATGATCCTTCGGAAATCATTATAATATGCTGATTTGGTGCTCAAGAAATATTTCTTATTAATATTATAAATGTTGAAATCAGTATAATATTTTGTGGAAACTGTGATACATTTTTTTCAAGCTTTTTTGATGAATAAATAAATGTCTTTACTCTCACTTTTGATCAATTGAATGCATCCTTGCTAAATAAAAGTATATTTTTTTTAAAGACTTTTAATAGTAGTGTACAATATAATTACTTATTAATTATGAATACTACTTTTTACTACTTGGCTGTCTACTTTCATTTACTAAACTAATTTTCTCCAAAATCTGCCACAACATACTGTAGCATGTTTTCTTCTTGAATGAGGAAATTTAATAATGTGATGCATAATGTGATGTTCAGTGAAAAAGTTTCCATTAAAATGTTGATTATAAATATATTTGAATTCAGTTCTGAAAAATAGTATCAATAGGAAGTAATTCTTCCTAATTGGGAATACTTAATAATAACAATATTTGCGTTGCTTAGTGCTTATTAGAGTCAAGGTCTTTTTAAAGCAAGTCTCATCAGCCATCTTGGCAAAAGGAAGACCCTAAAGAATTCTATAGCTGCCATATTGAGTGTTTTGATTTCTTCCATTTATTTGTCTGTCAATGGATTGTGTCTGTGGTGTCCATATAGGCAGTAGACAGCTAGTCATCTTAATATGCACTAGTATTTGAGGCACATTCATTCTCTCTGTGGTTATCCACACACTCTATATACAATGCATGTTTATTAAAAAAGTAATTTGTGATGTGAAATAAAAAATGTCACATTTATCAGCACATTTAAAAATCTTGAAATCTTTGGACGATTATTGAATTTCTATTGTCCCTTTTTGTTAATCTTGTTTTAAGAGTTAGTGGTTATTTCAAGAGAAAGCAAATAGCGCCATCTAGTGTTTGTATGAAAAACACCTATGGGCCTTTTATAGCACAAAAAGAAAGCAACTACAATATATTGGGAATGTACAATGAATTAATCGCTGTGCTTTAATGATCATTTATTCTGATTCAACAGTGGATATCACTCGTAAAGCTGTAGACATATTTTGTATTCATTTTCCAGAGTTTCCATTTTGTAATAAATCTTCTGCACTCTGATATTTTTCCAACATTAAAAAAAACTACATAAATGAATATTACATTTTATAAATGTTTAAAATCATGTTCACTAGTTATATCAGTAGCATAATAAAAGCTATTCTGTGTAATGCTGTGTCCACACCACTAGGTGGCCATATGTCATGCAAATTCCAGTTAAAAATATTGCTTCTTTTCTAACCCTGTCTGTATAAAAGAAAGTGAAATGTACTTTTTGCAGATTTATTCACGCATATTCTATTTTCAGTGAAATGAGGCCTCATTATTTCTAAACATATCAGATTCATAAGGACTGATCAGGATTGATGACTTCACTGATCATCTGATGATTATGAGTTGTGAAACTTTATTTGAATAGATTATGAAGATGCTCTTGAACATATATTTAATTTATGTTAATGATAATTTTATGTGTGCATTCATTACCGGTCAAAAGTTTGGTATATATTTTTTAATTTTTAATGTTTTTGAATGAAGTCTCTTATGTTCACCAAGTCTGCATTTATTTGATCCAACTATTAAAAATGTTCTTATTATTATTAATGTTTAAAACAGCTTTGCTACTTAATATTTTGTTGAAACCATAGGATTCTCTGATGAAAAGAAAGTTAAAAAAAAAAAATCGGAATTATTACAAACTAGGTAGTTCATGTCTCCAAAATATGTGGTTATGAATAACTGTGTTTTGTGTCTTCAGGCGTGTCATGGTTGTGGGACTGGATCGAAGTGTGACTGCAGTGGGGTGAAAGGAGAGAAGGTGAGTGTTTAGTCACAAACAAACAGCCACATATATAAGCTGCGTTCCATTCGACATGTTCTCCATGCAGTGTTCATTGCTCCCTAGTCCCTGCAGACGGGATATCTGTTGAAGTTCACTTCACTTGACAAAATGCATTCATTCAGAACACCATACAACATCATCACATTCAGACAAATTTGAGTCACGCATATTAGAGAAGTTTATGGCATAGGCGGAGTTTCACTTTTGTGCTTGGGGGGGACACCTTGGGGTATAATTTATATTATTATAAATAATAATAATAATAAAGAAATTTAATAATTAATGGATTAAAAGGGATTTAAGGGAATAAATAAATAATGGTAAAAAAAGTTCTAGGTCTAATTGTAGTAGGCTAATGAAGTAATCAATTTAATCTATTTGCAAATAATATATTTTTTTTTAAATGTGCACATTCACTCTTATTCGTATGTCTAATATGTAGAAAATGCAAACGTTTTTTTTACCTCGTCGTCGTCACATTTATTTATGAATTAGGCTACATGAATCATGATTGCATTTTTTCAATTCAAAACGGCGAAATTTCATAAAAAGTTTAGTAGTTTGCATCACTAGATAGTCTATTACTGTTGGTAGCTGAACATTTCTATCATAAAACAGTTGCCTAAGGCTTGCATCTGCTTACATCTTTCCACGAACTCTCGTTGCGTTGTGACAGTGACAGTAAGACCCGCCTTCTTTGATTTGATTGGCCATCTCGATCATTCTGACATTGACGAGCGCTGTTAGACCACTGAGCAGCCTAAAAAATTAATCATAATTATATTATTTTTCAATTTTTTTATTCATAGCTCAGACAAAATGATTGCCTCTGGTCTGGGGGGGCAGTGCCAGTTATCATACTTTAATGTACATATGTATTAAGTACATCCATGTGTAGCCTATGTAAATGTTTATACATATCTATGGTTAATATTAATTAATTTAAATTGTCATAGTTGAAACATTAGTGATAAATGTGTATAGTGATGTCTAATATGAAAATAACTTTCATTAGATATGTATTTTAGCTTATTTAACTCTAATCATGATAGTTGCACTGTAACTGTCACATCTCACAACTGCGTACACAAACTACACCTGGGACTAATTAAACTTAATAAAAATGCTGGAGCCTCAAATAATTTTTACTGCTTTTATTTTAGTCAAACTTTTTGCAGTACAATAACCTGTGGGTAAATTTCCCTCTCCACTTCCTGTGAAGTTATGTATTGATTTTCTTTTATTCCATATATTGTTTGCATTGCCCTTCTAACTGAACATGTACACTCCCTTTGGATTGGAATCTCACTGGTGGAATACTCTGTGAAGTCCACTTCATAGGGCACTTATGGTTGAATGGAACGCACTGATGTCCATAGGCTCATATAAATGTGTTTAATGCATGTATGGTATGGCTGTTTTAGCCTTTTCAGTAGACCTAGCTGTATTCTAGAGCTGCACGATTAATTGTTAAAAGATCATGATCTCAATTTAAACACCCACACAAACGTATTCCTAAATGACAACGATTCTCCTGTCTATTAAACCTTTGACAAAATCATACCAGACCATTCAAATCTGCAGTTGTCATAGGTATGAAACAGCTTCACAAACAGCTTTCAACGACATAGTATCACTATTTCTGTGTTACAAATATTCAAATTATCACAGAAGAACTGGGATAAAAGCTTATACAAACCCGATTCCAAAAAAGTTGGGACACTGTACAAATTGTGAATAAAAAAGGAATGCAATAATTTACAAATCTCATAAACTTATATTTTATTCACAATAGAATATAGATAACATATCAAATGTTGAAAGTGAGACATTTTGAAATGTCATGCCAAATATTGGCTCATTTTGGATTTCATGAGAGCTACACATTCCAAAAAAGTTGGGACAGGTAGCAATAAGAGGCCGGAAAAGTTAAATGTACATATAAGGAACAGCTGGAGGACCAATTTGCAACTTATTAGGTCAATTGGCAACATGATTGGGTATAAAAAGAGCCTCTCAGAGTGGCAGTGTCTCTCAGAAGTCAAGATGGGCAGAGGATCACCAATTCCCCCAATGCTGCGGCGAAAAATAGTGGAGCAATATCAGAAAGGAGTTTCTCAGAGAACAATTGCAAAGAGTTTGAAGTTATCATCATCTACAGTGCATAATATCATCCAAAGATTCAGAGAATCTGGAACAATCTCTGCGCGTAAGGGTCAAGGCCGGAAAACCATACTGGATACCCGTGATCTTCGGGCCCTTAGACGGCACTGCATCACATACAGGAATGCTACTGTAATGGAAATCACAACATGGGCTCAGGAATCCTTTAGAAAACATTGTCGGTGAATACAATCCACCGTGCCATTCCCCGTTGCCGGCTAAAACTCTATAGGTCAAAAAAGAAGCCATATCTAAACATGATCCAGAAGCGCAGGCGTTTTTTGGAAAACTGGGACGCCATGTCATCCGGACTAAAGAGAACAAGGACAACCCAAGTTGTTATCAGCGCTCAGTTCAGAAGCCTGCATCTCTGATGGTATGGGGTTGCATGAGTGCGTGTGGCATGGGCAGCTTACACATCTGGAAAAGCACCGTCAATGCTGAGAGGTATATCCAGGTTCTAGAACAACATATGCTCCCATCCAGACGTCGTCTCTTTCAGGGAAGACCTTTTCCAACATGACAATGCCAGACCACATACTGCATCAATTACAACATCATGGCTGCGTAGAAGAAGGATCCGGGTACTGAAATGGCCAGCCTGCAGTCCAGATCTTTCACCCATAGAAAACATTTGGCGCATCATAAAGAGGAAGATGCGACAAAGAAGACCTAAGACAGTTGAGCAACTAGAAGCCTGTATTAGACAAGAATGGGACAACATTCCTATTCCTAAACTTGAGCAACTTGTCTCCTCAGTCCCCAGACGTTTGCAGACTGTTATAAAAAGAAGAGGGGATGCCACACAGTGGTAAACATGGCCTTGTCCCAACTTTTTTGAAATGTGTTGATGCCATGAAATTTAAAATCAACTTATTTTTCCCTTAAAATGATACATTTTCTCAGTTTAAACATTTGATATGTCATCTATGTTGTATTCTGAGTAAAATATTGAAATTTGAAACTTCCACATCATTGCATTCTGTTTTTATTCACAATTTGTACAGTGTCCCAACTTTTTTGGAATCGGGTTTGTAGTTCAGATATAAACACTGATGTCTACAGTAGCGACCAAAATAGAGTAAATCACCTTTTAAAAGTAACTTACCACTTCAAATAACAATTGTATCGATTACATTAAGTGACTGTTAAATATATATTTATTTGTCATTGAATCATTCATTTAATAGATTAATTCAAAAATGCTGATTCATCCAGTAATGAAACAAGTGAAATATTTCTGAGCGAGTCATTGAATCATTTATTTAAACTTCTTTTTTTTTTTTAAATAATTCTTTCAAATTAATTAAACATTTATAAAAAGACTGCAGCAATTAACATTTTATTAGAACCTAGTAAATTACGTTATTTATTTTTTTTACATTTTCTGTTCAGAATCGTGATCTCTTTTTGAAACAAAAAAATTGTGATTCTCAATTTGTCCAGAATCATGCAGCTCTACTATATTCATTTGTCAAAATGAAGTGAACATGAACTGAACATTAGCCTGACTCTTTTCATTTTAATCTGTGCCTCCAGAAGTGCTGCACTGGGTAATGTATCACTTTATACTTAGATGTTAGTGTAAAAGTCTTTACACGACACCGTTTTCAACTAAAAACGGAAAACCTTTTTTAAAATTATACCGTCTCCGTGTAAACTACAAAAACGCGGATTTGTGAAAACGGTCATGTACATGCGTATTACATGTTCAGTCTATAGGCGCGTAGTGTTTCTTTGCAAAGTGACATCGCCAACTACTGGCCTGGCATGTATAATACGTTTTTTTAGTCGTTTTCGTGGATCCGTGTGTGAACGGGGATCGTTTTGACAATGTTGTACGCGAAAAACGTAAAGGAAGAACTTTTCCGTTTTTAGTACATCATTGTTGTGTAAACATACCCTTAGATACTAGTCTGATTGGATTGAATATTATTTGGTGTTTTTTTCTTTTCTATGTGCATTATGTTTAATTTTTTCTAAGCGATGTGAACTTCTCTTTGCATCCTTAATAATCCCTAATAATGGCTCTGTCTCTCCTTTGGTCTATTTTATGTTGTTCTTTAAATATTTTCCTAACTGTAATGACAGGGTGAGCGAGGGTTTCCAGGTTTAACAGGCCAGCCAGGTGTTCCAGGTTTCCCTGGACCAGAGGGGCCAATTGGACCTCGTGGAGAGAAGGTCAGTGGTCAGCCCATTATGATATTCATATATTCATATGCATAATAATTACTGCTCTGTTACTGATCAGCTATATACGATTGCTTCTGTTAAGACTGGACTTTTTCTTTCTTTCACAGGGTGATGATGGACCTTCAGGGCCGATAGGGACCAAAGGAATAAGAGTGAGAGTTTCTCAGTAACAGTCTCTGGCTCATAATGGATCCACAGTTATCAACAAAATACTGACTGTGTTTTTGCAGGGACCTCCTGGATTGCCAGGCTTCCCAGGAACACCAGGAATCCCAGTGAGTAAATCAAGGGCTTTCTTAAACATATCACCTAATTATGGCTTTAAGAAGTAATTAATAAAATCCAAATTGAAAATAGATGATAATGAAGTTTATTAACAATTAGTTTAAAATGTGCACCGTGGTGTAGATCAAATCATCTCCATTAGTGACATAATTAGCAGAAAACTCATTGCTATGGAATAAACACACAATAAACAATACATCTTAAGAGTGAGCATGTGTATTGTTTACCATTAAATCTGCTTTTTTTTTTTTAAATTGTTGTAATATTTATATTTTATGTACTTCTCTGCACTGAATATACACCAATCAGGCATAACATTATGACCACCTTCCTAATATTGTGTTGGTCCCACTTTTGCTGCCAAAACAGCCCTGACCCGCTGAGGCATGGACTGTAAAATAACATGTTAGTAAATAACATTTTTTCTTCTGTCCGATTAATCGATTATGAAAACACTTGTTAGTTGCAGCCCTAGACATACACACAGTAAACATACTATACACACCATTCAGTTTGTGGTCAGCCTGGGGTTGAGTTTTTTTGTTTGTTTTTGAAACAGGTCTTTTATGCTCACCAAGGCTTAATTTATTTGATTAAAATACAGTAAAATCAGTAATATTGTGAAATATTATTACAATTTAAAAGTAATTCTTATCACACGATCCTTCAGAAATCAATCTAATATGCTTATTTGGTGCTCTAGAAACATTTCTTATTATTATCAATGATGAAAACAGTTGTGCTGCTTAATGTTTTTGTGGAAACCATAATGACTTTTTTTCAGGATTCTTTGATGGATAGAAAGTTCAAAAGAACAGCATTTATTTGATATAGAAATCTGGTAGCGCTTTATTTTACAGTCCTGTTTCCCATGTATATACTATGTACTTATTATAGTAATTGCAATAACTGGGTAATAACTAGGTACTAACCCTGAACCTACCCCTAAACCTAACCTGTAGTTACCTTATATTACCCAGTACTTTCTTAGGTGAGTACACTGTAAGTACACGTAAGTGCACATACTGTAAAATAATATGCAACCAGAAATCATTTGTAGCAATGTAAATATCTTTACTGTCACTTTGATCAATGTAATGCATCCTTATTGATAAAAATGATTAAATTATGAATTTAAAAAAATTCTTACTTGTTATCAAACTTTTGAACTGTAGTGTGGTAAACAGGCTGTATTTTTTTTAATACTCTCTGAAATCATGTAAGGCTTTCTTGCCATACAGCAAGTGTGTCAATCTGTTGTCGTCTTTCTCCTTGCCTCACACTCTAAATGTTAATAGTCTAAATAATAATGTATGTGCTGTTTTTGACTGACAGGGTCTCCCAGGACAGGATGGCGCACCAGGACCCAGAGGAATTCCAGGCTGTAACGGAACTAAAGTATGAAACACTACAAACAAGAAGCTCTTTTCAGTTCACAAGCAGGTTGAATGAATTAAAACTTGAAAAAGCAAACAAATATATATATATATTTGTATATATTTTTTTTTTTTACAGGGTGAAAGAGGATTCCCTGGAAGTCCAGGCCTTCCAGGTTTAGAGGGTCGAATAGTAAGTATTGCTTTATGTCACATTTTAAATTTACAAGCATGCTGTCATGCTCTCACAGAAGTATTTTAAGTCATTATTCTTAATGACTTAAAATTATTAAGTAATTAATTAATACTTTGTTGTCTCCACAGGGTTCACCCGGTCCTATAGGACAAAAGGCAATTATTTGATTCCATATTGTACATGCATTTGTTCTTCACTGTAGTGGCATGCTTCCTTTAATACATATTAGGATATGTGTGAAATTATGTTTATAAATGACTTTTCTTTTCTCCTGTAGGGGGAGCCTGGGGAAGTCATAGATATAAATAGAATTTCAGAAAATGGGGATCCTGGCATTGATGGTTTACCAGGCTCTAGGGTGAGCATTTACAGATTAATTAGCAACAGAAGCAGATTTTTCCAGATTATAGTAAAACACATGTTCCCGTGAATGTATGGGGAAAAACTTTGGAATTAAAGCATAATTTGACCCTAATATATATGGGAATTCACTCATAGTGGATTTTACTGTGTACCCTTTCAAAAGAGTATCATTCGTATCAAGATCAAATACTCTACAATAAATGTGAAGTGACTCTAGTTCATACAGTAACACTCTGGTTACGATATATAGGGCAATCCCGGACCCCCAGGTCCTCAAGGTCCTGTTGGTCCTGCTGGTCCCCGAGGGTATGAGGTAAGACACTGATTGCAATTTCTCTTTTTGTGCAGCTCTAAGCTTCTGTGATTTAAACTCCACCACACACATTTTAGATGAAGGGCTGTGAATCTATTTTACCCTTTATACTGCTGGCTCATACAGATTTAGTATTTTGCTATAATTCATTTCATTTGTAAAATTCCACTCTTTTTCAGGGTCGTCCAGGCCCTCCTGGTCCACCAGGGCCGAAGGTAAGTCTGAAGACTGCAATTAAACAGTGTCAAGTTTTACTTATCTCAGTTTTGCCAAAGTGCTAATGTGTCTTTTTTCATTGAAGGGAAACATGGGATTGAACTTTCAAGGACCCAAAGGAGAGAAAGTATGCACATTGTGAAAAAATATATACTGTACATCAGGTTTATTAACAATTGGGTTTTTAATGTGCATATGTTAATGTGTGAAGGGTGACCGTGGATTAACAGGACCTCCAGGACCACCAGGACAGGTTGGCGAAGTATCAGGCTTACCTGATACAGTCATACAACAAGGAGAAAAGGTACCATCACTTCCTTGCTTCAAACCTTTTAAAGCTTATTTATTTATTAATTATTTTTTTTGACTCACAGTCCAAAGTTTTTAAGAATACCCAATATAAATGTATTTTTTATCATATACAATATCAATTATATATATTTATTTTATAGTATAATGTTCCAGAGTTACACTGCTTAATAGCAGGTCTAACAAACGTTTGTATATGTATGTTTTGATGAATGCTTTGTTGTGTTTGTCTTTTAATAGGGTGATCGTGGCCCACCTGGAGATCCTGGTTTTCCAGGCCTCCCTGGCCCCCCTGTATGTATCTTTCTTTTTGTTTCCTTTCATTCTATTACACACTCATTAAAACTAGAGTTGTCAAACCGGTACTACCGTTACCAGACGGTACTAAACAAAAAAGTTGACCGGTACCGGTAGTACCGAGTATCGGTACTGCTTTCAAACGCTCTCGTTAGTGTTTCTATTTACAGTTTTTACAAGCGTTGAGTGTTTGTGGCCAATCACAATCATATCTGTTGAGCACGTGAACGCAATGGCCTATTAGAGGTGCTAGTGAGTAAGTTAGTCAGAATCCGCTCAACACCACTTAAAACGCACGTTTTATTCAGCACGAGCCACACACTCGTGAATCCTTTAACCAACAAAGTGTAAACACAATGTAAATAAGTGATTCATAGTAAAATTAAGAGCTTTTTTTATTAAAACGGGAGTTTTCGCGAGAGTGCAGAATTCTGTGAACTTGCGCTTTAGAGATTGACAGCCTTCGGGTTCGTTCACACAGAATGCTTTATTGCTTTGAAAAAACGCAAGACACGGGCAGTGGAATGGGGAAAAACACAAGTTTAACTGATTTTAACTTGACCGCCGCGTTTTTAGAATGCCGTGTCAAGAGCGAGACACTGCAAAAGACGCAAGGCACGAGCGCAACGGTCATACACGTTCGTCTAGTGTGTGTTTACATAAAAAACAAAGGAAAAGTAGAGCACTGAAATGGAAAAACTTGCTCTGTGTGAACGGTGATAATAAAGGAAGGGAACTTATTTTGCTTTCTGTTTATTACCCATTCACAATCTGAATACAAGTTTAGTTTTTCATCCTGCTAAATACATTGCAAAGTTTCTGGATTGACAGCCCTATTTAAATGCATGCTTGAATCAGAAACTGTGATGATTGACAGTAATAACCAATGGAGAAGACGAAACGGCACAAATTTTTAAAGTACTTACAGTAATTCAACAGTTTTTACTCTGGTACCGAAATTGGTAGCGAGAACTGCAAAATGTTACTGGTATTGGTACAGACTACTGAAATTTTTGGTACCATGCCAACCCTGATTAAAACACACTGACATCTTGAACTCTCACGAAAGCATGAGAATTACATTATCTGTACATATAAATATGATGTGGATTATGCTTCTTTTTTTTTGTTCAGTTTGTAATTAACATTCCTGTCTTTGTCTGACAGGGTCCACAAGGGGGCCAGAAAGGTGACAAAGGAGAACCTGGTGAGCCTGGAAAGAGGGTGAGTTAAAGCCTACTGAAACTCTAACTATTCATTTATGTTTACAGATTACAAAAGACAGCATTTTATGACATGTATGCAGTGATATATTTATTTTCATAAGGGAAAACCTGGCAAAGATGGTGAACAAGGCCTCTCAGGATATTCGGTAAGCTGTCTACAATAGTTGTTTAGTACATTTCACCACACTGATGATATTTTTTTAATGCTGTTGTCACATCTGTTTCTTAGGGTGACAAAGGAGAACCAGGTCCTCCTGGTCTACCTGGACGAGATGGTGTGAGAGTAAGTACTGAACGTGTCATCAAAGCACAACATTACGGCCCCTATTTTAACGATCTAAGCGCATGGTCTAAGGCCCTGTCCCAAATGGCACACTTCATATGCACTTTCGTTCTTGTGGACTTACGATGGCTGCCGCGTGTGCGTGTCCGTTAAGTCCATGAGACCGTAGGGTTTCCCATTTGTCATTTTAGGTCTCAGAAGGGTGCTCGCGAGTGCCCCCTTTGCGGTCGATATGTGCCCTCGATGCACACTTTTGCCGAGCACTGATGCGGGCTCCGCAGCGGACTTCTTCCCGACAGTCAAAGCGGCGTTACATCACGAAAGTGCGGACTCGTATGAAGACCGCGATGGTTTAGGTTGCCATTTGGGACAGGGCCTAAAGCGCACGGCGCAAGTGCACTTAGGGCGTGTCCGAATCTACTTTTGCTAGTTTAACAACGGGAAAAATTGTTGGCGTGCCCGACGCATGGTTTAAAAGGGTTGCCCCTATTCTCTTAATGAGTAATGGGTGTGTTTTGGGCATAACGTGCAATAAACCAATCAGAGTCTCATCTCCCATTCCCTTTAAAAGCCAGTTGTGCTTGCACCATGGCGGATTCGCTATTTATATGGCGGAATATAGACACCCTCAACCTGACGAGTCAGTTTAAATACATGTGTTTATTGCCACGATTGGTTAAATAAGTAGCTAATTTCATTCGTCATTACTGCAAATAGGTAATTCTGATACATGCAATGACTATCCATTATGACATGCAGGCATTTTTATTTTTATGTACACAATAATAATATTTTACATTGTAATGCTTTTATTTTTAATATTTAAAAATGTTTGTGTGCTGCTGCGCGTCCCTGTGTGTGTAATAAGCAGAGTGAATGCACGTTGTGCATACGCCTATAGGCGCATATTACTAATGCGCCCTTTAAATAACACAAAAAATACTGCGCTATTGACTTTAGACCAGGTTTCAGTTGGTCAATGACGCAGTCTATTTCTGTTGCCTCAAAATAGCAACGCGCCAACAATGCCCCTGAACACACCTCGTTTTCAGACCAGCACGCCCATGGGCGCACAAATGGGCGCAAATGCATTTGCTATTTAAACAATGTGGCGTGAACAGGACGTGAAAATGATAACTGCGCCGTGCTGAATCTAGCAAAAAACACTTGCATCTCGCCTGGCGCCGCATTGCACCGGGTGTATGATAGGGCCCTAGGTTATTAAATCCTTAAAACCAATCCTTAAATCCAAATCCAAACACTGTCTAATGATGATCACAGGCACAGAGGTGCAGTTTTAATGTAATTGAGCTGAATGTTCATGAAAAACCAGCTCACTCACCGATCATTTTGTCAAAATTTAAATTAGAATGTTTTTGTTACTCTGTAATTAGTCCATTAGTTTCCACTTTTGTCAGGCAGAATTGCATATCTGTTGTGAACATGATTAAACATGGACAATGTCGCACTGACAGAGTGACAGACCAAACACAGTGATGTGGAGGCACTGCCTGTATTTTGCAGTTACCATCACAGACACAAATGTGACCCCAGCAGACATTTTATCTGCTTCTAATACTTCTTTACTCTTTATTTGATCTCATGTTATTTCATAACATATTTATTCAACTTTGTGGAGGACGAAGTCTATGTTTTCGTCCAAAAAGTTTTGAGGATGCAATACCTCTCTTGCCTCCTCTGAGAAAATGCCCTGGCTTGAAATCATACATATATTCTTTTATTAACACATTTAGGGGGATAAGGGTGATCAAGGGCCTCCTGGACCTCCATCATACAGGGTATGTTGAATATTTCTCTGTTCTATTCTGTCATATTTTCATAGGCCTGATGTTTATCATTATTTGTTTTATATTAACATTGATTAGTTTCATAAAAAAAAAAAAAAAACCTTTTCACCCCATAGGGTGGGCAGTTCTCAGGCGTAGGCGGAATAGGACCAAAAGGAGACAGTGGTGAGCCGGGACCACCTGGACCTAAAGGAGATAGAGGACTTTCAGGTATTTAGACACCACTCAAGGTCAAGCTTAAAGGGACAGTTCACCCCAAAATTTTGTCATCATTTACTCACCCTCAAGTTGTTTCAAACCTGTATGAATTTCTTTCTTCTGCTGAACACAAAAGAAGATATTTTGAAGAATGTCGGTAACCAAACAGTTGATGGACCTCATTGACTTCCATAGTATTTTTTTTTTAGCATACTATGGAAGTCAACGGGGCCCATCAACTGTTTGGTTACCCATATTCTTCAAAATATTGTCTTTTGTGTTCAGCAGAAGAAAGAAATCATGCTTGATAATCAAATTAATAAGTCCCATGTAACAGCTTTTAATGTCTCTTTGTGTCATTAGCTATGTTTGCATCCAATGTTGCAAATTTAACTTGTCCGCAAAATTGGAATATCGCATAAATTGTGGCATAAGTTGCAGCAATCGAAAAAGCTGTGGCTCCTTTTTCCTTCATCATAAATGACTTGCATCTCACAGCGCGCTTATGAAATGCAATAAACGCTTGTCATGTTATCTTACGTTTGGATGCCTGGTGTTTGAGACGCTTCATTATACCAAATCATTCTGATGACAGACTTTGGCTCAGGCATTTCAGAATGATCAAACCAACATTTGAGATGCTGTGCAATGACATTGGTCCGCTGGTTAGTCCAGTTATCCAATCATATCCACTGTTGAGGCAAAGTAACTAAGTCAGTTTTTTGTTGCACATCGAGGGATTTTTGCGCATGTTTTCGAAATGGATAAAACATTTATTCGCCTCAGTTGAGTGCATACATTTTTTATGTGCATTTTTAGAATGTATGTGCATCTTGCCGTTTCCATCCAGCGTTTTTTATGCGATATCCCAAAATGTGCATTAAAAAGGGGGATGGAAACAGTTATTGTCATGAAACAGAACAGAACTTTTCAGTGATGCAGTTGTAAGGTCATGTATTATGGCCTGGTCAGACTTTGGAGAAAGTGGCCAGAACTATAATTGATCTACTGTTTATCCATACGAATACGTTGTACAGTGTTATCTGTATCAGTAAATCAATGCATTTTTGTCCTTTGGTAGGTATTCAGGGGCCACCTGGTCCACAAGGTCCTGCAGGTAAGCGGCATGCTTTTTTTTAATGAAACTGTATTTCACAAAAATTTTCATTACAATTCTTTTAGTGTATGATTGATTCATGTTAATTTAATTCATGTAGTTAATTTAATAAAATAAATCTCTCCTCACAGGAACTGGAGGTCCAGGTTCTCCCGGCTCACCAGGTTTACCTGGAGAGAGAGGAGAAAAGGGTGATGAGGGAGAGCCTGGAATCCCGCTCCCTGGACCACCTGGGAGACCAGGTCCACAAGGTCTCCAAGGACTCCAAGGGCCTCCTGGTCCCCCAGGAATATTCACCGGCGAGCGAGAATGTAATCGTGGTCCTCCTGGTCCTCCAGGCTTGCAGGGGGAGCGTGGAATTTCTGGAGAACTAGGACAGAAAGGTTTGCCTTGTATTTCATATTAGAAAACAAAATCTGTATGCACACACATACTGTGGCTAATACTCTCTAATGCCAATTGTCACAGGTCAAAAAGGAGAGACATGTGTGAATTGTTTCAGTAATGGAAACCCTGTCCCAGGACCCCCAGGGTTTCCTGGTCCTCCTGGAAATCAAGGTAAGATTTACGTCATTTTAACATATGTACCTTCTTGTGCATGATCTTTATAATGAGATTATGTCATGCAGATGTTTTCTTTAATGATGTTTTACCTAATAAAGGCGATCAATATATTTATATATACGATTTATAGAAATCTCTTGTTTTGGTTATACCAATTACAACAAAAAATCGTAGGAAGGTACTGCTAAGGTCCAAAAAAGTGGTAGTACACAGTATTCTTTGAAGTTCCACATAAATAGCATGGTACATTTCAGTACAAAAGTATATCGTAGTAAAGTACTTTTTGTCCATGATTTTCAGGACTAAAGAACAAAACTTTTATCTCACAAAAAATATAAAGTATATATAAAGTACAGATGCTTTTCAAGTTGCGTATCACACTTGTTTTTGTGTCAGGTGCACCTGGCGTGCCTGGATCTAAAGGAGACAGAGGATTCCCAGGAGGGTCAGGGCTCATGGGCCCACCTGTGAGTGCTTCCTAGTTTCCTCTCTTAGCTATTACAGTACCTCACTTTTTGTTTAAAGTGGCAGACACTTCAGAGTTATTCAGAAAATATAATTACTTTACATTTCACCAGGTCTCCATGACATTTCAGTACCTAACATTTAAGTGATATATTTACCCTTTAGGGAATACCAGGACCTCAGGGTCCCTCTGGATACCCTGGAGAGAAGGGCGACCCAGGCGATTCCATCTCTGTTCTGGGTGTAAAAGGAGATAAGGGAGACTCAGGCTTTCCTGGCCCTCCAGGTCTGCCGGGACTCGAAGGAAGACCTGGTCGTGATGGAGTGCCTGGTCCCCCTGGCCTCAGAGGACCACCTGTGAGTGTTTGTTCTTTTTTCTTTAGAACAACTTTTGGGTATTTTATATAGTTTAATAAACTGATATATTATTTATCATAATAATTCACAGACTATGAATTGCCATTTATCCACAATCTTAGGCCCTGTTTACACTTGGTATTAAGATGCGTTTTGGTCGATCGGATCACAAGTAGACAAGGGAGACACATTCCCATCCGTCTCTTTTGTCCACTTTCAACCACTTCTGTCCGATTTCTTTGAGGGGAGGGTCTATGGGCGGGTAAATGTATGGGCATTTTCAGATCTTTCGATCTAATGGACGAAATAAGCTCACGCAATTTACATAAGAACGCGACCGGAGATGACGGAAAAATACATGGAGAGCATCAGCTTTCATTTCTGCTCTGATAGCCACAAGACCACGCCGAGCGCGGTGAGTGCCGCGTTAGAAATAAAAAATGGTCAGAGAACAATGTGCTTGGTATGTTTTTCATCTTCAAACCAAACTTGGGTCTTCAGCTGACAAAGTTTAAATCCCATCTGGCTAGCGTGCTTCCAGTAATGTTTACGCATTAGGTCAGTAGGCGGAGGAGAGTAGGCAGTCTTTTGTGTCTGTTCGAACACATTCGACCACTTGAGTGTCTACTCTATGAAAGCAATCCGGTCAAATGTGTTTACAACTAACTCTGGAAGTGGTCAAAAGTGGACAAGCTCAAGACGTTTTAGACCCCATTTATGTATGATGTATGATATTCCATCATGTAAGCAAAGTCAACAGTGATTACAAGGTGTTTGGTTTAATTTCTTTGACATGTTCATGTTCTAGATTACTAGTCTATTCTTGGTTTATGGTTAGACGTCTATTAAATTTTCACTGACAGCCCAGATTTTGCCTTGTTTTAGCCTAGATGTCAGGGCTGTGTTTGGACGGCTATTAGACATCTTTTAAATGCAAAAATGACTTGCTGGGCAGTAACATGTTCACAAAACAATCTGCACTGAAATGTGCCATTTTTTCTTAAAGGGTTCGGCAGTGGTGAAAGGTACACAAGGTCCACCAGGCGAACCCGGCTTGCCAGGATCTCCAGGAGACAGGGGGCTGCCTGGTCCCCCAGGATTTGGCCCACAGGGACCTTCTGGAGAGAAGGGTATTCAGGGCGTTTCAGGAAGATCAGGGGCACCTGGAGCTCCAGGTAAAAAGCAATACTGTCTTGTTTTTATGTTCAATAAGGCTGTCAATCAATTGAATATGTGTATATGAATTACATATATTCTATTTTTGCACTAATCAAAGTAAATATCTAGTTCAGTCATGAAACTCTAGATGGTGCAGGCTGAAAGGTCCTTATATGCAGTCTGAAAGCAATCATTCCATTATTACATGTCATAAGCTAATTGGCATCTGCTGATTCTGTAGCCACTAAAATTGATGGCTCAACATTTGCTCTGGATCAGTGTTCACTGTAAGCTGGTCCTGCAGCACTTTATGTGAGTTCATCTGAAATCATCCTCGTCCCCCAGCTCCACCTGTCTAGATCCGCTGCGGGATTTATGAATGTCTTCATGCAGCAGCAGCATATCTTACATGCTCAAAGCAGCGTGTCTGTGTATCTATTGGCAGTAGCAAGTCTGTACTTGTACTTGTCATGATTGAATATGTGTAATTATGTTAAGTGTGTGACTACTTTTTGACTTAATTAAAGTTTAACTACTTTAAATTATGAGTAACTTGGACATTACATCATCTCAATGTTTTTCTGGCTGGGTAGGTCAGAAAGGTGAACCTGGGTTGGCTGTGTCAGAAAAAGGTGAGCGCGGACCCCCAGGACGTGATGGAGATTCCGGATTGCCAGGAAGTCCAGGTAAAGAAAAAATGTCTCACCACACTTTGTCAGTGTACATTTAGTGGTCTTAAATGCATATGGAGCAGATTGGGAATTCAAAGTTCAACAGAGACTGGTTCCATATCTGTACAGGTAATACAGGCTCACCTGGACAGCCTGGGTTCCCAGGCCTACCTGGAGCCAAAGGAGATCCTGGTCTTCCTGGTATTGGTTTGCCAGGACCCCCTGGTACTAAAGGTACAATGTATTTCCCACTGTTGAAACACTAATAGACTCTGTCACAGGTAGTTTGTCAACTGCTTAGCGTTTTCCAATTAACTTAAAATTCCAATTCACATTATTCATTAAAAAAGTCAGATTTGGCCTTGCTAATTAATTGGCCTGGCCGAATTATCAGACTTTCACTATGTATTGTTCCACATATTCTTTCCCTTTTTTAAGTACTTTTTTTTTTTAGGGTAGTGAGGGACCATTTTGTCCATATGTCTAACAGTGTTGTTCATATTCTCCAGGTTTTCCTGGTATTGCTGGTTCCCCTGGTGGACCTGGCATTCCTGGGCGACCAGGTTTGGATGGACTGCCTGGTCAGTCTGGATTACCTGGACCCAAAGTATGAAACATTTAACCTACACAATACAATATACTATTATAAACTTCACCAGTAGACATAAATATGTTACATCCAGGTGATAACTGAATATTTTAATAATCAGTTTCTGAATCATTCTATTGCACATTGTATACACTACTGTTCAAAATTTTGGGATTAGTAAGAATTAGTAAAAAAAAAAACTACTTTAACTTGATCAAAAGTGACAGCAAAGACATTTATAATGTCACAAAAGATTTGTATTTCAAATTAATGCAGTTATTTTGTAATTTCTGTTAATCAAAGCATGTATCCTGGCCAACTGTTGTCAACATTGACAATAATAAGAAATGTTTCTTGAGCACCAAATCAGCATATTAAACTGATTTTTTGAAGGATCATGTGACACTGAAGACTGGAATAATGGCTGCTGATTTCAGCTTTGCCATAAAAGATATAAATAACATTTTAAAATATATTAAAAATAAAAAAAACTGTTATTTTAAATTCTAATACATTTTCACAATATTACTGTTTTACTGTATTTTCGATCAAATAAATACAGCCTTGATGATACGAGATATACGAGAGACTTTTTTCCAAAACATTTTAAAAAAGCTTACCGACCCCTGACTTTTGAACAATGGTGAATATATATATATATATATACACAGTATATTGATCAATATATATTTTTGGATCGTTATATTTTACATTTTACATTTTACATTTTCTATCAGATGAAAAATGAAACGGGTTGAAATTTGCAGGAAGAAATTAAAATGCTATGTGCATCCTCTCTGCATTGAATTATGGGCAATATAGTGTTCATTGGTTGTATACTATAAATCATTAAAGGGTTAGTTCACCCAAAAATCAAACCAAAGCCATCCTAGGTGTATATGACATTCTTCTTTCTGACGACATTGCACACCAGTTACGTTTTTTTCCGATCTTGTGGAAGCTAGATATTTTACTTTATAAAGTTTTAAATATGGATATTTTTCTTACACAAACGCAACACTTCACTTCAGAAGGCCTTTATTAACCCCCCGGAGCCGTGTGGAGCAGTTATATGATGGATAGATGCACTTTTGTGGACTTAAAAAACGAAGCAACAATTCACTGCCATTATAAAGCTTGGAAGAGCCAGGACATTTTTTAATATAACTCTGATTTTATTCGTCTGAAAGAAGAATGTCATATACACCTAGGATGATTTGAGGGTGAGTAAATCATGGGCTAATTTTCATTTTTGGGTGAACTAAGTGCATTATGGGTATAAATGAGTGAACTGTATTAGGAAAGTGCTCCAATGATTGTCTTTGTCCCCAAAGGGAGAGCCTGGTTTTGGTTTACCTGGCCCTCCAGGTCCTTCAGGATTCCCAGGCAGTAAAGGTACACCCGGTCCTAAAGGTGATCCTGGTTTCCCTGGAAACCCTGGTGCACCAGGTCGTCCAGGTCTCGACGGTGCCCCTGGATCTAAAGGTACAGAATTACTTCATGTTTAAACAGAGAATAAATAGCAATGCTGCACTAGACACAAAAGAGATGCCTTTCTAACATGAAGTTGTATCACAAATATAAAACAATTGATCTAAGTACTTTGCATTTTCTTTTTGCACTTAGGTGATGGTGGTTTTCCTGGTGGTCCTGGTCCTCGTGGCCCCCCGGGACCCCCTGCCTTTGGCCTTCAGGGCCCCCCTGGTCCTCCTGGACTTCCTGGCTCTATGGGGTCTCCTGGTATGCTTACAGTTGTTCCAGTAAAATTGTGTACAAACACACTTCAGAGAAGAATGGATCTTGAATTAGAGAAATGCTTGCCAGATTTATTTCTAGTCTAATGCAAGCACAGGAGTCTCCACTACTATTTTTATGCAAAATAATTGTTTATGTGCACAGGGAGATGCTTTGTCTAAGAAAACACGATTTTAATGATTATAAACCACACCCATTTACAGTGGTGGTCAGAATTATTGGTACCCCTGGTAAATATGATCAAATATGGCTGTAAAAAATAAATCTGTATTGTTTATCCTTTTGATCTTTTATTAAAAAAATTCACAAAAATCTAAACTTTCATTGAAGTAAAAGAATTGAATGTGGGGGGTAAATCACATTATGAAATAAATGCTTTTCTCCAAAACACGTTGGCCACAATTATTGGCACCCTTTCATTAAATACTTTTTGCAACCTCCTTTTGCCAAGATAATAGCTCTGAGTCTTCTTCTATAATGCCTAATGAGTTTGGAGAACACCTGACAAGAGATCAGAGACCTTTCCTCCATACAGAATCTCTCCAGATCCTTCAGATTCCCAGATCCATGTTGGTGCTTCTTCTCTTCAGTTCACCCCACTCATTTTCTATAGGGTTCAGGTCAGGGGACTGGGATGGTCATGGCAGAAGCTTCATTTTGTGTTCAGTGATACATTTGTGTGTTGATTTTGATGTTTGTTTTGGATCGTTGTCCTGATGGAAGATCCAACCACAGCCATTATAAGATTTCTAGCACAGGCCGTCAGGTTTTGATTTTTTTATCTGTTGGTATTTGCTAGAATCCATTATACCATGTATCTGAACAAGATGTCCTCCAGCAAAAAAATAGGCCCACAACATTAAAGATCCAGCTGTATTTTTAACCGTGGACATGGGGTACTTTTTATCCCTGTTTGCACCAAACCCATCTGGTGGATTTGCTGCCAAAAAGCTCTTTTTATAGTTTCATCTGATCATAGAACCAGGTCCTTTTTGAATTTGCAGTCGTGTCTGACAACTGAATATGCTGGAGTTTGTTTCTGGATGAGCAAGAAGGATTTTTCTTGAATCCCTCCCAAACAACATGAGGTGATGTAGGGGTTGTTTGAATTTTTTTTTTGAATTTTTTTTTTTAGGCTTTCTGACCCTAAGACTCAACTTATCTCTGCGATTCTCCATCTGTGATCCTTGGAGAGTCTTTGGCCACTAAAACTTTCCTCCTCACCGTGCATTAAGACAATATAGACACACGTCCTCTTCCAGGCAGATTCGTAACATCTTTAGTTGATTGGAACTTCTTAATTATTGCCCTGATGGTGGAAATAGGAATTTTCAATGCTTTAGCTTTTTTCCTACAGCCACTTTCTATTTTGTGAAGCTCAACAATCTTTTGCTGCACATCAGAACTATATTCTTTGGCTTTACTCATTGTGATGAATGATTAAGGGAATTTGGCCTTTGTGTTTCCTCATATTTATACTCCTGTGGAACAAAACATCATAGCTGGGCAATTTCATGTTCTGTGTGCTAAAAAATGTAAATATTAATGGGAATATACTTCATATAGATATTTTACTCATAAAAAATTCTAGGGGTGCCAATAATTGTGGCCAACATGTTTTGGAGAAAAGCATTTATTTCATAATGTGATTTACCCCCCACTTTCAATTCTTTTACTTCAATGAAAGTTTAGATTTTTGTGAATTTTTTGAATAAAAGATCAAAAGGATAAATAATGCAGATTTATTTTTTAACAGCCATATTTGATCATATTTACCAGGGGTGCCAATAATTCTGACCACCACTGTATAACTAGCCAATACTTTTAAATAAAATATTATTTAGTCTAGGAATTATAACAATTCTATGACCCTCATGACTAAAATGTGTGTCAGGTGAAGCGTATCTCATAAGTATTATCAAAAACAAATCTTAGTACTTCTATTATGGATCTTAGTAATACGAGTAAGTAGTGTTTCACTATATAACACCGTTGTTGTCTTCTCTACTTCAGGAGTCCCTGGTGGGAATGGAGAGAAAGGAGACCGTGGCCCCCCAGGTCTGAGTATTCTAGGGTTGCAAGGTGACAGAGGAAGCCCTGGATTTCCTGGACCTCCTGGCACAATTGGTCCACCTGGGGGTCCAGGACTACCTGGTCAAGATGGCCTACCAGGACTGCCTGGTAACATGATGATAGCAATATCTACTAATATTATCAATTTTAACTGCATTTGTTAAATGTATACCATATATATCTTGTTTCTTTATCCTGGTCCTTCTCTACTAATCTTATATCATTATTACAGGGCCTAAAGGTGACATGGGTGGCATGGGTTCTCCAGGACCTTCAGGTAGCCCTGGTAATCCTGGCAGACCAGGCTTTCCAGGACCAAAAGGTCTAATACCATTTATTGCTTCAGCTCTAATTTCTGAAACAATTTCATAAAGTCTCTCATAGAGTGACATATTATTGTGCTTTGCGCCCATGCAGGAGATGACGGTGTCCCAGGACGACAAGGAAGCATAGGTAACCCAGGAGGCAAAGGAGACAAAGGTGACCCAGGCATTCCAGGCCCACCTGGCATAATCGCATTTCCAAATCAATATAAAGGACAAAAAGGAGAACCCGGAGTTCCAGGTAAGACAAATCTGTTAGCTGCTATGGCTCACACCATCATGGCCTTTTTGGTGATGTCAAGGATCCCAAAATATGAGGATCCCCTTGTGAGGGACTCCCTTCCTAAAATATAAAGAAAGAGAATTAAAAGCCATTGCGAGACTATCTAAAATGGGTTTCTGCTGGACTTCATAAAAATTATTTTTATATATTTTTTTAACATCTATATCTATTTAATAGATATATAAATATATATATCTATATATTTATTTAATATCTTTTAATATCCATTAATATAAAATTGATATCAAACCTTGGTTGATAATAGTCTACCAAAAGCTTTAAAAGTTAATGAAGAAGGAGACCATTTTGGCTACTGTCTATTATTATTATTACTGTCTGCATTTTCTGTTTCTTGTCATCAGTACATCTTTGGGGGTCCCTCCTCAACATGTGTTTTTCTATATTAAAAGTTTAACAAAAGGAAAAATGTAATCTCCTCATATATTTTGGTGACTCTACGATTCTCTTTATGTGTCATATAGGTTTTAGTGGACCACCAGGAGCAAAGGGTATTCCCGGTATCTCTGGAGATCCTGGTCTCCCTGGGCAAGATGGAAGGCCAGGACTACCAGGACCCCCAGGTAAAGCAGACAAGTACACATATTTGAATTTGAGCCATTAAAAGCATCTTCAATCAACTAGTCTTCTGTAGTATACTGCAAAGTATATGGGACTAGTGAATGGGGTTTTGTTGACTGGTTAAATTAATTTTGTATTCATGTTTAGGCCCCAAAGGTGATTCTGGTCTCCCAGGAACTCCAGGGTCTTCAGGAGCCCCAGGACTGAAGGGTAGCATGGGAGAGATGGGATTGCCAGGTCAGTTCCTCACTCCCATATGGCTCTAAACCAAAACCTTTGTTATGTTTCTGAGGCTTTGAAACCTTGAAGCTAGACTGGGCTATTCTTCTTTGTTATAGGAATTCCTGGAGTGAAAGGAAACTCTGGCCAACCTGGCCGATCTGGCCAGCCTGGATCCCCAGGAGCACCAGGGTTTCCTGGACCCAAAGGTGATCCTGGCTCACCAGGATTTGGATTACCAGGAAATCCTGGGCCAAAGGTAAAAACATATTGTCTACTACAACATTGAGAATATTAGCTTTTAATATTTAATGCTATTAAATGTTTTTAAATTCCCAGGGTGAACCAGGCACTCCAGGATTCCCTGGAACCTCTGGGCTGAAAGGCCAGCCTGGCCTTCCAGGACCTTCAGGCTTGACTGGTAGCCCTGGACCAAAGGGTGATCCGGGACTCCCAGGATTCCAAGGTGCACCTGGCATTCCTGGCCCTAAAGGTTTGGATGGCGCTCCAGGCCCTCCTGGTCTTAGTGGAGCACCTGGAAGGCCAGGAGATCCTGGACGACCTGGATCACCCGGCATCCCTGGCGATAAAGGTCTTGCTGGTCGTGATGGTATTCCAGGACCTGCGGGACAAAAGGGTGAACCAGGTTAGTCTGAATCCAGAGGAAATCAAGAGTACGCAAGATGTGCTCAGAATAGCATTTGTATCTGGAATCATTTATTTTTAACTTTTCACCCAGGTGCTCCAGGCCTTGGTGGCCCAGGCCCGCCCGGTTTTCCCGGTTCACCAGGTAAAGTACTGAGAGATTTGTTCATGTATCTTCATTGTTACACAAGAAGAATTCTAAGAGCTCCGCGTTATAATTTTCATAGCAGATTTAAGAAGTGATTTTTATTATGTCGCAGGGCCTAAAGGAGACCCTGGTTTTCTGGGTTCTCCCGGAAGTCCTGGATATCCTGGTCCGAAGGGTGAGCCGGGATTCCCTGGGTTGCCTGGTCAGATTGGCCCTGTAGGACCACCCGGGCCTCCAGGCGTGCCTGTGCAGGGGCCTAAAGGTATCCAAGGCCCACCTGGTCCCTCCGGAAGATCTGGTAAGTTAAACATCTCATCCAGAGCCAGCTCTGCCCTCTTGGTGTCACAATGTCATGAGTCATAATGATCACATCAAGCTGACATTTGAATTTGTTCATTTATTTTTTTCATTAGCCTTGAGTAGAATATCTAATTAAAAAACAAACTCTTAAAATTTGTTTGATAATTATTTTATCAGCACTTAAATTGGCCCAAAAACCACAGGATTTTGTAATCCCAAGAAAATCTAGACACAAATACTGGCTTCGCCACATACTCCTAATAATTAATACTGTGCTCTACCACAGCGTTTGCTGTTTTCTGATGTACGTCTACAGCCCCATCACCCCCAAAATGTACAGTGGGGAGAACAAGTATTTGATACACTGCCGATTTTGCAGGTTTTCCTACTTACAAAGCATGTAGAGGTCTGTAATTTTTATCATAGGTACACTTCAACTGTGAGAGACAGAATCTAAAACAAAAATCCAGAAAATCACATTGTATGATTTTTAAATAATTAATTTGCATTTTATTGCATTACATAAGTATTTGATCACCTACCAACCAGTAAGAATTCCGGCTCTCACAGACCTGTTAGTTTTTCTTTAAGAAGCCCTCCTGTTCTCCACTCATTACCTGTATTAACTGCACCTGTTTGAACTCGACACCGGTATAAAAGACACCTGTCCACACACTCAATCAAACAGACTCCAACCTCTCCACAATGGCCAAGACCAGAGAGCTGTGTAAGGACATCAGGGCTAATATTGTAGACCTGCACAAGGCTGGGATGGGCTACAGGACAATAGGCAAGCAGCTTGGTGAGAAGGCAACAACTGTTGGCTCAATTATTAGAAAATGGAAGAAGTTCAAGATGACAGTCAATCTCCCATGGTGCGTCAACGGACGCACCATGCAAGATCTCACCTCGTGCGTCAACGGGCGCACCATGCAAGATCTCACCTCGTGGGGCATCAATGATCATGAGGAAGGTGAGGGATCAGCCCAGAACTACACGGCAGGACCTGGTCAATGACCTGAAGAGAGCTGGGACCACAGTCTCAAAGAAAACCATTAGTAACACACTACGCCGTCATGGATTAAAATCCTGCAGCACACGCAAGGTCCCCCTGCTCAAGCCAGCGCATGTCCAGGCCGTCTGAAGTTTGCCAATGACCATCTGGATGATCCAGAGGAGGAATGGGAGAAGATCATGTGGTCTGATGAGACAAAAATAGAGCTTTTTGGTCTAAACTCCACTCGCCGTGTTTGGAGGAAGAAGAAGGATGAGTACAACCCCAAGAACACCATCCCAACCGTGAAGCATGGAGGTGGAAACATCATTCTTTGGGGATGCTTTTCTGCAAAGGGGACAGGACGACTGCACCGTATTGAGGGGAGCATGGATGGGGCCATGTATCGTGAGATCTTGGCCAACAACCTCCTTCCCTCAGTAAGAGCACTGAAGATGTGTCGTGGCTGGGTCTTCCAGCATGACAACGACCCGAAACACACAGCAAGGGCAACTAAGGAGTGGCTCCGTAAGAAGCATCTCAAGGTCCTGGAGTGGCCTAGCCAGTCTCCAGACCTGAACCCAATATAAAATCTTTGGAGGGAGCTGAAAGTCCATATTGCCCAGCGACAGCCCCGAAACCTGAAGGATCCGGAGAAGGTCTGCTGCCAAAATCCCTGCTGCAGTTTGTGCAAACCTGGTCAAGAACTACAGGAAACGTATGATCTCTGTAATTGCAAACAAAGGTTTCTGTACCAAATATTAAGTTCTGCTTTTCTGATGTATCAAATACTTATGTCATGCAATAAAATGCAAATTAATTACTTAAAAATCATACAATGTGATTTTCTGGATTTTTGTTTTAGATTCCGTCACTCACAGTTGAAGAGTACCTATGATAAAAATTACAGACTTCTACATGCTTTGTAAGTGGGCAAACCTGCAAAATCGGCAGTGTATCAAATACTTGTTCTCCCCACTGTATTTATGAAAAGTAAAGTCATTCATGGTCTTAGTATAGTGGCTATCTGACTATCATGGAAACTTATACAAGAGAAGATAGTGATATTTGTCTGGTAATCGACTTACACATTCAGGAACTGAATGCATTAACACGTTTTTATCTACAAGTCATAAACGTGTTTTATAGATTTATCTTAGAAAAAATGAAATCAGGTGAAAGTACCCCTGTTTGGGAATCACCTCATCAGCAAAAGTAATATTTTAATTGTGAACCAGAGGGCATACTGGCTTTGATTTTGTTTGTTTGACTGATTTGCATGGAATATTGCACAAGCAATCATGATTATGCCATATCAATGTCACAAATACACTCTCAGATCAAGGAGCACAAGACACACTGTTTGCATTCCCTTCACTGCAAGTGATGTTCTATTCTCATCACTCCCTTCCTTAATTGTGTGCCGGTTTGTCATGTGTTAGAGAGAAGTGAAGGCTTTGCATGCATGCAGAGGTTTTTTTGCTGTCAGTGTTTCACAGTTGCCCAGTCGGGGCCCTACGAGTATTACGCACAGTGTCTGCTTTCCCTATCCACCACGGTTAGCTGTTCACCTATCCATTCATCTATCATCACTTCACTTTCTACCCGTCCCTTCTCTTCAGCAGTGGAAGCTGCACTTTCCTCCACAGGATGCTGTCTATGTCTGTGACCAGATTTAGTGGTCATCTGGCACTTTTGCATGGGAGATGTGCTGATTTGTAAGAAATGAAAGCCATTGTAGGACTATCTAAAATGATCTCCTCCTTGGAATAAAAGAGCAAAAACTTTCATGAATTCTGCTCACATTTTTTTTAAAACAATCAATATAAAATTGATATCAGAGCTGCTTGATAAGTATCTTACCAAAAGCTTTTGAAGTTGATGAAGGAGACCATTTTGGCTAGTGTCTATTAGGCTTATTTTACCCAGGTGTGTTCTGGGTATTATATGCATTTTCTGTTTCTTGCGGCATTGTTCTGCTCCTCCTGATGACATGGGATCTTTGCAGGCCCAGCAGGTCAGCTTCTTCGTGCTATAGATTTTTTTTCATGCCTTAATACATCTCTAAACTCTTTCATCTACCTATTAATAATTTGTAATTCATCTGTATCTTGTGACTAGATTATTCAATTATACTATGCTATGCTAGAAAGGATTTATGCAATTACTACTTCATTCCAGAAATTGTTTAAATCTTTTCTAGCATGCACAATAATACTTCTAAAAAGTAGTATTATCACAATATAATTGACTACATACGTAACTGAGCATTTTGCTACCTGTATTTGAGCAGATTATCAGATTTTACACAATGATCTCATTTACATGCACAAGATTATTACTATATTGGAATTTGCTCATAATACGATTATGAATGTCTCATGTAAATGTTTTATCTCAACTGCAACAAACTTGATAAATCCTAAATTCCTAAAGAATGTGCATATCTTGATTATTCAGATTATGATGACCAATCTTAACAGCTTTATTTCAGTGTTGTGTTGAGCATGTAACCATAATGATGATGTGAATGTACTATTCAGAAGTTTGGGGTCAGTAATATTTTTTCATGTTTTGAAAAGAAGTCTCTTATGCTCACTAAGGCTGCATTTATTTTATCAAAAATACAGTAAAACAGTAATATTGTGAAATATAATTACAATTGAAATTGTATTTATTTTATTATATTTTGAAATGCAATTTATTCCTGTGATCAGTCATTACTCCAGTCTTCAGTGTTATATGATCCTTCAGAAATCATTTGTCAATTTTGATCAGTTGAATGCAACTTTGCTGAATTAAAGTTTTTATTTGCTTCTTTCATCTTACTGATACTGACCCTACATTTTTGAATGGTAATATAAATGCCATGTTGAATATGCTAAGTTGTTTCTTCAATAATGACTTCTGTAAAGCCACTGGAGGCAAAAACAACCAATATTTCTGAATTTTAAACATTTTGAAATTTGACAAAACTTATCTGTTCCTCACTACATCATATACGTGTGTTGCTGTGCTCTTTATTTAAAACCTTTATCTTGTTCTTTGCTTCTCCTCTTATTGGACTTTTGGGAACCCATTGACCTTTGACCCCACTATAGGTCCTGCAGGTTAGACAACTTGGTTTGATACTCACCTGTTTCATACTGTGCACCTCCGTTAGTTACTAGATGATTTAACTTAGATGGGACTGGGATGGGTCATGTTCATGTTTAATTTTTTGATGTTTAACTTTCATATCCCTATCTAATTTTAGGAATATATTGTAGTTATGAGTCTTTTGTTGATAGAACATCCCAGAACCATTCAGCACACTATATACAATATACACGATAAACATGCACACAGTGCTTGTTTGAATAATATTGACAATGCTGTTTTGATCTGATTCTGGGGAACTGATTTCTGTTCTGTGAATGTGAAGGTCCTCCTGGTCCTGAGGGTCCACGTGGACCTCCAGGTAGTGGAGGAGTGAAGGGTGAGAAGGGCTTGCCTGGACTCCCTGGGACACCTGGTGCACCAGGACTGAAAGGAGATTACGGTACCTCTGGCTTTCCGGTAAGCATTATAAATGTGTTCTAATGAGAAGGTTTAATTATTGTTAGCAAAGGGATTTATACATTTCATACATTCATACATTCTGCATTTGTAGAAACTTCTTGTGGAACATTTTAGGATGCATTTGGTTAATGTGGGTTATGTGATTTTGCTAAAAAAAAAAAAAAAAAGGACAATATTTGGTAACACCTTATTTTAAGGTGATGTAGTTACATGTTACGTTACTACATGTACTTACTATAGTAATAACAGTAAATTATGCATAATTACAAGTAACTAACCCTAAACCAAACCCTAACCCTAACCGTAACTCTATAGTAAATACATGTAGTTAATTAATATTACCCAGTACTTATTTGAGTAAGTACAGTGTAACTTACACTTTATTTTAAGGTGTCAACAACACAGTGTATATATATTATATATATATAAGTATTGAGTAATATTAATTAACTACATGTACTTACTATAGGGTTAGGGTAGGATTAGGGTTTGGTTTAGGGTTAGTTGCATGTAATTATGCATAATTTACTGTTATTACTATGGTAAGTACATGTAACGTGTAACAAGGACACTGTAAAATAAAGTGTTACCAAATGTAACCCAATATTTTGTTTAATTGCACTGCTCTGTGGAATACATGATTCTTATCTGTTCAATCACAACATTCTGTCAGAATTTTTGGGATAATGACTATTAAACCATTTAAGTGAACTTTCTGCTTTTTTGTCTTCTCACATAATAAAAAGATTTCAAATAATATAAATAGTTGCTCATTTATTTATTAATTTATATTTATTATATTCAGTTAGATAATGATGTTTGTTTGTTTTTTTGACAAGGGTTCTCCAGGAAATCCAGGGCCTAGTGGCCTGAAAGGAGATATTGGACCTCAAGGTGTTCCTGGATTCCCAGGTCAGTTATCCTTCTATAACCATTAAAGAAATTGTTTACCCACAAATTAAAATGTCTGTCACTATTTACTCTACAAATGGCGTATCAAGCACAGCGACATATTGACACCAAGTGCCATACTTCTTGCATGTCTTGTAACTGAATGTGGGTGCGCCAGTTCTGATATGCTGTATGGAGAATGACACTTGAGAGTGACAGCAGAGGGGATGATTCTGCACTGAACTTTAAATTTCAATCTGTTCATTATACAAAATTATACAATACAAACTACTATTCAAAAGTCGGCAAGATTTTTTTAAAGAAATTAATAGTTGCATGCATTAAGTTGATCAAAGAAGACTGGAGGAATGACTGCTGAACTGCTGAATAAATTACATTTTAAAATATATTCAAATAAAAAAAAACAGTTTTTACTGTATTTTTGATCAAATAAAAGCAGCCTTGGTGAGCATAAGACAAAGTATATATAAAGAACCAAATGATCATTCTTAATAATTCTCCTTTTGTGTTCCACAAAAGAAATAACAGCATACATGTTTGGAACATTAGAGTGACTAGATAATAAATTGTGTGTATGTTAAAGCTTGTTTTGAAGTGTTATTTATAAAAGTGTCTTATCCACGTAACTGCGGCATGTTATAGGACCTAAAGGACAGCCTGGCCCTGCTGGAACTGAGGGCCGCCCAGGACCACAAGGTGACCCTGGAAGTCAAGGTGTGTCATTTTGAAACACGGATAGTTTTCCCTTTACAAATTCGATAAAAATGCATCCTCTAATACTTCCTCCCCTCTTTTGATCACAGGACCTCCTGGTGACCCAGCCATTGCTCCAGGGCCTATTTTTATGAAGGGTGAGCGTGGTCCACCTGGACCACCTGGAATCCCTGGCAATAGAGGCCCACTTGGACCCCCAGGATTACAGGGTCTTCCAGGTTAGTGGTTACATTGAGACTAGACAGTACAGACAAGAACGATTCTTTACCTGCAAAGCCTGGTCAAGACTATAGGACCCGGTCTGGTCTTCTTCCTCCTCATGTCTGATCTCATGTCACTTCATCCTCTAGGTTCACCTGGCAACCCAGGTGACCAAGGTCAAATGGGACCTCCAGGATTTAGCGGCTCTCCTGGAAGGAAGGGAGATCTAGGACCAGCTGGACAACAAGGTAATGTTAAGGCCCAAGATGTGGCCTGGTGGGTAGAAATGTTGCACAACAACCCGGGTCATTTTCAAATACTTGGCCACATCTCTGCTGTCTTGTCCAGTTAAAGCCAAAAGGTTTATTACTCACCCTCATGTCGTTCCAGACCCATCAGAATTTGCTTAATATGTGAAACACAAATGAATCCTGAGAGGTTTCTGTCCCTCCAATGCAAGTTCAGCTAACCAAAACATTTTTGGATCTTCTATGTTCCGGTTATCTGGACTTTCAGTGGAGGGACAGAAACCTTTCAGTTTAATTAAAAATATCTTAATTTGTGTTTAAAAGATTAACCAAAGTCCTATGGGTTTAGAATGACATGAGTGTGAAAAAAAAGACAGCCTCACAATCACCATGTAATTATTTACAGGTCCGCGTGGTTACCCCGGCCCTCCTGGTCCAGATGGGATTCCAGGCCCTCCAGGTATCTCAGGATCAACTTCTGCAGCACATGGTTTCCTGATCACTCGCCACAGTCAGGCCACAGAAGTACCATCGTGTCCAGATGGCACAAGCCTTATCTATGATGGCTACTCTTTACTCTATGTGCAAGGCAATGAGAGGGCACACGGACAGGACCTGGGTGAGTAGCCCTTAAGCGCATCGAGCACACGCATATATCATGTTTTTTCCCACATCACGTAGATTATGACTATTGTGTCATTTTCTCCATTCAAAAAACATCAGGTACGGCCGGTAGTTGTCTACGTCGTTTCAGCACAATGCCTTTCATGTTCTGTAACATCAACAATGTTTGCAACTTCGCGTCCCGTAATGACTACTCCTATTGGCTGTCCACACCACAGCCCATGCCCATGAGCATGGCGCCCATCACTGGAGAGAGCATCAAACCTTACATCAGTCGGTAAGAGACAGTCACTCTAACAGATTAGGTTGTTCAGTGGGACCTGAATCCATTGCATTTCCTGAATCATGATGTGTGTGTGTGTGTTGGGGGTTGAATGACTTCAGATTTTTTAAGTCTACATTTCTGTGATTAAAGTCGAGTTGATGTCGACTAGTCACTAGGTTATGACATCATTCATAATCAAACTTTGATCTTGGCTTGAGAAGCCTGAAGTCACAGCTACGGCATATGACATAGCGCTGCCCACAAGGCTATTGCTCCTACATAACAGCTTCTTTTTATCAGTTCTTTTGTCTTTGGGTCATTATATTTTTTACAGATTTCTGCTCGTTCTAAATCAGATACAGATAAAGTAGCACAGTAAAGATTACATTTATATGAATGCATTAGTGAGAGAGCAGCTGCGTGTGAATTAATTCTACCTGGTAGCGTCTCTCTATTAATAGTGAAGCTGTGGGTTTTAGTTACTAAGAAATATATGCTAGAACTTTTCAGTTTCTAAGCTATTTTATTGATAAATCACAGAACAGTTTTGATAATACATTTCTGCGCTACTAAATATTTCTGTGTGCGCACAATCTGCACGTTATGTGCGAGCTACTGTCTGTGTGTGTGCGTTACAATGTATCAGCGCATTAGTTTAGAACAACGATTAACTTACATGTATAATAAGCTGTTTAAAAAGTGCTTTCAATATTGAGCATCCAGATGGTATAATCAAACATATCTTGTGGAGCACTCTTGGATTATGCATTTATTTGTCATTTTAACTGTTGGAAACAGGGCTAACAATGGACTTCAAAGATTTCTTATCCTGTTGCCCGCTCTATAGGCCATGATCAGCAACTAGTCGACGTCAAGCTTAAAGCGTCATAGCAGAGCATTAAAGTCGACAAGTCTGTGCAGCCCCTAGTGTGTGTGTGTGTGGTTCAGGTATTCCCTACATTATGGGGACCAAATGTCCCCACAAACATAGTAATAACAGTCATTTTTGACCTTGTGGGGACATTTTTTGGTCCCCATGAGGAAAACAGCTTGTAAATCATACAGAATTATATTTTTTGAAAATGTAAAAATGCAGAAAGTTTAGTGTGATGAGTAGGTTTAGGTTTAGGGGTAGGGGATAGATTAGAATATACAGTTTGTACGGTATAAAAATCATTATATCTATGGAAATTCCCCATAAAACATGGAAACCCAACATGTGTTTATATGTGTGTGTATGTAGGTGTTCTGTGTGTGAAGCTCCGGCCATGGTGATTGCTATACACAGCCAGACCGTTCAGCTCCCATCCTGCCCGCAGAACTGGGATCCCCTCTGGATAGGTTACTCCTTCATGATGGTATGTACAGTACCACAGGAACTCTTGAGGGACAGACATTGAATATTAGTAATATTTGAAAAAATTGTGTTTGCCAAATCAAAGTCTAACCGACATGCAATAAGCCATTTTGTCATGTGACGAGAATCATTAACTTTTAGACCAGAAGTTCTCAACCTTTTTTGACTCCAACACCTCCTTGTCCACAACAATATTCGAAGTCCCCAATGAAGGCTTTCCTCTGCTACATCTACTATAATGACATTTGTTTCCAACATTTTTTAATTTACAGAAACTAAGTGTCCATAGATTAAAATAACTAAAATAAATCAAATAAAATGTTTTAGGTGCTGTTCTTCATAGTTCACACTCTTTTTGACTAATGAATTTGCTTGACTTTTTTGGTCATTTGCGATTACTTGATAAGGATTAAAGATAGGGATTTTGCAAACTGGCAGCTCCAGTAGTAATGAAAAGATTTATCTTGATCTCTGTCATGGAAACTAGCATGTATAAACCTTAATTAAACAATTTAATAATTTATACCTGTATGATATTACACAATACCCACATTGGACCAGCAGTTTGGAAAAGGGACGGATGGGTGATTCAGTTGCAGAAAAGCGGGAATTCTTTCATGTTTGATTAGGGTTGGAGCTAAACTCAGGAAATGTAGACCTTGACGACCAGAGCTGAGAACCCTAGCTTTAGACAGCTGTGACAAAATTTTCACACATGACCTTTTTATGAAACTGCTGATTTTGTTTGGGTCAAAAATGACCTCGAAAAATGTCTTTGAAAGTAATGATATATGGCCAGATTTACTAACAGCTTGCACCAGCACAAACCCTCATTTGGCCTCATTTCACCCTCTACTGTCAGGATTTACTGAAGGCTCGCAGTGAAGAATTAGCGATGAAAAGGACACGATTTATGGGAGGAGACTATTTAAATGAGTTATTTACCACTCAAAAAAATCAAAGCATGTCTTAACCCATTTTGCACCTGTGTTAGTAGATCACATGCACTGTTTGGTAAATCTGTATAGTGTGTGTAAGTAATTAAAGGGTTAGTTGAAATGAAAATTCTGTCATTAATTACTCACCCTCATGTCGTTCCAAACCCGTAAGACCTTCGTTCATCTTCAGAACACAAATAAAGATATTTTTGATGAAATCTGAGAGCTTTCTGACCCCTCTATAGGCAGCTATTTAATTAGCACTTTCAAGGTCCAGAAAGGTAGTAAAGACATCGTTCAAATAGTCCATGTGACTACAGTGGTTCAACCTTAATTTTATAAAGTGTCGAGAATGCTTTTTGTGCGCTAGAAACAAACAAAAATTACGCCTTTATTCAACAATGTCTTCACGTCTGTGTCAGTCTCCTACGCTGTTGACAGTAAATACAGTCCAGCGCTTCCGAGTTACATCAGAGCTACGCCCGAACGTCGGCTTACCATTGGCCGAAGCTGTTCACGTGAACACCACGACGCATGCGTGTGATGCTGACGCAGGAACTGGCCAACATAAACTGCATAGAAGAAGTTGTTGAATAAAGTCGTTATTTTTGTTTGTTTTTGTACACAAAAAGTAATCTCGTCGCTTCATAAAATTAAGGTTGAGCCACTGTAGTCACATGGGCGATTTGAACGATGTCTTTACTACCTTTCTGGACCTTGAAAGTGCTAATTAAATTGCTGTCTATGGAGGGGTCAGAAAGCTCTCGGATTTCATCAAAAATATCTTTATTTGTGTTCCGAATGAGGGTGAGTAATTAATGACAGAAATTTCATTTTTGGGTGAACTAACCCTTTAATGTAATTCAGCATAGTACTTTTTACTGGGTAACATCACTTGATAAGTCTTTTGGTCAAAGTTTTTGTTGAAATGAAAACAGCATGAATACTTTACATCTCAGACATCCTTATTCGCCGTTGACTCGCATTGATTTGTCTGTGTTGCTCTGTGTAACAGCACACCAGTGCAGGTGCCGAGGGCTCAGGTCAGGCTCTCGCCTCTCCCGGCTCCTGTCTGGAGGAGTTCCGCTCCGCTCCGTTCATCGAGTGTCACGGTCGAGGAACCTGCAATTACTACGGCAACTCGTACAGCTTCTGGCTGGCCACTGTGGACGTGAATGAAATGTTCAGGTAAAATTTCATTCAGAAGTACAACAACATTTCTTGAAAACATTCTTGAAAAACTGTGCACTTGAAATGAAAAGATGTCTAACATCAGAGTATCGTTCTTTCTTTGCCCAAACAGAAAGCCACAGTCAGAGACACTGAAAGCTGGAAACTTGGCAACCCGTGTGAGCCGCTGTATTGTGTGTATGAAGAGGACGTAACGTAGTGACATTTGTGCAGTCTGTTGTTGTTGTTGAGGATCAGCCATCGCCTACAACGACTGCGGCCATCATGCTGATCACCAGTGGGGTTTCATTGGTGCAGTATCTTCACGTTTAACACTATGGTGCTACTGTGCGACACAGCTAAAGAAACTGAACAAAATAAATGAATTTATTAGTCTTTTTTTTTTTTTTTTTCAAAGAAGTACCTCAAAAGAAAAATACAGATCCAGCAAGGTGCCATGGCAGTTGTGACACAATGTGCATTAGATATTTTTCTCTCTTTTTCCTAAGAGATTTTCTAGAAATTCTTTTCATGTAATATTTTCCTATGAAAATTTTGATGTTGGTACACAAATGGTACATTTTTTTGGGAGAAACGCTCTCTCGCTTTTTTCTTTTTTCTTTCGAGTGGAATTGTCTCCATGTTACCAAATCGGCACTTTGAACATCAAAGAGACGAAATGCACTGAAGCGTTACATTAATGGGACTGCTATTATTTTTCTCCAATCACTTTTTCTTCTTTGTTGGTGGTACTAACACTACTGTATCAGGACTTTTTAGCAATGTTTCATTTATCTCTTTTTGTAAGTAATAAAATGTGTATATTGTGTAAAACACCTTTTTAGTATAAAACAAAATGGATCTTTTTAATGAATTTCTGGGTTCTTTGTCAGATGCTCACTCGCACTCCTTATTCACATATTAGCTCCACATTCATTTATACTGACATTTGTACAAAGAACTTTCTTTAAATGAAACAGTATTTTATAAATATATATATATATATATATATTAAAAAGAAAGTATATATCCAGAAACTTGATTTGGCTGTAGGAGGTTTTTGTTTTTTCATTCAGTAGTTGTCAAGTAAGGGTCAGTGCATTCTTCGCCGCACACATGCGTAAATGTAATTGTTTTTACAGATCTCTCCTCCATTCTGATCAAGGAAATGTCTGTGAAAACCCATCAAATACTAGTGTTATGAATTTGTAAACCTTTCATTGGTTCTTATTTGTGTTATATTACACCACAGTGTGGTGTATTACCGTTTTAGGTAAGATGACACTGCCTGTCAGAAAATATGAACATAAACCATATTTATGGCATATTATATTATAGTTATTTGTAGTTAAAATTTGCTGACCGACAGTGATTCATCTAATCTAAAACAGTGAAGATCTTCTTGCAAGTCATCATGGGGTGCAACAATGTGTATTTCAAAATCATTTCCCTCTTTTATGTTTAGTATCCAGAAGTTGTTATAAACTTAAATGACTGAAATAAAAGAAACCAACAAGGTGAACTTTTTTAGAGTGAGATTCTGTATGTTATTTTCTTTGCAGTCAGTCAGTTTCCTTATCTAAAGCATCTTGCTGCTTGGGAACAAAAAATAGTTTTATGATGGTGGACCATGGGCTTTTCCTCCGAGGAGGCAAGGGAGGCAGTGCCTCCCCAAAAAAATTGGATGAGAAATATTACAAAAATAAAACAACACAAATATTACAAAATGTGAAATTAAAAGGTTTATAAATCACTTGTTTTTCTAAAATAACACTGTCCAAAGCGACACCAGTGGGTAAAATTACAGCATGAGGCCGCCTCCCATTGAGTTTTAACAGACCCCCTAAATGAGCGGTGGGGGTTTTTTTTGGGTGGGGGGTAATTGAAAATTAATGAGGGAACGTCATGCGAGAGGAGGCGATGCCTCCATCTCGCTATGATTGGATATGGTTAGTTAGTGCGATAAATAAAATTTCGACCTTAATGGGAAAAAAGTAAACAACTCCGCCACTTAGATATCACTGCTTTATGTCATGTCAAATCAAACTTGAAATGGCCTGAAAACATGATGACTGTGTGTTGTTTTTTTTTGTGGTTTTTTTATCAGCTTGGTGAAATGTGATCTGTAAAATTCTTCTCTGTGATCAGTGTTTACCAAGCTTGATGACTGATGATCCGAAAATAAGTTGACTATTAAAAAGAACAGTTGAATATGAGTTCACAAATAAAATATATTGGCTAAATTGTTCCTGCCTTTAATTATTACCAGTATTTTGGAATAAATGTAATAAACTTGATGAGATTTATACTTGGTTTTAATAAATAGAACATTTCATAGTTAATGTAAAAATTCAAAATAGAACTGTATTTGGTTTCTCTTCTTTTTTAATGTAATGTTTAACTAGGAGAATGTGACAACATTAAGTGTAACTGGGACATATTAAAAAAAAAAAACCTCATTTCCTCAAAACCTTTGCCTCCTCATTTCAGAACACCACTTTGGTGGACCACTAGAGGGAGAACAGAGTCACAGGAACAGTAGGGCTACACCAAACCGCTGTCTTTTCCCTGACAGACATCTATGTCAATTAGATGGATATACAGTTCAACAAGATTTTGCAGCCACTCTGCTTTTGTGTAGTAATGCATGGTGATTCAATCACAACATGTTTAAGTGGATGTAAACATAACTAATTAGGGTTTCTGTCTCCATTCGTATTTTTCCTGTTAGTGTCACCCTCTCCCTCCTTCCATCCCGCTCTTTCTGATTCTAACAATGCGCTTGTTATTCAGGACAGATTGGTTAATGACTAAGCTTTGAGCTTAGGAGTGGTTATTAGGACCTAAATATAAGATTCAGTTGACAAACTGAGTGTTGATATTTGACAACAGCTAAGCCCTCAATAGGATCAGTGAGCAGATGACAGTGACCCCATTGCCACTGGGATAATGGTCTTTGTTCCAGCCAACAACAGGAGCAAGGGGCAAAGGCCAAGCCAAGCTCTTTACAAAAACTACTTAAGTGGTGTTTTTCCTAGAAAGAACCAAAACAAGGGTCAACGGTGGTTCTGTTTGATCAAAGCCTGATTTGAAAGCAGGTCTTTTATTATGAAAAGATGATTTTTTTATATAGTTGTTTTTAACATTGATGGACAATTATAGCTAGCCATGTTTAATGGTTGACTGTGTCATTTACGTGTATCCAAAATATACGGTAGGCCTATAACATCTGAAATATACATGCCTTAAGTTAGCCATTAAAGTCTGACTGTGGATTAACTTTGTTTATTTGTGTCTGTGGAATGATTCGGAGAACGAGATACGTCAAAGCTGTATTTCCAGGTAATTGGTCCTTTGGGGGGAATATCAGATGACCTGCATGATTTAAAGAATATCCTTTTTCTTAATGAGCTTTAAAAAGGAATCACTGCTCATGTTTGTTTTGAAATGAGCACCTAGTGGCAAATACTACATCCCTTAATTAAGTGTTGGATACTCTGGCCACGGTAGAATTTGACGTAAACCTTTACATGTTGCCAGTGCCAGTGAGCTCATGATCCACATGCAGCCTAAGCCCTAATACAACCTACGTTTGTGCACATACTGTAAACGCTACTGAAATGAAGTGAGCTTGTAGGGAGAAACCTCAGCTCCTAATGACGCACAAACGTCTGTCAGAGGAGGATTCCCCTTCTACAGGCTGCAGTGGTACAGCCAGGAATACATTTCAGCAATGGTTGTTAGAAATGCTTTGGGAAAAAGGACTGACTCACTCCTATAAAACGGATCTGTCATTCAAACGAAATTAAGTGATGTCACATGAGCAGGAGTGTTGTTGCTCCTAATATCAGCACCACAGTTACAATATAACCAATAACTTTGACTTTTTACTTCATCAACGAAAATAGTTCAGAACGAAGCCAAAGTAGAATGAACTATTACACATCTTCAAGCAACATAGTAAAAAGCTGAGTCCAAAATCGAATACTTTCTGAGGAGGTACTTCTTTTAAGTACTTAATTAGTGATTTAAAAATGTATGCTCTATATAGAGTGCAACAGTGCCTGTCCACTTTTTCAGGGGCCTTGTATTATCCCCATTCGTTTTTCTCATTGGGATTTACAAAAAAAAGTCTTCGTTAAATAGTTAAGATATGAACCAAACTGACCAGCTACCAGCTTACAAACTCTGAATTAAAGTATTTGAAAATTGGGCAAAAAGACAGCTACAAGACTGTGAATGGCTTTCATGAGTCGATGAACTACATGGAGCATTGCGAATTACATGTAAAAACAGTGCACGGACACTCGATTACATCATTTGCAGTGCTTTATCAATTTTACTATGGTGAAAATAAATAAGACTTTTTACTTCCGGGACCTGACTGTAGTACTATGAATGTGTGTAGTATGCATGTTATGTCATGTTGTCATTGTCATGTGACTTACAGCATCACTTATTCACTTCGTCGCCATTCACAACTTGCCCGTGGCCTCAAGGGATAGTAAAGTGTCCATCAGATGGGCACTTCAGAATCTCAGTGAAAGTAGTAGCTCATCTGGGTAATTTTTGCCTACTGTTTTGTGAATACTGTTAAAGGCACAATATGATTAAAATATCCAAAAACCACTAGAACAATGTTATATATTTTGTTGGCCTGTGTACTATCCAAACGTTTCCAACAATGTTTAAATCCAGAGAAATCAGCTATTTTAACCAGTGTTACAGTCCGTGTCCTTGTGTTGCCTGTCAATGACGTCATATCCACGCTACCCTTGATTTTTCAAAGACGCTTTAATATAGTACACTGTAAAAATTGTTTTTTATCTTTTGTCAAATCAACTTAAATAATTAATGTGGTTCAGATAACATAATATTTTGAGTTTCAATTTATTAAACCAATCTCTTTCATTGTATTAACTCAAATTTTTTATTTCAATGAATTCAAAATTTTAAGGCAACCAGGTAACTTACTTTTTTAAGTTAAACCAACAATAATTTTTTACAGTATACAGGCGAGCAACTGTTTGGATATACATTTATCAACAGAAAACGAATCATTGTTATACAACGCAACAGGGCTAGTCTTATTGTTTGAATCGCTTGTTTTCTTGATTCACCACGAGTAACGTTTTTACCATGTCTCAGAGAAAACACTATTTTTTTCAAGTGGCTAACATAGCATAATTAGAGAGAACTTTCTCCATCATACTATATATTTTTTAATGAATTGCATGTCATTTAGCAACAGTCATTTAGTCATCCTGTTTTTATTATGATATTCTAATATCGATCTAAATTACTGCAAAGTGCAACAAGTCTCATACCAGCCACCGAGCGAACGCACAGAGTAAAGTTATAACATAACTTTCAACACACTCAAATGTATTTAGTATGATTGTTTTAACCATGTAAAACAGCACTGCGTTACCCCACATACTCAACGAAAAGAGTGGAAGCAGCCAACTGCAGCATGAGCATAATAAAAGCTCAGAGACCGGTGTTTCATGCAGGTCTCGCTCATTAGCATTCGCTCCCAAGGGCTCTCGGCATGTCCTGCTTCATACCACCATAACATTTAATAAAACTTTACATTTGCTCATTCATGAACATGATTCCTGCTGTGGAGGTGAAGAGTCAAGACTACAACTCCCATTATTCCACGGTCATGCACGGCGTCATCAAGCTACGCCTTTGTTTTGAGTAAGCGACCTCTAACAGCGAAACTTACATACTGTGCCTTTAATTCGGACATACTACTCATCTCACAAACTGTTTTTTGCCTACTATACTATATAGTAAAGAATATTTGGATGCATCCATGGTGTTCTTTTCCCTTAAAGGTTCAGTGTGTAGTATTTATGAGGATGTACTGACAGAAATGCAATATAATTTATTACCTTAGAATGAGCCATTTCTATCTACATACACCACGGGTCCCCTTATAGTGAAATCGCTATTTTGCGCCATCATGTTTCTACAGTAGCCCTAAACGGACAAACTTCTCTACAGAGCGCTAGCTACTCTCTGCTGTCTCCGACAACGACATTTTTGTCCTGTGTCGGCCCCCGTAGCTTCTCTATGTGCTCCGAAAGGGAGGGGGTAAGCATTGGGTGATGCAATTCACAACCTCACCGCTAGATGTCGCTAAAATTCACAACTGCACCTTTAATTAGTGTTTTTCTAATCTAATGAGTCAATGATTCAATGACTCACTAATAAAGACAATGGCTTTGTCCGAAACCACATACTCTCTTGAGTAGGTACTTATTTTTAATAAGTAATTATTTCGCCACTGCTAAAAAAGCCTGTTCTATATATACTATATTGCCAAAAGTATTGGGACACCCCACCAAATCATTGAATTCAGGTGTTCCAATCACTTCCATGGCCAAAGGTGTATAAAATCAAGCACCTAGGCATGCAGACTGCTTCTACAAACATTTGTGAAAGAATGGGTCGCTCTCAGGAGCTCAGTAAATTCAAGCGTGGTGCCGTGATAGGTTGCCACCTGTGCAATAAGTCCATTCGTGAAATTTCCTCACTACTAAATATTCCACGGTCAACTGTTAGTGGTATTATAACGAAGTGGAAGCAATTGGGAACAACAGCAACTCAGCCACGAAGTGGTAGGCCACTTAAAATCACAGAGCGGGGTCAGCGCATGCTCAGGCTCACAGTGCGCAGAAGACGCCAACTTTCTGCAGAGTCAATAGCTACAGAACTCCAAACTTCGTGTGGCCTTCAGATTAGCTCAAGAACAGTGCGTAGAGAGCTTCATGGAATGGGTTTCCATTGCCGAGCAGCTGCATCCAAGCCTTACATCACCAAGTGCAACGCAAAGCGTCGGATGCAGTGGTGTGAAGCACACCGCCACTGGACTCTAGAGCAGTGGAGACGTGTTCTCTGGAGTGACGAATCACGCTTCTCTGTCTGGCAATCCGATGGTTGAGTCTGGGTTTGGCGGTTGCCAGGATAACGGTACTTGCCTGACTGCATTGTGCCAAGTGTAAAGTTTGGTGGAGGGGGGATTATGGTGTGGGGTTGTTTTTCAGGAGTTGGGCTTGGCCCCTTAGTTCCAGTGAAAGGAACTCTTAATGCTTTAGCATACCAAGACATTTTGGACAATTTCATGCTCCCAACTTTGTGGGAACAGTTTAGGGATGGCCCCTTCCTGTTCCAACATGACTGCGCATCAGTGCACAAAGCAAGGTCCATAAAGACATGGATGAGCGAGTTTGGTATGGAGGAACTTGACTGGCCTGCACAGAGTCCTGACCTCAACCCGATAGAACACCTCTGGGATGAATTAGAGCGGAGACTGTGAGCCGGGCCTTCTCGCCCAACATCAGTGCCTGACCTCACAAATGTGCTTCTAGAAGAATGGTCAAAAATTCCCATAAACACACTCCTAAACCTTGTGGAAAGCCTTCCCAGAAGAGTTGAAGCTGTTATAGCTGCAAAGGGTGGGCCAACTCCATATTAAACCCTACGGATTAAGAATGTCATTAAAGTTCATGTGCATGTAAAGGCAGGCATCCCAAAACTTTTGGCAATATAGTGTAGTACAAATGTAATCTGTACATACTACATTTGTCATTTTAATGTGACCTACCAGCATCACTTGCGTCACTTCAATGCCATTCACAAATCCTCTCCCATGGCCTCATGGGATAGTAAAGTGTTCTTCATATGCGCATTTCAGAATCTCGCCGGAAGTAGCTGTTTATACTGTTTTATGAATACTGTGACATACTAGTCTCACATACTGTTTTACACCTACTATATAGTAGGGAAGTATGCGATTTCAGATGCAGCTTATCATCATCAGCTCGCCACCTATCGACTGTCTGGAGGCTAAATTGGAACTTAAACATTTCCTTTTCTTTGTTTTCAGTCAGCCTTCAGTTAGCACACATAGAAATAATTGGTTTAAAAATTCTAACTCTTTGATGAGCTAGAACAAGATATTGTAATAAAGTACTGCATTAGACATTCATGAAGGGGGATAGGATCTTACATGATGAGAACATTAGGTTCAACCATGATATTTGGACCTGGCATTTCACATCAAATAGTATCATTGTGTGCTGCTGCCAGTGAAGGTGTATAAGGTGTAAGATGCCAGGCACAGTGGATAGTGGATTGATCCTGTACATTAGCAAGCATTGCCAAAAAGCTTACATTTAAATACTGAGAATCCAATTAAGGGCATCATTATGGCAGAACAACAGTGGATGCCACGGCCACTGTGTGTATAAAGACACTCCCTAGACATTACTATGAATGTTTCCTAGTTTAAGTGTCTTGCTACATGGTCATGGGCAAATAAGCTCGGAGTTTCTGGGAAAGTAGCCGACCCCCACTGAAAAGTTCACTTGCAATGATCAGTTATCCGCTTTAATTTCCACAAGCTACTTACTGACACTGCTTACTGGCATGCTGAACGCACCCAGACTTATGGGGTGTGGTGGTGGTGGGGGCATGTGTATGCTTGTCTTTATTTATCGGATACAGACTGTAGTACATGAAGTTAAACTAAAGTTCAGAAAATGTGCAATTCTTTCTGCATGAGGTACCATTTTCATGATGGACGTTGTTGGACATCGTCCAACAGTTTATTAATCGGTTTTGATTATTTCCTAAATTGACCTGATTTTGTTTTTTTAATGGACTTGTACTATGGTTCCTCTCCATTTTAAATGTCATTTGGCCTGCTGGAAATGTATGTTACAATTTAGAGAAGAGTAACAGTCCAGCACCCAGTTGAGATTGTGAGCAGATTTAGCAATATTTGTTTTAATGCTAAAAATCAATATTATTTTTTTTAAATCAATAACTATTTTTATTAAAGAACAGAATTACAATTACAATACTCTGAAATCACAAAATGAATCATGGTTAATTAACTTAATATATCAATATACACCGATCAGGCATTATGAATAACACAGATTATCTCTTCATCACAGCACCTGTTAGTGGGTGGGATATATTAGGCAGCAAGTGAACATTTTGTCCTCAAAGTTGATGTGTTAAAAGCAGGAAAAATGGGCACGCGTAAGGATTTGAGCGAGTTTGACAAAGGCCAAATTGTGATGGCTAGACGACTGGGTCAGAGCATCTCCAAAACTGCAGCTCTTGTGGGGTGTTCCCGGTCTGCAGTGGTCAGTATCTATCAAAAGTGATCCAAGGAAGGAACAGTGGTGAACCAGCGACAGGGTCATGGCTCAAGGTAATGGCCAAGGCTCATTAATGCACGTGGTAAGCGAAGGCTGGCCTGTGTGGTCCGATCAAACAGACGAGCTACTGTAGTTCAAATTGCTCAAGAAGTTAATGCTGGTTCTGATAGAAAGGTGTCAGAATACACAGTGCATCGCAGTTTGTTGCGTATGGGGCTGCATAGCTGCAGACCAGTCAGGGTGCCCATGCTGACCCGTCCACCGCCGAAAGCAGCAACAGTGGGCACGTGAGCATCAGAAATGGGCCACGGAGCCTGGTCTGATCAATCATGTTTTCTTTTACATCACGTGGATAGCCGGGTGCGTGTGCGTCGCTTACCTGGGGAACACATGGCACCAGGATGCACTATGGGAAGAAGGCAAGCCGGCAGAGGCAGCGTGATGCTTTGTGCAATGTTCTGATGGGAAACCTTGGGTCCTGCCATCAATGTGGATGTTACTTTGACACGTACCACCTACCTAAGCATTGTTGCAGACCATGTACACCCTTTCATGGAAACAGTATTCCCTGGTGGCTGTGGCCTCTTTCAGCAGGATAATGTGCCCTGCCACAAAGAAAAAATGGTTCAGGAATGGTTTGAGGAGCACAACGAGTTTGAGGTGTTGACTTGGCCTCCAAATTCCTCAGATCTCAATCCAATCGAGCATCTGTGGGATGTGCTGAACAAACAAGACCGATCCATGGAGACCCCACCTCACAACTTACAGGACTTAAAGGATCTGCTGCTAACATCTTTGTGCCAGATACCACAGCACACCTTCAGGGGTCTAGTGGAGTCCATGCCTCAATGGGTCAGGGCTGTTTTGGCAGCAAAAGGGGGACCAAAACAATATTAGGACATAATGTTATGCCTGATCGGTGTATAATTTAATATATGGGTCAATGGCTTAAAAGGATTTTCAACAGGCCAATTTTAAAATACAAAAAAAATCTATTGCAATTGTTCAAACATTAAGACATTAATAATAATGTTGTGTACACATAAATTCATATTAAAAATTTTAATTAAGTGATTTTAGTGTTTTTTTCATCTAGATGAATTGGCTGTAGCCTTAAAAATGTCATGTGGTACGACCGTGATTTATCTTAAAATTAATAATTTTCCTTAACTTCATTTCCTTCACTTTTACAAGTTTTCAGTGATTAAAGTGTTTAGAAAAAGTATTTGCATTTCTTTTGAGTTTTTGTAAATAATTATCTCATATTTTTGTTCTATAATTTCTATCTTAAATGTAGTTAACAGACTTATTTTTCCTGTAAATCGCATAACACTGATAAAAATGTTTTAAAAATATATATCAAATTGAAAACAAGTTTGGTCATAATTACAGAAGAAATACCAGAAGAAACATCTTAACATATATGGGGGGCCTTCAAATATTGTGTTAGACAATCGAAGGCCTTCGAGTAAAACAAACAAACAAAAAAAACCTTGAACCACTATTATTGCAACATCTTATAATATTAAATTATGCCAAACGATATCTGTCTTCACTAATAATCATGTCCATGTAATGTTTACACTGAAGTGGTAGTGAGACAGAAGGGTCACTGGATGTCACTGCCCTGTTTTCTGAAGCAAAAAATCAAAGTTCAACAGTGGTGGACATATTTTTCATTCAAAGGCATACAAACAAAAAAGCAAATGGAACTGAAACATGTTACAGGAACTTTTTTATTGTAATAGCTCTATTGAAAGCAAAAAAAAAAAGATAAATACAAACACTAAGCAATGCTCAAATGATTTACCTGCTTTCACTCTCTTTTTCCCACCAGAGGAAAAAGGAAATGTCTATCAACTGCAGGAGGAAAAAAAAAAAAAAAAAAAAAAAAAAACCCCAAAGCATCAGTATGTACACATGGACACAACCATAAAAAGTTTTTCCTTTTTTGAATTTTCTCAGACTTCATCGGACTTCCACACCTGAACTTTGCCATCTGTCAAACTTAGACTTCAAAAACAATAGCGAACAGAACACAAGCGTACCAAAACATACTAATGAGGTTTGACAAATACACGAAAACAGACATGGGAATGCACAAACTTCCCGTCTCTTTGATTTTGAAATGATGCCAAATGAAAGAACTGCCTTTCAAAAAACATTCCAAAAGAAAAGATCTGAACTACTAAAACAAAAACAAATAATTTTGGGAAAAAACATATTAATGCTGTACCACTGCACATCTGTACTAATCAATGAAAATCATGGCAAAAAGCAGTCAGCTTGATCACATACATTAGCAAAAGGCTGATATCAATTTAAAGCTTTTATGTTCGAAAATAAGTTTCAGTGTAACTCTTACAGATCATTCTCACAGTTACAAATATTCTGCTAACATTAGCCAGAAAAAGACTAACCTGTACCCTTTTTTATGTCAAAGTCCCATTTACCACAGAGGCAATTTTGTGTTTTATAGTTTTGGACATTGGGTAAAACCTTGTTTTCACAGAACCACAGCTGAGCTGTAATGGCCAATCTGTGCTAGTTAAGACTCGCTTTGGTAAATCCAGAGGAATTGATCCTTTTACCAGACAACAAAATTCACTTTCGTACCGTTGACAGAATAACAATGAAAACCGTACCATACACTGTTCTTGCATTTTTTTTCTTTGACAGGACAAGTTTCACATTTGATTTTGTCTTTTAAAACAATGTGCAGTAACAGGGAAATGTAAAAACAAAAAGGAAGGTAACCAAGACAAATGAACCTAAAGTTTGAACTGAATAGTGTGCATATCACTCCTTTGAAAAAATACACTAGAGATGAGAACAATGCAGAAATCAGGTTCGACGAACTGTACCACTTCTTCACTTCCTGAAAGAACAGCCTGATCAAAGCAGGACATACCGCAATACTGAGAAGAGATAGAGCAGCTTATTGGCAATACTAAAATATTGAATATAATTCATTATAAATAAAATATTAATGAAATGTTTTTATGTTGTTGATTGAAGGAGACCCTTTGATCTTGCCAACAGCATGCAATTAAGTTTCTACAGACAAAATTGGGCTTTCGTACCATCATATTGTGCTGTTTGTTCACTAAGTTGAAAAACGGCTCCCCTTACAATTCATTTACCGTGGGAAACAAAACATAACTTGAGAACTCATTTATATTTATTGGGATGATATAAATCACTAACTCTATGCTCATCTGAGTGGCATTTTAGCAACTGCAGCAGATTTCATCAGGGGAGTCCCAGAATAGACCCTTCCTCTTTTCCTGCGCCCCCACTCTCTCTCTACCGCACACTTGGCAAAGAGGAGATGATGCTGGTCAAAAATTAGCACGGGAACAGATACGAAAAGCCTAAGTTTGGGCTGCGCTGCATGCCAAGAAGGCACCACGAAAAACACCTGGGGCCCTGCACTGGGTAAAGCAGACTGAAACGTCATGACTAGCCTGACACTCACAGATACTGAAGAACAGTGTTGATAGTCCAAAGGAGGAGGTTTCTACAGTCCAAAATTGAAGATGTGCGTGAAACATTAAGCGAGGACCTAACAGAGACAGACATTCGTAAAAAAAGACACTACTGCTGTACACTCACATCCCATCTGCAGTCTGTACCAATATATGTTCTCTCTGTTAAGCAAACGGTAAACATAAACACTAAAATCTGTAATTGCACCTGAAATCTTTATGGGAAATAAATACAATTTGTACATACGCGTGATGCTTGTAAACAGCATGCACCTGCCCAAACCAGATTTGTGGATTATGGTGTCTTCATAAGATGAACCTCCCTTTTTTTAATGCAGCGAATAAAACATTGTGATACAAATCACAAAGTACTGAACTCATACAAGACAGAACATATGGATGTGCTCTGAGACAGCACACAAACAAGTAAAAATAACCATAAGAGTCCATTAAAACAAAACTCAGGATCCTTTTGCTGTGTCACAGGGTTGTGTGCTAGGGCTCTCATGTTATCCGGCGTCTCTGCAGGAGCTTGATGGGACAGGTCCTTAGTCTGTAGTGAGAGAAAGAGAGAAAGGATTAACCTATGAACCATGTGAAGATGGGATACCATCAATACCCTTCAATTAAATGTATCACTCAGTGTATTGATGGTTCAGTCACATGCCATACACAGTGTTTAAAGAGTCAGTTCACCCAAAAATTATTTTATTTGTCATTATTTACTCATCCACACGTTGAGAGATTTGTCATCCCACTGAAAAAGAGGTTTGTTTACTATATTTGCTGTGCTCTATGTATGTGCAGTGTTCAATGTTTATATGTGAATAAAAGCCTAAATTACATCTGCTCATCATATAAAGCCATCGTGTCTCTTTGAAGACTTTGATTAAACTGCTTATTTCATATGGATTACTTTTACTATGTCATTATGAACTTTAAAGCATCAACGTTTTGGTGGAATTTTTCAATTAAAGGACAGAAATTGGTCAGATTTCATTAACAATATCTTCATTTGTAGTTAAAAGACGAACGGAAGTCTTATGGGTTTGAGGGTGAGTAGATTATAGCAATTTTCATTTTGGGGGAACTATCCCTTTAAGTAAAAAAAAAAATAAATAAAGTTGTAAGCAGCGCTGTCTGTAACAAAATTCTGCATTTAAAATTAACTTGGTAGGACATTAGGCTACATTCACACAGTCAGTGTTTGGGATCGACAAGTGTCTCCTGTTCGTTCATACAACAGTGTCCAGTAACAGCTTGCATACTGTCTGTATGAACAAATAACCAATGCCTCTTTTTTCTTAAAACAGGCAAAATAAGCCTGTATTGTAAGTGAGAGCTTTTTTATTTATTTACATGACTATCTTTACTTCCTTCTATCTCCCTCCTATCTTTACTTCTTTATCTTTACATCCTCTACCCCAGGGGTGCTTGGGGCCACATTTAAACCACATAAAATGCAAATGGCCACAAATCACAACTTGCATCGTAAGATGTTATTTACCCTACTTAAGACAGTGTTTGCAGTTTTACTAAGTATTTAAAAATGCAGTTTATTACATAGCCAAGTCTTGCTAGTCCTTTAATAATTGTCCTATTTCAAGTGTCACTGAACATGAAAACAAATTAATTTGCAACAAAAAGAGTGGATTAATAGTTTGTCTTGCTATATTCCTAATGCATTCATGCTCAAAACAGTATGAAAAAAGTATGAAAGAGTATGAAAAAGAAAAAAAAAAAAAAATGCATAAAGCACACTAAGTGAGGGGTGAAAATGAGCCTGGTTCAGAAAAGAACAGAAAAGAATAAGATTATTAAACTTAAAAAGGGTGTGATTTAGCTAATTACATAAATATGTTGTTGTTGTAATTAAGTTTATTGCCATATCAGCATCATTACATGGCAGATGCAAATTAAACATTTAACAACATAGTATCATAAATAATACAATATAATAAAAACAAACATTTTATAAAATTCTACATAAATGAGCACTGCATGTTTTAATGCAAAAAATGCAGCACTGTTGTGCGATCTTCAGGCTCGTGGTGGTTTCAGAGCAGTTCGCAATCAATGAATACTGCACATTTATTTATTCCTTGATTATAACGGGAGGTTTTGCAATAGTGCAGAACTCCCTGATCTTACTTGTGAGGTGACAGCTTCACACATTGTAATGGAAGGGCACTTTGCTTGTTTTCTGTTTAACCCATTCGCAATTTGAATAAAAGTTTTGTTTTTCAAACTGCCAAGAGGACCATCGGCTTCTTATACACTGCAAAGCAGAGTCCAGGACAGGTCCAGTATTTAACAGAACATCTGACCTGTTATCTGACAGTAACACTAACACCGCGACCCAAACCACACCTGCATTAAAATGCGGAACTGTCTCTCCTGAAACTCTGCAGTGTATACGTGGCCGTTGGTCCTCTTGGCAGCATAAAAAAAACTAAACTTTTATTCAAATTGTGAATATACAGAAAGCGAGCAAAGAGCGATCCCTGTAAAATCATTCATCACTGAAGCTGTCAATTACTTCAATTCAGCGTGATTGGCTAATAATGCTCAATGCTGCAAAATGCGTGCGTTGTAAATAGAAACCTTTCACGGTCTTCAAAGCGTGAACACAAATATGCACGTGACCGTTTGTAAGCAGCTGCCTATCAGCGTGTACCAAATTGAGTCGAAAAAAAGTCTTGGCTATGGGACCCGCAGTCCATCCGTGCCTATTTATTATTTAGCGGTTCACCCATGTGCAGGACTCTTCTGCAAAGTGTCAGGAGTGTATTTAAATGACGCAAACAAAGTCACATCACACTGCCTAATATTCGCATTACTTTTGAGCATATTGTGTATAATAAAAATACATTTATATTTACCATGACGTGGGCCACAAAATTAATTCAGATAGCCGTGTTGATTACCCCTGCTCTACCCAGTTTTACCATGTCCTACCAGTCCAGTCTAAGGATAACACCATGTGTCCTTCACCTGTCATTGCCCTCTCTATCCCGTTACAGCTCTGGTGAGCAGTGGTGTTGTACGGTGGCCTGCTTTGACCCTGGCGCACACAAACAGTGCCTTTGATAAAGGGCTTTGTCTGACCTAACAATGGTGGTGGGGGCACAATGCCGCCGCTTTCAGAGCTCTCTGCACAGCGGCAGGAATGCCACTGGTTCATTGTTCAAGGGCAGGTCCGATGGGGTACCAAAGGTGCCAGAGTTCCTCCTGACCTTGGCGCCACAGTGACAACCACAACCTCAGTTTACCAGGAGAGACGCCACTATCAACCCCATCTACTGGAGTCAGCATGGGTGTAGTCTTCCACACAGAGATTCCGGAAAATACACAGATAATGTGTCCCGGGATCGTTTGACTTTGGTTCATTCACAATGCCAGTGATTTTCTGGAATCTGTGCGTGCGTTCACACAGATCCATTAAAGACACGCGACATCAGGATATGACGTGTAATGTCTCGGCAGCGTCTTAAGTTTGCTTATGATCTGTGATTTCTCTCTCTATCTCGAGAAACCACACTTGTGCATTTTTTTTTTCTGATTCGATCATAAACTAGCGCATCAACCACCGTTCCACTAAACTAGCGAGCAATCTCAGCTTCAGCGTCATCACTACGACACACCCCTTGCGGCATTGGCCCTGCCTTTTGTTCACACAGGTCGCGTTCCGGGAATGATCCCAGCAATGTTGCTAGGCCCCCATCCCTGGATCGATCCCGGGACGTGTTTGCGTTCACACAGAAGGCAATTCTATGGCAATTTTCTAGGATCAATGCTCTGCGTGAAAGCGGCTTTAGAAATATTAGTCTTCAAGTTTAGTTTAGAACAGAAAAGGTGCCATCCCTCCACAAAGCAGGCCAAGATCAAGATAACCAGTTTTAGAAGCTTAAGAATGTCCAGTTTGGGTCGGCCAGATGTTACATATCAACCACCTTCATAAAATCCAATATCTGATCCAGCTCAAGCTCAACAAAAACACTGCTCTGTCAACATTTTTACTGGCCCCACCACAAAGAAATGCTAAAAGCTAAAAATACCACTGTGTTTTAATATTTGCTAAACTTTATGAACTGCAGTTTAAAAATCTGGGGTCGCTAAGATGTTTAATGATTTTGAAAGAAGTCTCTTATGCTCACCAAAAAGCAGCATTTACTTGACCAAAAATACTGTAAAAACAGTAATATTGGGAAATATTATTACAATTTAAAATAACCTTTCTATTTTATGGTTTTAAAATATAATTCCTGTGATGGCAAAGCTGAATTATTAGCATTATTGCTCTTCTTGTCTTCAGAAATCATTCTAATATGCTGATTTGGTGCTCAAGAAGCATTTCTTATTATTAACTGGTTAAACCAGTTGTAGTGCTTAATATTTTTGTGGAAACACTCATACATTTTAAGTTCAAAAGAACAGCATTTATTTGAATTAGAAATCTTCTGTAAAATTACAAATTACTTCACTCTCTTTCAATTAATTCAATGCGTCCTTGCTGAATTAAAGTGTTAATTATATTTCGCTCCAAAGACTTACTTCTAATTATTGGAATTTCATTCATGTTGGACTTGGCCTCAGCACATAGAAGAAAAACTAAAGAATTTTTAAAAACATTCTGACTGACATTGTGCCCTAGATGGGTTCATACATTACCCAACACAACCACCTGCAAAAATCCTTTTATTTTACTACTGTATATCCGTTTTACTGTATAATTGCTGTTATTTTACTGTATATCTTTCTACCTTTCTTGTGCAGGATCACTTAGTGATGATGATCAGCTACACCTTTGGATGTGACATTTTGTATTATGTGTAAAGCAAAAGAGAGAAGAAAGTTGAGAAGGATGGGGAGAAAGAGAGAAATAAATACAACAGTAAAAGCTACTAAGGAGACGACACAGACATTGTGGGGACTCTTAATCTATGCCCGTTTAAATCCATCCAAATCAGTCTTGAGTGCATGGCATAAAAATGGATGTAGAAGATCAATGAATGTAACAATTTCAGTGGTATCACAGCACTGCCACAAAGGGGCAAGTGACAGGTCGATGACATCCAAACAAGTGACATCTTTATTGTTGAGCCCTGCATGCCCTAAAAAGTGAATGACTAAGTTTTCCCGCCTTGGAGCAAACCACAGTGCAGTTTGCCAAGGTGCATGGCACTAACAACCTGAAAAATGAAGCCCAAATTATACAAGGGAGTGAGGAAAGTAATAGTCAAAGAGGTTTTTGGAGCTGTGAACTAGATGCATCTTCCACAGATCATTTGCTTTCAAATCTACCCACCATTGTCACTCTAAACCCCTCAGTCAAAATGACAGATGCTCTTTTCCTTGCAATAAAAAATTATCACTGGCTGTCACTGGTGCCTCCTCAAAAACAAATAAACAAACAAAAAAAATCCTCCAATCTAAGGCAGAAAAGGAAGCCAACATGTAGTTACCCGTACCCCTGTATACATACAAAAACCAAAATGGCCATTTCTGAGCCTGTCCAGTTTGGGTCATTGATGTGTTATATATTAACCACCTTCGTGGAATCAAAGAGATCCGATTCAGTCATCCACTCTCCAAAAAAAAGTGAACTGCAGCACAAGACCATCTGCGTCACTGCATGAACACCAAACTCCATGTGCGTCACCACACACACACACACACACACACACACACATCACAAGCATGTCATAGTGTGATGCTACAGCAGGCCACCACTATAAGTGGGACAATGACCAAACCACTGCTGCCTCTCTTTTCATTCCTGGCCTATTTTAGGAGTTGTTCTGACAGCCTACGACAGTGGGATTGCCCCTGACCCCACGGGAGTCTCTTCTTTCACTAGTAGATGAACTTACGAAAGGTGGCACCAACTCGTACAGACGTCATTGGTCCTGCAGAGCTGTGTTGGCATGGGCATCCGATTTGTGTCATTAGGATCATCTTCGGTGTATCGAGGTGCTCTGTTTCATCATGACGAAAGGAGAATCCACAAAGATGACAATTTGCTCATCAAGAAAGCAACAGGGATGTTAAATAAGTTCACAGCAAATGCTGTATGCTGACTTGTGTCACAAATAATTTTGATTGCAGAGAAATTCACTCTCTATACTCTAAAAGTCATTGAACAGAAGCTTATGGAAGAAACAGATTCGTAATTGTAGTCTGCACTCAAGAATGATTCAGATGATTTTAAACTGGCATCTACATTAAGAGTCCCCACAATGTCTGTGTTGTCTCCTTAGTATCATTTACTGTTGTATTTATTTGTTTCTCTTTCTCCCCATCCTTCTCAACTTTCTTCTGTCTGTTGCTCTACACATAATACAACATTTTCACATCCACAGGTGGAGCAGCTCATCAAGTGATCCTGCACAAGAAAGACAGAAAGGTATACAGGTAAAATAACATCAATAATAACAGATTATAGTACTAAAATAAGAGGATTTCTGCATGAAATTGTGGTTGTTTTGGGTAATGTGTGTACCCTAGAGCACCATGTCAGTCAGGATCATCACTGTGTGCAGCATTCACTAAATCATCACTGCAGTCTCTCTGGACAAAACCTCAAAAGCTCAGTAAATCTATGAGAAGTTGACACTGAAAACTAAGGTGGGGAGGGACAAAACAACTTCTAATTAATCAGTCAATAGTTTTTAAAATAAAGTCCAAAATTAATGAAAATCACAATAATTAGAAAAAAGGCTTTGGAGTTAAATAAAATTAACACTTTTATTGAGCAAGGATGCATTAGATTGATCAAAGGTGACAGTAAAGACATTCCCAATGTTACAAAAGATTTCTATTTCAAATAGCTATGGAAGCCCGTTTCCTACTAAATAAAAAAAATAAAAAGAGTAATTGCAACTTTTTATCTCAGAATTTTCTTCTCACAATTGCGAGTTATAAAGTCACAATTCTCACTGAGAAAAAAAGTCAGAATTTGAGATAAAAAGTCACAATTACTCTTTTTATCTTTTTATTTAGTGGCGGAAACGGGCTTCCATAAATAGCTAAATGCTGTTCTTTTGAAGAATCCTGAAAATCCTGTATTCTGGTTTCCACAAAAATATTTCAACAATAATATAACTGTTTTCAACATTGATAATTGTAAGAAATGTTTCTTGAGCAGCAAATCATCATATTAGAATGATTTCTGAAGATCAGACTGGAGTAATGATGCTGAAGCTTTGCATCACAGAAATAAATAACATCTTATCTTCACCTCACAGCCGGTGGAAAAGAATCGGGACAGGACACGGGCAGAAATCACGTTCATGGATGAGATTATTAACGTTATTGTAGTATGAAGCAGAGCAGGGCAAGAGTGCTGTGGGAGCTGAACGAGGCCGCGACAGACGAGCGCGACACATGGCTCGACAGCAGCTGAACTTTTATTATGCCATAGTCGCTGCTTCCGCTTCTTCCAGTCAAGTGTATGTGGGGTAACACAGCGCTGTTTTATCATATTAGATACATCTGAGTGTGTTGAAAATTATGTTATAACGTTATTCTGTGCGTTCGCTCCGCAGCTGAAATGAGACACTGCAGTAAGCTAAATCGATATTAGAATATCATATTAATAAATGTTGGATGGCTTGTGTTGCTAAATGGCATGCAATTAATTTGAAAACATATTGTATGACGGAGAAAATGCTGTATTACTGTACAATAATTAGTTTTCTGTCTATAAATGTATCCAAACAGTTGTTCCCTTGTCTAATTAATCAAATAATATAATATAAAACATCTTTGGTGTTTCCATGGTTTCTACAAAATAAAATCGGAAATCGAGGCTAACGCGGGTATGATGTCACTGATAGGCGATGCACGGACACGGTCTGTGTCCTGGTTAAAATTGCTTATTTTCTTGATTTAAACATTCTTGGAAACATCTGGGATAATGTAAGTACACAAGTCAACAAAATATATAACATTGTTTTAGTGGTTTTTGGATATTTTAATCCAACAATCTTACATATTGTGCCTCTAAAATATAATAAAATAGAAAAAAGTTATTTTACATTTTAATATTTCAAAATACTGCATTTTAAATCAAATAAATGCAGCATTGGTGAACACTTCTTTTAAAAAAAAAATGTACCAACCTTAAACTTTTAAGCATATTGTTAACTTATATACAATTAACTGTGTGTGCAAAAAGATCAGCTAATAGTGATTATGAGCTTGCATGCAGAATATTTTATTACATTAGTTGTTTGAGAAACTAGGAGGAGAAACTAAGTGATGGCAATTTGTCCACTTTTGTCCATTAAGTTACATATGGAAGAAGTTACCTCATCATCATCATCATCACATTCTGGGGAACTTCAAGAAGAGAGCATTTAATATTTATGGTTGAAATATAAAGCAATAATATGATTCCTTTGTAATAAAAGACCATGTTGTAAAGTTGTTTTCTATCAAGAATTTAACATTTGTGTGTCTAAAACCAAAAATTCTGAAAGTGGTTTCAGCTTTATGCATAAGAAAATGTGAAAAAATACAGCAAACTAACACTATTTTAAAATGTATTGTAAGCAAGACCTTCATCACATTTACATGACTATCTTTACATTCATCGTCTACCCAGTTTTACCATGTACCAGTCCGGTCTAAGGATAACACCATGTGCCCTTCACCTGTCATTGCCCTCTCTATCCCGTTACAGCTCTGGTGAGCAGTGGTGTCGTACGGTGGCCTGCTTTGACCCTGGCGCACACAAACAGTGCCTTTGATAAAGGGCTTTGTCTGACCTAACAATGGTGGTGGGGGCACAATGCCGCCACTTTCAGAGCTCTCCGCACAGCGGCAGGAATGCCACTGGTTCATTGTTCAAGGGCAGGTCCGATGGGGTACCAAAGGTCTCAGAGTTCCTCCCGACCTGCAATCAATCGATCAGTGCAATCATTACCCGACAGCAACAACCAAAACCTCACCACCACTCCTGCCTACACACAAGATTAAGGTGGCCATTTTGGGTTGGCCAAATGTTATATATTAACCACCTTCCTGGAATAGATATGAGCCAGCAATCTTCTCAAACGGTCCTAAAAAGTGAATGGCATCTGCATAGGCACCAAACACCATACCACCCACACATCACAAGCATGTCATTAAGACTGGGAGATAAAACAAAAACGATAATTATCGTGCTATGATGTTCCTTGATAGAACAATAATTAGAGTTTGGTAAATGTTCGATATGATGTTTATGCGGCAAAAGCGGAATAAAACAGCGCTACTCATTTGAACTGCGCCACCATTTATCCGCTCGGCTCATAGTTCAAACGGCAGCGCAGCGCAAGCTTAATATAGCAGATGCGTTTACTCACTGATCTGTCTCGGTCACGTGACCACTAAACAGTGCTTCGAGATCCAGTGAGAAGCTCTTGAATTCAGCAAAGAACACAAAAGTCTCTGTGATTTTAACTAGTTTAAAGCCAGATGAAACAGCGCTGACAAACAGGAGAAACACTGAGCAACGATACAGTCAGAAGGCTTTTCTATCTACAAAGGGCCATCATTTACCATGCAGTTAGCGTTACTACAGTAAATCCACCATGGTATTGTGGCAGAAATGTGGGATATTCATATCAAATTTTATTATATTATTAATGTAGACGTGTATTAAATGTATTAAAGGAGTAATGGAATATAATTACATATAATTTTTGTGATTAAGCTATAGCATTTCTGCATTTATATTACATGTATTTAGGCTACTGTTTTTCATACAAATACCATAGAAACCATAGTTACATTTTAATATGGTAATGAGGTGCTATATGTGTGGTTTTAACTGTGGTTATGATCTAAATGTATGCTACTATGGAGGACCAATGGTTCATTTTAAAACTCAAACTCAAATTTAAATTTTGGTTGTTACAATTTACAGATGTTACTGTTTTTGTTAATGAACATAAATTTACATCTGCATCCTAACTCAAGCTACTACTGTCAACTATGCATTTCTAAGAGACAAAACATGTAATATTAATATTGCAGCCTGCACTACAAACTATGAAAGTGTAAAGTGTTTGTCTTTTAACAATAAAGAGTAAAGCGTTTTTCAAACCACAATTAACATTCTGTTTCTATAACTTTCACTTAGGAGCAAAAATCTGCCTTTAAACTTGAAAAATGAAGATTTGACATTTATTGTGATAATTATCGATAATCGTGATAATTGAAATTTTTTGGCCATATCACCCAGCCTTACATGTCATAATGCAATGCCACTGCAGACTGGAACCACAGGGAAAACAATGATCAAACCACTTCTGCTCCAGCCTATTTAAGGAGCTGTTCTGTCAGCCAATGACAGTGAGATTGCCCCTGACCCCATGGGAGTCTCTTCTTTCACTAGTAGATGAACTTATGAAGGGTGGACGTCAATCGTCCAGTAGGACTACAAAGCCAAATCATGTGATTAAGACACTGATGCACCTCACCTTGACAGGAATGACCCACTAACACCAAATCACAGCCATTCTGAATGTGCCAAACACACACACACACACACACACACACACACACACACACACACACACACACCCTTCTGTGGAAAGTTCTCTAAACGAAAACAGCTAAACTGCTGCAGGGCACTCGTTCACCATGACGACTGGCCACATAATTCATGATATGAGAGGACAATGGGTGGGACTTAATCTTGCCTAAGCCACCTATGCCAGGAAACAGTCATAAAATGTGAGACAAGCAGGTAAATGAACCAAACTGCAAAATATGAATGTATGTTTGCAATAAGTAACTCTTTATGTAATGTGCTAACTGTCTATTAATGTACACTATTGTTCAAAAGTTTTGGGGTCTATGTTTTTGAAAGAAGTTTCTTATGCTCCCCAAAGGGCTGCATTTATTTGATCAAAAATACAGTAAAAACAAGTGACATAACAGAAATATTTTGAAATATTACAATTACACCTATTTGCTATTTAGAAAATATGTAATTAAATTTTCAGCATCATTACTCCAGTCTTCAGTGTCGCATGAACCTTCAGAAATCCTTCTATTATGATGATTTGCTGCTCAAGAAGCATTTCTTATTAATATCAAATTCTGTAATTTTTCAAGATTGTTTGATAAATAGAAAGTTCAAAAGAACAGCATTTATTTAAAATAGAAGGCTTTTGTATCAATATTAAAGTATTCTGTCAATTTTGATACATTTAATGCATCTTTGCTGAATAAAAGAATTCATTTTTTTTAATGAATTACTTGTCAACTACACAAAGAAGAGGTCCTACTTCCAGTTACTATTAGCATTAACATTGATATATTATTATTTCCCATTATGATTTTTTGGCCAAACATGCATTCCTATTAACGCCATTGACGGAAATGCTTTCTGTGTTTTCTCTGTTATATATATTACACATCTTCTGAAAGAGTATTGAATCTCCTGATCAAAAGACATGTGAAGAATAAGAAGAAATTAAAGCTGCAAGCAGCGATGAAAGGGCCCTCGCACCCGGGAGCACCGCCACCCGGTGGCCTCAGGAAAACAGTGAATAGTGGGCGACATGCATTTAAGTGGGTAAATATAGGATAAATATGGCAAAGTCACTTCAATGTGCCACACTTCCTGCTGCCAGCAGGTGGCGCTTTGACTATAACCGAATATTGGCATGTAGATGTCTTCAGGCCTGGACTATTATCAAACGTGAAGTTTGGGGCAGAGCGGACATTGTATGCCTGAGTTACAACAACTTCCTGTTTTGTGGCGTAAATCGCATACATTAGCACTTAGCCAAGTTTTGCTTGATTTAATGTGTTTCTAGCATGTTTGGGACATGATGGCATATTTAAATGTGTTTCTGGGAGTGAATTACAGTGTAAAGCATGCCATTTCCTGTTGCCAGCAGGTGGCGCTTTGACTATAATGAATATTGCCATGTAGATGTCTTCAGGCCAGGACTATTATCAAACATATGAAGTTTGGGCCAGATCGAACATTGTATGCCTGACTTACAACAGCTTCCTCTTTCATGGCGAAACATCAGATTTTGTCAGGCCGCGACGGACACGCCCTTCAGTGAAAACTCAAGATCTTAACAATTTAACATCACCAAGACCTTAAGATTAGACTGACCAAACATGATGTTGTTCTGGTTGAATCTCAATGAGGATACTCATCACAGTGTAAAACATGGTCTTTCCTGTTGCCCACAGGTGGCGCTATGCCTGTAACTGAATATTGGCGTGTAGATGTCTTCGGGCCAGGACTCTAATAATACATGTGAAGTTTGGGGCAGATTGGAAATTGTATGTCCGAGTTACAACAACTTCCTGTTTCATGGCGAAACATCGAACTTAGTAAGGCCGCCACGGACACGCCCTTCGGGGAAAACGCAAGATCTTCGCAATTTAACGTTGCAAAGGCCTTTAGATTAGACTGTGCAAATATGATGTTGATCTGATTAAATCTCTAGGAGGAGTTCGTTAAAGTACAGCGTCTGGAAATGGCAAAATTTGCAACAATTTTGCAAAGAAAAATCAAAATATCTCACTTCCTGTTGGTTTTCAGATTTCGTACCAAGAGACTTTTTTGTAGGTATTGGGCTGTTACATGTGTCTACCGAATTTCACACCTGTACGTGAAACGTAGCGGGAGGGGCACTTCGTTGAAATGTTGTAGGTGGCGCTATCGAGCCATTTTGCCACGCCTAATTCTGAAACCCAAATCAGACGTAAATTTTCACCACTTTTGACTCGTGTGCAAAGTTTCATGAGTTTGAGCATGTTTAGGCCATCAAAAATGCGATTCATTTGGGAGAAGAATAATAATAGGCTGAGCAATTCCAATAGGGTCCTCACACCATCGGTGCTCGGGCCCTAACAAGCGATATCATATGCAAGCAGATGTATATGTAAAATAACACAATCATCAACATTAAACAGCATATAAATCAAAACTGCCTAATGTTACTGAAGGAAATGTCGACCCAGGATGAGCTTTAGGACTGTGCAAGCATTAGGCGTGTTGATGGACTCGATCTACTCCATCTGTGTTTTGATTATTGTTCTGAATCTGATCCAGATGTAGTCTTTGACAAAAACATGATTTTCTCAGCTTTTTGCTCAAAATGTTGCTTTTTTTATGAAACTTACACATTCAAGTGTTGATATAAAAAAAAAAAATTAAAAAAAAATGCATGAAGCCAGAATATAAAAGAGGGTTTTTTTGTTTAAAAGCAGAGGGTCTGTTCTTTCTTTTGATACACTGCATATTCAGATATTCATACAACAAAATATTCTGGGGGCCATGAAACTTTTGTAAAAAAAAAAAAAAAAAAAAAAAATATGAACAAAAATGCTGGTGGTGGCTGGGAACTTTTCTCAAAAACGCTGGCGAGGAAAGAGTTAAGTTACAAGTTCAACATGTATTTTGCTACACTGATGCTGGACTGAGGCAAGTTAAACATACACTGACTGAAGCTGAATCTATGTGAAACGAGTGAGAGAGACAGATAAATATAGAGAGAGTGAGAAAGACAGAGACAGGACAGATAATAAAGCGTGCTGCACATGGGTTTATGATGTGGTTGCTAGGCAGGCTCTGATTCGCCTTTGATGTAAACAGAACACACAGGATATTACAATACAATAAACACTGGTCGAGTAAGTCATAAATACAATAATTAAGCATAGACTTAAGACTTAGGGTAAACGTACCTATTAAGCTCACCAAAATCTACATTGAGACATTTTAGTGCACAGGGTATTGGTTTGAGTACAAGAAGTTATGTTAAAATAAAATATTAATCTCTCACACAATAATATTTAATTTTATTTTAAATGACAAAGCGTTTAAATTAAGATATACATCATCAAATGCAAAAAGTCTGGTTGTGCTTAATGGGTACATGTTTGTACCCTTTAAGCACACCCCTGTTGCCATTAAGCTCACAACATGTTTTTTGGGGAAAATTCTCTTTAAACATTTTTAAAAAATAATTTTATAAAGATTAACTTGAAGTGACAACCATCAGTTAATATTTAAAGTCTGTTTATGAAGTATTTACATAGAGGTTCAATGTGGATGAGCTTAAAGGGAGCACACTGAGCTTTATTGGAACAGCAAACCTTTTTTTAATTAATAAATATTAAATTTATGAATTTAAAAGGACAATTTTGCTAAATAAATAATCTAGGTCATGTATTAAGTTCATACATTTTAATATGAACAGCTATTATAGAAAATATCTATGAAACTACACTTTTTCTTATTGAAATCATACTGAAGCTGTGTGATTTTCATAGTAGTGCACCCTTTAAGATCACCTTACAATAATAAGAAATCTTTAAAAAATTATAGAAGTGTAAAACAACAGAACATCAATAAACTGTAAATTTATAATATAATTGATTTAAGTAATGCCTGTGAAGTAATATATTAGTGTAGCACACAATCTTATACAGCTAGTAAGCTAACAATGTTCTGCAGCATCTGCGCTATGTTGCTTAAACTATCTTTTGGATCTAACTGTAATTATTTCCCACATCCAGGTTCCAGGTTATAATATGCAAAAGTCTAAATATTAATTTCTTAATTTTGCAGTAAGAAGTTATACTTATCCAAAATAAAGGCTTAAACATCTAAAAAAAAAAAAAAAAAAAAAAAAAAAACCCACATTTAAGGGGCTCCTGTTTTGGTGAAAGTTTTCAGACAACTTTCAAAATGGCCACCAGACAGTGTGAACACATGAATACCCATAACTCAGTGTGCAATGGTCTGATTATCTTGAAATTACAGGAGGTATATAGTAACAAACACATAATTTGGTTAAGACATCAAGTAGGATGATAAATTATTTTTTTCTTTTTATAATCTGAGCTCAAAGATAGTAGTGTGCTTAATAGGTTTGTTTACCCTAAGTTTGTGTATAAGACTCTCAAGCTCAGCACACCATGTTCTGAACCAAAACATTCCTGTCATCTCTCAACCCTAATTTGGGTCTATAGGTTTTTAAAAAGCTCATGTGATAGCTTGTGTAGCACTCGACAGAACACCTCGACGTGCTAAACGCCATAACGCACTGCAATCCACCACTGCCTTATGCCTCCTAATTTGCCCCGAACACATTGGCAAAATGTTTAAAAGGTCGATATGCAAGGCTTAGCAGTGTTTATGCATGTCTATAGTTAAAAGAAACCATCATGAATCTACTAATCATTGTGCACACAAACATGGAGTGAAGGTCTCTTTAGGGAGGGGAAACTTGTTTGCTTGTGTATAGGGTCAAAGTTTCAGTCTGTCCCAACGTAGATCAGTAACTCAGTATACCAGTAAATGAATGGGGGTTGAATTGTAAAGGCTGATACGGACTCATCCATAATCACTGACAAACAATATTGGTCCACAGCAATACGTCACCTCAAAATTGTCCCCTAAAAACTGCATCCGATTATGGTCAGGTGAACTGAAAACCAGCACAATTATACAGGACTTTTTTTAAGACCGATCATCGGTCTTAATTGATTCACCTAGTATGAATCAATTATTCATACTAGGGATATAAAATACAACATATTGACCAGTTGATTTTTAAAATATGTTGTATTTTATATCCCTAGTATGAATAATTGATCTATATCAAAAGAAAAAGAGCACACACTTCTGTTCAACAGTTTGGGGTTGGTAAGATTTTTCATTGAAAGAAGTGTCTTATGCTCACCAAGTCTTCATTAATTTTATCAAAAATATAGTAAAACAATAATAGTGAAATATTATTACAATTTAAAATAACTTTTACATTTGAATATATTTGAATATGTAATTTATTCCTGTGATGGCAAAGCTGAATTTTCAGCATCATTACTCCAGTCTTCAGTGTCACATGATCCTTCAGAAATCATTCTAATATGATGATTTGATGCTCAAGAAACATTTCTTATAATTATAAATGTAAATGTTAAAAACAGTGATGCTGCTTAATATTTTTGTGGAAACCATTTTTAGGATTCTTTGATTAATATAGTTGTGTAATATGTCCTTTCTGAATAAAATTATTAAAAGGTTAAGTACTAATTAAAAAAAAAAAAAAAAAAAATTATGACCATAAACATTTGAACGTTAAGTAAAATCATTTGCGGAATATAGAAAAAAGAAATAAATGTTGCTGGTTAAAATCACATTCTGACGAGAGTGTTATGTTTAGGCTGCAGCAGATACAAAGTGTCAAAGACACAAAAAAAGAAGATACAATTAAGTCTGTGTATAGTTGTTCTCATTCTCTCATATGCTTTGTAAAGCATGAAAGAGACATGTAAGTGTGCGTGTTTGAACAGAATTTAACACAGGAAAAGGATCCTGTTACCTGCGGTCCTCATTTCCTGCAATAAGAGCAATACAGTTCAGCACATGCCATGGTCGTAAATAAGGTGGGTTCTCAAAATAACGCTGTAAATATAGGCATGTGTGATGTACAGAAGAGCATGATGCCTCTTGAGCAGGACTTTAGCCCAGCATAGCTCATCTGAAGTGCATTTCTCAACAGAGGACTGAGATCTCCCTACACAAACCTACACTTTATACATTAAAGTTTTTAGACTCTTTTTACATCCAAACGTTGCTGTCAGTAATTTTGCCCTCATTAAAAACTTGTACACAAAGAAATATATAGTACTTTCAAATAAAATTATGTTCACTTCCATGAGATAAAGACAGTGGAGCAATAAATTAGGGCTGCAACAACTAGTCGATAAAATCGATAATAATCGATAATGATTCTCATTATCGATTATTCGGGTCTGCCCTCTGTGCACGCTTCCACCAGTCGCACTGAATAACGCATTTTTATGGACAAATGTGCATTTAGAAATAGTGGAGTGGAAACAGAGTGAGCTGATGCAGGAAAGGTACATGATCCAAGTGCCCAAAACATGAGAAGTCTTTATTTTAAGCTTCAAGCGAATGCATTAGCGTTTAACATACCCTGTCATGCGCTTTGACAAATGTGTGTGCGTCTGCGTCCTCAGCGCAAAACGTTCGTTTTACAGGTTATATCCACTGATCTATAGTAGCCTAGTTACAGTAGTTATATCCTCATCTGTAAATGCTACTAATTCACACGAGTATTTCCATTTTGCATGAAAGCGCGTCCTGACAGCGTGTGTTAAACTTCACTGAACGAGCGCCGGCATGGCGGGCGCGCGCATGGGCGTCAAACAGACAGAACGCAGTCGAGAGGGAGACGGTTAATATTCAGCGCAAAAAAAAAAAAACATTAATTTAGCTTAAATATCTGCTGTTGGACGCTAAATTTAGTTTTAAAAGTCAACATGTAATTCAAGTATTTTATGAGAGTAGTAACTGTAAAGGGATAACAGCATGTAATTTAAATATAAATGTAAGACGTTTCTACAGGATGAAGAAATGACAGTAACTGTGTCCATAGAGAGTGTGTGTGTGTTGCTGCAGAACATTCCTCTTATCTGGTAACACTAAGTTTGTGTTTTTTGTGTTTTTGTTTTTGTTTAATATCATTTTAATGTAGGGATTTGAACTCCTTTTACTTAGTAACTTTTGCACATAATGTATAGTACAAACATACCCTTACGAAAATTAACCATGGTTCTATTAGAAAAAAACATGTTTTTGCCGTATTGATTGCCATTTGTATAACCACACAAATACCATATACAAACCCGATTCCAAAAAAGTTGGGACACTGTACAAATTGTGAATAAAAACAGAATGCAATGATGTGGAAGTTTCAAATTTCAATATTTTATTCAGAATACAACATAGATGACATCAAATGTTTAAACTGAGAAAATGTATCATTTTAAGGGAAAAATAAGTTGATTTTAAATTTCATGGCATCAACACATCTCAAAAAAGTTGGGACAAGGCCATGTTTACCACTGTGTGGCATCCCCTCTTCTTTTTATAACAGTCTGCAAACGTCTGGGGACTGAGGAGACAAGTTGCTCAAGTTTAGGAATAGGAATGTTGTCCCATTCTTGTCTAATACAGGCTTCTAGTTGCTCAACTGTCTTAGGTCTTCTTTTTCGCATCTTACTCTTTATGATGCGCCAAATGTTTTCTATGGGTGAAAGATCTGGACTGCAGGCTGGCCATTTCAGTACCCGGATCCTTCTTCTACGCAGCCATGATGTTGTAATTGATGCAGTATGTGGTCTGGCATTGTCATGTTGGAAAATGCAAGGTCTTCCCTGAAAGAGATGACGTCTGGATGGGAGCATATGTTGTTCTAGAACTTGGATATACCTTTTAGCATTGATGGTGCTTTTCCAGATGTGTAAGCTGCCCATGCCACACGCACTCATGCAACCCCATACCATCAGATATGCAGGCTTCTGAACTGAGCGCTGATAACAACTTGGGTTGTCCTTGTCCTCTTTAGTCCGGATGACATGGCGTCCCAGTTTTCCAAAAAGAACTTCAAATTTTGATTCGTCTGACCACAGAACAGTTTTCCACTTTGCCACAGTCCATTTTAAATGAGCCTTGGCCCAGAGAAAACGCCTGCGCTTCTGGATCATGTTTAGATATGGCTTCTTTTTTGACCTATAGAGTTTTAGCCGGAAACGGCGAATGGCACGGTGGATGGTGTTCACCGACAATGTTTTCTGGAAGTATTCCTGAGCCCATGTTGTGATTTCCATTACAGTAGCATTCCTGTATGTGATGCAGTGCCGTCTAAGGGCCCGAAAATCACAGGCATCCAGTATGGTTTTCCGGCCTTGACCCTTACGCACAGAGATTGTTCCAGATTCTCTGAATCTTTGGATGATATTATGCACTGTAGATGATGAGAACTTCAAACTCTTTGCAATTTTTCTCTGAGAAACTCCTTTCTGATATTGCTCCACTATTTTTCGCTGCAGCATTGGGGGAATTGGTGATCCTCTGCCCATCTTGACTTCTGAGAGACACTGCCACTCTGAGAGGCTCTTTTTATACCCAATCATGTTGCCAATTGACCTAATAAGTTGCAAATTGGTCCTCCAGCTGTTCCTTATATGTACATTTAACTTTTCCGGCCTCTTATTGCTACCTGTCCCAACTTTTTTGGAATGTGTAGCTCTCATGAAATCCAAAATGAGCCAATATTTGGCATGACATTTCAAAATGTCTCACTTTCAACATTTGATATGTTATCTATATTATATTGTGAATAAAATATAAGTTTATGAGATTTGTAAATTATTGCATTCCTTTTTTATTCACAATTTGTACAGTGTCCCAACTTTTTTGGAATCGGGTTTGTAGTTAAACTATGGATTTGAAGCAAAACTATGGTTAATTTGTGGTTACCATTGAATAACTACAATAACCATGTTATTTATCTATTAGTATTATTTTTGTTTGTTTTATTCGATGTAAAACCATGGTTAATTTATGTAATGGTAGATATATATTCACTATGTGTGTTTTCATACCATTCGGCTGACACATTTGTTTAAAGGACAGCATTGGGCAGGATGTGGAAGTGTGTTTTGTCAAAAAAAAAAAAAAAAAAGGGCCTTTTAATCCAATTAATCGAAAAAATAATCGTCCAACTAATCGATTATCAAAATAATCGTTAGTTGCAGTCCTACAATAAATGCAGTTTTATACTATACAGGGCTCGACATTAACACTTGTCTGCTTGTCCGGGACAAGTGGATTTTTTGAAGGGGCAAGCGTTTTGGCAGGGCAGCATTTTTTTCAGTTGAGACCCTTTGCTTGAAGTGTTAGTAGTATCTCATTTCACAGATAGTTGGTTTCTGTATTGTTTCTGTATAAAAATGCGGATATATTGTAAAGTATTTGCTCTGGCTCTTGTTTTAAATTATTTTGTTCCGTTATTATGCTTGTTTTTGTCATCTTGACGTTGTACACACAGAATGTGGCGAACTGGCAGTTGGTCGGTGTTGTATTTGTCCCGCCCCTCCTCTACTGTGATTTGTCGGCTGGGTAAAAGTGACAGTGATGAGCGCTGCGTTTTACTCAAAGTTGAACATTCTTCAACTCTCGGCGACTGTTTTAAAAAAAAAAAAAAAAAAAAAAAAAAAAAAAAAAAAAAAAGCAGAGCGCTCAGCGTTTGAGCGTGAAATAGACACTCAGCGCCTCGTTGCGCTCATGGCGTTCTAAAAACGCAGCGCTCCCATTGAAAACAATTGGATACGCCAGCCAGCAGCGTGTAAAAACGTTTTGGTGGACATGCGGCCTTAATGTCTAGCCCTGCTATATGGAGTGGGTCACTTCATAAGGGGATAATGGGATTCCCGGTAACTCCACTAGTATCCCCATTTTCACTCACAGGACAAACTAATCATGGCCACCTGCTAATAGCACATTTCAACAATGACACCTGGAACTGTGCCTGATAAACAAAATACCATACCCGTAATTAACTCCTATTAGTGTAAATCAAGTACATTTTGCAATATGGAGTATAAAATTCTACTGCTAAATCTGATCCAAATACAATTCAAATATGATCAATTCAGCCCACTGCAGAAAAATATAATGGGTTTATAGTAAACACTAAAACATAATAGTTACAGTGTTGTAACTATCACTTATTACCTCATGTATCAGCTATATGTGCACATTATGAGATGGGGCAGACATAAAGACCAATTTATACTTCTGCGTCTAGTGTACGGCGTAGCTACATCGTAGGCTGTGTACAAGCAGCTGACAACGTACCCTGACATGCACCTCTAAAAATGTAACACCGCGTCAATTCTACGTGGACCGCAAGCACTGTGATTGGTCTGCCAGAACGCCTCCCATCATGCTTATCATGCTCCCTCTGCATGTGTAATTGCACATCAATGTGGACAACGATGCAGAAGTATAAATGAAAATCGACACGTATCCCACGGCGTAGAGGCTACGGCGCAGGTCCGACGCAGAAGTATAAATCAGCCTTTACCGTAGCTCCAGCAGCAATATAGCCAGTATAAGCCATTTTCATAAAGGTTCACAAACTAACACTTAACAAAAAATATTTTTTCCATGTTTTTCGACAGAATCATGCAGGCATGTGATCAGCTAAAGAAAAAAAAAAAAAGAAGGAAAACCTTCTCTTTATTGACAATAGATTTATAAACGATTCTCATTACGAATTTGGGAAGATGGTTGGTGCATGTTGCGTTCCCAAATACAAATGGTAAGCTACTCAAACACACAGCAGAGTAGTGATACTGTGAATCGAAACTGAAAATGAACAGTGCTATGCTTTGGCTTTACTCTGAAACAAGCAGCGTGTCAGACTATGGTTACACTTTATTTGAAGGTGTTATTGTTACAGTGTAATTATATATTTAAGTACTGAGTAATATTAACTAACAACATGTACTTACTATAAAGTTAGGGTAGGATTAGGGTCCTAACATTTTGCAGTTTATTTAGAAATTGTTTAAGGCTATTTCGCGATTTCAATCATTGTAAAGTAACCAGGCACAAAAAAATAAATAAATAAATAAATAAATAAATAAAATATTCACGTGGGTCATACTTTTTAGGTTGGAAAATACGGAAATCTGTATAAATACGGGGGGAAAAGTTCACATCCCTGATCATGGCATTCATAAGTACTGAAGATTATCTTATAAATAACATTGATAATATAATATGATATAATCTGATAGCTTCATTGAAACATGGTACCATTACAGCATGTTTTTGTAAGGGGAATGAACAGAACGAGGCTTTATACTGAAACAGCCTAGGATCATACAAGACTACAAGCAGCAGAGACCAAAAATAACCATTTCAAACGTTTCTTCGCTCATTTGGAGGATCTGTGACAATTTAGTACAGAACAATCGGTCCTGTTCTCTGCTACCTTGGCTGTTTACCTCGTGATGTGTGATAGTCCCAGAGTGAGCTCTGAAAAGCGTTATGTGTTGAGATTAAAATGCATTCCTGTGTAGCTATGCACTCGCTAATTTACATTCCAACACCACAAAGAGCACGCATACCCCATATTCAGACAGGCCCCGGTACCAGCATAGCCAAAACACTGCCTTAACAACATACCAGTGTCCCACTCAGTTGACCTGCCTGCAACATCAGAATCAAATGCATTTAGACTAAATTGTACTTGAGGTTAAAGGTGCTGCAAGCAATTTTAGCCATTTCTCTAAGTTGCACCATGGTTGCACCAACTTCAACAACCTCCTTCCAAAACATCTACCTGCAAAGACATCTCTGTAAACCTTAACGTGTACAATGTACAAAAAAGGGCAGACCACTTACTTGACTCTTTTTTGCCCAGTCTAGAGCAGTCACAGAGACAGGTGATTTCTCATGATGCCCATTTCAGAGATATCTGTCAGGTGGTATGGACATTGACTGCATTTAAAAACCACTTATAGCACTTTTGAAAACCACCAGTAATAAGAAGTAAAAGTTAATAACAATTAAAGTTACTGAGGTAGGCAGCATCTCTCTGAGCTTGAGTTTTAACAGACCCTCTAAAGCGTGCTGTGGGTTTGGTTGGAGGTATTTGAGAACGAATGGGAAAAAAGTCATGTGAGAGAAGGCAATGCCTCCATCATGCTTTGATTGGCCTACGTTGTTCACATGATAAATCCCGAATCTCATTTTTAATTAAAAAGTATAATATCAAAATGTCTCTTTTAATATCAAAATCAGCTTGGCGAAATGAACACATCTCTGTGTCTGTAAGCAATGTTTAGCTTTGATGACAGATGATCCAAAAATAAGCGGATTATTAAATAGGACAAATAAAAAAGAAGCAAATAAAATATATGAAATATTACATTTGTTCTTATAATTTTTTTTATTTTTGAATAAATGTAAAATGCTTAATTGCTTGATTAGATTTCAACTTGTTTTTTAAAAAAAATAGAACATTACTGTTAAATGTAAAATACAAAATAGAAGCGTATTGATTTTTTTTTTTTTTTGATAGTGTAAGTAATGTTTATTTACACATTAAGTGTAACTGGAACATGAATTTACATAAACTAACAGTGGACTTTTTTCTCATTTCAGAACACTACTGTACACCAATGAGTAAAAATAGTACTTTGGTACTGAATGATTACCACATTCACCTATCATTGTACTCCAAGGTACTTCAAAAAATAACATGGCACTACTGTAGTACAATAAAGTAAAAAAAATATTGGAAAAGAGTTCAATAATACTGGTGAAAAAGAGCATTGAGAGGTGGGGGAGGTTAAGAGGAAGACAACTGGCTGGACTGAATCCTAGTTTCTCCAGGTGGATGAACACAGCAGGCTTAAGAACAACATTTTTCGACACTGATGCATTTCCTGCATCACATGTCCCGTGCCGCAAAATGCTGAGACTATTAGCCCACATCAAAGAAACCAGTGGATGAGCCAACAAAACATGCACAAGCTTGAAACATGAAACTGTACAACAAACTGTTTGGTCAAACTGAGGTCTGCAGACCACTGGTGGTCCTAAAGGATTTAAAGTGGCCAGCACTAATGATTAATAATAATAATAATAATAATAATAATAGACAAGACTATAGAACCAACACAAAAAGTGACTAATTAATCAACTCATAAAAATTAATTATCTGATTGTGTTAACAATTTTACAATAAAGCAGGGCTCGCAAGTAGTTTAGGAAAATTGGGCGGGGGGGGGGGGGGGGGGGGGTCATATTTTGTAATATCCATGACTCCTACAAACAGTATCCATGACTAGCAAGAAGACGAATCCAACTAACAATCACAAACAATATCACAGCAAGTACTGTTATCAAACAAAAATCTCATATCTAGTAACTAACATGAAGTATAGACACAGGTTAAAAGGTTTGGAATTATGTAGTTTGTTACTGGTCTTGTGCAAACCTGTGCTGGCAGGCATGTACAGACACAATGAGCATGCATGACACACAGAGATGATGCAATCCATATATGTTCACTTTTGAGATGATATTCTAACTTTTGAAAGACAACATAAATGGTCACATTGTAGCTATAAATAAATGAACACACATATACATATACACATATACACTCACCTAAAGGATTATTAGGAACACCATACTAATACTGTGTTTGACCCCCTTTCGCCTTCAGAACTGCCTTAATTCTACGTGGCATTGATTCAACAAGGTGCTAAAAGCATTCTTTAGAAATGTTGGCCCATATTGATAGGATAGCATCTTGCAGTTGATGGAGATTTGTGGGATGCACATCCAGGGCACGAAGCTCCCGTTCCACCACATCCCAAAGATGCTCTATTGGGTTGAGATCTGGTGACTGTGGGGGCCATTTTAGTACAGTGAACTCATTGTCATGTTCAAGAAACCAATTTGAAATGATTCGAGCTTTGTGACGGTGCATTATCCTGCTGGAAGTAGCCATCAGAGGATGGGTACATGGTGGTCATAAAGGGATGGACATGGTCAGAAACAATGCTCAGGTAGGCCGTGGCATTTAAACGATGCCCAATTGGCACTAAGGGGCCTAAAGTGTGCCAAGAAAACATCCCCCACACCATTACACCACCACCACCAGCCTGCACAGTGGTAACAAGGCATGATGGATCCATGTTCTCATTCTGTTTACGCCAAATTCTGACTCTACCATCTGAATGTCTCAACAGAAATCGAGACTCATCAGACCAGGCAACATTTTTCCAGTCTTCAACTGTCCAATTTTGGTGAGCTCGTGCAAATTGTAGCCTCTTTTTCCTATTTGTAGTGGAGATGAGTGGTACCCGGTGGGGTCTTCTGCTGTTGTAGCCCATCCGCCTCAAGGTTGTGCGTGTTGTGGCTTCACAAATGCTTTGCTGCATACCTCGGTTGTAACGAGTGGTTATTTCAGTCAAAGTTGCTCTTCTATCAGCTTGAATCAGTCGGCCCATTCTCCTCTGACCTCTAGCATCAACAAGGCATTTTCGCCCACAGGACTGCCGCATACTGGATGTTTTTCCCTTTTCACACCATTCTTTGTAAACTCTAGAAATGGTTGTGCGTGAAAATCCCAGTAACTGAGCAGATTGTGAAATACTCAGACCGGCCCGTCTGGCACCAACAACCATGCCACGCTCAAAATTGCTTAAATCACCTTTCTTTCCCATTCTGACATTCAGTTTGGAGTTCAGGAGATTGTCTTGACCAGGACCACACCCCTAAATGCATTGAAGCAACTGCCATGTGATTGGTTGATTAGATAATTGCATTAATGAGAAATTGAACAGGTGTTCCTAATAATCCTTTAGGTGAGTGTATATGTATGTGAGTGTATATGTATGTGTGTGTGTGTGTGTGTGTGTGTGTGTGTGTGTGTGTGTGTGTGTGTGTGTGTGTGAGAGTGTGTGTGTGAGAGAGTGAGAGAGTGAGTGAGTGAGTGAGTGAGTGAGATATATATATATATATATATATATATATATAGACACACACACACACACACACACACACAGTATAGATCATGTTTATCACACAAAAAAAAGAACTATACAGAAGGTATGGGGCAGTTTCATCACAAAAAATAAAAAGTGTGTAAATGCTTGAATGCAAATTAAATAAAACCAACAAGATGTGCAGAGACAACTGTAAGTAAACCATCTGTATGTCAAACTCCCTGTATAACATTTAACTGTTTTGTCTGAGCACTATTCAACATTGATTCGATGGCGTGAGTTTAAGTTGGGACAACCTGTGTGTCCCAAGTTATGGCAGATGGAGACCCATTTGACGTTTGTCTGAAATTAGCCTGCAACAACTAGTGAAGACTATTAGCATAGTCGCCTACCTGCAGTGCCCCCAAAAGCATGCCAGTGTAAATCCTTCAGACAAAGCCATACCATGCATTACGCATAACATTACAGCTAAACATCCGCGATAGTCACGTTGCAGAATGTGCGAAGTCAAGTATAGGGATCGTAGTTGATCCGTACAGACCAGGCACCATCATTCGAAATGCACCCGTTTCTTGGATTAATTGCACATTTTAACCATCATAGAGTGAAAGTTTATCATTTGGATGTTTTTAGGTCCTATCAGTTTAAATAGTCAAGCAATTTTAAACCATTCAAGCGCAAGACGACACGAAGGAGAACTTAGTTCGGAAATCACACACTGTTTTCTGTGCTCGTACACAGAGCAGCAGAGACAGTATTGAATGGAAACATACATGCAAAATTATGCCAAAATGCCCATCTCGTTGAGTATCCCCGAAAAAACAGTCACTCATGGTTTATGTCAGGGGTGTCCAATCCTGCTCCTGGAAGGCCACTGCCCTGCAGAGTTCAGCTCCAACCCCAATTAAACACAACTGAACCAGCTGATTAAAGATCTTACTAGGCATACTATAAATTTCCAGACAAGTGTGTCTGTTGAGGCAAGTTGGAGCTAAAACCTGCAGGATAGTGGCCCTGCAGGACCGAGTTTGGACACCCCTGGCTGATGTGAACTAAACAATTGTGAAAGAAAATAGATCATTATATTGGATTTGTGCATTGGCATTTAAAGTGACAGTAGCCTAATATACCTGCTGCTGTCTGTGACGATGTTCAACAAATGAAACAAAATACAAAGAGCAAATCACTTTTGTAGCTTTAACAAAGATTAATTATATTTCATTTATACAGTGAAAACTATGCAGTGCTATTTTACATTTGATTATTAAATTTCTACTGTTAGACTTACCTGAAAAATATAAAGCACTGTTTATTTCTAGTGCTGGGCAATTGATTAATCACATCCAAAATAAAAGTGTGTGTTTACATAATATATGTGTGTGTACTGTGTATACACATTCAAATATTTCTTAAATATATACATGAAGGAGCGTGTATTTATTTATATATACATAATTATACACAGTACACACACATATATTATGTAAACACAAACTTTTATTTTGGATGCGATTAATCGATTGCCCAGCACTATTTATTTAATTTGAATCTTTGTTCTATTGTATTTATCTAACTTCTTTTTTGTATTTATCTATTATTTATTTTTTACGTACAAAAATCAACCCAATTATTCTAGAATTATTAATTCTTTCCAAATAGAACTATTCAAGTCATCTGGTGAAATTGTTTTCATATCGCAATATATAAAAATCACAGAAAAACTAAATATTGCAATGTCAGTTTTTTTCCAATATCATGCCCTAGTTGGCGGCAATGCTGCCTGAAAATAAAGTTTTCTGTGTATCATCACCTGAGTCATACATCTACAGAAGTGCTGTTTGCCAAAGAAAAAGAAAGGTACGAGAAAGAGAGAGGGTGAGAGATGCTAGAAAGTTATCAGATGCTTTAAACCAACATTTTTCCTCACACACACACATACATCTATCTTTGCTTCAACTATGATAAACAAATGAGTCATCTAGGGCTTGCTGAGAACACTGACTCACTAACACTGCATTCTCTCACTCCCCCTGCTGCAACACACACTCAGCCAAGTACTAAACAAAGTGGATATAAAAAGAGAAACCTTTAGGGCAAATGAGTTAGAGAATGCAACAGGAAGGAGATGGCAAGAGGAGGGGGGCATTACAATAATGATGTGTTTTGTATAGTTCACCCAAAAATTACAAATTGTGTCATAATTTACTTACTCTCATTTAATTCCAAACCTCTACGACTTACTTTCTTCTGTGTTACACACACACACACAAAAAAAGATATTTTGAAGACTGTATTGCCCATACAATTAAAGTCAACAGGGTTCAAACAACATTGGACTTTCATTGTATGGAGCAAAAAAAAAAAACCTTTTGGAATATACTTTGTGTTGCACAGAAGAAAGAAACTCATACAGGTTTGGTGAGTAAATTAATAAAGCATATGAACTTTTTGGGTGAACTAACCCCTCAGTAGTAGTCTGAACTATTGTTTAGAGCAGTGGTTCTCAAACCTGTCCTGGGGACTACCCACCAGTGCACATTTTGCATGTCTCCCTCATCTAACACACCTGATTCAACTTATCAGCTCATTAGTAGAGACCGCAAGACTTGAATTGGGTGTGTCTGATGAGGGAGACATACAAAATGTGCAGTGGTGAGGGGTCCCCAGGACAGGTTTGAGAACCACTGGTTTAGAACATAAAAATAATTCTTATAGAACGTAATGCAGCATGGATGGAAAGTCTGTTCATAAAGGAAAGAGACAGGATTGTCAATAAAAACAATGAGAGTCATATTAAAGATTGTTTACCTTTAGACGCTGCTGTGAGCCCCTCAGATTTCATTAAATCTATGCTGGCATAGGCACCGTTCTCTGGGGGAGGAGCGCTGGAGGATGGCAAGGGAAGCGCATCATGAGCGTTCCCAGGCCGGAGATCATCTCTCAGGTCTAGGGCGATGTAGTTCAGGCCATTCTGGTGTTCCACAGTTATAGTCCTTGCAGACCTCACAGAGGGGGGATTGGCTCTATCAGATGCGGTTCCCAATGTTACATCACTACTGGATGTCATGCCATCAATCCAAACACAGTCAAAGTTTTGTCCCTTGTTGCAGCCCACATGCTGAGCCCCACCATTGCTAGGTACAGTACCATTGGTGTCCTGACCACTTCCACCTGACGCTCCTGAAGATGTGACAAAGGTCTCCGAACTGTGTCTCCGCCTGCCCTGGGGATCAGCACGGACAACTTTGGGCTCAGTCAGGGGGCTGAAGGGGAAAAACTGTTGCTCCAGAACACACAGGTGCTCAAGCATGGTTGTAGGGCTCTTCGTCTCGTCCTCAGGCTCAAAGGACATTTCTGTGTAGTCGTCAGGCTTACCCACCATGAGCCCGCTGCAGTGGGAGGATGAGGAGGGCCGGATATATGAAGGAGGATTCCAGGGGGCCACCAGAGAGGGCCGAGGGGACCGACTCTTAGGTGGAAGTCCATCCACCTCGACAGTCATATAGTCCTGCGGCAGAGGGGACTTACGCTGCTCCCGGTTGATACTGAGGGTTGAGGGGGAGCCTTCTGCAGACAATGAGCAGGCAGAATATGTGGGCCGATCCCCAAATTCAATATTTATGTACTCTCCAGGGCTAGAAGGCCGCACTGCCGCTTCACCTGCTCGCAGAGAGCCGTGCAAACTTCGCCTTCCCAGGGGCAGACGGGTCGGCCGAACGGCACGGCGGTCCGTGAAGCTATTATGCTGAGAGGACTCAGAAGGTGGGCACCTGCTACTGCGATCTGGGGTGGCTGTGGGGGAGATGTAGACTGGTTTCGCTGGGGAACTCATGGGCACATAATCATCATGCTCAGCCTGGTTTCTGGATGGAGCTTTGTATGAGCGAGGGAGGGAGAAATATGGACTGTAGGACATGGGGACACCAGGAGTGGTCAAGGCATAATAATTTTCTGTGGAAACCTTTTGAGCATTAGCTGTGGAGCTGCTCTGAGACATATCCATGTATTCTGCATTCTTGGGGTAGTCAGAGGCTCTCTGTCCCTCTGCTCGTCTGCTAATGTCAGGGCTGGAGGGGAGGGGGGAGTCAGTAGCCCCACTCCTACCAGGGAGCATCATCATATAGCCTTGAGTGTCCCTGTGGTGGGGAACATTTAAATCAGCCCTTTGGACTTGTGAAGAGGCAGAGAGGAGGATATTTGGTTGCATAGGCATGTAGTCTGCATCACTAGTGGAGGGCAGCACACCTGCCATCATGGGCATGTACCCATCATCCTTAGGTGCATCAGCAGGCCGTAGGCTAGGGGGCCGGTCCTGACTGTGTTCTGAACTGGAGCTGTAGTCAGAGCAAAGGGAGGAGGAGGTAGAGACAGTCTGGGCACTGCCGCTCCAAGAGCTACTCTCAGCCACAGCCTCGTCCAGCGAGAAGGTGGTCTGGGTCATCTTTTGATAAACAGCTACTCCAGCAGCACTAGCACCCCCAACCTGCCTGGAGAAGGAAGCCGTCCGCCTCCTTAAAGACCCCGGTCGTGAATCTTCATCAGCACTCTCATCTCGGGTCACCTCAGCTGTGCTCGTTCCGAACACGTCACGATTCCAGCCCATAGCCATGTAGTCATTGAGGCAGTGCTCCTCACGGATGGGTGGTGTGTTTCCCAGGGAGTCAGGGGTGTTGCTGCGTACTCTGAAGTAGCGGAAGTCTCCAGGGCTCGAGCCATACTCGTCAGATGAGTTGAAACCTCCATCGCTTGGGGATCCACAAATGGATGCACTGGAGGGGCGAGTGATGGTGTCTGACACAGAGCCATGCCCACTGCTGCTAGACATGCTTATCGGACTGGTGGTCGAAGGGAAGTGTGACACTGGCAGCGAGGCCGAACGGGCATGATAAGTGGAGCCTGGTGGGGCGCGAATGTAGCGGGCCCCGGACCCACTGCTACTTTCCTGCCGGCTCAGGTTAGCACGGGCTGTGTTAAGATGAATAAGGCTACCTGTCACAGAGCGAAAGGGACGGTTCATCGTGCTCTCTCCCTCGCTGGAGGTGCGGAATCGGTATCCGTTCGCTCCACTGCTCTTCCTGCTAGATGGAGTTCCCACCACAGACTCTGTCCGAGACCGCCGCTGGAGCCCTGTCTGGCTGGGCGGGAGGTTGCCCAGATGTCGCCGCGTGGTGATAAAGCCCATCGGGTTGGTGCCAGAAGACTGGCTTTTGCTTCTGGGCCTGAACTCAGCAAATGCCTTCAGCGCCTTCATGGTCTCTAGAATGGTCTCATGCATGTTCTGCGCCACCACAGAATCATCCACCTGCATCCAAACCTCCCCAGGTCCTATAGAAGAAGAGCGGCCAACCTCAATAAAAAAGAAGCTCTCTGAATGGCCACAGCGTCTGATATTCATCAGCTGCAAGTTCACACAAGGCGTCTCAGAGTTCAGCTTCACCAGGTGGATGCTCTTGGTAGACAAACAGAGCCTATACACGCCAGTTAGATTCTTCGTCTGGCCCAAGCCCTTTGGTTTAACGTTTACCTGCCACACTTCCTTAAAGTCAGTCCCTGGGGTCACAGTACCGTATCCATCGTCAATCTCTTCCGCGTCCAGGTGGCCCCTCTTCCCCTCACTCATAAGCTCGCTGAGCGCCTGGTACCACTCCTCCTGCTCCTGCTCATTCTCAGCGACAATTGCGAAGTATTCATCCTTAGTATACAGAGCAATTAGATGTTTATTCTTTGAATCTGCCCTTTTATTCACAGTGAAACACTGGTAAAGATAGATCACTCTTTTGGGGGGAGAGGCGCCAGCTGAGGCGGCGGCGGCGGCAGCGGCAGCAGCAGCAGCGCTCGAGCGCAGGGTGTTTCGGAATTTCTTCTCGCTGTCATAGTATTCCAGTCTGCTCGGCCCCAGATGACTCGACGCCCGCAAGACGAAAAACCTCTTATGGCCGTGTTTCTGCTTTCTCAGATAACCACACTTCCTAATTTCGTCAGACACAGCGGAGCTGGTGTTCACAGCAGGGGAAGCTGAGGTAGCGTGTGTGTTACTCGCAGCAGAGTCTTCGTGCGCCCGGTTAAATGAGGACGTGGATCCTTTCCTCGCCGGTGATTCCAGGTGCTGTTGATGTTGATCACTCGGTTGATGAAAAGCAGCGCCGCCGACATCCAGTGCTGAAGGGGGTTCCCCCACAGAGATGTCGCCGTTCGCCGTTGCAGGTTTAGTCCCAATAGCCCGCTGTTGCGTTTCCAGCATCAACATAGCGGCTTTGCCTTCTTGGTAGTTCGCGAAATTTGCCATCAGATAAAATATTTAAGGTCACTTTACCTCATACTTATAGACCGAGACCCCATGTTTGCTTGGGGGGAACCGTGTCTCAAGCGGTGCGCTTAAGTCTTTTCAGTCTTGAGTTTCTCTCGGCCGCCACATGAAAAGCAGATATCCCAGCCAATACTCCTAGAACTCAATGCCAGCAACTGCAACATGACCACATTTACCCGATCTATTATCGGTAGATCCTCCTAGCGGGCTACCAATCTGCTCCTCGCGCCCTGTGTACACTACGGCGCACAGCACAAACAACACATGACTCGTGCGTCATTCGCTTGTGGGTGGGAGAAGGCGCCCGATTGAGCGAAACGTGCGATTGAAAGCTGCTGCGGCCAATCACGGTGGACCTTTTCGGTTCTACGTCAATGTAACCGACCAATGACTTCACTCGGAGTTTCATTGAACTGGCAAAGTGACGTCTGATGATTGATAGAGTTTTGTCCAATGATATGATGCAAAGCAGTTTGCGTCATAGGATATCGAGCGCTCATTGGCTGTAGCGTTTGACTGAAAGGTCATCCGTCCTATCACAGGCGTTTTCAATGTTCCTTGTTGCACGGTGTTGTTTATCTTTTTCCTGACGTGTATCACTTGCTAGTTTTCTACTTACTACAGCCGAGTGTGCCTAATTACCTTTGTTAAATGTTTGCTAAACACCAATAAATACACCCTTTTATCCCATTATTATTGTTTTTTGCTGGTGATTGGTATTTTTAACACAAGCAGTCCGGATTTTTAATCTACTAACTTGTAAACCACTCGTGTTACACTACTTACAGTAGCAACTACTGGCACGGTGTTTTGTAAGTGTGTTGAGAATGTTCTTGTAAATTTATATTGCTTCACATTTCTGTGGGAAATATTCGTAACATCTTCATCTTTAATATCAAAACTGTTGAGTCAGAAGTAGAGATTAATAGCAAAGTTCCATAACTAAATATCAATGCCTAATCATTAAGATTGTTTAGTATAAATTACGTTGTTTGGAGAATGCATGATCTAACTTTCTACTAGCCTTTATACATTGCTATCAATTACAATTATGACATTATATATATTTTTTTATTATTATTTTATTTTTTACAATGACCAGGAATAAACACATACACTCACAAACTTTTTTAAAGATGTTTATTAATAAGATACGACATTTTTTGAGGCAAGTTAATTTTGTGTAATCCAGATAAGCTTTACGTATGTTTATTGAAAAGAGTTTAAGCAATGTTTTTCATGCTTGTTCAATGAACCATATCCACATGCACCTTGCAACAGTCCTTAAGAACTAACAGTTTACAGGACGTAGACAATTAAGGTCACAGTTCCAATAACTTAGGACCCCAAATAGGCCTTTCTACTGACTTCAGAAGAAAAACACCAGAAGAAAGATGGCCAAGGTCGCTGCTCATTTGTGTGAACATACCATAGTCCTGCTGCAGGAAAGCAGGATGTAGCCAGAGCCATAACTGCAATGTCCTGAATGTAAGACACCTAAGACAGTGCTACAGTGAGGACAGCTGATCGGCCTTGCAGTGGCAAACACGTGTAACCATATATAATAAAGTTAATTGAAGATTATTACATGTGGCCAATGCAGTGAAACAATGCATGCATAAAACGCAAGGATAATATAGTAACTCAGTCACCCAGTGATGCAGTGATGAAGTGATGAAACACTTCACTGACACCCTTTTTTGACCTGCTGAGTAATTACTGTGAAATAATTACTGGGTTCGCTCATGTGGAACTACTATAAGGTCAATAACAAATTGAAATGTGTTTTGGTGAAATTTATGTGAGAATCAATTTTGATTGTTTGTTTAATTGATGGCCAGCTGGCATCACTGCAGCCAATAGTTCAAGGTAGTTCAGAGTATCATATGAAAGTTTCATTTTGATTAGAAAAAATGCTTCAGGTGGGGGTTTTTTTTCAGTGTGTAGTTTGTGCCATTGTTTACCCCTACATATACATTGATGCCTCAAGCAGTGTGACTATTCTGAAATACCAAAATGTATTATTGAAAATATAAATTACTTGGACTGATTTAGAAAACAGCCATCCAAAGTTAACCTTTTTTCAGCAGACTTTACACACCTAGAAACATGGCAATTACACTGAGATAATGAGAAGAAACAGTTCATAATTATTAAAAATCACTATCTATAAAGTATTGGTGGGTAATCTTGCTGTGAGTTTTTGAACAGGTTTTGAGAGAAGGTAGGTAATCTGGTTAGGGATGACCTGGTGGCTCTGCAGTCTTATGTAGAGTCAGTACTGGATAATCCACATAGGGCATGAAAATGTAGGTGGCCATCTGCTGCGTTTACTGACATCATAACAAGAGGGCACTGTTATACTGTATGTCTTTAACTACAGTGTCACTGCAAAGTAATTTCAAGACATTATAATACAGTACATACACATTAGCACGTTCAATATTAAACTATAGCTGTTTTTTAAATAATATCTATTTTCAGATATTATTTTAAATTTTTTACAGTACATATGGAATTTATTTCAGTAATTGTTCTTTTTAAAAATGAAATTAGTAGTAGTAGTAATTTGTCTACAAATATATACACTACCATTCCAAAGTTTGGAGTCAGAAAAGATTTTTCTTTGAAAGATATGTATACTATTATTCCATTTCAAATAAATGCAGTTTTTAACATTGTATTCATCAAAGAATCGTGAAAAAAAAAAAAATTCCTCAAAAATATTAAGCATCACAACTGGCTTCAACATTGCATCAAAGGAATATGTTCAAATAGAAAATAGATATTTTAAATTGTAATAATATTTCACAATAATACTGTATTTTTTTACTGTATTTTAGAGACTTTTTTCAAAAACAAAAAAAAAAACAATCTAATATATATATATATATATATATATATATACACACACACACTAATCCTGCTTCTAAAACCACCACAATGTGGATTCATGCATTGTATTACATATTTTGATATTCTGCCTCACCTGGTTTTCATGGTTATCCTATTATGATGGATTATGACCATCTATGTAGAAAACAATTCTTCCGACAAAAAACCCCCCTCATAAAAATCATATAATTTAAATTGACACTATAGTTATCCCCTGGTAAAACTAAACACTTGTACTATCTAAAATTATAATATTCAAATCATCACAGGACCATATGCACCATATTATTACTGGTAGCACGATTATGTGGGCTTTTCTAGTTTATCTCAATACTATATTTACTATTTTCTTCAGTCACAGACATGTTTTCTAAGAGGGATAATCCGCGAGTGAATAGTGTGAATTGACTTATGTATTAAGTCTTTGAGCCGGACCTCTCGCTGAGTATAGTGGATTCCCACATGGTAAATTTAGCTCCTTGTGAAACTTTGGTTCATTTCATAAAGGTTCTTCATGTAGAGAATAGAGAAATGGGACAGAAACTGTCTTGTGTTTCCTACAGCTGTACATGTTTATGATGAGCGAGGTGAACCACCACGACTCCAAATGAAAGGTTTATCTTATGAGACGCTGAACAGCCATGTAGGTTCAATATGGTTTGATACATTGAAAGCTTCTTCAAAGCAAATGTTCTACTCAGTGCTCGAAGTGGGGGAAAAAAGGGAAGGTACTTCCGCTTGAAATCGCGTTCCGGGGCGGTCACAGTAACGGCATCATGTGAGAAGTGCTGGTACGCAAGAAAAAGTGAGGGTACGCTACAGATTAAAATGTAGAGTTGCTGGTGCGTACCGGCCCACTTCAAGCACTGGTTTTATCAAAAAAGTCTGACTTTCTACCATAACTAAGTCCCTGTTCAGTAAACTGTACACACAGGCTTGCTTCATCAGGTGCTTTTAAATGAAAAACAGACTGAAAACAAATAAGAACAATGTTTTGGTGCTCTTTTAGCTTGTTCTCCATTTCTCCACCTTCCATTTCATTATGCGTACAGGTGTGGGTTCATAAAGGCAAAGGTTAAAGGTCATCAGTGATGGTGGATCATGACATTGCCCTCATCGGATAGGGTGAGCTGAGCCACCTGACGCACAGTGGAGATCTTCCTCACCGCCTTCTTAAGCATCACCTTAAAATCTTTGGATTCAAGTCTGTAACATAGAAAAACAAAGAAGGAACACACCTTAGTGTATCTAATACATCACCAAATGACTTCAAATGTTTTTGACTGTCAAAAAACAACAAAGAAAAAAGTATATTTAAGAATACATTAATATCAACTTAATTTAACTGTTATATATCTGTTATATGTATATCTAAAAAAAATTGTTAATTGTGTTAAATGTGTTAAAAAAACATTAATTATCACATTAGTTAACATGAATAATGCAACAAATAAAACATTTACATTTATCACTTGGAAAAGCAAAACACTGTAACTTGTGAATATATATATATATATATATATTGTTTTGGTCTATGTTAAGACATGATACATGAAACACTGAGAACAAACAAGACATTCAGAGCATGACAGAACACACAAACAGAAACATAACAGCATGCCAAACATAGCCGACGATCCATTTGGAAAAGCCGGCTATCCATATCTGTGGAGTGCCATCCAATCTGAAAGGAGAGAGCTTTAATAACCACTATTTTAGGCAAGTCACAAATATTGAAGACCAAAAATATCTACGAGGGTGTACAAAGTTACCAGGAATGATGAAATCACCAAATCACATACACAATTTCATTTTGATTTAGGGGTTACTTAGTTAAAAATCTATTACATTAAAAGTAAACTTTAAATTAAAAACTTCACGTACAAATGTATAAAACTGACAACTGCAGAAATAGAAATGGTGGAAAGATAAAACAGTAGGATAATGTAGTATCATCTGAGAAACATTACTTGAAAGTAGAAGAACTGAGTCTTGTGTATGGTTGGAGAATAAAACCCAACCAAAATGGGAAAAATTGGCAACAGCTTCCCACAATGACTCTTTACCCCCCCACCTCCCCTGTCCTTTCGTCCTCCCCACCTCCCTCAACTCCCTATGCCACATTGAGTAATGTTATACATTCTCCATGCATAACATTACCTCAGTTTTTCTTCTTTGCAAGCTGTGCTTCTGCTTTCTGCTTCTTGTATGCGGCTATCTCCTCCATCTGCAAGCCATGAGCCATTTGCCTGAAAAATACATTGGAGAAAATAAACAGAAGACACGCACACAGACTGCAGGACACAGGCCACGGAAAGGCCTCCCCTTACCCTGACTTGAGTATGGGCGGCACAGGGAGCGGTTTGGTGAAGCCACTCCTCCCAGTGAGCCAATAGGTTTCTTCTATGCCCTTACCCTGTGGAGAACAAAGCAAATCGAATCCATTCAGATGACCTGTTAATCTAAACACATCAACCTGATCATTCAAGAATTATTTTGCATTGTTTTGTAATTCAGATCTTCCCACTTGGATGGCGCTAGTAAAATAAAAGTAAGAGAATTTACTGCATTTGGAAACAAACCTTAATATCACTATTAGTTACTGGCACATTTTACCCCAAAGCATCTGACACATTATATCCTACAGCTGCCATTTTGGGAAAAATGCTTAATTTAATTCATGCCTGATCTACAACAACTACATTATTTATTTAAATGGTTTTACCACCACTGAACCATTATAGCATATAATGCACCATAACACTGCCATTCAACCGTTTTGGGTTAGTAAGATTTTTTAAATGTTTTTGAAAGTCTCTAGCTATTTTCTATTCAATATATTTTAAAATGTAATTTATTCCAAAGCTGTATTTTCAGCATCATTACTCCAGTCTTCAGTGTCACATGATCCTTCAGAAATCATTCTAATATGATGATTTGCTGCTCAAGAAACATTTCTTATTGTTATCAATATTGAAAATAGTTGTGCTGCTTATTTGTGGAAACTGAGAAAATTTTGTTCAGGATTATTTGGTGACTAGAAAGTTCAAAAGAACAGCATTTATTTAAAATAAAAATATTTTGTAATTGTCTTTACTGTCAATTTTGATCAATTGAATGTGTCCTTGCTAAATAAAAATATTAATTTCTTTAAAAAAAACTGACCCCAAACTTTTGAAGTAGTGTATAAACAAGCAATTGTGAAAGAAATTATATGAAATCTCACCTTGAGTTCTGTTCTGGCTCTCAGCTCTACTTTGTATCCCAATTTCAGGTCCATCAGGATATTCACTGTACTGGAATGGACATGGATTCTGTACGCTGCAAACACACACAAATTTTAAGTGTCTTGTTTTTAAATTAGCAATTTAAGAACAATTTCTTTGCCAGGCAAAGAAAAATATACAATTGATGACAGTCACTGAATTTCATAGATTATGATAAATAATTACATTAGATGTTAATCATTTTAATCATTGTTAAAATGTTTAACGAGACATACACCGATCAGGCATTATTACGACTTAATATTGTGTTGGTCCCCCTTTTGCTGCCAAAACAGCCCTGACCCGTCGAGGCATGGACTCCACTAGACCCCTGAAGGTGTGCTGTGGTACCTGGCACCAAGATGTTAGCAGCAGATCCTTTAAGTCCTGTAAGTTGTGAGGTGGGGCCTCCATGGATCGGACTTGTTTGTTTGGCACATCGCACAGATGGTCGATTGGATTGAGATCTAGGGAATTTGGAGGCCAAGTCAACACCTCAAACTCATTGTTGTGCTCCTCAAACATTCCTGAACCATTTTTGCTTTGTGGCTGAAAGAGGCCACAGCCACCAGAGAATACCATTTCCATGAAAGGGTGTAAATGGTCTGTAACAATGCTAAGGTAGGTGGTACTCGTCAAAGTAACATCCAGATGGATGGCAGGACCCAAGGTTTCCCAGCAGAACATTGCCCAAAGCATCACACTGCCTCCGCCGGCTTGCTTCTTCCCATAGTGCATCCTCGTGCCATGTGTTCCCCAGGTAAGCGACGCACACGCACCCGGCCATTCACGTGATGTAAAACAAAACATGATTCATCAGACCAGGCCACCTTCTTCCATTGCTCCGTGGTCCAGTTCTAATGCTCACGTGCCCACTGCTGCCGCTTTCGGTGGTAGACTGGGGTCAGCATGGGCACCCTTGGACACCTTTCTATCAGAACCAGCATTAACTTCTTGAGCAATTTGAGCTACAGTAGCTCGTCTGTTTGATCGGACCACACGGGCCAGCTCCCCACGTGCATCACTGAGCCTTGGCCGCCCATGACCCTGTCGCCGGTTCACCACTGTTTCGTCCTTGGACTACTTTTGATAGATACTGACCACTGCAGACCGGGAACACCCCACAAGAGCTGCAGTTTTGGAGATGCTCTGACCCAGTCGTCTAGCCATCACAATTTGGCCCTTGTCAAACTCGCTCAAATCCTTACGCTTGCCCATTTTTAATCTAACTATATATATATAAATATATATAGAGAGAGAGAGAGAGAGAGAGAGACAGATAGATAGATAGATACATAGATAGATAGATAGATAAACAATAACATGGAGACGGAACTGCAAGCTTTGCTGACTTTGTTGTCCTTTTTAGCAGCCATTGTGCAGTTAAACTCTGCATATATAATACTGCAGCTGCCTATATGCGCAAGAGGCAAGCTATTATTAGAGCAATTGGCAACTTCTTACACTTGTACGTGCATGCCCAGTGTGCATGAATGGTCATTTGACATGCGTTTTCGGTTGTGTAGTGTGAGAGCTTTTCTGAAACACCAGTATGGACAAGGATCGTTTTCATTTTAAAACGCCATTTCAAAACGAAAATGCACTAGTGTAAACAGAGCCTAAGTGTCACATGCTTACGCAATCCTGTAGACTCCATTCTAGAAGCAGTGGTAACCGTGTCCCCAAACAGACAGTACCGCGGCATGGTCAAACCCACTACGCCGGCCACACAGGGACCTAATAAGAAAGCATGTATAACATAAATGTAACTTTCAACATTTTTTACATTTCATCTTAAACCAAATGGCATGGATCAGCCTGACCTGAGTGAAGTCCTATTCGGATGCGGACCGGTACATCAGGCATGTGCCTCATTTTAAAGGTACCAACAGCACTCAGGATATCCAGTGCCATGTTTGCAATCTCGGCTGCGTGTCGGTTTCCATTGGGCATGGGCACACCTGATGCCACCATGTAAGCATCACCGATGGTCTCCACCTGCACGCAATGGAGACACATTCATTAGTAAACTGAAAGATTATGGTATTTATGGCAACAATTTTACACAGCCACAACAAAATAAAGGAAATCACTGTGGAAGCAAATGCATTCGCTTATTACAAACAATAAAAAAGCTATTTAATAAATGTTAACAGTTTTTCTAGTGTTACCTTATAGACGTCATGATTGCCGATTACAGCATCAAATGTTGTGTAAAGGTCATTGAGGAGGTCAACCACCTCAATAGGCTCACTGTTGGCTGAGATTGTGGTGAAGCCAACAATATCACTGAAATAGAGACTGACACTGTCAAAATACTCTGGTTCAACTGTAGTGCCCAGCTTCAGAGCCTCTGCCACTGACCTACAGAGGATTAGGTAACAAAAACAAAAGTTATTTATATAAGTGAATGAAAGTGGTTCCCTGTTTATTTCTTAGTGTGATGGTAAAGTCATTACTGTGACTGTGTATGGGTCGCTTACGGGGGCAACATTTGTGTGAGGAGTTTCTCAGTCTTTTGTTTCTCTATTTCCAGCTCCTCTGTCCTTTCCCTGATCAGCTCCTCCAGGTTGGAGGAATATTGCTCCAACATTCGCAACATGGAGTCTATGATGTTGGTCTTTTTCCCTTTATTAACATTCTTGAACTGTAGAGAGAATAAGAGGGATACAGAGAAAGGCAGAAAGAATACTGAGCTCTAAAGTGATCCCAACAGCTTACCAAAGCATTTGCTATTTGTCTCCATTGCTTAGCTATTCAGGGACATATGTCAGTAATTTATTACAAGACTGTTATAATTTCAGTCTTATAACCTTAAATAACTGCTCTTTAAAAATGTTACAGTAAAAACCTGTTACTGTAAGTTATCTTACCATATAAAAAAAACTGTAAAATGTTGCATCATATGTAGTTTTACTGTAAAATACTGTCAAATTGATTGTTTTTGGAAGTAAGAAGTTCCTGCGTGACATTACATATGATTACATTTTTTTAAAATGATGATTCTTCTCATTTTTGTTACGAGTAATGTACATTATAGGGTGATTTGTGTTACATTTCATTGTTTAGTTAATGTTTATTGCCTTCTTTTAGTGTTGTGTGTTACCCTGATACCCTGCTGAGTATTTTATGGACTGACCACTTACGATGAACTGAATCTTCATGTGGCTTTCTATTTTACCACCTGTATTACTATGGTGGTTATCAAAACATTTTAAGGTAAAAAAAGAGAGAGAGAGATTCTGGTAAGTAGATTAGTGTATTGACATTATTTCACTTAATGAAATATATGATTAGTTGTAAAATATACAGGCCATACTGGAAGTACTGTCAGTCTTTTTTACACTGAATTTCTGGCAACCACCAATGCCAGTTTTTAGCTGGATTCTTTTTTTCCTTTTTTTTTTTTTTTTTTTTACAGAACTATTGATTTCTATGAGAGAATAGGAATCACATCATGTGACTTCACGGTGATGTTGCTGATGTTCACCTGGTCAAAGATTTCTTCAAAAGTGGGTCTTTTCTCTGGCTGTTCGTTCCAGCAATGCTTCATAAGCTGAATACACTCCATTGGAGCGTGGTCCGGAGACACAATGGGCCGGCACATTGGAGGAGGCTTCCGGACCTTCTGGACAATTTCTGCATGATCCAGATACAGTCAAACCAAAAATTATTCAGACACCAGATATAGTGTTTTACTAGTGGGCGCAGGACACTGACACTATAGTTCATTTATGTAAGTGAGGATAGAAAAATAAAGTAAACTGTGACATATTATACCCAAAAATTCTTCATACAGTGGACTACCAGTAAAATTGATAAAAATTTGGGACCAAAATTATTCAGACACTTTGACCTGACCATGTTTTGCTTAAGTGTTTTTTCTTTAATTGCTAATGAGACCTTTTATACCACAGACTGAACAAAATGAAGCATTGCTTGGTAATTGGCTGATCTAAATTGGTATTATCTAATTGTGTACTTAAATTTAACAGCTGACAGCTGATTGGTTGATTGTAATCCATTACATGCCTTTCTATCAAAGTTACCTGACATTATCAAGATGAATTTATTCTGACAGTTTAACTGAGTTCTTGTCATATTTTATTACCATTTTCTAAACTATAGCGAATAAACTGTGATAATGTGAGAAAATGTTGAAGGTGTCTGAATAAATTTTGTTTTGACTGTATATTAAAGACTTACACATTACACATTGTAAGTGGGGCAGTCGTGGCCTAATGGTTAGCAAGTCAGACTGGTAACCTGAAGGTTGCGGGTTCGATCTTTTTAATACCGGCAGGAAATGACTGATGCACCATTGAACAAGGCACCTAACCCCCAATCGTGAATGGCTGCCCACTGCTCTGGGTGTGTGTGTCCACGGTTTGCAGTATGTGTTCACTACTCACTACTCCTAATGTGTGTGCACTAACTTGGATGGGTTATATGCAGAGGAGAAATTCCAAGTACTTATACCATACTTGGCCTTCACGTCACTCTCATTGTAAAATAACTAATGACTTGTTTACGCAACAATCTTCCAATATAGTCAAATAATAGTTATAGTACAGATACAGTATTATTATTATACAGTATATTATTATTATTATTATATTTTTATAATATATTTATGCACTATAATATACAGCAGCTTTTATATTTAAGGAAGGGGGCCCTTGCAAGGGGATCATCATATTTGTGTGTCTGTGTCATCAAAAAGTTTGCAAACCCCTGGTATCATATCCCCGGGTCATGTGACTTTACCATCATAAGACTGCTCCAGCATACAGAATGGAGGCCCTCGCATAACCACCTCTTGCATGATGATTGAGAAACTGTACACATCACCAGAGAGAGTGCCATACAAACCAGGGTGGGACCCTCTCAATATCTCAGGGGCGGTCCACAGCAGGTCTATTGGGGTTAGAAAAAACACATTAACATGCATTATAAAAAAAGACATAACATTAATATGGAAATGCATAGAAATAATAAGAAAAGACCTTACCTTCAGCTGGCGGTTCAACATAAGGAAACTTTTGAGAATCTAACACCTCGTTGTAGCCATAGTCTGTGATTTTGAGCACAAAACGCCCATCAACCACACAGTTCCTGGATTTAAGCCTTCCATGACAAATGTTCCTATGGTGAAGGTATTTCATTCCCTGCATGGCAGTCATAAACACACACAAGCATACATGTGATGTAACTGTAACATTTATGTAACAATAATGTACATACTAGAGCAGTGTTTCTCAACTGGTGGGTCGCAACCTAAAAGTTTTGAGTGGGTCGCGGAGTGTCCAGTCAAAGAAACCACATGTATTTTCTGAAGCAAGACTTTTATTTTGAAAGACATACATGAAAGCTGTTGACTCTTCTGTCAGACTAAGTTTAAGTAAAGAGTGTCTGAGAAAAACGCAATGTCCGGATTCAGTATATGCAGTCAGATTGTTATGAAATAAAAAGTCTCTCATCTCAGAAAAATGAACTTTCCTCTCCTGTCAGACATTAACACGCTCGTAGTGCACAACTGTACGCGCAAATGCGGAGGCGCACACTGTATATCACTTCACTATACATAAAGAGCAAAATAAATTACGAGCATTCATGATTCATGAAATTATCACCCAATTTTTTTTTTTTTTAGAATTTAATTCCTAAAAAAATTATATATAAATTCCTAAAAAATCATATAAAATGTGCAGTGGTTATGCACTAGAGTACTAATATAAGAATTATTTTTTTAATGACCGATAATTACATTTAAAATTCATATTATAAGTCATTGTCTCTTTTTGTGACATAAGATTTGGGTATAAATTCAGAAGACATTACCAATGTGTGCTTGCTTTATTTCAATGTTGATACATTTTACAAGGCAAACTTAATTTTAAATTCAACTAATCACATTCTTAGTAAGAGTACCTTGATGAGGTCCAGAATGAGAGAGGACTTGAACATCCAGTCCAGTTTGACATCGTCATTAAGCAGCAGATCTTCCAAGCTGCCACGCGAACAGTACTCTGTTACTATGGCAAAGACTGCGCAGTCGTGGAAGAAGCCAAGAAAGGTGTTAACGTTCTCGTGCCTCAAATCTTTCATCTGGAGTACAAAGAACAATTGTATAATTATTTGTATGATGATATAAGGGAAATAATCAATAACAGAGAACAAAGAATGTGATTCTACAAACAGAAAGAGCACTACACCTAAAGTTTTCCTATGTAAAATCAGTGGCAAAACCAACCAATTCAAAAACATCGCTGGTATTAGGTGTGATTCTCCGGAAGTTTCCGTACGGAAGCCGTTTCAGCCATGCCCAATCACCCTGCCAAATGAGAAACATTGTACATTTTCATAGTAGTATGAGTTAAATAAGACTTATTCTGACACTGTATTCAACATTTTTTTTTCTATTGTTTTTTTACTTAAACAGCCATAATCTACTTTTACATGACCATTTTCATCATTCATCTGGCCCTTAGAAAAAAATGCTGTTTTGATATTTAAGATTTCTATATGTAAATTACCTCTTTTGTGATTAACTAATCTCAATGTACAATACTGTTCAAAACTTTGGGGTCTATAAGATTTTTTTTTCTCTATTTTTATATATTCTAAAATGTCATTTATTCCTGTGATGGCAAAGCTGAATTTTCTCCAGTCTTCAGTGTCACATGATCCTTCCGAAATCATTCTAATATGCTGGTGCTCAAGAAGCATTTCTTATTATTATCAATCTTTTGTAACAATATAAATGTCTTTAATGTCACATTTGAACAATTTAATGTATCCTTGCTGAAAAAAAAGTATTAATTTCTTTTAAAAAAAATCATTTTACTGGCCCCAAACTTTTAAACAGTAGTGTAGTTCACACTGTTATTCATCAAGGTTAGTCAAGCTGCTGAATATGTACAAACCCGATTCCAAAAAAGTTGGGACACTGTACAAATTGTGAATAAAAACAGAATACAACATAGATGACATATCAAATGTTTAAACTGAGAAAATGTATCATTTTAAGGGAAAAATAAGTTGATTTTAAATTTCATGGCATCAACACATCTCAAAAAAGTTGGGACAAGGCCATGTTTACCACTGTGTGGCATCCCCTCTTCTTTTTATAACAGTCTGCAAATGTCTGGGGACTGAGGAGACAAGTTGCTCAAGTTTAGGAATAGGAATGTTGTCCCATTCTTGTCTAATACAGGCTTCTAGTTGCTCAACTATCTTAGGTCTTCTTTGTCGCATCTTCCTCTTTATGATGCGCCAAATGTTTTCTATGGGTGAAAGATCTGGACTGCAGGCTGGCCATTTCAGTACCCGGATCCTTCTTCTACGCAGCCATGATGTTGTAATTGATGCAGTATGTGGTCTGGCATTGTCATGTTGGAAAATGCAAGGTCTTCCCTGAAAGAGACGACGTCTGGATGGGAGCATATGTTGTTCTAGAACTTGGATATACCTTTCAGCATTGATGGTGCCTTTCCAGATGTGTAAGCTGCCCATGCCACACGCACTCATGCAACCCCATACCATCAGAGATGCAGGCTTCTGAACTGAGCACTGATAACAACTTGGGTTGTCCTTGTCCTCTTTAGTCCGGATGACATGGCGTCCCAGTTTTCCAAAAAGAATTTCAAATTTTGATTCGTCTGCCCACAGAACAGTTTTCCACTTTGCCACAGTCCATTTTAAATGAGCCTTGGCCCAGAGAAAACGCCTGCGCTTCTGGATCATGTTTAGATATGGCTTCTTTTTTGAGCTATAGAGTTTTAGCCGGCAACGGCGAATGGCACGGTGGATTGTGTTCACCGACAATGTTTTCTGGAAGTATTCCTGAGCCCATGTTGTGATTTCCATTACAGTAGCATTCCTGTATGTGATGCAGTGCCGTCTAAGGGCCCGAAGATCACGGGCATCCAGTATGGTTTTCCGGCCTTGACCCTTACGCACAGAGATTGTTCCAGATTGTCTGAATCTTTGGATGATATTATGCACTGTAGATGATGATAACTTCAAACTCTTTGCAATTTTTCTCTGAGAAACTCCTTTCTGATATTGCTCCACTATTTTTCGCCACAGCATTGGGGGAATTGGTGATCCTCTGCCCATCTTGACTTCTGAGAGACACTGCCACTCTGAGAGGCTCTTTTTATACCCAATCATGTTGCCAATTGACCTAATAAGTTGCAAATTGGTCCTCCAGCTGTTCCTTATATGTACATTTAACTTTTCCGGCCTCTTATTGCTACCTGTCCCAACTTTTTTGGAATGTGTAGCTCTCATGAAATCCAAAATGAGCCAATATTTGGCATGACATTTCAAAATGTCTCACTTTCAACATTTGATATGTTATCTATATTCTATTGTGAATAAAATATAAGTTTATGAGATTTGTAAATTATTGCATTCCTTTTTTATTCACAATTTGTACAGTGTCCCAACTTTTTTGGAATCGGGTTTGTAAATGTGGGCAGTCATGGTTAATGGTTACAACATTGATCGTAACCATGACACGTTCTAATGATGTCGACTTGTATTTGCAGCTTTGTTTTCATAAATGATCTGAGTGGACTGGGGAGGGATATTTCAGTTGTGAATGTTAAATCAACAATCCATTTTAAACTAATTTTAAAGTAAGAAGGAAAATCAGCCATTTTGGACTCAACTTATTGAGTTGTTATCTTACCTCAAAAATGACAACATTTGAATTTTCGTAGGTGGCTGGCGATTGGCTAGAGAACGGAGACTTGAGGCTTCGCTCTGAAATGCTCATTCTCGTGTCGCTGGCCTTGCTGTCATCCAAGCTCAGCTTCTGTTTTTTTTTTTGGATAAAAGTATTAATTATTAAGAGCATGTGAATGTTTGTTTGTTTGTTTGTGTGTACATGTGTGTGTGTTACTGACCTTATTGCTCAGGGAGGGGTTGATGAAAGTGACGTCATTTAAAGTCAGTAAAATCTTGTTCGGTCCCCGCACCAGTCTGATCTTATTAATTTTACGCCTATAGAAAAAGTTTAGAAATATTGTAAAGAAACTTCCTGTCTACACACTCTGAAAAACGTCAAACTTTACAATAAATTTAGGTTATAATTTGTTGATGAATAGGCCTACCTGATGCTGTAAGAACAGCCAATCAAGAAGAAGAAGAACAGAAAACCAGACAGGAAGATTAAAACTATATGGAAAAGATTCACACCTGTAACACAGAGGGTGATCGTTACATATGATATAAAATGCATGCATTTCGATGTGTTAGCGAACACGGTATCATGCACACTCACCTCCACGGCAGATGATCCCACGTGTAAACCAGCAGCTGGAATCAGTTTTCGGTGGCCCCGCGTGGGGAAAATGAATTGGCCGTCCCAGAAAGCGCACCATATTTGTCTGCATCTCTATACGATATGTAGGTTGCAGCTCCCAAGAAAAGCCATCTGTGTCCAGCACCACATAGTCCAGCGTGCCAAAGTCAGAAGAGTTCGCTTGTAGGCTAACACCTTTGAATAGCAGGTTTCGGGCATTTTGGGCGACGTTCCCCCCAGACATCCATTGACCTGAAGCCCTGACACTTTGCACAGCATGAGCCATGAACACGATGGAGGAGTAGATGGTGCCAAACAATGGGGACACCTGTAGAATGTGAAGGTTTTACATTAGCTATTAGCGTAGTTTTGAAACCATTTAACGCCTCCATCAGGTAAACCATCTTTGTACCTGCTGTGGTTTAAGGTGCCTGGGCAGCTCTCCTTGCTCCTGGGCCTTTTCAAAAGCTTGGTAGAAAGACTGTTCCTGTGGAGACTCAATAGTGATTGTGAGCACAGCATCGTAGGCTCGTAGCAGCTTGCTGTTGTAGCGCAGGGCTGGCTGGGTAATGTGATGGTAGGGCAGACTGTAAAAGAGAGTATCGTAAGATATGAACACCAACGAGCCGTCGGTCATCCGCATGTCGTGAGCGGTCTCCAATAGCAACTTCTGGGCTCCTCCACCAATCAACACCGAGTGCATAACGAGGATGACCACTGCAAAAAAAAGCATTGAGAAGAAGAGAGGACAGGTAGAAAGCACAGTGGAAAATGAGCAAATAACAGTGGGAAACAAGCAATTATTTGTAATATATATTATTTAGTGCTGGGCAATCGATTAATCGCGATTAATCGCATCCCAAATAAAAGTTTGTGTTTACATAATATATGTGTGTGTACTGTGTATAATTATTATGTATATATAAATACACACACATGCATGTATGTATTTAAGAAAATTATGTTATATTTATATATAAAATATTTATATACAAGATAAATTATATAAATATATATACATGCAAATGTTTCTTAAATATATACATATTTATATATACATAATAATTATACATAGTACATACACATATATTATGTAAACACAAACTTTTATTTTGGATGCGATTAATCGATAGCCCAGCACTAATATTATTGTATATTATTTTATATCATTATATTAAATACAGTGGGATCCAACTGTCTGAGATGACACTGAATATCTGCCCCCCTCCCCCCAAGAATTTTATGATTTAAATCATAATTTTTTATATATTTTATATAAACTGTTGCTAAAAAAGACGCAAATTTGTCATATGAACTTCTTTTCAGTAAAACTGCTGACAAAAATTATATATATATATATATATATATATATATATTTATAATTATAATCTATAATTGTATAATTCAAATTAATATAATTTGTAGTGAAAAGTTTTTTATTAAATTAATTAATAAATAAATAGAAGCATTTCACTAGTTGTCTTAGACATTTGGATCTCACGTTACACTACCATTTAAAAGTATGGGGTCAGAAATATTCTTGTTTTCGCTAAAAGAAATTAATACTTTTATTCAGCAAAAACGCATTAAATTGATCAAAAGTGGTGGTATAGACATTTATAATGTTACAGATTTCTACTTCAATTGTTTTATAAAACTTTCTATTCATCAAAATGTATCAGGGTTTCCACAAAAATATCAAGCAGTACAACTGTTTTCAACATTCATAATAAAAAGAAATGTTTCTTGAGCAGCAAATCATCATATTAGAATGATTTCTGAAGGATCATGTGACACTGAAGACCTCAGTAATAATGCTGAAAATACAGCTTTGCCATCACTGGAATAAATTAATTATTAAAATAGAAAACTTTTTTGCAATATTTCACAGTATTACAGTTTTTACTGTATTTCTGATCAAATAAATGCAGCCTTGGGGAGCATAAGAGACTTCTTTTAAACACATTAAAAAAATAAATCTTACCGATTTCAAACTTTTGAACAGTAGTGTAAATACTGAGAAAGTAACAGTATCAAAGCAAAGTTTTGAAGCAAACTCATTTGGAGTGTAAATTATGGAACTAGTAAATAGTAAATGTTACAGTTTAACATGAGAGCAGATAAATGATCAGTGTTTTAAACTCACAACGAAGATTCGCCACTTTCTTGACCTTGACCAGGGTATTACGCACGCTGGTGTGGTCATTACGAACAGATGCCACAATGCCAACAGGCATTCCATGACCCCTCAGGGCATTGGCCAGCCTTATACCCGCCTCCACCCAGACATCCTCAGCTGATGAAATGATGCCAACATGTGCCCAATGAAAGTGGCGCATGAAGCTCAGCAGCACAAGGGAGGGGAGGGGCATGGTTCGGGCGAACGTAGGGTGACTGCGGGCGTCATCCAGCTCGTTTCCAATACAAGACCAGGAAAACACAGCCTTATTCCAACTCTTTCCTAAGAGAGAGGCAGCTTCACAGTAGCCTGGGTTAACTGGACCAATAAACCCAGATGCCCGTTTATAGTAACCAAGAAAACGGGCAAAAGATTGAGATGTCTCACAGTCCTCCTCCAGGATGACATAATCAAACGTGATGCCCTGTGAGAGGAAGGGGTCCTTGTTGATGTGCTCCACAGCTAACCGCGCAGCCACGCCGGGCTGGGCTTTAGTGAAGAGGGGGTCACATGACCAAGGCCCCACCACTCCAACCCTTACAGTGCCAGCAGTGGTGGCAGGGAAGAGGCACAGAAGGCTTACAGTGGACCACAGTAGCCAGAAACATAAATAGGTATGTTTATGATCATTAGAGAAATTGGGGCTTCGGTCAGGGGTCTGGAGTCCTCTGGTGGCCAATGCTGGAAGTAAGCTGTGAAAGGCACTGGATGGCCGTTGCATTGCAAAGTAACAGGTCAGCCACGCAGCTGGTGGGTTGGCACACAGTGGAGCTCCTTCACTGTCACATGAGAAATGCCCTTAATGTCAATCATTCCATCAGCAACAGCAGACTAAGAAAAATAAACATATGTAAACTGATAGAATTAAAAGAAAAATTATCAGTTGCATTATATGCAGTAATTAGCATTGTATACGGTAGAAATGTTTTCAGAGCAGCAAAAATACATGAATGAAGAAAGTGCATTAGATTTAATATATACATTTCTGCTGGTTATTAATGGTGTAGGATTGGGAGTGAGAGGATTGCTGAAATCCTGTTAAGAGTACAGTATAATTCAGTAATGCTTAGGCTTGTCACCTCAGCATTTTTAAAATAAAACATGACTATAGTCATGTTCACCCAAAAATACAACCATTACTGTATGTCCTACATTATACTGGGTATCATAATCAAAGTAGAGTCCGTATGAAACTTACAGGACTTTAAATGCGATTATCCAAGTATGTCTGTGCCGCTACTTGAGTTTACTGTGACCATCACAGCTGAAATACAGAAATGAAGAAGTAAGCCAATTTAATTGTGAAAAAGTGAAAAAGCTGACAAGTAGTACAAACAACATTCATTATCTAGATTTACAGCACTTTTTCAATTTATATGTACGACTCATTTTAGTGTTCATGGAGTTATTGTTGGCAGTGTTAAAAACTGCAGTCTAGCATTACCAATTAGTGACACTAATTACTTAACTAATTACCTAACCACTGGATTTGACTTACCTACTCTAACTGGCAAAGTGATGTCTGATTGCTCATTTCCATAACTTGTTGTCTTCATCTATGCAAGTCCTCTCCATGGAAACACCGTAACCATATGCAAAAATCAGTGTAATCAATTATTACTTGTTATTTGCAAATATGCTATGAAATTAATCAAAATATGAGCAGCAAGTATGATCACGGCCTATCGAGAACTGAATTACAGTTATAATCTTCTCTTCTGCTGTGCACCATGCCACTGCTGACCTCAGTGAATGACCTGAAGATTATATCAATCCAATTTTCAGACTGTGTGATGGACATATTGCAGTGTTATGTATGCTCTTCCAAATATAGCAGTTGCTGGTAATTGTTGCTAAAAAATAAATATTATTATTACATAAAGAGTTGGTATAATGAATAGGATAGATTTAGAAAAATGCGATATAAGTTAATTTTGCTGGTGTAATGGTGGGACTCCAAAATTCTGCATATTAAGCCGGGAAAGGAGATAGAAGATGATAGCTGCAGTACCCACACATACTATAGGGGGCAGTAGAAACCAATGTTTTCCCTTCCTGGCGGATATTATTGTGGCCTGGGGCTCTGTGAGATTGTGCTATAGCCTATGCTCTGTTATCGTTTTATTTAATTTGGTAAAGTTTGCTAAGTTTAAAGAACAAAAGTGACACTGTACTTTGCGGTTCACTTTAATTATCTGCTCCATCTGTCCCCTCCACACCCTCTCTCTCTCTCTTTCTCTCTCTCTCCCGCTCTCTCTCTCCCTGCAATCCTAAACAAATACTTTCCCTTACCAGATAATTGCTTTCTTATGCAGTGAGTGACCGAAATGAAATCCTGGATCAATCAGAATGTTTTAGTAAAGCCTTGTCTTAAAGACTTTCCATATTCCATTTGTCTATGCTTTATGTTCCCACAATCAAAGCAGATTTTGTTCTCATCCATAATTCTCATAATTCACTCACCATGACATGACCTGGCATCACTGCGGTCATCCAGAGGACATTTCAGTAGGGGAAAGGCAACGAGAAATGTGTCATACACTCATGTCAAATGTAGTGGCTGTGGAATATGGAAAGACTGCTGTGGCAGACCTTGGTGCCTCACAACATTCCCTCACTGCTGCCATCCAAACCTTCCGTCATTAGTAATTCAGACACTTGGACAGATGAGCTTCCATGTGAGCCAGTCGTAATGACAATGATTAATAATATTGTGGAAAGGATGACCTCTGGTGACAGACTAGAGAAGTTGCAGTTTTAGATGCGGTATTTAGTTCTAGCCTACATAGTTAAAATCCAAGATATTTTGACTGTTTTTAGATTTACATGCCTTCCAGAATAGCAAATAAAACCAATATAACTATTTTTTTTTTTTTCCACTGATTAATAAGGAATGGAAGCTCTAAATCATTCCAGACTTAGATTCTAGAATAGTTATGATGGGGCTTATATAATACTTCGATGCCACATATAGTTTAGAAGTAAAACAGATGGAGTTCAATGATTTGCTATGAATCTTTTTTGTTGTAGTAACCAGCAGACGACTCCAGTTCTGTTTTGTGTGTGTGTGTGTGTGTGTGTGTGTGTGTGTGTGTGTGTGTGTGTGTGTGTGTGTGTGTGTGTGTGTGTGTCTGTCTGTCTGTGCCCAAAGTATAGTAAAACCAGTCAATTATTTTTGGTCCCCATGAGGAAACAAGCTTATAAATCATACAGAATGATTTTTTGAAAATCTTAAATAGCATAAAGTTAAAGTCAGGTTAAAGCAAATGATCTGCGAACAGTGTGACTCAATTGGACTGGCCAAATTTAGACTGCATCATAGGATAGCTGCTAAATACAACAATAGACAAAAATGAGCACAAAACTGAATCGGCACCTCACTGACCAGACCTCTACAAACTCTGCTCTAAGTTTCACTGAACTGCTAGGCTGATATTTGGAGAAAATGATCATTCAAAGCAAACATGCAGTGAAGCATAACCCTTATAACCCCCATATAAACCGAACAAAACCTGGATCATTTGAGCAATGGGAAAACATAATGTGGTCTAAATCCAGATGGTTCATGTTTGAAAAAAGCCAAAGGACACATTGTCTATATAGACAGTTGTTAAACACAGTGGGTGAGCTGTAATGGTATGGACAGGCTTCTCGTGGGAGCCATTAGGTCTGATGACTACTCTTATGGTATATGCAGGAATATGAGGCCATTTTAGTTGACCAGGTGTGTCCTGTGGTACAATAGCCTCTGCAGCCTCCCCATCACTGAAGTGAAACATGACTGAATTTTCACCTCTGTTGTCCCTGAACGAGCTGGACATTTTTTAGACCATCAAGAAAAAGCCAGGACTTAAACGTAACAGGACAGAAACAGTTTCAAGGTGAGCAGAGGAAGTTCAGAGAGATTTTTCAGTGACTAAATCAAACATTAATAGGGTGAATCTTTCATGCATGTGCACACAGATTATAAATCACAACGCCATTGGTTTTCATTCCAAAACTGAACAACGAAAACATTTTGAACATTCAGAGAACTTTCAGAAATATTCGTTTTCATAACTTAATGGGAACGTTAGCAAAATTCATACTGTCCCAGCTTTTGACTGTAAAACATCTTTCCTTATTGTCTTCTCATCTTCCTCATTTTTATCTCATTAATATCTCTCCTTCTTTCTGTCCCTCTAACTTCCTGACTTGCTGCCTTCCCTTCCTTTCTCTTTCTGTCTTTCTCCCTCTTTCCACCCCCGGTCCTCCTTTGGGAATTGTCTTGGTCATGCTCCCTGTGGCTGTGATAACATAATGAGCTCAGATGGAGGAAAAAAAGAGTCTCTAACCATTTCACGTCACAGCTGTTTCTCCTCTAATAATACTCTGCTGAGAATTCAAACTTCTTTGACCAGCTTTCCCAAATGAACCGTAATTTGGACAAACACCAATTTACTCTTCAGTCCTCATGAGTCAGAGGACAAAATATGTACTCCTGTCTTTCTCAGTTTAGCAAGACATACTAGCAAACAGGAAGCCATTCATAATTGTAATGTCAGAGAGACGGTTTATTAAATCTGTCTTATGCAAACTAGAGTAGAGGCGCCACTGATTCAGTCTTGTGGTCTAATCCATCAGCAGATCCCTCAGATATTATAATTGTACTTAAATGTTAAGGTCAGACCAGATTACATGCATTAAAATAGCGTGACTCACACTCTCACACACTCACAAACATTTAGTCACACTTAAGTTTTTTCTCCACTCATGCATGAATGTGCAGCAGTAAGTTTATTACTTGGCTAATTACACATTAAATTATGCACATTTTTGTTTTTAGTCTAAATATTTTATAATTCTACCTGTATATTACCTTAAAGGGGTCATGAACTGGCTTTTTAAATTTTTTTATACTGTTGTCTGAGGTCAATTTATGACGTTCGCGTGGTTTTTACATTCAAAAACATCATAATGAATAAGTAATAGGCTATTTTCTACCCTGGTTTTGAGCCTAGCTCCTGCTCCCTTACACGTGAGGAATTGTTTTGAAAACTTCCAATGTGGAGAAACGGCAACCGGAATGATTCGCCCACAGGGCTCGCAAAATGTAATTATCAAACAAACACAATGATTTATCTCTCATCCACCCGCAATTAATTGGAATGTTATTTTGTATTACTTGGCCCGCCCGATCGGTGGATATAACCGCGAACCGTGCATAACTAACGCACACAGCAAAACTTCACTGCAGACAAATCAGCATGTTCAAAACTTCCACGATTGTATTTTTCCTTCAAATTACCAGTCAAGAGATTACTTACTTAAGAGAGTGAACAACGCACATCAAGAAAGGAATGCTATTTCACTATTTAAGATAGTGCGAGCCCTAGCCCATACATGTTCGAGTCTGATCCCGAATCGCAGCACAATGAACCAACAACACCTCAAATACAAAGGATACTCCAGCCTGTGACAGCATGGAAGTTATGTTTAGTTAGACACGTACACATAATCAGTAGATATCAAACGTAACAATGTACTATCACATATAAAAAAATGTTTTACTCACATAATTCTGTTGCATCATTCCTGTTGGATCCAGAAGGCACAGCATCGTTTTTTAATCTCATTCTGTCTGCAAATCCAGTCTCTTGTTTAAAAATGAATCCAGCTGTCCATGTCCATGGCCTCATAGAGCAGCGCCGGACAGATCCAACAAGCGAACAAACGCGCAATGTCTTTACCCACGTGAGCTGGAACTTCATTAAAAATAAAGTTCAACCATGCATTGCTAATATTGGAATCCAAAGGAAGCTTATGGCACGTTTATTGCTTGGTAGCTAAATCCGGTTTAGCTCCACGTAGGCCTATGTTATTTACCTATTTCATGTCAGGCGCAAGTTGGTGGGCGGGGCTACAGAATTAGGCATTTGTCTTCTTTTTTGGTTGAGGCAGCATTTCACTGCACTCTGACGTCACAGGAAAGAACATTCGCAGATTGATCGTTTGCTGAGCCAGCTGTCAATAAAAGCTTTTCTTTGACTAACAAGTTTTCAGCTCCGAAACTTACAGGATATTCATATATTAAGATAATCTTTTATATATCAAAAGCTCAAGGAAAAGTTGATTTCTCAATTCATGACCCCTTTAAAAGTTACACAAAAAAATAGTCCATTACAATGTACAAAACAATCCACCTAGCAACAAGTCGAACACTGCAACGATATTACAGTAATATTAATACTGAAGATCTCCAAGGGCATTGTCACTAATCGATAAGTAAGACACAAAAAGTGAAAGTGACACGTGAAGGCCAAGTATGGTAACCCATATTCGGAATTTGTCCTCTGCATATAACCCATCCAAGTTAGTGCACACACATTTGGTGTTGTGAGTAGTGAACACATACTGCAAACCGTGGACACACACACCCAGAGCAGTGGGCAGTGGGTTAGGTGCCTTGCTCAAGAGCACCTCAGTCATTTCCTGCCGGTATTGAGAATCAAACCCACAACCTTCGGGTTACCAGTCTGACTCTAACCATTAGGCCACGACTGTCCTCCCAAGATGATGCTGTAGTTGCGTTCGTATATAACAAATGAGAGAGTGAGTCTGCGAATTGAGAGACATAAAAGTAGGGCCAGATTCAATTACCCATGATGAGCCGAATAGACCATGTTCATACAGCAACAGAAAATGGCTGTCAGCCCTGTATTTGAGTCCTTAATACAGTTGCGTTCACACACATCTGACGCATGAACTTGCACCTTGACTTTACTTTTGTTGTTTCAAATGTGACACTTTATACAGTTTTATTTACAGTGCATCCGGAAAGTATTCACAGCGCTTCACTTTTTCCACATTTTGTTATGTTACAGCCTTATTCCAAAATGGATAAAATTCATATTTTTTTCCTCAATTTTACAAACAATACCCCATAATGACAATGTGAAAGAAGTTTGCTTTAAATCTTTGCAAATTTATAAAAAAATAAACGAAAAAATAAAAAATCACATGTACATAAGTATTCACAGCCTTTGCTCAATACTTTGTTGAAGCACCTTTGGCACCAATTACAGCCTCAAATCTTTTTGAGTATGATGCTACAAGCTTGGCACACCTATTTTTGGGCAGTTTCTCCCATTCTTCTTTGCAGGACCTCTCAAGCTCCATCAGGTGGGATGGGGAGCGTGGGTGCACAGCCATTTTCAGATCTCCAGAGATATTTAATCGGGTTCAAGTCTGGGCTCTGGCTGAGCCACTCATGGACATTCACAGAGTTGTCCCATAGCCACTCCTTTGTTATCTTGGCTGTGTGCTTAGGGTCGTTGTCCTGTTGGAAGAAGAACCTTCGCCCCAGTCTGAGGTCCAGAGCGCTCTGGAGCAGGTTTTCATCAAGGATGTCTCTGTACATTGCTGCATTCAGCTTTCCCTTGATCCTGACTAGTCTCCCAGTTCCTGCCGCTGAAAAACATCCCCACAGCATGATGCTGCCACCACCATGCTTCCCTGTAGTGATGATATTGGCCAGGTGATGAGCAGTGCCTGGTTTCCTCCAGACATGACGCTTGCCATTCAGGCCAAAGAGTTCGTCTTTGTTTCATCAGACCAGAGAATTTTGTTTCTCATGGTCTGAGAGTCCTTCAGGTGCCTTTTGGCAAACTCCAGGCGGACTGTCATGTGCCGTCTGGCCACTCTACCATACAGGCCTGATTGGTGGAGTGCTGCAGAGATGGTTGCTCTTCTGGAAGGTTCTCCTCTCTCCACAGAGACGCTGGAGCTCTGTCAGAGTGACCATCAGGTTCTTGGTCACCTCCCTGACTAAGGCTGTTCTCCCCCGATCGTTCAGTTTGGCCGGGCGGCCAGCTCTAGGAAGAGTCCTGGTGGTTCCAAACTTCTTCCATTTACGGATGATGGAGGCCACTGTGCTCATTGGGACCTTCAATACTGCAGAATTTTTTCTGTACCCTTCCCCAGATCTGTGCCTCAATACAATCCTGTCTTGGAGGTCTACAGACAATTACTTGGACTTCATGGCTTGGTTTGTGCTCTGACATGCACTGTTAACTGTGGGACCTTATATAGACAGGTGTGTGCAGGTGGAGACCACAGGTGGACTCCAATCAAGTTGCAGATACATCTCAAGGATGATCAGTGGAAACAGGATGCACCTGAGCTCAATTTTGAGTGTCATGACAAAGGCTGTGAATACTTATGTATATGTGATTTTTTTCGTTTTTTATTTTTAATATATTTACAAAGATTTCAAACAAACTTCTTTCACGTTGTCATTATGGGATATTGTTTGTAGAATTGAGGAAAAAAATAATGAATGTAATCCATTTTGGAATAAGGCTGTAACATAACAAAATGTGGAAAAAGTGAAGCGCTGTGAATACTTTCCGGATGGACTGTACATTTAGTCACTGTCATAATGGTTACAGGAGATAGAATGTGGGTTTGACATCTGTTCACTTTGCCTGATCCCACCCCCAAACCAATTCAGCGAAACTCTGCCGCGCGGGTTGTCATTTCCAGTGTCAGAATCAAGTATTTATAGAAATATATACAGAAATTTCTTTGCATGAGCTTGCGTTTCCGGTCTCTCTCATTCACATGCCATTAAATGGAAGTCAGTAGAAACATGTACATTCCCAAAAAACATTCCCTTAATGTTTTCATTAACATTCCAAAAAAACAAACAAAAAAAAACAAAAAACGGGATACTTGTTCTGAGAACATTCAGAAATAATTTAATGGCAACTTAATGGGAACAATGTTCTTAGAACATTTGCTAGCTGGGTTCCTGATTAGAAAATGTTTTTTTTAGAGGAACAGACTACATCTGGTATGTACTGTATGCTTATGTGTTTCTTTGCTATCTCCAATGACAGTAGGCTATAATAGGTCTGTGTGTTGTTTTATCAAATAGTAGGCCTCCTGACCAAGCTTAAATTCCGCCTGTAGTCATTAATTTTACCCCTTAAAACCCATCTTTGATCACCAAAATTACATATTTAAAGTTTTTTTCCTGTGAAAAAAAAATGTATTCATGCCTTAAAATAGCTTTATTGTAACTTTAAACCCTTGCTTTATTTTAGTATACGCGGATCCATGAATATGCAAATGAGCCCCGCCTCCAATCACTCATACAGGCTTGTCTACGTCGATGTATCAGAATGGTAATGCGTTTTGTGTATTGCTCTTCACAACGTCGGACACATAACGGTAATTAATATGATTAGCCTTTTGCTTTATTTTGTTCTCAAACAGCTAATAATGTCTTGCTAACGTTAAACAAAACATGTTCCCGTTCGCCATCTCAGCATCACACAGCTGCCTTCTAAAAATCAGCATCCTTAGAAACGTTTTAAACATCATAGAACGTCAGTATACATCATATACATAATTCACCCGCTATATTGCTAAATGTATACCCGATTTTTCATATCAACAGAAAAATATACCGGGCTAACCTGACTTCTCTTGAGACTCCCCTGCTTCACAGGCATAGTTAATGATATGCTAAAACCCGGTTACAAGGTAGTTTGTGATGTAAGAAACACCGGTGATTTTAAACTGTGTTTTTGACTGCTTTTCACTGCAGTTTTAAGGAAAAAATACTCAGCAATGGTGTTGACTTATGAATTTGCACATGGTTTGTCTTAAAGCATATTAAAAACACCACAGAAATATAAACAACATTAAGAACTAGATTTTCACCACAGGGGGTCTTTAAACTAGTTCCATTTTGGGACGGTTCAGGCAGAACGCGTTTTTTCCATTCCACTGCACTACTTTTCCATTGTTTTTCGATGTAAACACGTGTAAGACACATTTTTAAAGGTTGAACTTCCTTTAACTTGACTGCGGCGTTTTTAGAGGCCGCAAAAGATGCGAACAATGGTTATGTCCGTCTATAGCGTGTTTTGCATTGAAAAACAATGGAAAAGTAGTGCAGTGGAATGGAAAAACGCTTTCTGTTTGAATGGAATGTCACTAAAATATATTTAAGAGCATATTTAAGTTCTTTTAAAACCTTTCTTGATCAGAAATACTTTTGAAACTACTATAATTGTGGAACATTTAAGTCCTCAGCGATATACCACAGCTGAATTACATTTGCACATTTAATAGTGACAAGGGAGTCAAAAAACCTAATGCTTAACAACAGCTGCAAAATCTGGTAATGGTTTAGGGGACTTTTGGCGATCGACCAACAAGTTCTGAGTCCTCAACATTTCAGTTGAAATGGAATGGTGATGTTGACACAAGAAAGTCTTTGATGTAAAAGAAAGAGGAAGATAGAGAGAGAGCAAAGGCTTGTTGAGAAAGAAATTGAATCACCACAGCATATACAGTATAGTTTACTACCGTCTTTTTTACTTTGTCTAAGTATAATGAAATGGACATACTCTCACTTTCTGAGCAGAGAAGGCTGGTCACATTCTGAATCTGCTTTTCATTCAGGCCATTGGGTGAAGAGAAGAAAATGTTAGGCTATATCAGAGGTGAAAGGTTAGAGGTCAATGACTCAGTAGGTGCATGACCATTAGTTCAGTCTAGAAATCTCCAGACCTGCATCAGAGGAATGCTACTTCATATGTTCTGAAAGATAAACAAACGTCTGTTTGAGTGGGCGAATGGGATATCTGGAAGAAGCAAGCCAAAGAGACCCTCTACGAACCTCCACAGTAAAATCCTTGACACAGTGTAAGTAGGTCAAAGGTCATGGGAACCACCAGTCAACAACCTCTTCCTCCCACGAATATAAGCAACATAGCTGGATTATGTTATCTAACTGTCAGGAAAAGTTGAGATAAACCTAGAATAGCATTTTGCAAAACTGCCCCCAGTCACATGAGAATCTTAGGAATAGACTGCGATCATCTCGCGTGTCCAATAAACAGACGTTCTGTTTGTTTGTTTGTTTGTTTTATGTTGCAACTTTCGGTATAATAAATGGAAATTCATTTATAATACAAGAAAATCATTATTAAAGAATTTAATTTGAGAAAGTCATTATAATCCTGGAAATCCAGGAAACATTTGCATGATAGCAGCTAAAACAAAGAAACAAAAACAGACTTTATGGCCTTAAAACCATTAGATTTAAAGTTCAGTGCCAGGAGTCCCATGCTACAGTTCATCCAGAGAGCAGTGACATCACCAATCATCTTCTATGAGTACTTGCGAAAACAACTGGCAAGTTTTATTGTTTTGCCTTGTGTTTCACAATCACTTATGCAACAGTATGTTGTTAACACTTTCTAAATCCTCTGTGGTCACATTCGTCAATCAGTCCATCATCATAGTGCCGTAGCTGACTTGACCTTGGATGACAGCACTTGTCGGAACCTTCTCTTCAACTCTTGCATGTTCGGGCTCTTTGGCCTGGCAAGGTGTAGTCCACCTTTTCTCTTCTCCCCATTTCCTCCTCCCAGCGCTCGGCTCACCTCCTGACATAAGTGCAGAAAAGCAGCTTGGACGCTCTCATGGTTCTCCCTGGCCGAAACTTCAAAGTAGGGCCCTCCAAATTCATCAGCCAGTGCCTTACCCTCATGATCTGGCACCTGCCGGGCGCGCAGCAGGTCGCTCTTGTTTCCCACGATGATGACAGGGATGTTGCCGCTGGGATGGATTCGGCGCACGTGTTGGTAGAGCGGCTGGATGGTACGATAGCTGTTGAGGTCAGTGATGGAGAAGACGAGCACATAACCATCTGCCCAGTAAATGGAGCGGTTGATCTGCTCCTGACAGTAAAGACCCTCTGCATTATCCTGGAATGACAAAACCGTTGTTTTTATTCCAATTATATATTCATATATATATATATATATATATATATACACTCACCTAAAGGATTATTAGGAACACCATACTAATACTGTGTTTGACCCCCTTTCTCCTTCAGAACTGCCTTAATTCTACGTGGCATTGATTCAACAAGGTGCTGAAAGCATTCTTTAGAAATGTTGGCCCATATTGATAGGATAGCATCTTGCAGTTGATGGAGATTTGTGGGATGCACATCCAGGGCACGAAGCTCCCGTTCCACCACATCCCAAAGATGCTCTATTGGGTTGAGATCTGGTGACTGTGGGGGCCATTTTAGTACAGTGAACTCATTGTCATGTTCAAGAAACCAATTTGAAATGATTCGAGCTTTGTGACATGGTGCATTATCCTGCTGGAAGTAGCCATCAGAGGATGGGTACATGGTGGTCATAAAGGGATGGACATGGTCAGAAACAATGCTCAGGTAGGCCGTGGCATTTAAACGATGCCCAATTGGCACTAAGGGGCCTAAAGTGTGCCAAGAAAACATCCCCCACACCATTACACCACCACCACCAGCCTGCACAGTGGTAACAAGGCATGATGGATCCATGTTCTCATTCTGTTTACGCCAAATTCTGACTCTACCATCTGAATGTCTCAACAGAAATCGAGACTCATCAGACCAGGCAACATTTTTCCAGTCTTCAACTGTCCAATTTTGGTGAGCTTGTGCAAATTGTAGCCTCTTTTTCCTATTTGTAGTGGAGATGAGTGGTACCCGGTGGGGTCTTCTGCTCTTGTAGCCCATCCACCTCAAGGTTGTGCGTGTTGTGGCTTCACAAATGCTTTGCTGCATACCTCGGTTGTAACGAGTGGTTATTTCAGTCAAAGTTGCTCTTCTATCAGCTTGAATCAGTCGGCCCATTCTCCTCTGACCTCTAGCATCAACAAGGCATTTTCGCCCACAGGACTGCCGCATACTGGATGTTTTTCCCTTTTCACACCATTCTTTGTAAACTCTAGAAATGGTTGTGCGTGAAAATCCCAGTAACTGAGCAGATTGTGAAATACTCAGACCGGCCCGTCTGGCACCAACAACCATGCCACGCTCAAAATTGCTTAAATCACCTTTCTTTCCCATTCTGACATTTAGTTTGGAGTTCAGGAGATTGTCTTGACCAGGACCACACCCCTAAATGCACTGAAGCAACTGCCAAGTGATTGGTTGATTAGATAATTGCATTAATGAGAAATTGAACAGGTGTTCCTAATAATCCTTTAGGTGAGTGTACATACAGTGTATATACAGTATGTATATTAGGGGTGGGAATCACAGGGTACCTCACGATACAATACGATACAAGGCTCACGATACCGATAATATCACGATACAGCAATTCTGTGATAATCAATATATTGCTAGAAATCCTATAATGATACATCACGAGATCTGTCTAACTATGAAAACAAAATGCCAGTAAAATGGTTAAGTGCAGGTTTTTCAGACTTTGGACTTAAACGTGGCTGGGGCATCTATTATTTTACTCGCACTGCTGTCCGCTATCCCGTTAAAAACCTCTTTTTCTTAGGCTAGTTAATTTATGTTCACTTTTCCCTCATTCATGTGCTGAGCACCACCTTGAGGTGCCATGAAGTAGTGACGCTGGGAGCAGGGAAATCTATTTAGAGTGCCTTATTTTATTAATTCAAATATCGATATTTGGTGCCAGCATATCGATTATCATATCACATGGAGAAGGACAATGATTTATTGTCCTATCGATATTTTGTTTCACCCCTAATATATACATTATATATGTACGGTATATATATACAGTGGTGGCCAAAATTATTAGAACACCTGACAGATCTGAAAATATTGACCTTTTTTGCCTCCAAAACATTATTTAATTTCATAATGTTCATGAAACATGCAGATGGTTGCTCTGACCATCAAATATCAGATGAAGTGAGTCGTACTGTTTTTATCCACTTAAATATTAATCCACTTAAATTAATATTTGGTATGTCCACCTTTTGCAGCAATTACAGCAGCACATTTCTCTGGCATAGTGTCAATATATTTCCTCTGAGATCTTCAACACTAATGTTATCCCATGCCTTGTGCAACTGAAGCCAAAGGCTTTCCTTTAAATGTACAATAGATCTGTCCAGTTTATTTTCCAACTCAGCCCAAATATGCTCGATGGGGTTGAAGGGGCCAGTCCATCATTTTCAATGTTCCATCAGATTCCTTCCGTCACAGGTAGTTCCGGCAATAGTTAGAAGAATGTTTCGGGTCATTGTCTAAATCCAGGCCCAATAAGACGACTCCCAGATGCCAAGTGTTCTAATAATTTTGGCCACCACTATATATATATATATATATATATATATATATATATATTTTTTTTTTTTTTTTTTTAAAGAAGTCTCTTATGCTCTCCAGGGCTGCATTTATTTGATCACCTATACAGTAAAACAACAATATTGTGAAATATTTTCTATTTTGAATAGGCCTATATTTTAACATTTTAAATTCAATATTGATAATAATAAGAAATGTTCCTTGAGCAGCAAATCAGCATATTAGAATGATTTCTGAAAATGCAGCTTCGTTATCACAGGAATAAATTACGGAAATTGATTAAAATAGAAAACAGTTATTTTAATATTTCACAATATTACTGTTTTTACTGTATTTTGATCAAAGACATGCAGCCTTGGAGAGCATAAGAGATTTCTTTTAAAACATTAAAAAATCTTAATGATCCCAATATATATATATATTGAAAATGAACTGATCATTTTAATGTAAGGAAAAAAGAGAATCAGTGTTCAAAACATTAGTAATTTATTTATTCAGCTGAGCAAACAGAATAACTATAATATTATTATTTTACTGATTGCTGCAATAATGTTTAATATTTTTTCAACAATAATGGAACTAAGTTAGTTCTAACATAACAACTATGTAAGTTCTCAGTCATCATAACACCTATAAATACACTGTGCTTGAGCCAGGATCAGATTCATTCAGTTGAAGAGAGCCTTTCAGTACACATGAGTCAGTCTAATGAGCTTACGGCTGAACACACCCTTTTTATCTCCTCTGCACTGCACACTTTGTTTACAGGCCAAATGTTTGAACTAATATTCCCCACAGTTCATCTGAAGCATGCAGGAATCCCATAGGCAATGACTGAGTGATCTAAATGACTGATAATACATCATGGGCACATTACTTTTGATGGAGGTTTATCTTAAAGATGGAAGAAAGCGTTGATATAATGTGATTTGGAGGTATACCTGCAGTGAGACACATGGAGTGTCCTGCACTTGTAAAGAAACTTGCTCCCCATCCAAATTAATCTTCCTTGAATACAAGGCTCCTAGAAATGTTGAACAAGAAGAAAAAAAGAAAAAAAAACCTAGTAAAATTATAAACTAAAGTGTATTTGCTTAAAGCTCTTTGGAGTAGTTCATTACACATTTTAAGTTTAATTACAGGCTACTGGTGAAGAAAATCATACTGAATGTCTGCAAATTACAGAAATGATTGTGACAAGTAAAATGGGTTAAAATAATGATTAAAGCATTTTTACAGTTCAGTATAGGATCATTCAGTTTTTGCTTTATTTGATTATAAAATGTACCTGTGTTGGCTTCATAATCTCCAATGAATCTCTTAGTAAGAAATCTTACAATCAGAGCTGAAAATAGAAACCAAATGGAAACTTTGCATCAGCATAACAAGCATAACATTGTCACATAACTCGTGCACAAGTCAGAGTATGTCGCACCCTGGCGTTATAATGGCTTAAATATCCCAAACATCATCATAATTTTTCAGGATTAGAAATGTGCATACCATTCAGACTTTATTAATGACTAAACTGAATGAATGCATAAACATTAAACCACCGAGTCATATTAGAATGAGTTACTATGAAATAAAAATAGCTATGATATGCATGATGGAATAAAGAACAAAATCTAGGCTATATCTGAAAAGGAACATAATTTGACACATTTACCTGTTTTTCCGACATTGCTTGCACCAAGAACAACTATTTTGACGTTTTTGTTAGGCACGCAGTCTAATACAGGGTACTCCGGTATAGGGACTAGCAAAAAGTTGCTAGAGCCACTGCTCATTGTTCTTGGCTGCTCGATAAGAAGACGCATTTAGAAAGCTGTAACTATTATTAGGCTGTCTAGAAATGCATCTCTTTTCTTCCGCTTTCTCGCGCTATACGAGCCCGCTCCACACGTTAGGTGTCCTCCTCATAACGCAAGAAGCTTTCTGTTCCCTCGGCAGAGAGGTCTTGATAGACTGCTTTAAATAAATGCAAACATCCAGTGCACCCCAAACGCTTGCTCCGCTTCTGCACGACATGAATGTTAATTCTGCATAATGGCCCTCTAATGAACTAACCAATAAAGTGTAATGAAGTAAAATTGAACAGTTCACATCCCGCAGCTCCTGATCGCCAGATCTCTTTCCACAGACCTCAACTGCGCCTTCAGCCAAAAAAAAAAAGACAGGCTGAAGAGGGGCGTGAATAAACCAGTGTGACTCACTAAACTCATTTTTAAGCTCAAATGGGATAGGATAAAATGTGTGAATTAAATCTATAAAAGTAAATTAAAACGTTTTGCAGTATGTTTATGTAGGCTATTGATATGCTTATTAATAAGTGTACTATCATTTAAAAGAATTTGCGAATTATTGAATGGCTTTTTAAATGACTTAATTATTTTAATGACTTTTAAAAAAAGTCATTTTTTTGACGTTAACTAGCTATAAGTATAGTAACCTAATCGTTCTGATTCAATAAGAGTTTTGGAAGTCCACACCACAGATATAACGATAACGACACAGAGGAACGATATCGTAGAAACGCAATGAATTTTTCCAGCTGATGAAAGAATGAAAACATTTGTGAGTCAATAAATCCATTAAAGCCACAGAACCTTAGTGCTTTAATATTGTTGTCTTTATATTTTGAACGGGCCTCACAAGCCAGAATTTGGTTAATGTGCTTTCAGAGGTTCAAACTTTAACTGTGATGAATTAAAATGTTTTACTTGTTTAATTTACTTAAAAGTAAAATATCTCTCGTTTACTTTGTTTTAATTTCAATATTTTTTGATAAGATCTTTTTTTTGATTGATTGATTACCATTTGTATAACCACAGTTTTACTATACAAATAGGCCTACATGGTTTGGTTAGTGTAGCAAAACCACGGTTAATTTGTGGTTACCATGATTTAAATATAGTAACCATGGGTTTTTGGTTTTAATTTGTTGTAAAACCAACTAAAACACTAGCTCATTCAAAATGCACATATATACACACACAAAAAAATTGGTTCTCAAAAATTGGTTAAGCCCAGTATGGTTCTTCAGCGGTACATCAGCGGTTCTTTGAGGTGGTTAAGGTGCTATATAGCGCCACTGCCGTACAAAGAATCCGTTAAGCCCCTGCATAGTTCTTTAACGGTTCTCTAACTCTCTCTTAGTCTCTTAGTTTAGTTGGGGAAAGGATTAAAAAACTACATTAAAATACATTGTATTTCCTGAAGATAATGTGGTTCTCAACATTTTGCCCCAAGGCCCCCCTATAAGGAAATATTCCAGTGCCCCCACTCAAGACTGTTTGACCTCAGAAAAGCATAAAGGTGATTCAAAACAGCTTTTGCCATTGTAGTAAATTCCCATTCATAGCAAACATGAGAGTGGAGTAACAGATCTAAAATCTAAGGAGGAGACTGGGATGGTTCTAGTTCTACATAGCACCATTTGACAAAGGTTCTGTATAGCCCCTTTAAAAATAGGTGCTATATAGCACTTAAAGTGGTTGCCCTATGATTACAAGCCATTAAACCACTTTTAGTGCTATTTAGCACCATTTTGTTTAGAGTGTAGGCCACTATTCCTTTTTTCATCCTCTTTTTGTCATGACACAATGAAACAAACAAAGCATTAAACCCACACATTTGATCTTAACTGCCAAGGGATGTATATTGCAAATAGAAAACACTCTTCCAAACGACTGTGAACCAGAGTTCATATTTGCAGTCAGTTGCTCAGGTGTGTGTGTGCGCACGGAAATAGCCGAGCGCCAGTGTGACCTAGGTCGTCTCATTGTCGTCTTTTCTTCTTCCTGTCCAGGCTCCTGCTGATCTGTAAAACATAGGCCTATACATCGGTCAAAAGCCACATAGGGTGTCCAGAGTGTGTATATATGACTCTGCGGTAGAGGATCAGTAGAGAAACCAGAGGAGGAGGGCGGACCATAGGCTATATATGAAGAAGACTTAGGTAATCATGAATATGAATTATGTTAGCCTATGACAGGAAGATTACAGAGCAATGTCAGCATTAGGCTACTTAGCTCAATTTTATTCATACGTAAAGCCTTCGCCATAGTTTGTGAATTCATCAAAAGAATGTAAAGCAGGGCATATTTTTCCAAGTAGGCCTAGTCTGCTTCTATTGAATTGGTTCACTATTTTCTTAGGTTAAAAAAAATATTTATAAAATTATATTCTCATATTTAAAATATTGGTTATTTTTAATTCAATAGCATGAATTTGAATCAAAAACAAATATATTTGTTTTATTTAATATTTTATTTAATAGATCAAATAAATTTTACCCATCAACCCCAAGTAATGATTTGGTAAAATGTCCCACAATTTTCGTTCACACAAGTCGATATATAGGCCTATATTTCATTTATAGTTCACAAGATTTAACAGGCATGTGATTGTAGAAAATCATATAACGAATATTTAAATAATGTTGAATTAATAATATTTTGAATATACTTTTGTATTTTTTCTTTCTATAGGCCTATAGACAAATGCAAATATAGCCTACCAGTTGTACACATTCACAATATTAATAGCATAAACAAAATATAAAGATACAATCTCAAAATATAATGTAAAGTAATATAACTATATATTTTTTACGTTTAGATTGTCATTTGCATATACCCTTTTTTCTTTACCATTCTGTGTGCTTTGATGCTATGCTGTCTTTTTCCGCGTGAGAAAAAAAATCGGATTTTCTGAATACACACAATTTCCCAGTATTTTGTGAACTATAATTAAAACAAAGTTAAAGTGAACAGAGGTCTTCGCCATAGTAGGATTAGTAATATTGTAGTACGCAGCTGCTACACTGCGCGAGGCAGGCGACACTCCCTCATTCCGCTACGAGCTGGACCGACTAAAGGATTCACCGGAACTTCAGCCTGTGCGGCTGTCACAGTTTTAAATAGGGGTTCGGTCCAATATGGCGGCATACGGATGGAAATACTGATGACAGTCCGAAAGATCGCCTCGATTTGTACGATGGTGAGTTTTTCCTCGCATAAGTGAGTGTTGTCCCGTCCACTGCGTCTAACCTGTGTTTGGATTAGCCTGCTAACAGGGCTAGCTCAACAGCTAACAGAATAACAACCGTGTCATGACATGGCAGCGCAGCCACAAAAAGTTTGCACACCTCTCTGTCTGTGTTTATAGACGCACCAGAAGTTTGGAGATGTGGTTAAACGGACTTTTAATTATTTTTTTTGTCAGATAATTTGATATTCTGCTCAAGGGTTATTATGTATAGCCTAGCGTAGTAGCGAGCGACACACATAATGACCATGTTTGATTAGCCGGGCGGCTCAGCTTTATTTACCATCAGATAATATTAGTCATGTGGACGCTTTTCAGTGTGTTTACAAGCGTTTTGAAAAGAGTTAAGGTCACACAGGCGAGGTCATACATGAGACTACAGTTCCTGCTGTTGTTGTTGTGTTGTAACATTATTTGAAGGACACAACTGAAATCTGATTCAATGAACTCGTGCCTTTTGTAGTGCTGAAAGGGTTTTCTTAAACTGTTACACGAGAAAAAGTGAGCATACAGACAGTAACTTACAACGAACATGAAATTTAGTGTATTTGCAATGCTGTGTACACAATATTGTTAGAAATTAAAATTTTATTATGCGGCTAGCTACTGGGGGTTTGTTAGTCCATATCAATCAATACAGGCTTTAAATAGCAGATATTTATGTGGCCTTATTTACCAGCAGTTACTGATAATCAGTTATTGAGATAAAACACATAGCTTTACTTCTTGTTGATTTAGCTTAGCCACCTCTGGGTGCCAGTATGTACGTGTTATGTAAAAATTGCTGTACATAAATCGAGTGAAATTTATTATTAGTCATCAATTCTTGGGACATATTGACACACATGTAGTTGTCTATTCGCACAGATATAGTCATGATGAATCAGATCCTCCTGGAAATGGCCAAAAGATGATTTAAAAGTATTTTAATTAATAAATTCTTATCAAAATAATCAAACTAATATGCTAAAAGTAAGACACACAAAATTAAGATGCCACCCCCTCCACCCCATTTTCTGTTAATAAAAAAAGTTTGATAACAAGAAGTTTTAACTTAATTACAGCCAAAAATATCAGCCTATGTGGAGGGAAGGGGGTCTTCGAATAATGAGTTGGGCGTCTTCAAGTCAAAAAGGTTGAGAACCACTGGCATAGGCCTTATAACATCTGAGAACTCATTCATTACACCTCAGATACTGACAGCACTTACAGCTCTGCCTTGATGTTCTCCCCTGGTGACACTGAGTGGGTTCACTTGCCTAGAAACTGCATCCTGTTAATGCCAAGCCTGGCATCACACTCCACAAACAGGATGTTCCTGTTAGTCTCAGATAGGTGCAGAGTGTTCCTGGTCACTTGTATTATTGAGACCCCATGAGCAAACTGCAAAGATAACCATTGTGGCTTTTCTCGATAGGGCGCCAATGCCTCTGCTTTGGAAAAGGAGATTGGACCGGAACAGTTCCCTGTTAATGAACACTACTTTGGACTGGTCAATGTAAGTTTACATTGTTGTCTTTGTCAGTGAATGTGCTATAAATAGAAGATGACTTTGCCATATTACTTTTACATTGTGAAGCACCTGGATTTTTTTTTAATGTAATGTGCTTGTGCCATCACTTAATGGCAGATTTGGCAAGTGTGTATTAAAGGCAGCAAAATAAAATAATAAAATCTCTCTATATCTCCAGGTCAAGTCACATTTATTCATTTGTACAATGCAGATTGTTTTAAAGCTGCTTCACAATAATAAAACAGGAAAATAACTGGAAATGTTCTAAAATATAATAGTTAATATTCAGCTCAGTTTAACTCCGATGTTCTTAAAATTTAGTTCAATATCAATGTCAATGTTCCAAAGTTAATGACATTATTCAGCTCAGTTAAGTTCAACGTTCTTTCAATTTAGTTCAAGAACAGTGTCAGTGTTCCAATATTAGTGTCATTATCCAGCTAAGTTCAGTTCAAATTTTGTTCCAGCACAGGTTTGAGTTCATTCTCAGAGACATTAATTGGAGATTTGACACAGTTATATGTGCATGTATGTCATCACATGTCCTTCATCACTCTTTGATTTGTTCTTTGTCCAATTACAATCTGGTCGCTCAGTTTGGCAACACCTGCTACTGTAACTCAGTGCTGCAGGCACTGTACTTCTGCCGGCCCTTCCGGGAGAAAGTGCTGGCCTATAAGATCCAGCCGCGGCGTAAAGAGAGCCTGCTCACCTGCCTGGCTGACCTGTTCAACAGCATTGCAACTCAGAAGAAGAAAGTGGGAGTCATTCCACCAAAGAAGTTCATCTCCAGACTGAGGAAGGAAAATGGTGAGAAAAGATCATGGGTCCTACAGTAAGGGATTTGACTGACTGACTGTCAAGAGAGGGGTTGTTGATGTGGGATAGTGGTGATGAATGTTATGCAGGTGCCCAGAGATCTGTGAAATGATATGGAAAGATGTTGCTATACAGATAATATGCATGGACGGATATGTTTGTAAACGTTTTGAATGTAGACATAAGCCCTATTCGGACGGTAAATGTTTCTCATGTCCGTAAAAATAAATTTGCATGCCACCTCAGTGATAAAACTCGTGCATTCGGATGGTGATTTATTCACGGTGGAGGAGCGAGTTTTGTGATCCTGCACACCTGGGAACGCGCTGCTCACATGGTCAATAACATGATTGTATGCTGTAAATAAAATGTCATATGCTTGCTATAATAAGAATAAATGCATATTTAATTTAATAATAGGAAAAGGATATCCTAATTATTATTTAAATCGGTTTAAAAGTAGGAAGATATATAGACGCACATTATAGTTAAAATGGTTTTCTGTCTTTATCTCAGAATAAAGGATGTCATTTTATTCCACATGGAAATGAGCAGAAATAAGTTAATAAAGCCTCTTATTTACATGAGGTAAACATAATGCTGCTTGGTTATTTTAACATATAATTACTGCCGTAATAACGGCCCATTTCAAATGTTTATGTGCTTTTCTTCTTTTTATTTTTTGAGCGGTGATGAAATATATTGCTCTTGTAAATACTTGCCAGCATTTCAGTAATAAAAGGCTAGAAGGCTTTAAAATGCATCCAAATTACAGCGAAGCGCAACCGTACGGTGCTCTGCAGTGGTCAAAAATGATATAAACAGTAAATTTTGAAGTGATATATTCTTGAAAACTCAGAGATGTGGATTCAGACGGCAATTAAATTACCACACGACCTTGGTGTTTGTCAAAAAACAGTAGGTAATTCGGCCGGGGATTTTTACGCGGGTGGTGGGAGAAAAACACTGACATTCTGGATTCGGACGGCAATAAAATCACTGACTAGCCTCTGTCAATGATGAAAATACCTTATGACCCCACGAGAAACAATTACCGTCCGAATAGGGCTATAGACACCAGGATCCAAGACATTGTCTAGATAAACTACAGTGGAGTCAGTAAGATTTAAAAAGAAAGAAAGAAATTAATACTTTGATTCCACAAGGACGCATTAAAAATGTATCTAAAGTGACAGTAAAGACATTTATAATGTTATCTATATTAAATAAATGGTGTACGTATCAGGGTTTCCACGAACAATATTAAGCAGCACAATCATTTTTAAACATTGATAATAATAAGAAATGTTTCTTGAGCACAAAATCAGCATATTAGAATGATTTCTGAAGGATCATGTGACACTGAAGACTGGAGTAATGATGCTTTGCCATTACAGGATGTAGAATATATTCTACAAAATAGAAAACAGTTGTTTTAAATTGTAATAATATTTCACAATATCACTGTTTGTACTGTATTTTTGATCAATTACAATTCCGCCTTGGTGAGCATAAGAGACTTCAGAAACATTAAAAAATGTGGGTTGTGCTGACCCCAAACTTTTGAATGGTACTGTACAATTAAATATATTTGCATGTATGCAGTGTTGCCTACAATTTATTTAATAATATTTTAATAACTAGAATAACATAATACCATTTATTAGCTCTGTTGTGAGTGTCTCTCGAATTAACAACTAGTCAGTTTCATAGCAGATGTGGAGTTGGGATGATTTGTTGTTCAACAAGTGAGTGTGATATTATGATATATGCTGCTCTGATGGATTACAGCAATAACGAACCAGTTAATAAGTCATTCGTCATTAACTGCACTACACTGGTCATCCAGTATGCAGCCAGCCAAGAAAACATTTATTGACTTGTAACTACTTAATGTTATCAACACTTCCTTCTACTCTCCCTACAGAGCTGTTTGACAACTACATGCAGCAAGATGCACACGAATTCCTCAATTACTTGCTCAACACCATTGCAGACCTGCTACAGGAGGAGAAGGGCCAGGAGAGACAGCAGAATGGAAAGGTAGTACAGAATGGTGGGAGCGGAAGTGGAGGAGGTGGAAGCGGTAGCAGCACAGGAGAGGGTGAAGCGGAGGAAAAGACCCAGCAGACCTGGGTGCACGAGATCTTCCAAGGCACACTGACCAATGAGACACGGTGCCTGAACTGTGAAGCGGTGAGTCAGAGGAGGTGGAGTAAGTCATAGACACCCTAAAGTGAGTTATTGTGACCATGTTATTGGGTCTTTGGCTTTGACTAATCAGTGTCTGGGAGATTGTATGGATGTGATGGGAGGACAGTTTTTAACAGTGTGTCATGGCAAAAAAAAGAAGCCTGTTAAATGTTTGGATTGTGGAATATGCTGATAACTCTTCTAGCAAATCTGAGACATAGAAATTAATATAATGTTACACATCAGATTTTTTCCCCTCAACTGTTTACGTTCACTTAAGACATAACCGACTGTGAATACTCAAGTGAATACTCAAGACAGATATTTTGAAAGAATTCTATGTGTATCTGACCGTTCAAGAGCAATGCGCCGCTAAAGAGAACTGAATTCGGGATTGCATGCTATTTGAGAAGCATGCATGCTTTCTGTGCGTGCGCTTCGGGTGTGTATCAATTTTGAGATTTTTTTTTTTTGTTGCCTTTTGCCCTTAATAACTCTGTTTAACATCAAGCACGTCCCACACTTTATTCATGCATGTTCTTTTTGTGGACATGCATGAAAAAAAGCCAAAACATCAGATGCAAGTGCTTTGCTTATGAATGACATACAGAACTTTTTTTTTTCATTAATATAGCCTATAATAAGAGTACTTTATTTACAATTAGACAGTACATATTTATGATAGGCCTATTTAATGACATAAAAGAAAAAAAAGATTTTTTTTTTTTAATGCATCAATGCAGAATCATTCAGAAGCATTGCAAAATGATTATATTGCAAAGCGCTAATGGTTGATGTTTTTTTCTGATTAAAAATTGTGATTGCAATTAAAAAAAAAAGGTTTTTATGCTTAATTCTGTGCTTTTTATATATTAATATGTCTAAATTATCGTTATTAATATTATTATTTTTTATAAAATATTAAACATAATACAAAATATTACTGTTGTAATATTTGACTTTTTTTTTTTTAAATGAAATTAAGAGAAAAAAAAATATTTTGCAGTACATCTATAAAATTACAATACTAATATTTATGGCTGTCTTTCAAATGTTAAACCATCAAGCTCTTATTTTGGCGGAAAATCACGCAGACCAGAAAACTGTCGGTTTATAAGCGCCTCTCAAAGCAAGTTTGGGAAGATGGTTAGCGCATGCTACATTCCCAAATGCACGTTACAAGCGACCCAAACTCTGAGCACGATAAGAGATGAGTTTGTGTGCTGTGGAGCAGCATTTACTGCAAACCGAGCTGCTCTGAGACGATCTGGTGTTTTTGGCATGAGCTGCTCGTGTGTAAAAGGACACAGTGCCGCGTTTCACTTAAAAACACAATTAAATCGCAGCCTTTGCAGTTTGATAATCGTTTCAAGCCATATCGTGGTTTTATTCCGTTTAATTGTGCAGCCTAAACTTAAGATCTAGTAGACTTGTAAGGTGTCTAGTTTTTCATTTGATGATTTATTTGCTGAGCTGATGCGGTTTCCACTGCATGCTACTCGACAGTCTTTGTGATATTACATCATTGAAGTGTAGACTCAGAGGATAACAAGGGCCTAGGGTGGCATTTGGGACAGGGCTTGGCTGTATTAGAGAACAACATGTAATATGTAAAGCCCCCTTAGAAACACATCAGCCTAATTATCCAGGGCTTCCACAACCGACTAGTCATTCAGACAAGCCACTAACTAGCTGATTTTAAAATATGCAGTCTTGCACATCCCAATTGAGATGAAATCTATGTGTGTGCTGACAATCCAGCTGCAGACAACAGAAGTACAAATTACAAGAAGTACACTTATATTGTATGATGGGTAATCCTGTCCTTTTATGCCCCAGGTGAGCAGTAAAGATGAAGACTTCCTCGACCTCTCAGTGGATGTGGAGCAGAATACCTCCATCACACACTGTCTTAGGTAAAGCTACAAACCTCACGGTCCAGTTGGTGCAAGTTCTTTGTTAAATGTTCATTAATGTGGAAGAATAACTTGTTGTCTCTGCGTTGACAGGGGTTTCAGCAACACAGAGACCTTATGTAGTGAATACAAGTACTACTGTGAACAATGCAGAAGTAAACAGGAGGCCCAGAAAAGGTTTGTAGTTGCAATAGACTGGCATGGCTGAAATCACTCTTGTTCCTGAGTTGCATTTGCTGTGATATTCACATCAACCCTTAATAACTCTGATGCTATGGATCACTTCTGTCTATTTAGTATTTTCTTCCTTCCTGAATGCATCTATTATCATCATTAGGGCCAGATTTACTAAACAGGGAAAATTAGCATGAGAGTGCAATTCCAAATCTACTGACGTGTGTGATCTACTGACGACGTGCAAATTAAAGAACACAGACGCAGCAGGATCATTTCCATGATGACCAACACAATCTACCAAGGGCAGTGCAAATTAGCATCTTTAAGACATGCTTTTTTGCATAATGGAGCAAATACCAGTAAATTGGCGAGCGCAAACCTTAGTAAATCTTGCATGATTTATTTAAATACTCTCCTCCCATAAATTGAGTGTGAAAGGTCCACACCTTTTCAGCGCTAATTCTCACTGCGTGTCTTTAGTAAATCCTGACGGTAGTTTTTTAACGGCAAAAGAGGGCTTGCGCTGGCACAAGCTGTTAGTAAATCTGGCCCTTAGTGTGCTGGTTCTGTGCACAAAGAGGAGCGTTTAGCAATTTTAAAAGGAGCATTTAACAATTACAGTTGCTCAGGAAGTTGGCAAATAAAGTGCAGTCTGAGAATGGAGATGGAATTTCAAGTTAAAATCGATCCTGTCTTTCCTTTTCCTTACAGGATGCGGGTGAAGAAATTACCCATGATCCTTGCCCTGCACTTAAAGCGCTTTAAGTATATGGACCAGCTTCATCGCTACACCAAGCTCTCCTATCGTGTAGTCTTTCCTCTGGAGCTGAGGCTCTTTAACACCTCTGGTGATGCTACCAACCCCGAGCGATTGTACGACCTGGTGGCTGTAGTGGTGCACTGTGGGAGGTAGGTTTCTGATGTCACAGTCAATTTAACCAGTCAATGTTTGTTATCTTGATTGAGGATTTTAAATTAACTTAAGAGCACAGCATGTTCAAGTCGGCATGAAATAGAATTTTACCCTATCTATTTTCTAAACGCATCTAATTGTGAATGATTCATCCATGCGTGTTTCTTTTTTTTAATTGACTGTAATTTTTTTTATCAAAATGCCATAACTTAATTTTATGTCATTTAGTCCGCTTAAACCCCGCCCCTTTCTTACAACCGACCGTAAGCTTGCATTCAGTCCAATCAACAACCGATGGATAGAACGAAGTCCCAACCCTACATTTTATTTTTCCTGATAATATGTTTGGAAAAAAAGTTGCTACTGCTGTTGCGTCATGACTTTGTCTCACTTACTCAACAGAAAAATTCTGGTCTTTCACTTAACCAGTATCTGTCACCCTTCTTTTTGAGCATAGATCTGGACTTAAATGTATGAATGTTTAAATACAGACCTAAGGTTGGTCTCTTTTTAAAGAAGACACTCAGCAGATTATTGCAGAAGTGAAAGTTAAAAGGATAGTTCACCCAAAAATGAAAATTCTGTCATCATTTACTCACCCTCAAGTTGTTCCAAACCTGTATTAATTTATTTCTTATATATAATATATTCTCTGTTGTTAATCATGTCTTTTTGGTATGCTTTCTTTTTTGTAGTGGTCCAAATCGAGGTCATTATATCACTATAGTGAAGAGTCACGGTTTCTGGCTTCTGTTTGATGATGACATTGTAGAGGTAAGTCAGTGTATAATTGTTGCTCTACTTAAATTAATAATATAATAGTCTGGGTTAACTCATCTGTAACACTGTCAGTATCCAGATAAAATCATTTTGACTTTTCCCTTAGTTTTGCTCAAAATAAAAACGTCATACATGCATTATTTTACTGAATAATACAGTTGCCCCATAGACTTCCAATGCATGTGCACGTTTATTCTTTGTTTTCTGAGAGGTGAAATAATTTTCTGAAGTAATGCTTTTGATAGAGCTCAAGTTGTATTTACCCTAGAATAGTCCTTTTGTTTCATTGTTTAAGAAGAGAACAAAGAAAGTAGAAGTATCTAAAAAAAAAAACCATAAAGCGTCAGTTTCAGTTCAGCTGAACTGAAAGCTCAGTTGTTTCTTCTTCCAGCTGTCATTGCTTAATTTGTTAATTTTCACATTTAGTTTGTGGTATCTAGTGATAATTGTATGATTGCAGCTCGAGGTATCTGGATGTCTAGCACTGCACAGTAGCACATCTATTAACCCTCCCTGTCAGGTGATGTGCAGCTGCTGTTTATGCCTCACCAAGAGCTTGTCTGGAGTTGTCCTCACATTGACCCAAATACTTTTCTGTGAATGATGAGAACTCTTATGGGAATAGTGATGCATTAATGAGAGCAAGACTCTTTCATTCATTTGGCAAGTTTCACTTGATGTTTAAAACATTTGACTAATCTTGATATGGAATGGAAGTTTGTGTCTTTTTGTTAATAAGAGCAATTTGTATTGAAACATGCTAAAAAGAGTGTTATATTATTGTGACCCAATACCATATTTTCCATTACATCCTCATGACACATGATTATTTAGGTTTGCTCTACACTACTGGCTTAAAAACGTACCTTGACTCAACATTGAGACAGATTTTCCACCACCAGCATGTACATTTATAGTATAAATCCATTTGGTTTTAAAACACAGATGTGATATCCACTCTGCATTATGGTAACCCAGACAAATATTTATACACATGTTGTGAACACAAACTCGCAGGTGCTTCTCAGAACATGAAGTGGTTGTTGTACCATAAACTTCTTTTATAAATACCCACAAGTGCACAGTGGTGGTGTATGTCTCTGGAATTTTAAATGGAGGCAGAGGCTGTTTTTTTCATTATCCAATGTCTTCCCAATTGCACATCTGGAATGAGAGACATGAGAGCTTTCTGGAGTGGGAAATTTTCAGTTAAAACGTGATGCAGATGCTTCAGAAGACACTTAAAGGTAAATCTGTGTCATTTCTGCACTTCTAGTGACACTAAACAGAATATATCAGTTGATTTCTTGACCCAGTGTTGTTTTGTTTGACCCTTCTGTGATTGTCAAACAGATTATGCAGTTATGTTCTGTGCTGTAAGTTGTGTTGATATCACATGCTTCACCTTTAAAGGGATGTCATCCCAAACCTGTATGGCTTTCTTTCCTCTGTAAAACACAAAAGAAGAAATTTTTGGACTTTTATTGTATAGGCAAAAAGGAAAGTTTGAAATGGCATGAGTGTGAGTAATTGACAGAATATCCATTTTTCATTGAAATATTCATTTACTCGTTGCACCAAATCGATAAGCCTTTCGTTTATCTTCTAAACATAAATGAAGATGAAGTAGATTGAGTATATCAACACCCCCAAAGCTTGCACAGTCCTAACCACTTCCTGGGTCAACATTTCAAATTTTGATTTATGTGCTGTTTATTGTTGATGATCGCATTATTTTTCATATGCATCTGCATACATATGAGATCGCTCGTTTCTACCTCTTTTTTCCTGTGTTTTGATCTGGACATACTGTACTTGTTCAGGAGATGCGTAATAGCGCCCCCTACCTTATAACAGTGAAAACACGGAAAGCCGTAAAAACTCATCAATGGCAGGAAAGTGTTTTCTCATGAAAGACAAGATAACTTGTCAATGGCGGAGAAAGAGTTAATTACAGTCTGAAGAGACCCAATCATTTTATATGACCAACAGATTTTTCCTAATAATTTACTCACCCCCATGTCATCGAAGATATTCATGTCTGTCTTTCTTCATTTGAAAAGAAATGAAGGTTTTTGAGGAAAACATTCCAGGATTTTTCTCCATATAGTGGACTTAAACGGGGACCAACGGGTTGAAGGTCCAAATTGCAGTTTCAATGGGCTTCAAAGGGCTCTACAGGGGAATAAGAGTCTTATCTAGCGAAACAATGTCATTTTCTAAAAAAAATAAAAATGTATATACTTTTTAACCACAAATGCTGGTCTTGCACTAGCTCTGCGATGCGCCACGCGTTACGTAATCACATTGGAAAGGTCACACGGTAGGCGGAAGTACCAACCCATATTTATGTCTTTGTGTCAGTTTATTGTTTGGACAATTTTAAACAATAAACTGACTCAAAGACATATAAATACGTGTCATTCAACATACAACAACTTTTGACCGGTCCTCCTTCTTCACACTTGTAAACACTAGATCAGTGATCAACGTGATTTACGTAATGCGTAGCGCATTCTGTGAGAACCAATGAGGTTTGTGTTTTTATTCGTCAAGCAAGTTCTTTAAGTCAGCAATTAGCATACCATATTAAAAATGTTTTCCTTTGTATTCAGTAATCCTTTTTTGTCCCCACAGAAAATAGATGCCCAAGCGATTGAGGAATTCTATGGTCTGACATCGGACATCTCCAAAAACTCAGAGTCAGGGTATATACTCTTCTATCAGTCTAGAGACTGAACCAGCAGGAGTGACCGACAGAATGGAAGGATGTGATTTGTGAGAGACAGGATCAGGCAGATAGTGGGCTTGGGCTTTGTTGACACAGCTTGGCCCTCTGCTCCATCCCGTCTCAGTCAAGTCCCTTTTCATCCAGGCTTATCAGTGGAGCTTTGCACTGGAGCATCAATCGGGGCCCCAGACAGGAGCAGTGGATGCCAGAGTGACCTGGACACAGCACAGTAATCGCCGTCTGGTTCGCTGTCGTCTTACTCGCCTGCTTTGTGTTGCTCAGCACACACAAAAACGCACATATAAACGTGAAATGAGCATCTTGATGGCCTGAGAATAGACACTGTACAAACATATTTTTTTTTTCCACCACACACACATTAACAAGTTCTATTTTGATCATCTGTTTCACATTCATCATCGCTGGGTGATAGTGTCATGATCTGTTTTGGCACAATATCATTAACAGTCCAGAAAGCCGCGCAACATTCTTCAACCTTCAGATGTTCATCTGCAGTGTCAAACATGACACATCATGCTACATCCAAGTCAGCCAGCTAGTTATAAATGTGCTGTTTCCAGAACCAGTAACTCATGTTGTCATTAGAGTAGAGCTGCTCAACCTGAATGGAAAAACCTGACAGGGCTTAAATTAGCATGAAGGGGGTGAGCATTTTTTTTGTCAAGAACTTCACAAGTGATTTCATGTAGGGCTTATTGTAATGCAGGCCAGTGGATTGATGGGAGCTCTACTCTAAGCAGAGAGGATTGTGGATACCAGAGAAGTGCGTGTATAAAGGATGTAGCTTGGCTTAAGTGCTCTTTCAGTATTCGGTGAATGTAAAACATTCTGCCAGTTCTTGTGCACTGCAAGCGAGTGTACAGCTTGATTGTGTCATATAGTGCACACTTAATAGTGCGCTAACTGTAGTGTCACAGATGGAGATAGAAATAGGGCTTTATATTATTCTGAATATAAGGTAAAGCTAATAAATGCCTATCAACCAAAAGCTGCGCACATTCAGTCATGTTTTATTAACTGGCACTGTGAGATTGTCTGAAATGAATGTGGATAATTCAGTTTAGCCATTAAACCGTAGAAATGTTGGATAATTCAAACATATGACTGCACTCCATTATAAAGTCTTCTGATTCATTAGGCCGATTGAATTGGCTGCATCTATTCTGTTTAATCTCAGTTAACACTTCTCTAGATCTCTGTCGTCTTCTCTGCCCTCTTAATTAATAACATTTTAACTGAATATAGACCTAGAAGGGAAGTGAAGCAAGGCCGATGCTGAAGTACAGTTTTAGGTCTGTCTGCGAATGTCAGGTTTAAGCTGTGACTCAACCTGCATGGCTCTGTAATAGTTAGGTTGGTTAAGGATTGTTTCTTGTTTGTGGATGTTGCTCAGCCTGGAGGATGAGTTACTTCTCCCAGTTGGCTCACAGCTAGTAAATATTTACAAGACAACTAGGCCAGCTTGCAATTAGTCAAGTTTTATAGGCAAAAATAAGCACACCTAGAAAGATTAGGTATTTAAGCCTAAATCTTGTAAGGCGGAAGGTACTGCAGTAAAATATTCCAGTTTCGCTGAGGTTTCTTGAAAGAGTTTCAAACACACACAATTGCCTAGCTTGTTGTCTTGTGACTAAAGTTGAAAAGGTGGTATTTTTTTCCATTTTAGGTTTCCTTTGTAAACTACACTGGTTTTATTTGATTGTTGGTTTGACAAAAATCTGCTTTAATCTGTGAGGGGTCATAACTGACACTGCTGCTGATTATTATTCCATTCATCCTGTAAAGTCTACTTGGTATCAATGCATGCGTGGTATAACAACTCTTAACATTGTTATAAAGCATGTAAAAAGGTCTTAACAAGACATCACAATGTCTGTAAAGAGGTTTAAGCTTCTTGCTTGTCAGTTAACCTACTGGCATTGTGTGTCTTAAGTAGACTGAACTATATGTTGAAATAAACTGACATATGGTGCCATTTCATGTAAATTACACACTTACACATGCTATGTGAGAGTGTTTGTAGATGTCATCATGTTTGAATTAAGGCTTCTCCGAGCTGAGTTAACTGGATATTTTATTTTTGAAATTGGCTTGTGATCTAGTGGTTACAGGGGAAGGAATGTTTCTTTTATTTTGGCTCTTTTATATCATACATTTATTTATGTGTAATTATAAATGTTATATTAACTTTTCTTTGACATTTCCATTTTTATACATTTGCTAATTAGTCCCTTATTTGGACACCAGGATTGTTGTATGTTATGTGGAGAGATGGTTGAAAAAATGTAGGGGTGATAATGTTGGAATTATCAGATTAATGCTGCAAGCTTGAGAAGTTGTTACTAGTTATAGAAACAGTTAATGCACTGATCACAGTAACAGCACCCTGAGTGTTGGCATTAGCAGACAGACAGCAACTACATTAAAACATGAGACAAACACAATCTAATGCTACATCATTCTAACATTAGTTGTTTCATTCCACCTCTTCCCATAACATTGTAATGATGTTTATTCCATACTGGGTTTGAAAAAAGTGCACTTTCGATAAAGCAATGTAAAAAATAAAAAAAAAATTGTAAACCAGCTGAATAATCTGGTTCTGGAGTGAAGTGAACAGCGTGGATGAAAGATGGGATTGGATCACCTTGTCCCAAATAAAAACAAACAAAAACACATCAACCACCTCAAGGGGGTTCATATGGTCTGTGTTTCTTTATGATGCCATTAAACTGGGCAACACCTAGCAATCATAGATTGTGCAATCATGTAATCACTATCAGGAAGGAAACTTTTCACAAAGATATATTTTGCAAACACCTAAAGTTAAATATGCTAGTCCTTGCTAATGCTCATCCTTAACTCTCCTGTTTATAGAAATGCATCTCAGAGGTGCATTCAGTAGTTTGATGCTAATTAAAAAGGTTTTATACATTAATATGTTGTGTTTATGTTAAGAGTCATTTGATGTTGTACACACACGAAATGAAGGCTGCACTCAAAAAATAGTTTTCTATAAAAAGTGTTTTAATTATGTATGATGCGCGCCGTGTTGAAACGACGAAGATAATCCTCCTCACGCTCATTGGCTGCTGCATCTGTAGCTATGATAGTAGCGTAATATTGTTTGGTGAATGGTGATGCGAAATTATTATCGTGCTTTACAAGCGAAGACAACGGGAGAATCGCTAAATGTACGGATGAAGCAGAAAAGATTTGAAGACGGAGAGACCGACAAAGACAAAAGGTGGAACGATGTGATGGAGAAAATCCTGAATAGTGATGCCCACGTTGATTTTTTTATTGGGAAGTTAAGGGAATTAATTATTGTGTAGACCGCTTTCTAAAACTCACTAGTATCAGTGTAATTTACATAAAACTCAGAGACTATCATGACCGATCCACTTCAGCATGCTCCCTCCACGTGCAACCAGAAAACTCGTTCCTCCGAATTGGTTTTTCGCCATTATGACGTCAAGCATTCAAGTGGGAAATATAACATGGTCGTAGTCTAAACAAAACAAAAGAATTATATTGTAAACATTAAACCCAACTAACTACATTTGAATTTAAAATGAAAAATATTAATTTCTATGACTAGGGTATCACAACTAAATGTGAAGCAAACTCTTGAGACTGACCATTAACTACAGACTTGCTTTCCGCTCACTGATTTCTATATAGCCTATAGACAGAGCTGGGTAGATTACTTACAAATTGTAATTGGTTACTGATTACAAATTACATTACAGAAATTGTAGTTAGTAACGTAATCCATTACATTACATATTTGTCAATGTAATCGGACTACTTTTGGATTACTTTTGACCTGACTTGTCTATCACATTGATTTGAGTAGAATAATCCTGCAGTGTATTGATATAAAAATACAAAGAGAAAGAAAATATATTCCATTCTTTGTGAACAACATGAAGTGCATTAAAAATTACATTACATCAGGGTTTCCCAGACTGAGGTTTATGAGTTTAATGAAAAGCTATTAATTAAACCATAAACATTTTAAATTAACAAAAATAAAACACTACTAAAAAATTATTTACATTTTTTTTATTTGTTTGCCTGCATGTCATGTGACCATTAACCAACATCAGAGAACCATGAACTTAATTTTATTATTATTTATTATTATTATTGACAACTCACAAAATAAAATCTCAGGGGGTACTTTAAGTAAATATATTAGGTCAAAGCTCAGCTGAAAAAAGTTGAGGAATCCCTGCATTGCATGTAAATATGAAATGATACATTTGTACATTTTAATGTGTTTGAAAGACAAAAGCCTTCCAAATACATTAATGCATGGTTAAATAACTCACTGAAACTGAGTGATAATTCAAATAATAATTGTGTTAATCAGGAGTTGGTTAGATATGCAATGTTGAGAAAAAATTTGTTAAAAGTGAAATGATTTCTGTAAATCCAGTGATCAAATGCTGTGTGGCTCTCAGTTTTCAGTGATAGTCACATGACTAGTGGCTGGTCTGTGTGTGAAATCCCACAAACCTGGAAGACCTTCTGAACATATACAAGCAGTATAGGCATTTTTAGAAAGTAAAATTTAAAAGATAAAAAAAGAAGTAGTTGGGAGAATCGATTAATTATGAATATTTGACTGCCATTGTGAGAATACTATGTAATCATGTAATCCATAAAAAAGTATCTGTAGTCTGATTACAAATATTTTAAAACGTAATATGATGTAATTACAAGTACTTAATTTTTGGAATGTGATTACATAATCCAGACTACATGTAATCAGTTACTAACCAGCTCTGCCTATAGATTATGTATATTATAGAATCGAGTTCCTGCAATGTGTCAAATCGACACACCCCTTCCAACATCACAACTCGGCAACTCGTGTAACATCTAGAATTCAGTTTCCTATCATTCGTGTTCGTGTTATTTCCATCTCCACTTGTAGGGAACATTATGGAAGCTTGTTTTTATTCCACGGAATACATTTTTTAAACGGTAATTGCGATTTATCGCACAATTCTGATTTTTTTTCTCAGAATTGTGAGATATAAACAAGCAGTTGCAAGTTATAAAGTCTTGCAATTCTGAGAAAAAAAGTCATAATCGTGCCATAAACTTGCAATTGTGAGAAAAAGAAATCAGAAATGTCAGATAAAAAGTCCCTTTTTTTATTTTGTGGCGGAAGCTCCATAGCACGTAACATCAATACTTAAGTACACAAGGAACAGTAATGCTGCATTGGCTAAAGAACTACTGAATGCACCTTGATAATACATCATTTTAAAAGAATTTAAAAAATGATTTATAGTAAATGAGTTGAGAAACTACTTTGATCTTTGTGTGCAAGGCGGCCTGGCTCCAACTCAATATACAGTCCAATAGATATTTTGCCATTTCATCTATGTTAATGTGTATTTCTTGATCAGTCTTGCATTTAAGATTGGTAGGTTGATTTGGGATTACAGTGAGATTAGAGTTTGTATTAGACTCCCAGCTCTAGAAATGGCAATGCTCACTTTGAACAGTTTCACCCTTATTGGTGGAAATCCTGCCTTTAATCCAAAACAACAGAGTGAGTCCAGCATTAATAGATGCAATTTCAGATATTTGGACAGGATCTAGTCATATGCAACTTTAATGTCAATGTAATGTTGACACCAGTAAATATCACCCCCTTGTGGTTCAGGGATGCCATGAGTTCAGAGAATGTTCTCCAAATGGTCAAAAGTTATCATAAATATCCCATTCTTCAAAGAAAGTCTTCCATTCCACCTAATTTTTCTCAGACTGTGAATGGTCATTGAAGTTTTGCAGCGAAGGGCTTCTTCTGACAACAGGTATCTGAAAAGCAACATGTACAACATTTAAGGGTACAGATCCATACAGTCCAGATAAAAAGAATTCAAAGCTACCAAAATGTACTATATACACTTTATTTAAAAAAAGGAAATGTGTAAAAGTTGTTAATATATGTAAAAGCTTCCATAATGGTGAAGACCAGCTGCCAATACATCACAAAAGGACTTCAGAGATCTTCAATGCTAATGTAAACAAATAAAATACGAGATGCCAGCCTTTGACTATTTTGAAGTTTCGCTTCCTATGAGTGTATGTTAAGGATTCATGTACTGTATATAAAAGCTGCTTTTTCTATTTAGAAAGTTTGATAACAAGCCTATGCTATATATGCAGTTCTGGCAGGTTTATAATAATTCTTTTGATAATCTAACGTGTTCTTGTTCTAGAGATTATATTATATAAACAGTATAGTGTCCACAGATACATTATTTCTGTGTGTATCTACTGCCAGTTCTCTCTCTGCAATTTTCCCGGTTCACACATACACAACCCCCACACTATATCTGTTTATCTATGGGTCATACTATAGTCTCTGAGCCTGACACCTTGCCAGTGAAAAAGTCCCAGAAGTTGCTTGGCGGCTTGCTCTCGTCTGACGTCGTGGATGAGGCGTTGGAGCTCTGTCGTACCCAGATGCCCCTCTCTCTAGGACTCTGTGGTTGCGAACCGCTGTCCTGTCGCCCTAGACTGAAATGAAGGCGCTCCTCTGAGCAGGTCTGTCTTGAAACGCCTTGTCTCCGCTCCTGGAGCTCTCGCTCCTCACTCTGGGCATTAGAGGAAGACTGGACCAGACTCAGCAGGTTGTGGTGGGAATGAAACTGCCTCATTTTACCGATGGACATGGGTGAAACCTCAGAGGAGCCTGTTATACGAAGAATAGAAGACAATGCATTCATTTACACAAGAGAAAGCACACTACCGTTCAAATGTTTGGGGTCAGTAAGATTTTTTTTTAAAAGAGTAATTAACACTTATTCAGCAAAGGATGCATTAAATTGATCATGAAAAATGACAGTCAAGACATTTCCTGAAGTGAAAGAAAAAATGTTCAACACTGATAAGAAATCTTGGTAACACTTTAGTATGGGGAAGACATATTCACTATTAACTACAACTTTTGCCTCAATAATCTCCTGCTTAATTATTAATAGTTAGTAAGGTAGTTTTTGTAGAGTTAAGGGATGTAAAATAAAGTCATGCATAATAAGGCATTAATATGTGCTTTATAAGTACTAATAAACAGCCAATATCCTAGTAATATGCAAGCTAATAAGCTAGTTAATGGTGAGAATTGAACCCTAAAATAAAGTGTTACCGAAATCTTTCTTGGGCAGCAAATCAGCATGATATCTGGGGATCATGTGAAGGATCATGTGACACTGAAGACTGGAGTAATGATGCTGAAAATTCAGCTTTGCCATCACAGGAATAAATAAATTTTTAAAATATAAATAAAAACGTTTTATCCCAACCTTTGAATGGTAGTGTAGATGATAATTCCATAATTTAAATTTAAGGAGAAAACGTATTTAAATCCCAAAAGGCCTCATTGTGAAGAACGCTGCACTACTCACGTTTCCTGTTAGTGTTAAGATGAAGAACATTGAGAAAGACCTCACTGCTCAGACTTCCTATCGCCGATGTCTCTGGATAAAGAGGACACAGTGGCTCCAGGGATGAAAGGTCATCACTGGACTGACCCACAGAGTCCAGAGATGCTTGTGTGTCCCTCCGTCCACCAGAGTCCGTCACCATTGTCAGGCTGCTACCACTGCTGTCACAAAGGAGAGATGTGAGAGAAAAAAATGCACAGTCTGATAGTATTTAACTCATTAACCATGTACACGTAACACTTTTTAAAGTATTATGCAAGTCTGTCCTGTAAATTAAAGGCACAATATGTAATTTTCGCCACTAGAGATTGCTTACAAAGGCGTAGCTTGATGACGCCTTGATTTCACGGAATCATGGGAGTTGTAGTCTTCACCTCTACAGCCGGTGGAAAAGAATCCGACAGGACTCAGGCAAAAATATTCATGGATGAGCTAATGTATTAAAGATTTATTAATGTTACTGTAGAATGAATCAGGGTGGGGCTGAAAGACATTGGAGCGGAACAAGGCCGCTGGAGCGATTGCTAATTTGAGACTAGCGTGACATGGCTCAAGAGCAGTGGAGCTTTTATTATGCCACAGACGACCACTTCCGCTTCTTCCGCTCATGCGTATGTGTGGTAACGCAGCGCTGTTCTATCATATTAGATACATTTGAGTGTGTTGAAAGTTATGTTATAATGCTACTCTGTGCGTTCACTCGGCGGCTACTATGAGACACTTGTTGCACACTGCAGTAAGCTAGATCGATATTAGGCATGGTAAAACATGGTACTCGCGGTAAATCAAGAAAACGAGATTTAAACAATAAGACTAACTGTGTTGAACTACATAAAAATTATTAGTTTTCTGTCAATGAATGTATCCACCTGTCTAATAAAACACATAATATATTAAAGCGTCTTTGGTGTTTCCATGGTTTCTACCAAATAAAACTGGAAATCGATGGTAACGCGGGTATGATGTCACTGATAGGCGACGCAAGGACACGGTCCGTGTCCTGGTTAAAATTGCTTAAATCTCTGGATTTAAACATTCTTGGAAACATTTGGGATAATGCAAGTACACGTCAACAAAATATATAACATTGTTCTAGTGGTTTTTGTATATTTTAATCTAAAAATCTTACATACTGTGCCTTTAAAGCAAAAGATAAACAATGCAATTCTATGTAAAATTCTTAAGGTTAAGTTACATTATAGAGTGCAACAGTGCCCTTTTTTTCCGGAAGTATTTTTCCCATTCATTTTTTCCAACAGGGAGTTTTAAAAAGTCTTCATTAAAGCATTAAAGGCAGGCGGGCGGGCGCTAAAAAGTTGTTTTGGAGCAATTTGCTTGTCGCGATTCTTTGTAGAAATTTCTTTGCAGAATCATTGAATTCCACAAAAACAAGGTAAACTAATGTGGGCTGATGGCTTCAACAAAAGCATATACTATTAAAAAACTCATAGCTCACAGTAGATCTGTCTTTAAAGGTTACTTTTAAATATCAATTCACCTTTGGAAAAAAATGAATGAGTTTTTACTTCCGGAACCCGACTATTGCTCCATTATTAAAATCCCATATTCATTATATATATTATTCTTTTATTAGATGAGTATTACTGTTCAGAAAGCTGACCTGAGTTTCCTGCGCAACAGATAGTCAATGACATCAGGGTCCGTCTGAATAAGGCTCATGAGCACCTCCTGCTGCAGTTCAGCAGACACCTGCACATGAAATAAAAAAACACTCATTCCGCTAATGCTTACTCTATGAGAGGCTGCTCACTGCAGAGCCAATGGGTGGAGCTCCCCCTCTCTGAATGTAATCTTGGAGTAATAGGTGGAGCTAGAAGGTCCAACCACACCCTAACCCTACCCATAGCCATATCCCTCCACCCATTAGATCAAAAGATCATTAGATCTGTACTAGGTTAAGAGGGGGAGCTGGACGTCATTTGGCTCTGCAGTGAGCACCACTTGCACTCTATTAGAAATATGAATATTCTAGTGCTAGGGAAAAATTAATCGTCATTAATCACATCCAAAATAAAAGTTTGTGTTTACATAATATATGTGTGTGTACTGTGTATAATTATTATGTATATATAAATACACACACATGCATGTATATATTTAAGAAATAGTTGCATGTATATACTGTATATATAATTTATCTTATATATAAATATCATTTTTTTATAAAAATAACATGTATTTATATATGCATAATAATTATACACAGTACACACACATATATTATGTAAACACAAACTTTTATTTAGGATGCGATTAATCACGATTAATTTTTCCCCAGCACTAGAATATTCATATTCTCAATAAAAATAATTCAAAGTCATCTTACAAGCTCTGTGCATGCAAAAAGTATGTATCATATGCAGGCCTATGATTTTATCATTTGTTCTGTTTTCTTAAGAAAAACAACTGAAACTTTATTTTTAATAATTATTTTACCTAAAAATTTAAATTATTTTATCATTTGCAAATTCTAAACACAAAAGGAGAAATTCTAAAGTTTGCCACCAGCAAAGTCTCCATTGTATGGAAAAGAGCAGGTTTCTACATTTCTCCTTTTATGTTCCACAGAAGAAAGTAAGTGAGTTTGGAACATCATGTTTCATGTTTTGAGTGACCTAATCGTTTAATCATTCCACACCTCCACTCATTTCTCTCTCACCATGAAGAGGTGTTGGTGGTTCTGGATGAGCATTAAGGTGACGGAGATGACGGCAGTGCTGTCCTCTATGCCCAGAGCTTGAGGGCTGAGCTCTCTCTCCGATCCTCTCTCTTTCTGCAGGAGATTGGGCCCAAAGATCACCGCCAGGTTTGCTGCCGTCATCTTGTTACCTGAGATCTAATCACAACACCAATTTAAAAACAGGTCAGAACTTTGATTTGATTTTAAAAAAAATTCTTCAACCAATAGTGACAGTCATTTCTGGTGGGGATGTCATAATTTATTGGGTACTGGGATTATTAAATCTGGCACTATCAGTTACAGGACAATGGCTTGTTGGTCTACACAAGGGGCTTGGTTCCTATCCTGCTGAGGGGATTATTTATTTTTAATTAATTAATTTATTTTGTATGTCAGTGGATGTATATAAGGCGCAGTGGTGCATACCTTCATATCCAGCTCCAGCTCAAAGATATAAAGTGAATATACCAGACTTTTGGAGTGTGTGTCCAGTTTATGAATTTCAGCTGTTCAGAATGCACTGCTAAAGATTTTGCTGTCACAAATAGGCAAAATCCTAATGCAATACTTTAAACTAATGCGGAATGTGTTTTTTGTTTGTTTAAACACATACAGTCTTTGCAAAGTATTTCTGGAAAATATTTGTTTTTAATAAAGATTCCACGCATACAAAAAATGCTGACGCAAAAAAACAGATGACAGAGAAAGGAGAAACAAAATTACAACCAACGTGCAATGAGTACGTAATGGAAATTAAGAAATTCTCTGAACAACAATAATAATAATAATAATAATAATAATAACAACAACAACAACAAATAGTGTGTGTATACCTGGTAGTCCCTACATTATGGGGACCAAATGTCCCCACAAGGATAGGAATACCAGAAAATTGACCTTATGAGGACATTTTTTTGACTTATAAAACAGCTTATAATCATACTAAATTAAGTGGTTTGAAAATGTAAAAATGCAGAACGTTTTCTGTGATGGGTTTAGGGGGTTAAAACTTTCTGTGGGGGATAGAATATACAGTTTGTACAGTATAAAAATCATTACGTCTATGAAAATTCCCCAAAAAACATTGTGTGTGTGTGTGTGTGTGTGTGGTACTGGTAAACCCTACATTATGGGGACAAACAGTCCCCACAAGGATGGCAATATCAAAAATCCTTGTGGGGAAATTTTTTTTGTCCCCATGAGGAAAACAGCTTATAAATCATACTTAGTGATGTTTTTTGAAAATGTAAAAATGCAGTTAAGTTTTCTGTGATGGATAGGTTTAGGGTTAGGGGATAGAATATACAGTTATTTGTACAGTATAAAAAATCATTATGTTTATGGAAAGTCCCCATAAAACATGGAAACCCAACGTGTGTGTGTATGTGTGTCTATGTATGTACAGTATGTATATATGTAATCTGTGAATTGCAATGGTCTCTTTAGACACAGCTATCAGAAAAACTAAATTTAGTTTAAATATTTTAAAAACAATGTCCAGCTATGACATCACCACTCATTATAACACACTTAATTAATTGAAATGAAAACTTTTGTTTGAAAACTTTTGTTTTCAAACTGTTGTCATTTGTTTTTACATTATAAAGTGACAGAGACTAAATTTTCCCTGGTAAAAAAATCTGTACCATAAATGACAACTATGATCAGAACCCAGACCATACCTCCTGCTGGTTGGGCCCAGTGGAGCTTTTTGCGTTCTCCTGTACTGTATGAAGAAGCGTCAAGAGCCTCAGCAGAGTGTCACAATTACAGGGTGGCAACAAGTACAACAACTGCTGCAGGTATGTCAACTGATCTGCCCCTCTCAACTCTGTGAGACAAACAAAACATCTTGTAAGGTGAGCATATGTCATAACAGCTAATACAATAATGAGAAGTGTGATGGATATTTATGAAATTACACAGTTAAACTGTGTATCCTGATTCCTGTATAATAATAAACGTGAAATAATTTGTGAATGCCTGTCTTTACAACAGTATAGTCTTACGGTTAGCGTGCAGGAAGGCCCGGTAGAGTTCTCGTGGCAACAGGGGGTCAGGCATGTCCCTCAGAAACTCCTTCAGTAATGCAGCCACGTCATGAACGCTGTGTTCCTCGTCTAACACAACATCTATCCCAATGTCAAAGTCCTCACGCAGCTGAAAACACACAAGGATACAGAGGGATAAAACATCATCAAACAAACTACCACCGCACACAAGACTCAAGTATCCCATGTGTCCTGTTCCTGTATAAACACAGCATAATATACACACACACAAATCACAGTCAGTCTGAGGTCAGCTATGAAAACAAGGCACTGTACATGCTATGATCAGTATCTAAAACATTCACTTAAGGAGACTGTCATTGCACAAACAGATAAAACAGTGTGTCAATGTCATACTGACAGCAGTGTGTTGCTAGAATCAATATGAAAGACAGGGGGGCGCATGCCACATGTGAGAGACAAATATTGTGTATGATGCAGTGGCGTAAACTGGCTCTAGAGAGCAGATGGAACTAACAAACTTACTTGACGGACTCTTTTTTTGGAGCTGCCTACACGGAAAATCCCTAAAGTTTGTAATCCTGGAGAGAGGGAGAGAGAGAGAGAGAGAGATAGATAGATAGTAAACAAGTGCTGGGCTCTTATTTCATCGTCCTGATTTTATATCTGTTTTATTGTTTTTGAGTGGTGTCTCATCTGGGTGACCTTCTATTTGTAACTTGAACCAAGGGTGTGTTATGAACCATGAGCCTGAGGATGTACTCAGATTAGTTCACTTATGTTTCAGGGAAAGAACGAAATTCTCCAAAGTATTTGGGTTTGCATGCAGTATTTCTAACGTGGCATTGCTACACCCAGACAGTTCATAGGCATATCACTTATGCCTCTTAAGGTGGACTTCAAATCAGGGTTGTGCACCACTCAGAACTCGATTCTTGAATTTGAATTAAAGGGTTAGTTCACCCATAAATATACATTTCTGTCATTAATTACTCGCCCTCAAGACGTTCCAAACCCGTAAGACCTTCGTTCATCTTTGGAACACAAATTAAGATATTTTTGATGAAATCCGAGAGCTCTCTGACCCCACATAGACAGCAACATTATTACCACTTTCAAGGCCCAGAAAGGTAGTAAAAACATAGTTAAAATAATCTATGTGACTAAAGTGGTTCAACCTTAATGTTATGAAGCGACGAAAATACTTTTTGTCAGTCTCCGACGCTGTTCACATGAGCACCACGACGCATGCATGTGGTGCTGACGCAGGAGCCAACCAATACTGAGTTGACACGGAAGAGAAGGAATTGTTGAATAAAATTGTTATTTTGGGGTTTTTTTGCACACAAAAAGTATTCCTTTCTGGGCCTTGAAATTGGTAATAACATTACAGTCTACGTGGGGGTCTGAAAGGTCTCGGATTTCATCAAAAATATCTTAATTTGTGTTCCGCGGATGAATGAAGGTCTTGCGGGTTTGGAACGATATGAGGGTGAGTAATTAATGACAGAATTTTCCTTTTTGGGTGAACTAACCCTTTAAGGCAGCCAACCCTGAATTATAATTCTAATTTTAATTAAGTAGAATTAAAATGGAAGGAAATTCAAAGAAATTAAAGTATACCCACACATGCTTTTATACATGGACATACACAAAACATATAGGGTTTTTCCAGGAACATGTTAAAATTCAGTGTTTGAAATTCCACCTATTGAATTTTGTATTTAATTTGTGTATTTTATTATTTTTAATAAATTAACTTTAATGGCGGAAGAACACTTTATTTCCCAGAACACGCTTATTTACTTCTTCAAAATCCAAAGCTAACAAAAATTTATTCTAAGAACGTTTTGCTAATGTTCCCATTAAGTTAATTCTGAATGTTCCCTGAACTTTCAAAACGTCCAGTTTTTTTAATGTTTTAAAAGCATTTTTTTTTCTTTGTTATAGGAACGTTAAGGGAACATTCCATTTGTGTAATTTTGCAAACATTATGAAAACGTTACTTTTGAATTTTCTTTATATAATTTACATTATACAAACGTCCAACTAAAACGCTTCAGAAAAAAAAAAGTTCAGTGAACGATATTTTAAGAACATTATTAAAGACCAGATAACATTGAACGAACATTTAATTAATGTTACTGGAAGGAAATTTGTTCATAACTTTAAGAGAACCTTTCCATAATTTTCTAGAACCACTAAAGGGACATGGGGATGGAAATGGTGATGGAAAAAAATATGAGATGGGTGGAAAAAATTATACGTCAATGCTTTTGTGTTCTCTGGCAAATGTTTTGAGTCCCCTTCTTTCCCTGAGAAACTTTGCATTTACTTGCAAAACTCACAAAACATTTGCGTTCCCCCAAGAAAATGTGTTTGCTTGCAAAGACCTCAAAGGTGAACGCAAATGTTTTGCTAGTGAACGTAACGTTTCTCGGGGGAACGCAAAAGTTTTGAAATATATTTTTCCCTCCGTAGAACTCGAGCCAAAGTTCTGAGAATGTTCCCAGTTGGGATGGAACTAAAATAATAATATAAAGTGGTCTGAAAACAATGTGGTGTATATTGTGCAGTGCTGTATGGTAAAATTATTTTTTTTTTTTTTTGATAGATTTTAACAGAATTTAACTTCATATAGAGAAATGTTCAATCAGTTAAAGATTCTGAAAAAGTACTATACAAAAACTGTTATACGTTACGATAGACAATCAAATGAATGATGCAAGTTGTCTTGGCCTAATGAAATTACCCTATTGTATAACTGTTTCAAACTTGTTTCAGTTGCAATTCAGTAAATTTCTCTGCCTGCCTGTCACAAGCTAAACTTGGTGACATAAGGAATTACATGGACTTGACACACATCCACACATCACTACCTGATTATGCCGGCATTTAACATCTTATAAATCAGAAGGTGTTGTGTAATTGTTTTACCTATTTCAAATGAGTGTGATCCTGGTTTTTGTTTTTGTCTGTTTGTGCCAACATTTTGTTCAGTTCAATTATTCCTTTTAAAAAAAAACAAAAAAAACACACCTCACATTTTCATATTAATAAAACCACCTTCTTTGGGATCCACCGAACCTCTGTCCAGCTTGTTAAAATGTTTTTCTTATGACCACTGGGCCATCGCTTACACTGCCAATCTAATTCAATTTTCAATTCAACTTCCTGTGCCAATTTAAACTTAACGACTGGACATGTTGTGCTGTAATGCTGTTTGCAGCTCACCATAGGTCTGAATGTGGTTACAGCAGCGCTCTACCACTCGGGGAACTTGTCTGTAGACAGGGTTGAGACTGAGTTTGGCCTGTGTACGACCAGCAGCCTTTTTCATCTCCAGCTCATTAGGGTGAGAGAGCTGTAGAGCTTCCAGTAGTCTGGACTGACTCTCAACCAGATCAGAGATGCAGTCTACAGACATCCCTCCCTGACAGAGAGAAATAAAGGAGAGTTTACGATGGAAGAATAATGCCGTATGTAAGGCTTAAACGATGAAGGTCAGAATGACAACATAAATTTAAGAGAAAGCCTGTTCCATTTACAATAAATTTTTAAAATAGGTAAACACCTGAAACATTGATCAGTTGTTAAAAGAGCTCAAAGACCGTAAGAGAAAAAAATTGAACACAATAAATTTACTGATGCTATGTATATAAAAGAAATGTACACAAATTTTGTAAAAGCTTTTCAAATGTCAACACAATGATGACTGAACATCTGTAATATGTACTTTTTCCTTTCTCTGTCCATGTTTGGGCGGACAGAATGGACAGTATGATTTGGCAAAGACACAGACATAAATCTCATTCCCTCCTGCTGATTTGTAGCCACCCATAGAGATGTTGTCTCCAGTCATAGTGAGACAGGTATGTATGGAAATCACCCATACGGCATCAAACAATAACTTAGTAATAACAGACATCTTAGCCATTATTAATATGAGGAATACCATAATGTTTAAGGTATTGTCTGCTTATTCATAATCTACACTTGACTTGACGGGCCCTATTTTAACGATCTCAGCACATGGTCTGAAGCGCATGGCGCAGGTGCACTTAGGGCTTGTCCGAATCCACTTTTGCTAGTTTATCGGCGGAAAAAACGGTCGGCGCGCCAGGTGTATGGTCCAAAAGGGTTGTACCCAGTCTCTTATTGAGTCATGGGTGTGTTTTGGGCATAACGTGCAATAAACCAATCAGAGTCTTATTTCCCATTCCCTTTAAAAGCTAGATGCGCTTGCACCATGGAGGATTCGCTATTTACATGGCGGAATTTGCAAGCGGAAAGACTGAACGCTTCTCCAGAGAGGAATCCTTTTATTTTTTATATTTAAAAATGTTTGTGTGCTGCTGCGCATCCCTGTGTGTGTAATAAGCAGAGTGTACGTGCGTTGTGCACCCGTCTATAGGTGCATATTACTAACGCACCCTTTAAATAATACAAAAAAATACTGCGCTATTGACTTTAGACCAGGTTTTTGTTGGTCAATGGAGTCGTTTTCAGTTGCCTCAAAATAGCAATGCGCCAACAATGCACCTGAACACACCTCGTTTTCAGACCAGCAGGCCCATGAGCGAACAGATGGGCGCGAGTGCATTTGCTATTTAAACAATGTGGCGCTGGATGTGAAAATGATAACTGCGTCGGGCTGAAACTAGCAAAAAACACTTGCGTTGCGCCTGTTGTCGCATTGCGCCAGTTGTATGATAGGGCCTGATGTCTGCATTCTTGTACCTTGACCAAATTTACACCGTTTTATGTATTAAAGTAGTCATGCATTTTTTAAGTCAAGTCACATTTAGTTAAATAGCACTTTATACAATACAGATTGTTGAAAAGCAGCTTTACAGTAATAAACAGGAAAACAACAGTGTAAATGTTGCAAAGTTGATAAAGTATAAAACAACTTCAATTTCAGTTCTACAGAAGACAATAGTGTCATTATTCAACTCAATTCAGTTCATTGTTGATTAAATTCGGTTCAATAACAGTGTCTTATATTGTGTTAAAGCTAATCAGTTATTTTTTACTTTTAGTTTTTTAATGATATTTTAGGTTTTTTTAAAAAATATTTTATATTGTTTTAACTGTCCCATCCTCCCCCTCAAAAATACTCCTCACTGAAATGTGAAAAATAAACTCTAGATTAAAAAAAAAATGCTAAAATAAAATATAAATGTATGAATTTTTATATTAATCTTATTTAAAACATAATAAAATTTGATTAGAATTTTATATTTCAATTTATTGTAATTATTTTTTCATTATAATTTCATGAAAATTCCAGAGAATTAACTTTATATAACTTTTCAGATACTAGAACACATCAGTCTGTTTTACAGCATCTCAAAATTCCTCAAAAATGACTCATTCAAGCATTTCTGTCTTTGTAGTATTTCTAAATAACATTGATTCTTGACGGAGTAAATGAGTGAATTATCTCTTTTTGCTTTTTTTTTTTTAAACAAGTTGTTCAGACTGGGTTAGAAGTCTCTGCCAGAATTTTATCTGTGAGATGTACCATATCAGCACTTGACTGCAGGAAATTCTTTGATGCCAGGTTAGTGATATCAAGCAGTTTTTATTGGCTCTGATTTATATTTGCGTAGATAGTGTCCTTTTCTTCTTATTTGCTCACGTATGAGATGTCAGAAACAATCTCTCACAGCAACAACGCAGACTTAACTGTGTTGTCATGTATAGCTGTCAGGCCTAATGTACACAAGACCTAAATCATCTTAAAGCAAAATGTATTTTTATTTGTATTTATTTATTTTTCAAAATTAACACAATTTAAATAATAAGTGAGTACAGCATAAAACCATCTTCTAAACAGTGTTTAGAATATGCCTTACCATAAATTACTATGTGTGTGAAAAAAAGTCGGTGTGGAAACAAATTTTACTCAGAAAGTAGAAAAGTGAAATAGTAGGCTATTTTCTTGTAAAACGTATAATCTTTGTTTTATTTACAGCTTCGAAAAATAATTTTTACAGTATATAATAATTATGTATATCAGGACGGGGAAACTGCATACTTTCATCATTCGTCCATTCATGTTTATGTCAAAGAAAGAAGGTCAGGCTATTACTATGCAGTGGAAGTCACTTGAAGCCACTACAACTGAACCTTGACTCGAAAAGAGTTTGCAAGTAAAAAGGGGAAGTGACAGTACCTGTAATAAAACATGAATCAACATAGTTTGCATAGCCTCACATTTGCTGTGCATTGACTTGGTTCACAAAACAATGTCTTTTGGTAACAATACCAGTAAATTTGCCCATATTTGCCTTGCCAAGTTATAGTTTCCACCCTTATCTGATATGAATAGCAATCGCTGTCTAATGTCAGTGTTGTCTTTCGTTTTTGGGAGATTTTTTCTGTTGCTAGTAACATTCACACTGCTAACGCGATCATCTGTAATCAAGCCATCAAATTCATCCACACAGAATAGCTCACATAATGACCAAAACAATGTTCGTGCGCAAGTAACTTGTAGTTTTATGCTTCAACTGCTAAAGGGTCAAAAGTTACATAGTGTAGATTTAAATGTACATAGCTTTTAGGAAATATTACTTTTGATGAGCTTTCTCCTGAGGAATACAGTAGTTCTAAAGAAATATGCACACATTGTTTCCCTTACCCGTCTGTGTGTGCGTGAGGTGTTGTCCATGAACGCTGATGAGGGAGGTTTGCCCTGGACCTCCATTGCTGGTGTTGAGGCAGCACCAGGTGATAAGGTTGTATTGCCCAGTGGCCGGTTTCCACTGTGCTGCCATTTCTCGGCCCGAAAGTGAAGAACACTGGCCTCCAGGTCCAGACAGTCCCGTCGGCTCTCTTTCAGAGCATCCTGCCGCTGCTTGTGTGCCCGATCGTTTGCGATTACCTGGCTGAGAGGGATACCGAATGCTTTGGCCGCAGACTCTGTGGGAGAATACAAACAGTTAACAATCACCAATCAAATGATCAAATGACCATTTAATTCATCCACATTTAGGCCTATAATATATGCACGATTTAAAGTTCCCATAGTTTCCAAATCAATTAACTTGCTTGGACGTAACAAACATGTCAAATGTTTTGAAAGGACACTGCTATTTTTTACACTACAGTTCAGGAAGGGAGTGTGTGAAAAAATGGCATACTCATTCTTTATCTTGGTAAATAATGACTCTGCACATGTCAAACGTCATCGCAAAAACCTCAGTCACCCCACAATCAGTCTATTCTTCATGTTCATTTACCGTTTTCTCACTCTGATAGCTCACACTTTACAGTGCTTCAACAGCACTATTTTTGTACTTGCCTACATACACTCACCTAAAGGATTATTAGGAACACCATACTAATACTGTGTTTGACCCCCTTTCGCCTTCAGAACTGCCTTAATTCTACGTGGCATTGATTCAACAAGGTGCTGAAAGCATTCTTTAGAAATGTTGGCCCATATTGATAGGATAGCATCTTGCAGTTGATGGAGATTTGTGGGATGCACATCCAGGGCACGAAGCTCCCGTTCCACCACATCCCAAAGATGCTCTATTGGGTTGAGATCTGGTGACTGTGGGGGCCATTTTAGTACAGTGAACTCATTGTCATGTTCAAGAAACCAATTTGAAATTATTCGAGCTTTGTGACATGGTGCATTATCCTGCTGGAAGTAGACATCAGAGGATGGGTACATGGTGGTCATAAAGGGATGGACATGGTCAGAAACAATGCTCAGGTAGGCCGTGGCATTTAAACGATGCCCAATTGGCACTAAGGGGCCTAAAGTGTGCCAAGAAAACATCCCCCACACCATTACACCACCACCACCAGCCTGCACAGTGGTAACAAGGCATGATGGATCCATGTTCTCATTCTGTTTACGCCAAATTCTGACTCTACCATCTGAATGTCTCAACAGAAATCGAGACTCATCAGACCAGGCAACATTTTTCCAGTCTTCAACTGTCCAATTTTGGTGAGCTCGTGCAAATTGTAGCCTCTTTTTCCTATTTGTAGTGGAGATGAGTGGTACCCGGTGGGGTCTTCTGCTGTTGTAGCCCATCCGCCTCAAGGTTGTGCGTGTTGTGGCTTCACAAATGCTTTGCTGCATACCTCGGTTGTAACGAGTGGTTATTTCAGTCAAAGTTGCTCTTCTATCAGCTTGAATCAGTCGGCCCATTCTCCTCTGACCTCTAGCATCAACAAGGCATTTTCGCCCACAGGACTGCCGCATACTGGATGTTTTTCCCTTTTCACACCATTCTTTGTAAACTCTAGAAATGGTTGTGCGTGAAAATCCCAGTAACTGAGCAGATTGTGAAATACTCAGACCGGCCCGTCTGGCACCAACAACCATGCCACGCTCAAAATTGCTTAAATCACCTTTCTTTCCCATTCTGACATTCAGTTTGGAGTTCAGGAGATTGTCTTGACCAGGACCACACCCCTAAATGCATTGAAGCAACTGCCATGTGATTGGTTGATTAGATAATTGCATTAATGAGAAATTGAACAGGTGTTCCTAATAATCCTTTAGGTGAGTGTATATGAGCAAAGTCATATTTTGTTAATAGAGAAGGTACCATTACCCAATAGGGGAATTGCAAACTGTGTTGCAATTTGTTGTATCTTTTAGTTCAAGGCAAGACACTATAGGCAAAACCATTGCTTTTTCATGCATTGGTCAATTTTGAGATTTGGGGCTATTTTGCTTCCATAACTTGTCTTTTTTCAGATCAGTGGAAAGAAAACATCCAAAATACAGACTTTTATTGTTTTACACTTTATCTTTTTGTGTCTGTAGATTTCAGTTACAATACATATCTTTAAACACAGTTTTCTCAAAATGAGTTAAAAATGAGTCAAATCTCCACTCCAGTAGCATTTACACCAAACATTCCAGTTTTATTTCTGTATTCTGAAGGGTTTTACAAAGGGGGTTTTCATGTAACATTCGCCTGATTAATGTAACATTTTATTTTATTATTAGATCCAAAATCTCCTCTTTAAAAAGCTTTAACTCTAATATGTCAACAAAATGAAACAAGAATTCGGAACCTGGCTTTATGTAATGTTCAGATTTCTGTTCTGGAAATGTAAGCAAATTAGTACATATTTCATAAGAAAAACTGTTTTCACCAAACAGTTGTCTTAAATGTACTGTGGTTAATCAATTAGGGAAAGTATAGCAATATCTATTAGTTAAATGTTTTAATATTTGATTGTCTCCTGTGGCTTATTTTTGGCCTATGTAAAAAAAAAAAAAGCAACTGCACATATTATACAAACCCGATTCCAAAAAAGTTGGGACACTGTACAAATTGTGAATAAAAACAGAATGCAATGATGTGGAAGTTCCAAATTTCAATATTTTATTCAGAATACAACATAGATGACATATCAAATGTTTAAACTGAAAAAAAATGTATCATTTTAAGGGAAAAATAAGTTGATTTTAAATTTCATGGCATCAACATCTCAAAAAAGTTGGGACAAGGCCATGTTTACCACTGTGTGGCATCCCCTCTTCTTTTTATAACAGTCTGCAAACGTCTGGGGACTGAGGAGACAAGTTGCTCAAGTTTAGGAATATGAATGCTGTCCCATTCTTGTCTAATACAGGCTTCTAGTTGCTCAACTGTCTTAGGTCTTCTTTGTCGCATCTTCCTCTTTATGATGCGCCAAATGTTTTCTATGGGTGAAAGATCTGGACTGCAGGCTGGCCATTTCAGTACCCGGATCCTTCTACGCAGCCATGATGTTGTAATTGATGCAGTATGTGGTCTGGCATTGTCATGTTGGAAAATGCAAGGTCTTCCCTGAAAGAGACGACGTCTGGATGGGAGCATATGTTGTTCTAGAACTTGGATATACCTTTCAGCATTGATGGTGCCTTTCCAGATGTGTAAGCTGCCCATGCCACACGCACTCATGCAACCCCATACCATCAGAGATGCAGGCTTCTGAACTGAGCGCTGATAACAACTTGGGTTGTCTTTGTCCTCTTTAGTCCGGATGACATGGCGTCCCAGTTTTCCAAAAAGAACTTCAAATTTTGATTCGTCTGACCGCAGAACAGTTTTCCACTTTGCCACAGTCCATTTTAAATGAGCCTTGGCCCAGAGAAAACGCCTGCGCTTCTGGATCATGTTTAGATATGGCTTCTTTTTTGACCTATAGAGTTTTAGCCGGCAACGGCGAATGGCACGGTGGATTGTGTTCACCAACAATGTTTTCTGGAAGTATTCCTGAGCCCATGTTGTGATTTCCATTACAGTAGCATTCCTGTATGTGATGCAGTGCCGTCTAAGGGCCCGAAGATCACGGGCATCCAGTATGGTTTTCCGGCCTTGACCCTTACGCGCAGAGATTGTTCCAGATTCTCTGAATCTTTGGATGATATTATGCACTGTAGATGATGATAACTTCAAACTCTTTGCAATTTTTCTCTGAGAAACTCCTTTCTGATATTGCTCCACTATTTTTCGCCACAGCATTGGGGGAATTGGTGATCCTCTGCCCATCTTGACTTCTGAGAGACACTGCCACTCTGAGAGGCTCTTTTTATACCCAATCATGTTGCCAATTGACCTAATAAGTTGCAAATTGGTCCTCCAGCTGTTCCTTATATGTACATTTAACTTTTCCGGGCTCTTATTGCTACCTGTCCCAACTTTTTTGGAATCGGGTTTGTATGTTAAATAAAGCTGCATTTAAGATCAATGTGCCACAAATCACATTTCGATTTTTACATTACTTGGATGTATTTTATAAATACTATAATGTTTCGGATGATCAGTATCTGAATGCACTCCTCCCTTATGAATAAAAATGTGCAATATTACCTTGTCTTTTAATCAATAAATTGCAATGATAAAAACAGCAGTTACAAGTTTGTGTCTCTTTTGTGCATCTGTAGGTAAGCCTTTTAGACAGTTAACAATTTACTTAATTGACTGATTTCTGAACTAATTAAAACATTAGCCTTTTCTGCAGGATCTCGCATGCATTACCTCAAAGAAAGCTTTATTTAACATATTCTTCTAAAGCAGCTTAACTGTAATTGAACTTAACCCATCCCAGCTATTTATATCGATGGAGAAGTACAAAGACGTGATGTATACGTAAAGCACATACTTTTAAATAGCAATTTTAACACCCTAAAAGGACTACACTGAGCTTACAGCTGATCTGTTTTGGCTGGCAAAGTAACACAAAAGCAAAGCAGCCTTGTCTTCTCTTCTCCTCTCCTCCCTCCCCACTTCACAATCCCTTTTCTTCTTTCGCTGCCCCAAGGCTTAAAGGTCTGGTTGCGGGTCAGGTTAGTCTGGTCCACTGGCCGCTAGTCCTCTGATAAACTGGATGGATATGGGGATTAAGTCTTCTTTAAATATATTCCTCCCTCTACCCTATCAGCATCCACCCCTCTAGTCCTTCATTCAGCTCTCTCCTCCCCTCCCGACACATTGTACCTGAACCTGGAGTTGACGCACATGCTGGAAACAAGTGCCAGACTGTGGTTGCATGTGGCAGGCGTTTGGCAGAACACCAGGAACACGGTCAAACAAATCCGACTGACTGAGGAATCAGTGATGCTTTAGTTCCGGCAACGCTCAGAGCAGCTCTGAGATCAGTTTGAGTACTAGTGTGTTTATTATTATGGTTACACTTTATTTCGATGGTCCACTTTAGACATTATACTAACTATAACTAACTTTGCAACTACATGTCAACTAACTCTCATTAGACTATTAGTAGACTGTTAGGTTAGGTATAGACATTAGGGTTTGGGTTAGTAGAATAAGCTGACATATAGCAAAGTTGCAAAGTTACTTATAGTCCGTAGAATGTCTGTTAAGGGACCATCAAAATAAAATGTTAGCAGATATTAAGCAGTCTACTAATACTCTAATGGCTGCTAGTTGAGCTGTAGTTGCAAAGTTACTTATAGTTAGTAGACTGTCTAAAGTGGACCATCAAAATACAGTGTTACCATTATTATTTACAACATTATTATGTACAACACAATATTATAGTGTTTCAAACATACACTGGATTAAGATTTTTTTTTTTTTATAAATTAATACTTTTATTCAGCAAGTATACATTAAATTGATGTCAAAAGTGACAGTAAAGACAGTTACAAAAGATTTCTATTTCAAATAAATTCTATTCTTTTGAACTTTCTATTTATCAAAGAATCCTGACAAAAATGTGTTATGGTTTCACACAAAAATATTAAGCAGCACAACTGTTTTCAACATTGAGAAGAATAGGAAATTATTCTTGAGCCCCAAATCAGCATACTAGGGAAAGTATATGGGCATAACATTATGACCACCTTCCTAATATTGTGTTGGTCCCACTTTTGCTGCCAAAACAGCCTTGACCCGTCGAGGCATGGACTCCACTAGACCCCTGAAGGTGTGCTGTGGTATCTGGCACCAAGATGTTAGCAGGAGATCCTTTAAGTCCTGTAAGTTGCGAGGTGGGGCCTCCATGGATCGGACTTGTTTGTTCAGCACATCCCACAGATGCTCGATTGGATTGAGATCTGGGGAATTTGGAGGCCAAGTCAACACCTCAAACTCATTGTGCTCCTCAAACCATTCCTGAACCATTTTTGCTTAATGGCAGGGTGCATTATCCTGCTGAAAGAGGCCACACCCACCAGGGAATACCGTTTACAGTTACTGCACACGCACCCGGCCATCCAAGTGATGTAAAAGAAAACATGATTCAACAGACAAGGTCACCTTCTTTCATTGCTCCATGGTCCAGTTCTGATGCTCACGTGGCTACTGTTGCTGCTTTCGGCGGTGGACAGGGGTCAGCATGGGCACCCTGACTGGTCTGTGGCTATGCAGCCCCATACGCAACAAACTGTGATGCACTGTGTATTCTGACACCTTTCTATCAGAACCAGCATTAACTTCTTGAGCAATTTGAGCTACTGTAGCTCGTCTGTTTGATCGGACCACACAGGCCAGCCTTTGCTCCCCACGTGCATTAATGAGCCTTGGCCCACAGCCCATGACCCTGTCGCCGGTTCACCACTGTTCCTTCCTTGGATCACTTTTGATAGATACTGACCACTGCAGACCGGGAACACCCCACAAGAGCTGCAGTTTTGGTTTTGTAGTTGCTCTGACCCAGTCGTCTAGCCATCACAATTTGGCCCTTGTCAAACTCGCTCAAATCCTTACGCTTGCCTATTTTTCCTGCTTCTAACACATCAACTTTGAGGACAAAATGTTCACTTGCTGCCTAATATATCCCACCCACTTACAGGTGCCGTGATGAAGAGATAATCAGTGTTATTCATTTCACCTGTCAGTGGTCATAATGTTATGCCTGATCGGTGTATATTAGAATGATTTTTGAAAGATCATGTGCACTGAAGACTGGAATAATGATGCTGAAAATTAAGCTTTGCCATCACAGGAATAAATTACATTTTAAAATATATTAAAATAGAAAACATGTAATTTTGCAAATTTACTGTTTTTACTGTATTTTAGATCAAATAAGCCTTGGTGAGAAAAAGAGATTCCTTTTAATAACAATAGTAAATCTTACCAACCATAAACTTTTGAATGGTAATGTAGTTTAGTCAAATAATAAAATAAAATTCTATACAATTCACAAGTCTGCAAAGAGCAGCTCTCCAGTCTTTGATGAGTATCCTCATGCAATCTGGTTTTACTGTTACACATTATACAGTGTGAAGGAATGGTTAACAGTTTCAGAATAGTTTAGATGGTTTCAGCATGTAAGTCAAAATTACTCTAAAATGATAGCTACAAAAAGACAAAAATAAGAACACATGAACATGCATTGCAGGGATGCAGATTGCTGAGAGTAAAGCTACATTAATGTAATGTCTTAAAGTCTTAAAGCTGTTAAAGGCCTATGGGAGATTTGCAAGAACTGTGACCCACCAAACAGTCTTGGCAACCAGAGTCAGAGGATTCACAGAGGGAATAGCCATTTTGAAGTCTCTGTTAAGTCTCTATTCTGCCATGTTCACCAAACAAAGACTTTGTAGTGTTTTATTATTACCACTGTAATGGTCTAACAAGGACGTCACGAATATAGAGTTATATAAGTGGACAAATATAACATTTGGATGAAATTTGAAAATTTTACTATTAAAAATTTTCACTATAATTTTTTTGTGGTTTAAAATAAAAGAGATCACTTGAAGACATTACGAAGTATACACTCACCTAAAGGATTATTAGGAACACCATACTAATACTGTGTTTGACCCCCTTTCGCCTTCAGAACTGCCTTAATTCTACGTGGCATTGATTCAACAAGGTGCTGAAAGCATTCTTTAGAAATGTTGGCCCATATTGATAGGATAGCATCTTGCAGTTGATGGAGATTTGTGGGATGCACATCCAGGGCACAAAGCTCCCGTTCCACCACATCCCAAAGATGCTCTATTGGGTTGAGATCTGGTGACTGTGGGGGCCATTTTAGTACAGTGAACTCATTGTCATGATCAAGAAACCAATTTGAAATGATTCGAGCTTTGTGACATGGTGCATTATCCTGCTGGAAGTAGCCATCAGAGGATGGGTACATGGTGGTCATAAAGGGATGGACATGGTCAGAAACAATGCTCAGGTAGGCCGTGGCATTTAAACGATGCCCAATTGGCACTAAGGGGCCTAAAGTGTGCCAAGAAAACATCCCCCACACCATTACACCACCACCACCAGCCTGCACAGTGGTAACAAGGCATGATGGATCCATGTTCTCATTCTGTTTACGCCAAATTCTGACTCTACCATCTGAATGTCTCAACAGAAATCGAGACTCATCAGACCAGGCAACATTTTTCCAGTCTTCAACTGTCCAATTTTGGTGAGCTCGTGCAAATTGTAGCCTCTTTTTCCTATTTGTAGTGGAGATGAGTGGTACCCGGTGGGGTCTTCTGCTGTTGTAGCCCATCCGCCTCAAGGTTGTGCGTGTTGTGGCTTCACAAATGCTTTGCTGCATACCTCGGTTGTAACGAGTGGTTATTTCAGTCAAAGTTGCTCTTCTATCAGCTTGAATCAGTCGGCCCATTCTCCTCTGACCTCTAGCATCAACAAGGCATTTTCGCCCACAGGACTGCCGCATACTGGATGTTTTTCCCTTTTCACACCATTCTTTGTAAACTCTAGAAATGGTTGTGCGTGAAAATCCCAGTAACTGAGCAGATTGTGAAATACTCAGACCGGCCCGTCTGGCACCAACAACCATGCCACGCTCAAAATTGCTTAAATCACCTTTCTTTCCCATTCTGACATTCAGTTTGGAGTTCAGGAGATTGTCTTGACCAGGACCACATCCCTAAATGCATTGAAGCAACTGCCATGTGATTGGTTGATTAGATAATTGCATTAATGAGAAATTGAACAGGTGTTCCTAATAATCCTTTAGGTGAGTGTATATGTCTTATTGGTTGTTTAGCAAAGATTACCAAGACCAAGACAACGTGAATCTCCACTCTCAACCCATTTTACTTCTGTAATGTGACATATTTGCCATTATGTACCAGAATGGAGCCAGACTATAGTTTGCTAATGCAGTACAATAGCTTTGTGGACTTTCAGAGGAAGATTATTCAATTATTCAGTTATTCAATTTTGACTGAAGACTACAAAGACAAAGCATTTTTTCTTTGGAATTTTCTTTTGTGCGACTTTTTGTAGTCATTTACACAGGTTGCATGAGATTTAAAGATCTGTAAAATTAAATAAAAGCATGTGTATCTCTTACCTCGCTCTTTCTTTTCTCTTGAAAAGGAGTCAAACTTTCTCCGTAGTGATTTCCTCCTCTTACGAATCTCTGGAGAGAGAAAAAAACAAGATTATGGTTGGTTTTGTGTATAGACCTATAGAGAAAAATCATATCATAACACAAAATATGTTATGTTACTAAATTAAATGATACACTACTGAGATTTTTTTATGTTTTTGAAGGAAGTATCTTATGCTCACCACAGTAAAATATATATATTACATTATAATAATTCTTTGTTTAACCAGTGATTTTTTTGTTCATAATTCTTTGATGAATAGAAAACTGAAAAGAACAGCATTTATTAAAAAATACATTTTTTTGTAACATTGTCATTTAGAGTTGACATTTTGTAACGTCTTTAGAGTCACTCCAGAACAACTCAGTCTTGTTGAATTATCATAAGTAATTTCTTACAAAAAAATAATCTTACTGACCCCAAACTTTTAAATGGTATTGTATACAATTCTAATGCTTAAAGCATCTGATTTGCATGCCAAATGCAATATGTGTATCACACATTTCAACACATAAAATAGCTAGTGGCACATTCAGCAACATAAACATCTAAACAGATGAATGTAACAGCAAGTCTTCCATTCACAAAATTAAAATGTATTCCATTTAGATGGCTGATAGTGAAGCAAAACCCATAAAGCACCATGAATGGGGACAGAGCTGGCAAGGCAAGCACTATATAAAACCTTCGTATTAGTGAAGGCTGTGATTAAGACAAAATTAGAAGCAAAAACATTTCCTGGATAGATAAACAGCCACAATTATCCTTAATTTTTGCTAGAGAAAGAGCATTCTTTCCAAACTTGGGGCTGAAAATAAGTAGCTAAACTAAAACACCTTTGTCAGTGTGTTTTCATAACTCTGATGTTCTCTGTCTATAAGGCCCTCTCAGGAGAACAGTAAAAGGGTGATGAATTGCTGTTCTCTCTAGGGGGTTAAAACTTCCTCCACAGTGCTGCAACATTTTAAACTCAAGCCAATAGTTGTGTTTACACCATCAAACCTTTTTCCACCTTAAGTTCTGGTATGTTGGTGGCATTTTGCTGTGACTTCAACATAAGATATACTTTGACTGGTTTGAATCAGATGAATTCAATTATGGGGCTGAGGAGAAAAATGTAAAAGATGCTGTTGAGATGTCCACAGAGATAGAGAAAACAAAAAGCGATTGTAGCACAAGCAGATGGGCTTTAGGTGGGGTCATATTCCCATGACTGCAGGAAATGAGAGTTTATTTCTATGGCAACTGCCCCCAACCTTCCCCACACGCCAAGACATCATGGGCTAAAGCCCCCATCAGCTTCCATCAGAGGGATGATTAGGGGAATGAACAGAGAGCATGCAGAGATATTTGCTTGATTTAGGATAAATAATATCTTCAGGCCAAAGCAGAGATTGAAAACAAAGTAAAGGAGCCACTTTTATAAAGCAAGAGACTGAAACAAAACAATGACAACAAGTCAACAGCTTCAGCCTGCATATAGCTAGAGTTTACAAAGGTTAAGAATCACAATATATCAAACAGCATGCAGCAAGTTTGAAGAATGTAACTTTCAGATAGCCAGCAGCTAACCAGAAAATTAAAAAAGCCAAACGCATAGGTCAGTCACTCATGACATGCTTTCTGAATTCTCTTAAGTTTAACTTTAAGTTTCACAAAGTTTAATTTAACTCTCCAAAGGACATTCATCTTCCCCGAAAATAACTGCCAAACACACGTTGATGACAATTCCAAGAGGAGCGGCTGAGTAAACCACCAGGCTAAATCTGACAGATTTCTCCTTTGGGAGGAAAATGTTCCATAAATATTCCCATAAATTGTGGTGGCTGCTTCCCCATGGGTCAGCTAGAGTGCCGACTGAGGTCTTCTCACAGATGACCAGTTGAGAACTTCACTATAGAGAACAGAGGATGACCTTTCCCGATCTGATCATGTGAAGCTGCTCATACGTGCTGGGAATACCACTTCCCACAAAACAATGTGGTTTTCCATGGTTTTCCAGGACATAAGGGGACTCTCGCATGATACATCAAAACACAAACAGACTGCATAGAGGAGTCAAAAAACATAAAATGACAGATGACAACAACACAATGCAGTCTCACATTATTATATGATAAACAGGGGTGTTTTCTTTTGTTGAAACTTATTTTGATTCATGACCCGAATAGACTCAACAGAACCAAAAATGTCCATTGTTCAAACGTCAACTGCAAAGGCTCAACAATATACAAAATTATTTAAAATTAAAATTATTAACATGACAAATTTAGAATATTTATCTTGCATAGTATATGTTCATGGATTTCAGGGATAAGTACATGTCACCCAATCTGTCCATGTTGACATTTGCCTAATTTGGCTGCTTCTACCAAGTGACAGATGAATTTGTATTAAAATACATTAATTGGAGACACAGCCTTTGTGGGGTCAACAACAAAAGTCTATTTACAACTATGCACAATAATATGGTTGATTAAATTTTATAAATTGGATTTAGAGCTATTTTTTCCTTGCTGTCCATGATGAAGCGGCCTGGAACCTATTTTTAGGTTATTATGTCCTAACACTGGTGTTCAACAATCTAGGTGTTGGTACGGCACTTCTGTACTCCATCTCACATATCTCGCTTATCTGGTGAATTTACTTTTGGGAATCCCCCCGAAATACCTATGAATTGACTGTGATGTATTTGCATGGATTTCTTGGTCATTCGATAAGCACCTGTCTGAAACAATCATATCTGGACTGTGACTCAAGCAATTTATCGTGCATGTAAATCTATGCACTACTTCTGTTATGCATGATCACAAATCATCACAAAATAGTGTTTCAACAAGCATATCACTGAAAAGGTAATGTACCTCGAGGGATGCTGATCTTAAAGTCCAAGTCTCTTCTTTCCAAGTGGTAAAGGGCCACCTCCTGCAGACGTGCTCTTTCCAGCTCTGAGAGGCTTTGGATGGAAACCGGCTGCAGCCTCACGCTCTGCCCCAGCATGGTGGCCCACGTATGGTCACCCTGAGAAAGAGACAGACGGGGAAAGAAAAGCATTATTTTTCCAACTCAGTCTGCCTTTTTGCAGAGTTTGGTTGGGACCCAGTTCAAACACACCTGTTTGTCATTTTAAAGGGAAGCTGATTCATGTGTTTTTGATCAGAGCTGGAATTCTGCAACAAAGCATATCTCCAGGATTTACCCTGCTGAAAAAGTGATATAGTGCAGTTAAAGTGCTTTGCACACCTCTTACAAACCAACCATCAAATATTGTACAGCAAAAGTTGGGGTTAAAAGGTGTTAAATTACTCCCAACAGTCTTCAAGAGACATTTTTAGACATTCATAGTTTTAGATATTTCTCCCTAATAGGAACATGTCTAGATAAACATGCCCTAAAAGGCCCTGTCTGGGTTATTAAAAACACAAAAAACCTAAAGGTCTAAGCACTTAAAACATGCTATATGCAAATACACTATTTGAGCTTTTCTGTTTAATTTGGGTTCAAGGACGGCTACTTTTAGACTTGGCAGCAGCACTATACTGGGTAAACATACAATAGCCAGTAGACATTTTTTGACCTAATGTAATTCCTCTGACAGCTTACATCCTGTGCACAGTCATATGTGTTGTCACATCTGATGTGTTGACAACAACGAGAAGAACTGAAAGCCAAAACTATTACTTAAAGGAAATGTGCAGCAGATCAACCTTGATGATTACTAGAATAATGCTAGAATAACTAGTTCAAAATACAAAGTCTTGTCTTAGCTCTATAACTGAGAGATGTCAACATATCCAATTTTAGAGTACCATACGTGTTAAAGTACTCTTAAATTGTTAGAATCAAATCTATGCCTCCAAAACCAATTACAAAGTGACTGAACCTCTACATGAGGCAATTTAGCCTGATTCTCTGGTTATAAAGCCCCAATCATTCACTGATTAAATGAAAGTGTTAGCTGTCATCTCACTAGGGTTAAATTGAAAGTAGGAGTGTGTCTGTAATCTGTTTCCTTGTGTCCACGTAGGAGGTCACTTTCCACTCGAGTTGTGGTCACGCAACATGCCAACCGGTGTCGAGAAAAGGACAGAGGTCACAGGTAGTGCTCTGTTTACTAAGAGATCAGTGAAAACTGCATGACACCCATCAAATACCCTGTTGATACCAGTATTTCAATTGCATGTAGAAACTATCTACAATTTACAAACTGTAAACTGTTATTTGTGAGGCCAGTTATTATTGTAAATTCATATTCCAACAAATGAGGTGTTATATTATGGAGCTGTCAGCATTCCTTATATATGTATAATCTTTTACAGGATTATTGAGATATAAGTTGCAAACAACAGGAAAGCTACTGTTGTATTGGCTGAGCAACATGTTGGGAAGAGTGGGAAGATGAGTCTTCAAGGCAACGCAAGACACAAAGTCGTTCCTTTTTCCCTCCTCCCTAACTCTATGCCCTTCTCTTTCTCATATACACTGTCCCTTCTTTTTAAACAAAAAAAGTAAAGGTCATGAACGACGGGAAGAGCAAAACACAAACACATGTAGCATTACACCATACTTCAAAGCCCACTGAAACCTAAACCACCATCAATCATCAGGAGTATTGTGCTCATTTACTGGACACAAAAGCTTTTGTGAGAAACACTTGCCTTCAAGAAACCAAGCAGCCATAACAAACTCAACACACGTCCTATATGACGTATAAAGAATCTTGGGTTAATGTCTCAAATCATGAAGAAAAAAAAAAATCATTTTTTATGTACTCATGTTACGATTCAGGCTAAATTAAAGGGTTAGTTCACCCAAAAATGAAAATTCTGTCATTAATTACTCACCCTCATGTCGTTCCAAACCCGTAAGACCTTTGTTCATCTTCAGAACACAAATAAAGATATTTTTGATGAAATCTGAGAGCTCTCTGACCCCTCCATAGACAGCAATTTAATGAACACTTTCAAGGCCCAGAAAGGTAGTAAAGACATCGTTCAAATCGCCCATGTGACTACAGTGGTTCAACCTTAATTTTATGAAGTGACGAGAATACTTTTTGTGCGCAAAAAAACTAACAAAAATAACTACTTTATTCAACAATTTCTTCTAGCCTGTGTCAGACTGTAAACAGTGCAGTGCTTCCAGAACGCCGGCTTACCATTGGCTGACGCTGTTCACGTGAGCACCATGACGCATCAACAGCGTAAAAGTCTGACACAGGCTAGAAGAAATTGTTGAATAAAGTCATTATTTTTGTTTGTTTTTTGCACACAAAAAGTATTCTCGTCGCTCTACCAGATGAACAATACAGGGACAGACGTGAAACTGCTCTTTTAATTTTCAAATAAATTATATAAAATTGCATAAATTATCCTTGAACTGACCAAGGTATTTAAACATTAGACATTAAATGATGATGTTAAATCCACTATTATTTTATATAGAATTGTTCTATAGTATTTAATGAAGTAACTAATTAAATTACAGAACAATTAAGAGAAATCCCTTACTTTACTTTTCAAGGAAAAAGTAATTAAATTACAGTAATTAATTACTTAGTAATAAATTACACTGGATATAAAAGTGATTATAGGATATGCTGTCAATATAGGATAGTATCTTATATTTCTCTGTGCAAAAATGGAACAAAAAACAACACTGAACAACTCACGAGAACAGTGAGAGTACCATCACTTCCATTCTGAATAAAAATGAATTTATTGCTATAAAGGAGCTCTAAAAAGTTCAGCAGATGGTGTTTATAAAATATATCCACTACAAAAACTCCAACCCCCAATCATCAAACCCTACTAACCCAAGCACAGCTTGAAACTCCTTAGAAGAGGAGACCAGAAAGAGACGAGAATGAGACAAAACTGCATGTGTGAAGCTCCGTTGGTCCATTAAAGGACCAAGACTTAAATACAGTTATTTTTTACGATTGCTAGGACCCATTACTTTGGTCACTTTTTCAAAAATCTTCACAAAGTGAGCACAACAGTGGTCTATGTGTGCTAAATTGTAGATCATTTATCATTGCGTTGGCACAAAATGCTTTCAAATTACATAAATTCTTTTCTCACTTGGACACAAACACCACCAAAACTGTAATGTACATACAGGCCACTTTGCACATGCTTATGTACTCTTTTTAAAACTTAAGTTCAAAACTTAACAATACAAAACTGAATTAGACAGCAATTTTCTACACATTTTCTACATATCTATCAAAATGATTAGATGTAGCTGAACACCTACACTTATCTTAGTCTTTCAATTTCATCACCATCTAAATAAAAGGGAAAAATTTAGGAATAATTTTGTACTGTTATGTAAACATGGACCATACTGCAGTGAATTCTAAACAGATGAGAGTGTCATTCTTAAAGATTTTGTAAAGATTTATGTTAAGATTTTTGTGTAATGCTACCTGTTGTTAGTGTTTTTAGGTCATTGTTTTATGAGTGACAAAGTATGTTTGTTGGGTGAAAACCTTTTGCGTTATGGAAGAATGAGTTTATTTGAGATACGTATGAAGTGTTTTGGTAGTTTAAGTGCATTTTGAATGTGAAATTAACTGCTGTGCCGAGCTGAAAGTTGGTAAACAAACATAATAGCAACAATGAAATTCAAATTTAAAACTAAGTTATTATGCCAGATATATCAGCTGTTGTAAAGGAGCTGAAATCAAATGGAAAATCTAGAATAGACAATAAAAAAAAAAAAAGGAAATTTAACTTCCTGAAAAAATAAAATCTTGCTGTCCTTGGATCATTGCCAATCACCGGTTATTATTGAGCATTTATTGTGCTAAAACACAATGTTCCTCCAATGACAAAAAAGATTATTTGACAGGGAACATTAAAAAAACAGGCAGCTATGTTCATGTGTAAATCATATTCATGCATTCATATCTGAGACAGCTAATCCATGTGCAGACATACCTGAGTGCATGACAAGACCCAGACAAAAACATCAGTGGCCCATAAATATTGTTGCAAGACCGCTCTCGAGTACTAGAACAATCAAGTAAACAGTTTTGCGAAACTGCTTCACTTCACTTTGAAGAGATTTTCTTAGCCATTCAGAACAAACAATAGCTTATTCCTTAAAAAGTCTTTCTCAGTCCTTATTTCCTTTCAGAATTCTTGTCCGATTTCCACTTCATGTACTTCTTTAGTCCTGACCATATTTGTCTCCTGATCCTTGAAACCTGGCACATGGTCCCTTACGAGATCTTCGACATAAATAATTGTATTTAAAAACATGCTGATGGTTCCCAGATGCCCCTTTTAAATAATTTCAAAGTGTTTGTATAACAGTTCAACCAGTAATGTTCCCGGTGTTCCTATCAAAGGAGTATATGCATATATGTGTGATAAACTTCTATTGTTTATCCAGTTTCATTTACATCTGGGGAGCATTTAAATCAGTTGCTTGTTTGGGTGCGCCGGCGCGCATGTGAATGTGCATAATCGTGAGTGCATAATAATGTGTGCGAAGATAAACAGCTCTACGATTCGAGTGGCTAAGCGTCCATACAGTGGAAAGTTACAGAGAACCGCTCTACTCTTGAGCAACACACCAAACCCCAGACTGACGTCTCTGTGCATTTAGAGAACTGAAAGAAAAGTGAGAAAACACAACAACAGTCAGCCCTTCTGAATTATCCATTTAAGGTATACTGTGTCAAACAACAAACAGGGAAACACAATATCTGCCTGCACATACATAGCATCCCTTTTGGGTGAGCTCTTAGATACAAAACAATCAGAAAACCCCAGACAGTCTTGGCTTTGAAAAAAAAACTAAAATATTTTGAACAAGTGCTCTTTTCACTCTGATTTAGGCTGGCAGCATCCCTCCATTGCACTGAAATTAAGTATGTATTATTCTCTACACAGGGAGTTTCCTGAAACCAAGCAACTAAAGTCATCATTCTGTGTGTAGTGTTGTCTGGTGGTCTAATCAGTGGTTATATTCATGTACCTGATGGGATAAAGTCAACAAAAGAAAACTGAATCCCAAGGAATTTGTGGTCTGTTTTATGTTGAAGGCTATTGAAACTGACATGAAAAATATGTTAAACACCACTCCACTGCAGAAGAGGTAAAGTCTCATAAACAGATACAATGCTATTGTAGTAGTGTGTGTGCGTGCGTGCGTGTGCGCGCGTGCGTGAGAGAGTGTGTGTGTGAGAGAGAGAGAGAGAGAGAGAGAGAGAGAGAGAGAGAGAGAGAGAGAGAGAGAGAGAGAGAGAGAGAGAGAGAGAGAGAGAGAGAGAGAGAGAGAGATACACTGCTGTATCTTTGCTGTCTCCTACACAAGCATATCACAAAATATTTGTTAAATAAATATGTAAAAACATAAGGCAAAGCCAAACAGTCACTTTGTTAATAAGGGTCAGTGACAAATAAGGTAGCCTGAGCTCATTTAAACTTTTAAAATCTATTTTAAAAGTCACATGTCAAGTTTTTATAAATGTAATATTTGTATTAATGTTTCATACATTTTTCAAAAATATTCATGATATTTTCTGCAAAAATTGTGATTTAATGACATTGCAAAATGCACCCATCAAGTAAAAAAAATAGTAAAACTTGCACTTTAAATATGCAAATGTACACAAGTAAAGCTTTTTTTGGTGTAATTATTATTATTTTTTTTTTTTACGAAATATTGTCTAGAGGTTTTCTTAGAGTTACTCCATTTGACCTGAACAAAGCGTACATTTTGATAAAAAGCTAAAAATATATTATTTTTAAAAAACGTAATGACCCTGACAAATGAAAAAATTATTATTATTAGATAATAATAATAATAATAAATAAATAAACAAACAAATAAAATTAAATATAATCTAATAAATAATATAACATGAAAATTACACCAGACTTTTGTACACCAACTAGACATTTGTAAAAATGTCAAAAATTACTCTTAATTCAGAAACAACTGAAAACATGTCAATCACAGAAAAAGAATATTCAAGTAATTTTTGTATGAATTGCATTTTTGAATAACGTATACATAGACAAATTTAAAAAAAAATGAACACATTATACAGCAGTAAGACTGTACATCTCTACTTAAAGCTGTGCAGTAGCTGGTAGTTAAGCATGTGAAATCCAAAGTTAGCCAAACTGACAAACACAAACACACTGTGCACCATCTCAAACAAACACATGTGGCAAATAGTGGCAACATAGACTTACACTTCTATAAACACTATGAGTAATACTATTCCCCAAGCATATACTGATTATCATTGCATTTACATAGTCACTGAATGTATTCTACACGTTCAATATAGACTTTAAAGCATTGCAGCCACAACTAGACAAAAACTTTGCTCATTATACAGACTCTCTCTCACACACAAATCACTCTACCTGCAGACTGGGAGAAGGCGGCGTGTCTGATAGAAACACGCACTCTGTAAATATGAGAAATCTCCTCAGACTCTTCAGACAGGTACAGCCAGTCCGACCCGAGCATGAGACAGACAGACAGAAGCAGAGAAGGATAAAGAGCGAGAGGGAGGTCTGTCCTCTCCATCTGCCATGTACTCATGTAAATCAGAGTGCAGCCAAGAGCAAACTTCACATAATCACTCACACAGTGACGTAGAGCAGAGGGGGAGGGGCCTAAACTGATACAGCAGAGCTTCCAACCAGTTCCCCTGTCAGTCTGTCACTCATCATCAGCATAATAAACACTGGAGACACACTGTCCTCCCTTCTCACATCCCACTGCAGGGTTTCTACTCCTCTTTCCTTCTACGTGTGTTCATGAGTTCATTGCTGTTGAAATCCTGTTCTCAGTGAAAACATTAAAATAGCATGATAATGAAGAAAGACAGAGACAGCAGGAAGGGAAAGAAGAAAGATGAGAAATGAAGGCTTCAGGCAGAAGGTGGAGTGATGAAACTCAAACACACTATGCACTCACAAACTGGCTTCCTCGTGATGAGCACATACCAATAAAGCTTGATCTTTCAACTCTGTGCTGACCTCACAAATCTACGTTTTATCTGTTACACAATTTCCACTTTCACGATAACCTTTCAGCCAAAGGCAAAGATGCCATAAGAGTCTTTGTGATCAGTGTGTTCTAAACTGGGAAAAGTGTGGGAAAAGTCTGACACCACATTGAAATTTGGGGTTGGTAAGAATTTTCTTTTCTATGTTGAAAATCTCTTATGCTAACCAAGGCTGCATTTATTTGGTTAAAAAAAAACAGTAATATTGTGAAGTATTATTACAATTTAAAATATTTATTTTCAATTTTAATATATTTCAAAATGTAATTTATTCCTGTGATGTCAAAGCTGTATTTTCAGCATCATTACTCCAGTCTTCATTGTCACATGATCCTTCAGAAATCATTCTAATATGCTGATTTGCTGAACATTTCTCATTATTATTAATGATGAAAACAATTGTGCTGCTTAATATCTTTTGTGGAAACCGTAACCTTTTTTTCCAGGATTCCTTGATGAATTTATTTGAAATATAACTCTTTTGTGACTTTAACATCTTTTGTCACTTTTGATCAATTTAATGCATTCTTGCTAAATAAAATGATTGATTTCTTTAAAATTGCTTCCATTAAAGCATATTGATTCTCAAATCATGCTTCATTGTCTTCCATTTTATTCAGTTTTTTTTTTTTTTTTGGATTGAATGTTTTTGTAATATTTTTGTATTTTAGATGTTATGTTATAAATTTATGACTTGTATGTGTTGTAATTGATGTGTTGAATATTTTGTGGTTCGTTGATACATGTATGTTGTTTATTTTGTATGTTTTTGGGTTTTTTCTGTGTCCTTTTGTTGTTGACTTCGTTGTTTGGACTCATTTGATTGTAATTTGGTGATTGAGTTTGGAAACAATTGTAATAAGAAACACCTGTGATGAGAGTCTCCACCTAGTGATTATTGGACTCACACTCTTTTAAAGATTTCTGGGGAAAGTATTGTATGATTCACTGATGAAGGTTGATTGTCGAAACGTCTGAATGATCCATATGTGCTTTGTTGCAAAAAAAAAAAAAAAAAAAAACCTATTAAGATGACACAAGTGAGTGTGGCTCTTTTTTTTCTTTTTTGTAAATCATGCTGGATAACATGATCATCAGGTTTTGCACAAACTTGTGGCACTCATGTCAGCTCATGTACCAGGGGCGTCATGCACCAGTTTGATTGAAGAGGCACCAGTGGCAGTTCTGGCACACTTGGTGCTCTAGGCAAGGCATGACTTCACCCTAACACTATGTCAAAACTTAGTAGTACATAAGTGTGGGAACTGTTAGTCTAGTAGTGTAGTTTTTGCGTAGCTTGCAACATGACCTGAACAAATCCCAAACGTATATATAATTCTTTAAAATAAACCAAGCAGTTTGGATGGATGGTGGTTCTTTTAAGTAAGGGCTGGGCAGTATGAAGGTTTATATCATTATAGATTTTGCTATATTGTGGATATCGCGGTATGTAAATATATACGCGTGACAGCACTATTGACACTTTAGAGTGATGAAACGCATGAATGAGACACTAGAGTGTGAAGTGATTGATGTTAAAAATAGTTATTAAATGCAATAAGTCATGAAAAAAAACTCAGTGTGTGCTCTTGCTGACTGGCACACTGCCAAAGTGCGTGCATGGAAAGCTGACAGGGTGTGCGTACAAAGTATACTTTGTCTTTGGGCTTAAGTGCGTGTACAGAAAGATCGCAAATTCAGTTCTTTTCACATCTTATTGCAATGGTCGAATACACACGCAATTATGTCAAAATGGCCATCATGTGGAGTATTCATGTTCACAGTCGGTTATGTCTCGAAGTGAAAGTAACAGTTGGGTGAAAACTGGATGTGTATCAGTGTATTGGATCCGTGCATTAGCTCTTAAAGTGACAGCATCCTAATAAACTTGATTTGACCTGTTTGTGTCAAATCAAACAAAAGAGAAAATAACTTACTGCCCTTGACTGAAAAAACTTTTTTTAGCTTTAATAAGAACACATTTAAATTTAATTCATACAGTGAAGACTATGCTGTATTTTATTTTTACATTTGATTATTCCATTTCTGTTCTATTTCAAACATGTTAAATAAACCTATTGTACCTGAAAAACTTTAATTCATATTTTTGTTATTTGAATTTGTCCTATTGTTTGTAATTTGCTTCTTTGTTCTTATTTTTAATAATAAAATAAAATAACAAAAATAACTATATCGTGATATATATCGTTATCGTGAAATAAAATTTCTCATATTGTGAAATAAGACTCTGGAATATCGCCCACCCCTATTTTGAGTGCATGCTAATTACTAAGACACATGCTAAGAACTAGTCAAATTCAGCATAACATAATTTGTAATAAAGAAAAGAAAGCAAAATAAAAGCATTTTCACTAGTGGTGCCTGTGTCATGCGTAAGTGAGCATGTATTTGTGATGTTTGTTTGGTCAGTGCCTGACGGCTCAGCAAATGATCCTATTAGAGCACTTCTGTGTGGCTAGCTGACAGACTGACAGATTGAGTACATTAGTGAGGAGCTCCTGGATAGCGGCAATGTTAGTAGCATCCGGACTAGTCTTCATTCAAGCCTGAACACACAACACACGGGAAGTAATAGACAACTGGACAAGCCCAAAGTAAAAACAAGTATTATAGACAAATGTGGACCTAGGTCTGGCTGGTTAGCAGGAAGCAGAGAGCCCCTGCTGGTAGATGTCCTAACTACACCATCTCTCCAGATTGCCATTCATCTGTGTATTCTGATGGAATAACATTTTTACTAGCAACATATAAATCACAATGGAAGCCCGTTTCCACCACAACTGAGTAAAAAAATATAATTCTTTAAGTCATAATAATGAGAAACTTTCTCGTAATAATGACTTAACGTCTCGTAATAATGACTTAACATCTCGTAATAATGAGAAACTTTCTCATAATAATGACTTAACATCTCGTAATAATGAGAAACTTTCTCATAATAATGACTTAACATCTCATAATAATGAGAAACTGTCGTTACGACGCATTGTGCGCTTGCGCCACACTATCTACTGAGGCGCCGGTGTTGCTGATGCTGATTCACGCAAACAGTGGGCCTCCGTCGAAGCCCATTTCCGGCACATAAGAAAAACATACTTAAGTCATAATTTCAAAATCGAAATTATGACATACTAAATCGAAATTATGACTTGCTGCTCATTGATCTGCCGCGACCCGACACAGGATGAGTTGTGAACACATTAAGGAGTATTTTAACTGTGGTTTTAGCTACTAATGATTAAATTATTGCCTTATTATCTTATTATCTTAATGGCATTGAATAGCCTATCTCTGAGCAAACGCGCTCTTGAGAGGATTTTAAGCAAGAACAAGCTTTGGCGCAGAAAGAACCGAACAGAGGTGCATGAGGTGGCAACATTCATTGAACAACTTCAAACCTCTGGCCAATGTCATGATTATTGATGCGCGCGCGCGCACGCAAACACACACACACGCACGCACGCACGTTGGTTGGATGGTGTTGTAACCGACAGGGAAACAGTGAGTTCTGCTGCCGAACAGTTGCAACAGAAATATGAGGTTGTGATCGGGCAGCAGTTTTCATCCAACAGTAAATATAGCTTATACTCCTGTAAAAATGATTGTATGTTTCAATAAATGGCGCACGTGATAAATTCAACCAGAGTAGCCTATTTAATCAATATCAGAATCAAAAGGAGCTTTATTGCCAAGTAGGCTATGTTTGCACACACAAGGAATTTGTTTTGGTGACAGAAGAAGCTTTAGTACACAGAGACAAGTACACAGATAGTAAAATAAAAAATAAAGAATAAAAATAAATTAATAAGATAGCACATATAATGCTTGCTGCCCGCCTCGCTTGATGTGCTGGAAATTGCTGCCCGCATGTGCAAATTGCGCATGCGTGGATTAAGTCATAATTACGAGAAAGTTTCTCATTATTATGACTTAAAGAATTATATTTTTTTACCCAGTTGTGGCGGAAACGGGCTTCCATACAAATAGTTCATTAGTAGATGTTGACTGATTTTTGGATGATATTTGTCCCCGTCTTGTGCTTTTGACAGGGGTCCTGTGCCAGCTCAGCAAGTGCCTAGCCAACGGATAGCTTTTCTCCAGGTATTTTAGACCTCTTCGGCCTAAAATAACTACAGTGCCACCAATAGTAGACATATTTTTTCAGGCTGATAAATGTGCGGCTGTGAATAATGCCTTTGGAATGTGGTGTGAGACTGTGTGCGGTATGTCTTGGATTTGCCATTAATTTACCATCTGCAGGGCTTGGATGTGCTTGAGCTCTCTGGGGATTCTTCCATCTCCATCAGGGTTGAAAATACAGTCCAGATGTCTTCATCACTTATACCATCCATCCACAGTCATACTGTTTTCACAACATCAGGACTGCCAAAGGAGCCTTCATCACTTAAGAAGGGTGCTGAACAAAAACCCTTTTTGGCAGATTTTAGGGAGGACCGTATAAGGTTCATAAATTATTCGTCCTCAGTGACGCGCTTCAATAAAAAAACAGTAACATTTCATTTTGATTTGTGTTTATATATGAGATCTGATAAATCATTGGCAGAAACGCGCCGTGAAAAACTTTGGACTTTGTTTTAGTGATGTGTGAAAGTGATGACTGTCCCAGCGGTTTTCCATACACATGAGAATGTTGATATCCGGCCATTAAAAGAGAAGTGCCCCTCAGTTTCATGTGTTTGACCTCTGACCCTGACATCAAGGATGCTCTCTTCCTGTTTTGGCCGTAACATAGTGCTGTTAGGTGAATATACAGGGCTGTATGACCCTGATACAGGATGGACAGGAACAGGAACAGACTCCATTTGAGATTTTCTGCTTAAATGTGATGTTTGTGCGACTAAATCTGCTATCAAACCTTCTTAGTGATGAACTGTAATAAATCCAAGCATGGATCTCTCGACTATTTGCTGAATAACTGCACTTACGCAACCTCTGTGTGACAAAGTCTTTTTTGCTGTTGTTTTAATAGAAAAACATTAAAGTAATGTGAAATTTCACGGTTTTAAATTTCTAGATAAGTTTCTTATTTTTCCGTTAGGCCTATATGATAAATATCCTATAATAAATCATTAAACTAGATGAGGTAAAATAAACCATGCGAATGGGTCGACATTCTCTTGATTTGTGCTTATAGGTGAAAGTGCAACAATAAATACATTTCTCAAATTACAACAATCGTTGTGATTTATAATTTTGCGCAAAATAATATTATCAGTGCAGTATGACGAAAATGTGACTACATTTTTATTGACGAAAACTAGACTAAAATGTTCAGACATTTAGTCGACTAAAACGTGACTAAACAAAAAAAGGACAAGGTTGACTGACTGTGATAAACTAAAAAGCACATTTGACACAGGACTAAGACGAGACTAAATTAAAAAATAGCTGATGAAATTAACACTACCAGGTAAGTCAATACATCATGAAGTTATTGGTTATAATGTTTGTCTTATGCTTTAGTGGAAGCCGACTATGACTTAAAGCTATAGACTACACTGCCCACTACAGGTCAAAGTTATCAAGTCCTACAACACATGAACCATCGAAAATACATTTCAACCACAGCAGCTAAAATGTAACAATAAACAAAGATATTTTAAAATGATAGACATCTCCAATAAAAATTACCCAACTTTTTTTTCTGAATCATGAGTCACTTATGAATTATGACATTCACCTGTTCTTCTTGTTACCCTCATACTTTTCTCAGTACAGATCATGTCCTATGCAGAGTCAAATCTCTGTCTAGACATGCTGAGGGGGGAAAAGGTAGCGACTAGCACTCACTTTGCAGTACAGTCATAAACAGGGGCAATGATCCATGTTTATAGCGCTCTGGTTGCTGCCGGTACAATTTTCTCTTGCAATGAGAAGCTGTGTGTGTATCAGCAAATACTGGAGACAGAAAGACAGAAAAAAGAGAACAGTGAATATCTGGAAGAATGCCCTGAGTATTACTCTAGACATTCACTGTTCTCTCTTTCTGTCTCCAGTATTTGCTCAACAATATTATGCATCATGCAATATTCAGCATAACTCAACAATATTATGGGTTGATGTAATACTCTTTATTATTGCCTGATTCACCCTGACCATCATCAACAATGATGCTACAAATGTAAATATAGAACAGGAGAGCAATCACACATAAATCACACTACACATCCATAATAAATACAGTATAGCCATAATAGATCTGAGCTCTATGTCAAGTCGTCAATTTTTTTTAAAGAAACGAATACAAAAACCTTAAAATAAATGCTGTTCTTTTGAATTTTATATTCATCAAACAATCCTGAAAAACAATGATTATGCTTTCCACAAAAATATTAAGCAGCTCAACTGTTAAGAAGAAGAAGAAGAAATGTTTCTTGCAGCAAATCAGCATATTTGAAAGATTTCTGAAGGATCATGTGACACTGACGCTGAAAATTCAGCTTTGCATCATAGGAATAAATTACATTTTAAATAATATTAAAATAGTAAACATTTAAATTGTAATAAAAATTCACAATATTACTGTTTTTACTGTATTTTAATCAAATAAATGCAGCCTTGGTCAACATAAGAGACTTCGTCTTACTGACCCTTTGTGAATCTTTTGACTTTAATTGAAAACACAAAGTGACGCATAACCAAATTTGAATAGAGCACAAGTGCATGAAAATCATGAAAAAAAAAAAAAATAAATAAATAAATAACTTAGGCTTCTATCAGTTGTTTTATACAGTAAATCAGAAATTCAAGGTGCGCGTGGGCCAGTGTGGTCTCATTTCACCTTTCAGGATGACGGATTGCGTAACATGAGTCAGAACTTGTCTTATTTCCTTTTCCTTTTATCCTCTCAATCCTCTCATCTTTTCTCTGCTTTATCATAACATTAATCTGTTCTTCAAAATATCCCTAGAGGTCATGCAGAGGAAATGCCATTTACAAAAACATTCAGCAAAGATGCCATGCTTCTCTAAACAGGACATTCTCCACCCATCGGCACAGCTCTCCACTGTTCTGCTCATTATTCTGAAAAAGATCGCCCACCACCACTGACTGACATCCAGCCCAAACACTAAACACCACATTTTCCTAAACACCTGTTTGTCACTATGAACTGCGAAATTTACCTCGAGGTCATCACATGCAACAACAAAAATTTAATTTGAGATAATTTGATTTTACATTTAGCCAAATTTGACCTTACTCAGTTTAGATAGAACACGTCTATAAACAACAACCAAATATATCTGTTCATCATGTAACAGATTTATTCATGTCATGTGGATGACCAGTCCTAGAAAACAGGAAGACATGGTATCGACAATCAATCCTGCCATATAGGAATCGCATTTGGGTCACAATCATGACATACATCATAACAATACTGCTGAAGGCTGCAATCACTATATGGACTGGAACGTCTCTCTCTGCTTGTTATTGATCAGTCAATTGATCAGCTATGGCGATTTACACTAGTGTTCTCTATCAGCTTCCAGTGATGTAATACTGATTGTTAGATATATGTTGGTTGAATGCACTCTATTTATGCATGAACGCACTTCTTGACTTCTGGCCCTACATTCCAGATTCATTTGACTTTCATTATTGCTTAGCTCTGCTGGTCAAGTAAATTCAATCCTAGCTATCCATTTGTTCTCATGGCGTTTTTTTTAATAAAACACAAACTGATTCCCTTTTAGCTTGCAGAGGCTTGTGACATGAGATGGTGACACACTGTCTGAAGATGCTGTTTCTGAACTTCAAATAAAGAAGATTGAATTTGCTGTGAGGTTTAAAATGATGCAGTTATGAGTGCATAACAGTCTAGAAAAACCTCTTTGTCCGTTTTGTCAGAAAATTCAAGTTCAAAGGACTGTAAACTCTCAAAAGGATACAAGGTTTTAAACTCTTTCTGGCAACTTTTGACGTGTGTAATACAACTCAAAGATCTTAAGCCACTCTCTTCTAATTCCAAACAACAGAGATGATTTAAGCTGATTCTCTAATGAAGGCATGACTTTTGAATTCTCACATTCCACAGAATGGCCTTTCCACAAATCCCCCAGATAATTCAGTAGTATTATTTCCAATTAAAATCATAGTTAAGGCCATTGGTGTCTTCCAGCAAACCTCCTATCACTTAGTGGGCATACCTTTCAATGGGCTTGACCTTGAAATGTACCAGGAAGAGGGGAGGAAAGGGAAGTTCTTAGAACGTCAAACCTCCTTTGTTATTTTATGTTCATCAATCATAGGATAAAAACCTTTCAACTGGAAATGTTTTGAGTCATGTGATAGCTCACCGCGGAAGTTGGTGACAAGCTTTGAAGTACCATGTTAAGACAGCCGTGTACTTTAAAGTTGCGATGTAATGGAAGCAGTGACAGATCTTTTCCTCCATATTGTGAAGCACATTTGAGTGAAACGAATTATCAAAAGAAAAAAAGAAAAAAATGTAAGGCGGGGACTTGGTTTTAACAATCAGTTGTTGATTGGATGTTTGCTTGCAGTTGTACTAAATAACTGGAAAAATCCGGGATGCATCACCAGAGGGAAGTCGAGATTGAGTTAAGAATGAAGAATTAAAGTTAAAGTGCCCCTATTGTGGTTTTTCAAATATTCCCTTTCATGCATTGTGTAATATAGCTGTTTGTGAGTGTAAACGTTCTGGAAAGTTGTAAAGTCAAAAGTGCACAATAAATAAAAGTTATTATCTCCCAAGAGAAAGAATCGTCTCTGAAGCCCCTATACGAGTTGGTTGTATTTCGAATCCCACTGCGTGATGGCTCTATGTCACTAGATAATACATTTGCATAATTTCCACCTATGTTGTACATTGTCAGCCTGCGAACAACTTGAACCGCCCACAAACACATCATTTTACTGACGACTGCTTCTCAAATCTCTGAGTTCAACGCGGGATTCGCAAAACGCTTGCTCTTGAAAAATGGGCCAGTACCCAGTTTATTTGGACCAGCTCGCTCCTCAGAATCACAACCTGTAAGTATGAATAATTATTGATGTACAGATTTTCTACCGGGTGTTCAAAATACGTAGTTTTGTGTTTTATATTGTGTAAGTGTCCGGCTAACTCACGTTATTACTGTCTAACTGAAATACTTCTAAGCAGCTGTGGGCCACTATTACCAAAAACTGTGTCTATTAATGCATTTGTCAATCTTACTGCTTTGAGTAAAGATAAAGGATGGAGCAAGATTTGTTTTACAAATGTTTATGTTACATCAGTCATTCACGTTAGTGCTGGGCTAACGCATGCGCTGTTATTGATACAGTTCCCGCATGTTGATGTTGTTGATGGACATACACTTGTTAATGCTGATGGTGAGGAATTACAGTTGCAACATCTCATAATGTAGGCCTACCTCAAAATGAGTAGTAGAGACTGTTTCATCTGTTAAGTCGTTCGAGAATTACTGAAAAATGTGATGTGCAATGTACACTATATTGCCAAAAGTATTGGGACACCCATCCAAATCATTGAATTCAGGTGTCCCATTCACTTCCATGGCCACACGTGTATAAAATCAAGCACCTAGGCATGCAGACTGCTTCTACAAACATTTGTGAAAGAATGGGTCGCTCTCAGGAGCTCAGTGAATTCAAGCGTGGTGCCGTGATAGGTTGCCACCAGTGCATTCCATTCGTGAAATTTCCTCACTACTAAATATTCCATGATCAACTGTTAGTGGTATTATAACAAAGTGGAAGCAATTGGGAATAACACCACGAAGTGGTAGGCCACGTAAAAAAAAAAAAAAAAAAAAAAAAAAAAAAAAAAAAAAAAAAAAAAAAATCACAGAGCGGGTTCAGCGCAAGCTGAGGCTCACAGTGCGCAGAACTCGCCAACTTTCTGCAGTCAATAGCTACAGACCTGCAAACTTTGTGTGGCCTTCAGATTAGCTCAAGAACACTGCAAAAAATGTTTTTCTTACTTAGTAAGAAAAACTTGCCTTGTTTTAAGTCCAAATATCTAAAAATTCTTACATTAAGGAGCATTTACTAGGCAAGCAAAATTTTGTCTTGTTTTGGGGAAAAAATAACTCAAAATTAAGTGTGTTTTTGCTTAAAATAAGCAAAATAATCTGCCAATGGGGTAAAGAAAATAATCTTGTTTTCTGTTCGAATTAAGATTATTTTCCTTACCCCATTGGCAGATTATTTTGCTTATTTTAAGCAAAAACTCACTTAATTTTGAGGTTTTTTTCCCCCAAAACAAGACAATAATTTTTGCTTGCCTAGTAAATGCTTCTTGTTTTAAGAATTTTTAGATGTTTGGACTAGAAACAAGACAAAAATACTAAGTAAGAAAAGCATTTTTTGACATTTGCAGTGAAGAGTGCGTAGAGAGCTTCATGGAATGGGTTTCCATGGCCGAGCAGCTGCATCCAAGCCTTACATCACCAAGAGCAATGCAAAGCATCGGATGCAGTGGTGTAAAGCACACCGCCACTGGACTCTAGAGCAGTAGAGACGTGTTCTCTGGAGTGACCAATCACGCTTCTCTGTCTGGCAATCCGATGGACAAGTCTGGGTTTGGCGGTTGCCAGGAGAACGGTACTTGCCTGACTGCATTGTGCCAAGCGTAAAGTTTGGTGGAGGGGGGATTATGGTGTGGGGTTGTTTTTCAGGGGTTGGGCTTGGCCCCTTAGTTCCAGTGAAAGGAACTCTTAATGCTTCAGCATACCAAGATATTTTGGACAATTTCATGCTCCCAACTTTGTGGGAACAGTTTGGGGATGGCCCCTTCCTGTTCCAACATAACTGTGCACCAGTGCACAAAGCAAGGTCCATAAAGACATGGATGAGCGAGTTGGAGGTGTGGAGGAACTTGACTGGCCTGCACAGAGTCCTGACCTCAACCCGACAGAACACCTTTGGGATGAATTAGAGCGGAAATTGCGAGCCAGGCCTTCTCGTCCAACATCAGTGCCTGACCTCACAAATGCGCTTCTAGAAGAATGGTCAAAAATTCCCATAAACACACTCCTAAACCTTGTGGAAAGCCTTCCCAGAAGAGTTGAAGCTGTTATAGCTGCAAAGGGTGGGCCAACTCCATATTAAACCCTACGGATTAAGAATGGGATGTCATTAAAGTTCATGTGCATGTAAAGGCAGGCGTCCCAAAACTTTATAGCAATATAGTGTATATTATGAGAAAATGAAACTATTTTTTGACCTTTGATGCATGTAAACCTGCTGAGGAGACCTCCAAAACAAAATTAGGAGCCTTTAAAATAGCATAATAGGGGCACTTTAAAAATGTATTTTTATGAAAAATGTATGAATCCGTTATCCTGTTATATTTTTCTGTTTCTGTTTTAGAAGGCAGCAGTCTGACTCTGAGATGGTGAGCAGGAGCATGGTTTGTGTAACATTAGCAACACATTATTAGCTGTTTGATAACAGTCAAGCCAAAGGCTAATCATACTAATTACCGTTTTTTTTTCTCTTTCTTTCTCTTTTTGTAGAGAGCGCTACATAAAACGCATTACCATTCTGATACATGGACTTGTAGATGAGCCTGTATGAGTGAGTGGAGGCGGGGATCATTTGCATATTCATGGTTCCATGTATACTATCCATGTATACTGAAGCAAGGGTGCAGAGTTACATTCAAGCTATTTTAAGGCATTATTTTTTTTTTCACAGGAAAAAAAAAAAATGTTTAAATGTCTTTTTGGTAATCAAAGATGAGTTTTAAGGGACAAAAATATTAACTACAGAGGGAATTTAAACATGCATGCATAATACATAACAAAAAACACTTCAATTATTCCACTTAAATTTTTAAATGAATTGCGAGCAAAAACGTCATTTGGCTACCATGTCAGTTGAATCAGTCTGACGAATCCTTCACTGAACCCATCAGAGTGGCTACTGAATCACTTACTGAACGGCAAGTTCCTTTTCAGGGCATCATTACATTACATTGCAATGCATCGGCACATGCTGTGCTACCAAGGAAGAAAAGATATAGGCGTAATCATGTCATTAAATTGATAAGCATGCAAACCCAATCTAATAAAATGACAAGGAAAGCAAAAAATAAGAAAACAAATGCATTTTACCCCTCATACTTCATCAAAACATTTGGGGTATAGAGAAAGTGTGTGAAAATTTAATAGATATTTAACCCTTTCCCCGTCAGCGTTTTTGAAAAAAATTGCCAGCCAGCACCAGCATTTTTGATCATTTTAGCTCATCCTGCGTCGACATTTCTTTCAGTAACATTAGGCAGTTTTGATTTATATGCAGTTTAATGTTGATGATCACATTATTTTACATGTGCATATGATTAGGGGAGACCAGGGATGAAAGTAACCTTTTGTTTAAGCATCGGTAACTCAGTGGTTGTTTGTGTTATATCTCTCAAAATTGTATACATGGTAGCCACATTTGTCTGCTACAAATAACTCACTTGGACATGCACAACACAAATCACAGATTATGTAAGTTAATGTCAAACATAAAGAGTTCTGTTGTTACAGCCTACCCCACTACAGAGGTGAGTTAGGGATAGATGTAACAATGAGAGGTAATTTTCTGATATAAGATCCACACAATCTAAATTTATGCAAGAATGTTATTGAAGAACAAACAATAATCCGGTTTGAATAAAGTGAGCATTTTAAAGTAACAAAAAAAATTGTATAGTATTTCAAGGACTTTAAATTTAATCACAAAAACAACTGTCGTGTGTGTTTGTTGTGTGCGCGCACTGCCACCCACCTATTTTATGTGAATTTTGGGATATCACATTAAAAAAACGCTGGATACACGCCGAGATGTGCATAAATTCTAAAAATGTGACTAAAAAATCGTATATGCTCACTGAGGTGGATAATGATTTTATCCGATAAGACGACATGCGCATAAACTATGATGGAAACATTTACTACATAAATTCCTTAATGCACAACAAAAAACTTGCGTGATTTTGTCTTAACGGGGGATGTAATTGATAAATGGAATCATCATAAGGGTTGGTTGTAACATTTTAATGAAGTGTTACAACTATCCCCACCCCAAACAGCCATAACATAGCTAACTGTTTTAGCATGTGGGTTTGAAGTTAGCATGAATGCAAAGCATCAAATTAAACTAGAGAAATAGCTACTTTAGATTATGCAAGTCAAATAACTATATACAATACAATGATTGCTAGGCAAAAAATAATCTTGATAAAATTGTCTACTTTCCTTCCTGAAAATCAGTTTTTTGTTCACAAAATATAGAATGTTGCTCACAGTCACATCACATGCCACTTCTCCTGTGAGCTCAAAAAGGTGATGTGAGTGTATGATATTGATGACATCACCAAAGCTCTTTTCTGGCTTGTCAAACTGACAGTGTTACAACTGACCTTGTGTTACAACACTCCCCGTTCTCCCCTACATATGGGCTGCATCCGAAAACATAGGCAGCTGACTTGTTGCCTTGCTGTAAGGTAGCGTAAGCGCACAAAGGTACCTTACGAAACTGATTTCGGACACACTTCTGAGCAGAAGTGGAACCAAGTCATTGTTTTGCAAGTCACAAGTAAGTCTCGAGTCTTTACATTCAAGTCTCGAGTCAAGTCCCGAGTCAAGACAGGCAAGTCCCAGTCAAGTTGCAAGTCCTCAACTTTAAGCTTCAAGTCTTAAACAAGTCATTAGTGATTTTTGCACAAACTAGTGTTGCAGTATTAATTACTATAGTAAATGAAATGTATACTAATTTATATCAGGAAGGCTTTTAAAATATGTTTATGATTTAGCAGTTCAATTTCATGTAATGTCAATTTTCACTAAGGGCACCCATCTATCTCAGTTCAATTTAGGGATTGTGCTTACGTGTGACAAAATAAGGAAAAGCAGTGAGAAAAACTATTTTATTGGTAACAGAGTAACAAAGACAAAATAATTTCATAGAAATAACAACTGCTATTCACTTTGTATGTGTGCGTGAGAGAGAATGTGTCTGTGAGTGTAACTAGCTATTGAACCATTATTTGGAACCTCAAATAAACAGATTAAGAAAAAACGTGAGAAACAGATGCATAAAAAAAAAATAAACTGCTACTTTTTACTGAGAGAGGAAACATGCAACATGGACGCAGACATTTTTTTTCAAATTGTAAATTGTTAGTACTTGTGTATTTAAATGCGAGTGCCTCTCTGGCTCAGTGCCAAAAGTGCGAAAGCAGCGCTAATCTTAGCGGTGTGATCATGTGCTGCAGAGACAATCCTACAGTGATGATTACAATTCTCTGACCATTTAGAAGGTAGGTCAAGTCTTTCCAAGTCACGTTGCGAGTCATTGTTGTCAAAGTCTAAGTCTAATCGCAAGTCATCTTTGATTATGTCAAGTCGAGTCGCAAGTCATCCAATTTGGGACTCGAGTCCAAGTAAGTCATGTGACTCGAGTCCTGCTTCTGAGGCAGCGTAACAGTTTAATTATCTACAGCAAAATAGAGCGAGCTATTTGTGAGATCTAAACAAATATTTAATTAATACAGTAGTAATTTCTGGCTAGAAATGACATCAGAAGTGGAAGACGGTCAAATACTTACATTTACACACAAACTGACCAACAACCGCAACTTTCAGACACCATCTTTCTTCTTCTAGCTCAACTGTCACCGAATGGAACGCATAGGATTGTGGGATATCAAAGGCAGCGAAGGATATATCTATGCTGCCTTCAAAAATCGATCAGATGAAGGTCTCTCAGAAGGCAGGAAGTGAAGCTAACATTGGATTCGGACGTGCCTTGATGCCTTCCTACTTTGAAATGTGTCCTCCGAAGGCAGCATTTTCCAGTTTTGGATGCAGCCATGATATCGCTTGTTTCTGAGTATTCTTCACGTTTTAATCAGGAGATTCGGTAGGCTACTCTTTAGAAGATGCGTAATAGCGCCCCCTACAGTAAAACAGTGAAAACATGGAAAGCCAGAAATTTCCGTCAATGGCGGGGAAAGCGTTTTCTCGCAAATGACGAAAATTTCTGTATGTGGCAGGAAAAGAGTTTTTTTTTTTTTTTTTTTTTTTTTTAAAGTTTGGGGAACCCTTGCTTTAAGACACAAAGTGCTTACACATCATCTTTGATCAATGGACCTCTCTTTTGAAACTAAACCTCCTAATCTAACCCAGGTAAAGTTTGGCTGTATAATGGAAGAGCTTGTGTGCCGGCAAGTTCCTACTTGTTGCTACTTTTATTGGTTCAAACTGTAAATCTGGACACAGAGAGAGACAATCTAATCCTCTTCTGCCTGGCTCCAATCCTTCCAACACCCCAATGCAGAGTTTTCCAATGTTCCAGCAAATATATTATACTTTTATCCCCACAGTCTGTTGGCAATAAGAGTTTTCCTGCATAACCATACCCTGATTTTAAGCAGGCCTACGTTTGGCCATATGCAATAATTATATTGACACACCTATAAAGCATTATGTGGAGATGAGAAGGCCCTCATTGATCAAGCACTGACATTAGACATGGATCTGTTTATCTTGACTAACACTGCAGGAATGTGCAGCGCCAGAGAATGACTCTAATCATTATCCAGGAGCTCTTGAGTATGTGAAAGCTGGTGGCCCTGTTTTGTCTCCTATGAGAATAGACCCTTGCATGTTTTACCTTTGCTAATGAACGGATAATAAAAGCTCTTTACAGTGCAATGTCATAATGTTAATTGTTTTTGACAGAACAACTGAAGAATGTCATGAGAAACGCCGTTGGGCACGGAGCATAAATTAGCGCAGATGTTTACCGTAATGCTGGTTTTGCACCTGTCCTATTTCTACTAACGAATGCCGATGGCTATCAGTAAACAGCTGACAGCAGAATGAAATAAAAGGGGACCCGTTCCCCCCACACTCACAGCATATGGTCTTCATTATATTGCACACTGTCCAAGATGTTGGCCAATCCATCAAATCTTTGTACTTTTCCACTGCGCACTGTTTTTGAAGCAACTTCCTAATCTTTTGCCACCAAGAGCAACAAAATGATCGGATCAGCTGACGCAAATCCTGAGATTTAGGTAAGTGTGTTGTCTATATTGGCTCATTAGCACATGTGACGTCCCAATGAGTTTAATTAAATTTGCGCTGTTCGGATTGGCGTGACCCAACGGGTGAAGAACCTATTAAATCCACCATTAGAAACAAAGCCTTCATTCTGAATTGATCGCTTATTCTCTTAAACTTCATTACAGGCCATTTAGCAGAAACCTTGTTGCAAGAATTGCAAGGACGGTCCTTGTGGAGCAATTCGGTGTTAAACGTCCAGCACAATTCAGTGCCAGGATTTTCTACTCATCGGTCCACATGCAGGACATCCAGAGCTGAACCTGCGATCTTTGCATCGCCAGCCACAATTATCATTAGCAGACAAACTATAGTGCAATATAGTGCTTTATTACAAACATATATAGAGCTATACATAATGAGTATATATATATATATATATATATATATATATATATATATATATATATATATATATATATATATATATAAATTTAAGTTAAAAAAAAAAAGTTTAGTTCAAACTTGTAAGTACAACAAACTGTAGATATTGGTTTTTAAATTGTTCCTGATGATCATGGATCAAAGTGCAGTAGTAGCCTATATAGACAACCTGTTTTATAGCATGTTTACCAATACTGCTGTCCCTAAAAAGGGTTATTAATATTGGTTAATGCTGATGCTTTAAATAATTAATATTTACCAACATTTACAGCCAGAGATATTAATATTTCAGTGGAGTCTTTACAGGAAAATATGACAGCATCAAAGTAACTTTAGTTTACTCTTCTTTACATTATCATATAGTTTGAGACTGCATGCGTTAGAACTTGTGCACATTTGCATAGGACTGTAGGTAATTTCCCCACTCACCACATAGTAGAACTGCATGTCCTGGCGAACAGGGTCCTCAGGCTGCATGACTGTAGATGACGTTTTATCTGATCCCATGTAGAACAAAACCATAACACCTCCTGGAGACACTCAGATCAGGAGAAAACGCAACAAATAACAAAGCAGATCCCACTTGTTATCATCAGTCAGACTCTTGATGGAGGGAGTCAGTCCATCTGTAGAGCAGCTCCTGTTTCTGGGCTGTTGGTAAGAGGTTCAGTGTCAGTGCTTCCTCTGCATCTGTGTGTCTGAGAAGTGATAGCAGCTCTTCCTGTGAAAGGGTGCTCTCAGAGTGTCTTGTGTGCACTCCAGCTGATAAAGTGTGAGTCCCTACACGCAGCTCAGCGCAGCCTCTGCTGTTCTCCTCGCCTGTCAACAACAGGAAATGTGGCACTGGCAGCTCAGAGTTTGACAAGCTCACAGCCTTCTCTCTGATGCAGCACCAGGAAGCACTGGGAATGCATTAGTATGGGCTGTGCCGGTGGCTGGGATCAGGTCTCACTTATCCTCCCATTCCAACCTCCTTAACTGCGTATGCCATAAAAAGGTCTGAAGGTTCAAGTCGGTTCAGCTTTTATCTCTAGTATGATAACTGAACTTTGCTTCATGACCTATTTGATCTGATGGAAATACTAGAATAAGTACTATGACTTGATCACATTTTTAACTTTGATGATGAGTGTGTCATCTTGTATGTTAAAAAAAAGAAAAAAATGTTTTAAAAAATCTTAAAAATCTGCCTTTTTGACATTGATCTCTTTGACATTGAACATTTTAGGGTCCCTGGCCTAGTGTTTATATCACATTTACAAAAAATTGTATTACTGTACTGTTAAATAAGTTGCAGGAGGCATGCTCAAAGTCCTCTGTGAAGTCAAATGACATGTTCAATAATGACATGCTCATAAATGGCCTACAAATAACTTTTGTACTCTGTACAGACCAGTCACATGCAATACAATATAAAAAGCAACACATCTATTTTTCCATAGTGGTATAGCGTTGCCATATGGAAACATTGATATTTTCTCAATTTACAGTAAAACTATGTTAGACAAAGTTGATTTGTGAATAAAAATATCTAATTTACTTATCAAAAAAAAAAAAAAAACCCTTGAGAAGAGATGTTTAGAAATGAGGTTAATAGAGCAATTTCTGGAGCACTTCAAGAGGTGTCTTCCGTATGAGGGTGACATTTGGAGGGACATTCAAATGTCATTTGACTTATAAACAGCACATCATTGGCTACCTTAAGGCCTTCCCTTTTAATTCCCATAGTGCAATTTATTGTATTTTTTTCTGAATAACAAGGAAATGAGTATAAATTAATTGTTGCCATATGGCAACGCTGTACCATAAAGGGTTAATCATTCTTACTTCTTAAAAGAAAGGAATACTTTTATTTTGCAAGGAAGTATTGAATATTTTTTACATAACGACAGAAGATTTCTCTTTCAAATAAATGCTGTTCTTTTGCACTTTCTAAGTATCCACATTTCTACAAAATTATTAAGCAGCACAACTGTTTTCAACATTGATAAAATGTTACTTGAGCACTAAATCAGCATATTAGAATGATTTCTGAAGGATCATGTGACGCTGAAGACTGGAGTAATGATGCTGAAAATTCAGCTTTACCATCACAGGAATAAATTAATTATATATATAATAAAGGAATACATTTTAAAATATATTAAAATGGAAAAGTTATTTTAAATTATAATAATATTTCATGTTTTTACTGTATTTGTGATCAAATAAATGCAGCCATGGTGAGATTTAAATCTTACTGACCCCAATGTTACTCAATGTTTGAAAAATGAAATTAGATCAAAATACCTCAATGACCATTTTTGATTGCACATTGTGGGCTAATGGATCAGAAACATTTTCCAGTGCACCGTGAAAAACAGGTGTTTATGAAAGTGCTGAGGTGGTTGTGGTTGCTATTGAGGTGAGTGCTGCAGAAGTTTGATAAACAGCAGAAATGGAGAGTAAAAATAAACCCACAAGGGGGCAATATTGCTCAGGTTTCTCATAACAGAAGTGATTACATAAGTTTGTTGTAGAATTACAAATTTAATGTTTTGTGTGCTTCTCAGTTTGGAAGGGAAATCTGATCTAAGATCTCAAAGTCTTATGGAAAGGGACTCCATAAACTGAAATTCAGTTTTGGATTTTGAATATAATATAAAAAATATACAAAAAAAGAGGAATGTATGTATGTATGTGTAGTTTTAAAAAGAAAAACAACACCACAACTGCAAAGGACTGTTATGCAAGAAAAATAATTTATTTTAATGATATACCTTTTACCACATAGGCAAGACATACTGCAGCTGATTAGAGATCTCACAGCAACCTTCATTTCTGCTGGAGGGTGAGGTCTATAATATGCAAATTTTAAAATGTCTTTCCAAGGAAAAAAATAACAAAAATATAATTCTCATTGTTTTCTTGCCTTCCCAACCTGTCTTTTTTTCTATTCCCAATGAACAAGGGCAATCTGAAACTTTTAAAGCTTTTCCCGTTCAATCTGGCAATCTGTCAAAGGGCCTTTGTGCTGGAATAAACTCGGTCTCATCTTGCATGTAAAAACTACAGTTGTATGCGTGATGCAGGGAGTTGTCAAGAGTTGATTAAAAGTTGTTGGTTTCACTTGACAGCAACCAGATGGTTGTTAACAAACTTGTTCAGGACTCCCTTTTTTCTCCCTTAGTTGGCACATTTGACTCTCTTCTTGTATTAAATGAGTAGAACAAATCCCTATTGGTTAGATGAGGAGAGAGGAGATGAGCAGAAAATGGCTTGAGTGAAGTCAGTGAAACTATAGAAAGGAATTTGTCACTTTTTCATGTCAGTGTGTCAAAGCTACTAATGTATGTCTCTCTACTCATCTCCCCTCCCTGGGATTTACATTAGTGTTGCACAAGGCTTCTAACAGTCCACTAAAGTACATTTCTTGAGTTCTCTATTTTGTTTTGCCCCTTCTGCTTCCACTGTCCCTCCGTCTCTCTTCTGCTTGTACCTGTGAGAGTACTGTTGACATTGATAGGGTTAAGCACAGAGTACACAAGAGTAGTGATAAATATCATAGTAGTAAATCCTAAAAAGAGTAAAAGAAACTCTGCATACTTCTACGGAAGTGCAATACCAAGGCATTTAAAAACACAGAGGCTTCACGCCAGAGTACAAGGCAAATAAACACTGGTTGTCTGACTTTTTTTTCATTCACTAAATATTTAAAACAAGTGTCACACACTATTTTAATGTGGTGGTATTCTGTCTCTTTTTTTTCACGTTATGCTTTTCATATTGTCGGAATACCTGAACGACTAGTCTGAGAAGATGAATATCAAGAGTCGATCTCAATAGAACAGATTTTTGCCAAGCACTTCCTCTCCTGGACTGCTGAGGGCGCTCCGGCTCAATAGCACCAGGTTTCTGTCCATTGTCTGATTGGGAGCCAGAAGAACAGTCACATGAGGCAGGGGAGCTTCATACGGAATGGTAAAAAGAAGCGGTCTCTGTCACTGCGGCTGCCTGTTGTAGATCCTCTGTCTGCAGTAGTCTCCAAAATTCCCTTAATGTAGGATGGTGGTCAGTTACCACAGATGACATATTCAAGATCTTGAGTAAATTACCACAATTGATCAAAGTCTGCAAAGTCTTTGTGCATTCAAACATCGATCTACAATCCGGTCTTGCACTTGCATGGAGGGCAACCATTAAAAAAAAGCATGTTCTTTTTGGTCAAATATTGAATCTAAACATAAAACTGTTGAGCTCTGCCTCACCCTTTCCTAACATTCACAGGCGTTCACTGCAAGTGCCAGTGGAAGGTTTGATTCAGCTTTGATGCATAGTCTGAAATGGACATAAAGTGAGAAGCTTTGCACTTGTGTTTGAATGATCCTGTCTTGCGAGATGATCTGGAATTGTGGTCTTTAAGCGCTGTCTTGGGGGGGAAATGTGGAGGCAAGAATGAGAAAGATATGAATCCGGTCATCTTTTACTGTCCATAGGCCTTAGCAAATCTCCTCCCTGATACTTTGTGTGTTGTCGAATGAAATCTCTGTGAAGAGATTATACACTTTGACCAATAGCCATGATGGGTTTCCTGAGTTGCAAAGAAACCCCTGAGAGATTTGACACAATGTACGGCCAGCATCAAACCAATAACTGGTAATGCTTACTTGCCCCTCTTCTGTAGCCCAGTGTCCTCTCCTTTGTCTTCCACTTCCTGTGTTATTCCCTTATCTTGTACCGTCCACAAATTTTCCTTTCTAAGGTATGTCAATTTTGATTAGTTGTATGTTGTGCAGAATAATAGCTATATGATGTCTGTTTACACTTCTGGTAGTGTGGGAAGATCGTTAGATGTGGGTTCAGGTGTATTGCATGATGATGGTTCAATATGACCACTTCAATGCTTTGTGTGCTGTGAGCTTATAAAATAATAGGCAGTTTCCCAAGAATTGTCACAGATATGGACAGCTTTGTGTCCCTTGTGTCTTTGATCAAGCAGTTACATTTTCGTATATATATATTTATATATCGTATACATAGTTTTGTACAGATTAAATAAACTCAAGAAGACATTTATATGGCCTTTCGTATCTTTTGAAAAAATAACACCAAAAAAGAAACAACGGAAAATAACAAATATAGCTTTTTGTCATGTAAACTAGTTCCTGTACTGGTGAAAGTGCTTCATTTTTTAGGGGTACCAGACCTTGCTTACAACCTCTGTGGAATGTTTCCGACTCACGTCATACACTCCTTTCTCTCTCTGTGCGAGTTTGTGCAGTCTTTTAAAACACAATTATCCTACTAAGACGCTTTCTATTCCACCACTGAAATGGGCAAAACAGGCTTTGGCCACAAATATAGGCTGGGCTCCTAAAATAGTGAACAGTCAGTTCCCATTCAAGAGTTTCATCATCGCATTCATATTTCCAAAAAAGCAGATTTCTATGCCTGAATTTTGTATCAGTGGTGGGCTCAGTTTCCTTTAATACTGACTATACTCCACAACAATCTTACATCATCAGTTTGATCCCCTTGTCTGAAAGCAACAACTCAAACCCACTTCATTTCCTTCAGCATGAGGTCTTTGTAAATTAAACCGATTCGATGGGCAGTGGAGCATACGGAAAACCAGCCATATTGATAGCCAGCATGTGGTTCTCTTCAAGTGGAATCACTGGTCCTGCTGAGCTGGTTTTGGTGTGTTTGTAGTGCTCCCATCTGGTTGTGACTGAGAGAACTCAGTGACTCGTCGTGCCAAGGGGTTTGTGCTCTTCAGCAACTCCATGGCAGAAACTCGGGTCCCGCTGCTGGCTTTGCTGCTCCTCTTCTGGAGAAGAGCCATAAAGTTTTCATTTCGTGAGCTTGACCTAGGAGTGGTCCCAAGGCCCAGAGTTCGGAGGTCTGTGCTACTGCTCTTCACAGGTGAGACCAGGCACTGCCTGCTTCCAAAGGAATCTGTTGGTTCCTTGCGACCTAGAACTTTCCTCTTTGACCTAGGAAAGTCAGAACAATACAAATGTTGTGCAAAAGTTTACACCAGGGTTGCTCAAATCTGGCACTAGAGGGCCACTGCCCTGCAGAGCTCATCTTCAACCCTAATCAAAGACTCAAGCTCAATAAAAAAAAAAAATCATCAAGGTCTTTAGTGTTACTCAAAAAATGATAGGTAGGTGAGTTTGATCAGGGTTTGAACTAAACACTGCAGGGTAGTGGCCCTCCAGGGCCGGATTTGAGGAACCCTGGTTTACACTGGCATACACTGTGTATCCCAGTGATACAGTATTTGATATATGTGATTATAATGAATGATTTTACAATGGTATCAAATATGGCTGGGTGATTAATCAAATTGTATTTCCGATTTCGGTTTTGGATTCCTACAATTGTGAAAAGATAATCGAGATACAATAGGGTCTTTCCGTGTCAACCAGTGGTCCCCGGCTCAAATTTTTGATTTTGTTAATTTTTTTTTTTTTCTGTAGAAAGACAAACAGAAATAGTGATGAAAGCTAGAATATTAAATGTCACAGATAATTTTGTAGAGGAGGGTCAAAATGCCAATTTTCACCTGAGATTTGGAGCTAAATTAGAGGAGTGTAAAAATGACTTTAGAAAGATGGCAGCATCATTATTTTATTTTTACACAGAGATTGGTAGGTCTATTAGTAAAATCTGTTGACTTTATTAAGCCACAAAAGAGAACTCAATTCAGTACTCGAACACATAGAGTATATACAGTGTTCTGTTTGCGTACCCTGAGATGAAGGAGAATGCAAATAAAGCAAAGTATAGTTTGGGCTTCGAGTTTGCGCCTAAACTGTCGAATACCCACAGAAATATGTCAAATGGCAAAAAATATTACCAGCAAAACATAGTTATATCACAATATATATTATTACTATGAAATAAAATTATTTCCACATTGGCAGCAATACTTTTCTGTAGAAGAAAGAAATAATAAAATCTAAATAGTCAAAACAGTCTCTCCAAAACCTATCCAGTATATAAATTGTAAAAAGCAGAAAGTATACTACTGGTTTTTTTTTTTGGTTTTTTTTTATGTGTGTGCGCAAGCGTACGCGCACAGTCGAATGCACAGCCTTGAAAAAAGTACACTTCCTTTGACTGGTACGTGTACACATGCGTTCGACGCATACGCAGGTTTTGAGCAATCTCTCGCCACGAGTTACAACCCATGTAAATATCTTTCTATTCTTTCATGCTAGAGTTGTCCAAATGAGGGAACTTTCTAACCTCTTCCCACAGTCTCTCATCTATGTAGGCCTCCATTGTAGCTGTAGCTTGCATGCATTCCGGTCTGTTCTGTTTATGCAGTTTGCAGGTTGCCACCTTGTGGATAAACTAATTACAGCAAAAAAAAATTAAATGCGCATGTACGACTTTGTATGCGCAGTTACAAAAACCCGGCAGTGCGAGTACTCTTCTGATGACGAAATTTGCGTCACGCGCACTGTACGCTAACCCTCGCGTACGCGTAAAACGTGAAGTATACTTTGGCCTTAAGAGTTATTGTTAATTTGTGAATAATTCTAATAAATCTTTAATTGACAAAGATGATTTAAATTAGAAGACTTTTAAATAATGATCATGAATTTTTAAATGTATAGCAAAGACTATTTTTAGTTTTCAGTTCACATGTGATATTGATGAATAAAATAATTTTATTTCAGTTGGACAGAAAAATTAAGTGGTGACCTCAGCACTAGAAGACATAGCCCCTGACATCTAGTAACAGACCATATCCGCATATGTGTTCATTATGCCAGATTATACCAAACTGTGAGTACCTTTGCTCAGACAGAAATAGCTAAATGAATCATTGTGAATGTTAAATTGCAAATTCTGTACCTGTGTATGATGGTGAAGAGGTCTTCAGTGGTATGAGTTGTGGGTGTGTGAACAAATACGTCATCGTCTGTTTCTTCTGTAATGTGTAGTTCGGTCTTGTCAACTGCAGAGTTGTTCTCTTCCAGTATTTCTGTTTCTGCATACGTTTCTGTGGAGCAGCATTTTTAAAAGAACACAAATGAAACCACAAATTGACTATACCAAAAAAAAAAAAAAACCAGCATTTGTTTAAATTAAAAATGTTTAACCTTTTACTTTCTCAGCTGGAGGTGTCTCTCTTTCCGTAATTTGTTGAGAACCTGAATCTTTTGAACTATTCTCTTCAACTACCACATCATTCTCCTGATTCTCAAAGGTCTCATAACTTTCAAAATTTGTATGGTTTCCATGTAAAATTTGCTTTGCAGGATCATCTTGATCTTCATCTTTAAGCAAATCTCCCTCAATCTCAGATGCTGATGGACTTGTAGGTGACTGGGAGATGCTGTCGGAAAGTAGAGTTTGCCTCTCTGCCCCGCCATTGGTCTGGATGCTTGGAGAGGGCAGAAGAAGGACATTGGGTTTTTTCGGCACTGGAGGAGGTACCTTGGGCTTTCTTTTGTCTAATTCTGCTAAACAGGATATTGTCATTCTACTTGGAAGGGTCTTACTTTTGTCCTCTCTCTCTGGGCTACTTGGGGATGGAAGATCTTCCTCAATGGGAATCCCATGCTCCAGGTCAAACTCGGGGAGAGGAGGTACATAGCTGTGGAGTGGCTCTTGAGGGGCTATTGCAGATGTGCTGAGTGATGACTGGGCTGGTCTTTTAGGTTTGGGCTTTCTTACAACCATATAGATGTTACCCACAGGCATGGGTCGGTCCACAGGAGAAGATGGAGGAGATTCAGGTGCCAGAGGAGAGGATGAGGGAGATTTAAGCATCAAATTCATGGGTCGTTTAGGTAGAGGCGGCTTCATTGCAACTGGTGGCTTTGACTGTTTTGTGTTAGAGGGGGTGATAGGAGGGCTGAGATCTCGGATTTGCTCTTCCTCTATTATGTCAGAAGAGCCATCAGGACTGTCCTCAAGATCTGAGCGGCTTACTGAACGAAGGCGGATGTTTCGCAAGTCTGTTGTGGTAACCATAGGCAGAGAAGACTGACTGGGGCTCAGTTTACCTGGTTTGTTGGCTGTAGATGTGTCAGAATGGCGTCGGCTGGCTTTAGGCTTGGGTTTGACAGAGGACAAATCCAGTTGAGAGTTTGCTGGTAGTTCAAATGAAAGACGTGAGCGTGATTTATCCTTTGCAGAAGCTGGGAGGGAGGATTTACGCTCTGGAATCTTTGGGCGCATCTTGCAGCCAACTGGAGAAGGTCCAGTGATGAGGGTGTTTGATATAGTTGGGGTTGGAGTTTCAGACTGGCTTGAGTAGCCACTGGATGGAGACATGAGACATGGGGGCTTGAAGGGGGATACCTTGGTCTCAGCATCAATTGAGAACTGGGATGGAGATGTGGCTCGTGAGGTTGAAGGCGAATTCAGGGATTCTGAGCTTCCCCGCACCTTCATGCACTCAATCACTGTGGTACCTGTGGCTGTGCTTGAACCTGACAGTGAGCGGTAGGGATCATTGTTGGACTTCCACTCATTGAGCTGCCAGTGAGGAGGAAACCCAAGCTCTGTTTCCCTGTCAGCAGAATGAGAAATATCAGAAGATGTCTCCAAACTACTGTGGGCTTGATCTGTGTCATCCTCAGGCTTGGCAATTAGGAACTCAGGCTGGAATGAATCTTGAATATGGTGATCTCGAGGGATAAAGAGACTCTTGGGTCTGCCATCCCTGAAGTGCCCTTCATTGTGGTAGGAGCCCATTCCTCCAATCTCTGATAGGTTTTTCATCAGGGATACACTACGTACTGGAGGCGGTGGCTTTTTCTTAGATTTCTTTAGTGAGATACTGCGTGAGCGTGACCTCAGTCGACTATCTGGAAGAAAGTCTGAACCTGTGGTCACAGAAACGTTATCTGTGCTTGTGCTATCCTCCGAGCTATTGCTCGGATATAGCAGGGCATAACTCTCACCCTCTGGAACGACAGGGACAGCCTCACCTGGAGAGCATATATTATCTGCTGAGCAAAATGATCCAGAGTCTGTTGGTGTTGAAAGTGAACGTTCACGAAACCTGAATAGATTGGATCGGGCTGATCTCTTCTCCTGCTCACTTTTGGTATTTCCTGTGCCTGCAGTGGAAGCTGCCCCCTCGGTGTCATTCCGTTTCCCTCTAGCAACCCCACTGCCCTGTGTGGACACTGTGTACACCCGATGTCCACATGGTTCCGAGATGGAGGTGAAAGAACTGGAGTGTGACCCTGAGCTCATGGAGAGGCCTGAACTGGTCTGGGATGGACAGATTAGACCACCTCCTTCACCTCCAGGTGTTAACATTCCAGTTTTAGATATTGGCTGCTTTGAAGCAGAGCTCGTAACTAAAGCATAGTTGTAGGAGTCATTCCAGGAAGGAGAGAAAGTGGAACCTTTTGGGCCATTCCAGGAGGGGCTTGGGCACATCAGAGTGGCATGATCCATGCCTGATGGGGTCTTCGGGGATGGGGGGACACTGTACTCCAGGTCACTCTGGGTCTTCCGAAGGGGAATATGTTGTTGGCCCGTGTTTTCGGTGGTAGGCTCCAAAGATCTGGGTTGAGAGGATCCAGGGGAACAGGCACCTTGTATTAAATCAACAGCAAGAATTTTGCTGTCACCTAAAGACAAAATAGTTTTAAAAAGAATTTAGAATTTAGTCCTTCATTCTTAGAATAATAGAATTTTTGTAAAGATTCTGAAAGATGTATTTCAATCAGAGCATTGTTAGCTAAAACAAATTGCAATCTGTGTGACAGTTTGTCAAAGCTTCTGTGTGGCTCTAACAAACATTAGATTTTAGATTTACAAATTACTCTAGATACAAGTCATTGGTCAGTGCCCATTGTCCTTTTCCTGTTTATTTCTTTTTGCACTCTGAGACCCTGTCAGTAACTTGCCTAACTTCCTGTTAGTCACCTTGGCAGTGCAGCGTGACATCAGGGCCTGCAACCACACTCCTCGGGCGGCGAACGGTTTTTGGGTTGACCGCTGAATCAGTTCTAAAGGGGGCCCGCAGTTCGCTGTGCCGTGCAGAGTGCTTATCAAAGCTCTGGCCTGAGGCAAGATATGAGATACCAGCTGTCAGGCTAACTGACAGTCTTCAGTCAGATAAATTGTCTTATTTTTATGAATTATTTTTATGACCATAAAATGGTTGCATAAAGGCTACATTATTCTATACATGTTATGATTGGGCTGAAAAACATTAGCCATGACCGCCTAATCAGACCTGAATATGCAATGACAAGCATTTTGGTATATTTGTGAAGAAAAAAGTATATTATGGATAAAAGCAATAGCCAACATGAGATAGATGGTTAGCTGGAGACTTGATCATGGTACCTGATTGATCTGGAGAAATGAATCTGACAATGGACACTGGATAATACATCAAAACAAGTGCTGTGTATCGACTAAGGACTACCCAATGGCAGATCAATGTAACTTACTTTCCTTTCTGTGGGATAATACAATACTGATGTGTTTTCAAGAACTGCATTGGATTGGGTGTTTAATAATTTTAAACACCCGGTGAAGGAGAGAGTGCTGTGATAAATGGTCCACCATTCCACAATGATGAAAGGAACTGAACATAATGTGCTAATTAAGCCCAGTTCTCACTATGTTCTTTACATGGATACCCCTTTTGTCTCTCAGAAAACAGCTCTCCGAAAACACCCAACGAAACCTTATTTGCTCCCAACATGTGAGCTGGCTTCATTCATGAAAATACCAACAAAAAGGAGGTGAAAAAAATCTTTCTTCCTCCATCCCTGTTGCTCCCACCCATCCGCCACAGTTCTCTCTCTCACTCACTTTCTGTCTGTCTCTCACTCTATGCAGCTTTTTCTGCACCTCCTATCTAAGCGAAGGAGGGAGAGCTGCATGTTGCCATGGCAACAGCTACCTGTTCATTATCTTTAGCGGGTGAAGAACAGCACCACTTTGGGAATCAGACTCCAGGCTGCCTAAGCACAGCATTATCTGTGTTTATGGATCCAGCCAACTCTCTACTGTGTCCAGGCCAGAGAGGGGAACAGGAAGGTAGTCAAGAGGGAGATTTAGAGAGATGGGTGTGGGAGAGCTGAGACAGAGAGAGAGAGAGAGGGAAGGAGAGCAAGAGCACCACTACAACAAGAGCTTAAAAAATAAGGTGAAAGTTTGAGAAAGGAGCAAATGCTTTAACATTTAAAGTACATATAAAAACGTAAATGCAAGCAATCTTATCTGACGAGTAAACTCTTAGGAAAGTGGACATAAGAACTAAGAAATGGGGTTGCCTGTGATGATGTTGATGATAATATGATTTGCAAGACCAAAAACATTAAGAACTACTTCAAGTGACCTAGGACTTTCTTAGTGGGGAGACACTATTGTTCAGTCTATGTCATGCTTGACTTTCTTTCCCAAATTGTACAGAACATCAGTTGTACACAATAAAAAAATCTTACTCCATAATATACACTCATTCCATTAAAAAAGCAAACTTTAATACAGCTAATAAATTGGGAAAATATTGTAAAACCTTTAGCAACAAAGTTCTTAACATAAACTAGACATCAATGATACCTTCAAACAGGCCGAATTTGTTAGACTCTAAAAAGACTTTAAAAACATACAGATATACTCTACATGACAGTATGCCAAGTCTCCTTTACCTGTGATCTCAATGGGTACAAGGTGAGCTGGAGTATGTCGGCCCAGGTACCAGCGAGGTTTCTCTGCAACAGCTGGACTCAGTGAGGCATTCCAGCCTAGAAGGGACTTCTCTGATCCGCAGGGGGTCGGGTCCTGCGCCCGAACCCCTAAAGTGGTAGTCTCATCCTCACACACCTGCTTATTAGCAGGCTAAAGAGAGAAAGAATTTGTATTTGTAATGAATTATGTAATTATTAAAATGCGTAACCATTTCTAAATATGGATTTTTAGGTGTATTAAGTATTAAGTATCTGCATGTATAGCAGAATTGGTAAATGTACGAATTTCAACGAATGATTATTTAATTCATATTAATAATTAATTTACTTTATTTTCAAACACTGAATTGGGATATTATCTTTTAGGGATTATTGGGATTTATTATCTAATTACATATAACATCTAATTAGATTTGCAAACTTTATACAAAACATTAATGCTTTACAGGAAACAAATGAGTTTGTTGGTGGCACACAAGTCAGAATCCAGGGACTTCAAAATGCTCAATAAAACCCTACTTTCATTAGTGTAAGAACTAAAAAGAAAGCATACAAGTAGTTACCACAAAGACGAACTCCGTCTTCTTGTTGTTGAGTGAGGAAGGGGATCGGCTGAGAGTGGTTGACGTGTCCTCCGAGCTCTGAGAGGAAGTTTGTCTGAATGTCTGTCCTGTCACTCTGTTATCATACAACTGCTCCTCAAAATCTGAGTAGACACAGACACAACATGCTAGTTTTAAAGATAGCAACAGCACTAAGAGACACTGAAATCAATTAATAAAATCTATCTCCCTCTTTGTCAGAAATGTTCCCTAGGGCTTTTGTAAACAGAATGATTACCATTGCATTCATTCCAAGGACTCCCCTCACAAGACCCCACCCCATTCTTGTAGCCATTTTAATCCCCCAAAATATTCTCTTTAACCCCTCCCACTGTATACTCAAAAACACACATACAAAAACACTATCCTTCACTTATTCAAGTCTCTATCCTTTACCAGTAACTGTTTACTGGTTTAGCTATACTCGTGAGAGCTGGACTTTCACAAATGTCTTCAAATGTCAAATAGGGCCTACTGGCTTGTGAGGACATTTAAGTTGTCCTCACTACTTGAAAGGCTCATAAATCGGCCAAATCATGTTTTGATTTAAATCGAAAAATGTCAACTGGATTCTGTGAGGGTTAGGTTGAGGTGTAAGGTAAGAGTAAATGTTATCATTAGTATAAAATGTTAATGTTAATGTTAGTATAAAACGCATTCAGTCTATCAATAATAGTCTTCAGTAATATGGTCTGTGTGTGTGATTGTGTTTGGGGATGAGAGGGGGGGTTGATCCCTCTTTTTCCGAACTGGGATGCCGCACTCTTAGACTTGGGGTTGCCTAGCAATTGCAGGCTGTCTAAGACAATGGCATACCTCCGGAGTCAACAATAGCCTCAAGCCCCAAGTTTAGCCTCGTTGAGTAGAGTCCTCTTCACATGCTGGGACAGAGCAGAATAGAGCACATAAATAGAGGAATAGAAGAGGCTCATAAACCTAAATCCTAAACCTTCACTATAAAAAGAGTGAGACTTCAGCAAAACTACAGCCTACAGCTGTGCACTGCCACATGCGCAACTTTTGAATATGTGTTGGCATTTTATTCATCATGCCGAATGGAGATAGTTCTATTCCAGGAATGTTACTTGACCAGATGGCTTTCAAATTGCCACACTAATGAGATACACAGAAAGACAATCCTGCAGTTAGCCTTAGACCTCAAGTTACTCAGGGAAACACTTGTGCTGAATGTACTGCAAAGATTGATGGACCAAACTATGTAATCTGATGCGTAAAATCCCATGGAAAGCAAAGTGAAAAAATAAAAAGATAGTTTTGGAATGCGTTATGACTATTAGTTTCCTGCAGCTGTAACAAGACCAACTTCTGTAAACACAGGCCAACATGCAAAGCATTCTACACACAAACCACACAGCAAATTCCTCTTTCATATACATAACTATCCTCACTTTTCCAAACGCTCTGCTATATTAAAGCAATAACCTTCCCACTGTATATACATTACCATTTAATTTTAGGGTCAATATGATTTTTTTTAAAGAATACTTTTGTGCAGCAAGGATGCATTACATTAATCAAATTGACAGTAAAGACTTTTAAATTGTTACAAAAACAATATTTCAAATAAATACTGTTCTTTTTAACTTTATATTAATCAAAGAATCCTTTAAAAAATGATCGTATCAACAAAAAAAATTAAGCAGCACAATTGTTTTCAACATTGATAATAATAAGAAATGTTTTTTGAGCAGCAAATCAGCATATTAGAATGATTTCTGAAGGATCATGTGACACTGAAAAATTCAGCTTTACCATCACAGGAATATGTTACATTTTAAAATATATTAAAATAGAAAAAAAATTGTTTATTGTAGTAATATTTCACAATATTACTGTTTTTACTGTATTTTGAATAAATTAAATGAAGCCTTGGGGAGCATAAGAGACTTCTTTCAAAAACATTAAAACATTTTATCATCCCCTAACTTTTGAATGATCTTAAAAGATCTTAAATAGTTCAGCAGAGTTGATCATGTTAATTTAAATATTTGCACAATGTTAAAAATACAATGGATGCAGCTACGCATTCATGGAAAGACATTCTAAAGTAAGTTCCTACCAAGAGAGAAGAAAGTAAACTAGATAGAGAGTCAGAACTCACCAAAACAGTTGTTGGTTCACACAAGCCTCTGTGGAAGGGTAGGCTTCAAAGGCCAATATCAAAACTTCAAAGATGATGTATGGGAGAGTAGGGTACCAGAAGCAACAAGGAGAATGAGTGAGTGTGTGTATGTGTGTGAGAAGGTATTTCAAACACAATCCCTCCCCTCCCCTCCCCTGATCTTGGGCCAGTCAGTAAAACTAATGGGACTCAAAAATCTCCATTCTTATCAGCCAATCAAATGGCTCGCCTAGACAAGATGCCAACCACTCAAGCGTGTATGAGTGGTCATGAATGACCTCAAAGCATCGCCTAACAAGATGCTCACTGAAAACCAACCATTTATTAAAAATGGGTCACTCCTTGTCTTGTGTATGCAGTAGAGGAATGGAAGAGGTCAAGAGCAACAAATGTTCCTTTTCTTGTCAATTTTGGGAGTTTGTGTCTGGTCTATTTTCCATTTGGTCTTTGTTTCTCATTCATAACTGAACACAATTTATAAGCATGGGGGGGGGGGGTATGTACAATATCGCTGATTAGCTTAAGCACTATGGATGCCTGCTCTCTTCAATGTAGCTGGGCCTCTTAGTTTGCAAACATAATATGAGTATGACAGCGAAAGATAAGGACAGGACAGTGTTGTTTTCTAATCAAATATTACGATAACCATAATATTTTTTTCTATTATAAAAAATCAATTATAAAATAATATAATATTTTTTTAGGAAATATATATAACTATATACACTCACCTAAAGGATTATTAGGAACACCATACTAATACTGTGTTTGACCCCCTTTCGCCTTCAGAACTGCCTTAATTCTACGTGGCATTGATTCAACAAGGTGCTGAAAGCATTCTTTAGAAATGTTGGCCCATATTGATAGGATAGCATCTTGCAGTTGATGGAGATTTGTGGGATGCACATCCAGGGCACGAAGCTCCCGTTCCACCACATCCCAAAGATGCTCTATTGGGTTGAGATCTGGTGACTGTGGGGGCCATTTTAGTACAGTGAACTCATTGTCATGTTCAAGAAACCAATTTGAAATGATTCGAGCTTTGTGACATGGTGCATTATCCTGCTGGAAGTAGCCATCAGAGGATGGGTACATGGTGGTCATAAAGGGATGGACATGGTCAGAAACAATGCTCAGGTAGGCCGTGGCATTTAAACGATGCCCAATTGGCACTAAGGGGCCTAAAGTGTGCCAAGAAAACATCCCCCACACCATTACACCACCACCACCAGCCTGCACAGTGGTAACAAGGCATGATGGATCCATGTTCTCATTCTGTTTACGCCAAATTCTGACTCTACCATCTGAATGTCTCAACAGAAATCGAGACTCATCAGACCAGGCAACATTTTTCCAGTCTTCAACTGTCCAATTTTGGTGAGCTCGTGCAAATTGTAGCCTCTTTTTCCTATTTGTAGTGGAGATGAGTGGTACCCGGTGGGGTCTTCTGCTGTTGTAGCCCATCCGCCTCAAGGTTGTGCGTGTTGTGGCTTCACAAATGCTTTGCTGCATACCTCGGTTGTAACGAGTGGTTATTTCAGTCAAAGTTGCTCTTCTATCAGCTTGAATCAGTCGGCCCATTCTCCTCTGACCTCTAGCATCAACAAGGCATTTTTGCCCACAGGACTGCCGCATACTAAATGTTTTTCCCTTTTCACACCATTCTTTGTAAACTCTAGAAATGGTTGTGCGTGAAAATCCCAGTAACTGAGCAGATTGTGAAATACTCAGACCGGCCCGTCTGGCACCAACAACCATGCCACGCTCAAAATTGCTTAAATCACCTTTCTTTCCCATTCTGACATTCAGTTTGGAGTTCAGGAGATTGTCTTGACCAGGACCACACCCCTAAATGCATTGAAGCAACTGCCATGTGATTGGTTGATTAGATAATTGCATTAATGAGAAATTGAACAGGTGTTCCTAATAATCCTTTAGGTGAGTGTATATGACCACCTTCCTAATATTGTGTTGGTCCCCCTTTTGCTGCCAAAACAGCCCTGACCCGTAGAGGCATGGACTCCACTAGACCCCTGAAGGTGTGCTGTGGTATCTGGCACCAAGATGTTAGCAGCAGATCCTTTAAGTCCTGTAAGTTGCAAGGTGGGGCCTCCATGGATCGGACTTGGTTGTTCAGCACATCCCACAGATGCTCGATTGGATTGAGATCTGGGGAATTTGGAGGCCAAGTCAATACCTCAAACTCGTTGTGCTCCTCAAACCATTCGTGAACCATTTTTGCTTTGTGGCAGGGCACATTAACTTTCTGAAGGAGGCCACAGCCACCAGGGAATACCGTTTCCATGAAAGGGTGTACATGGTCTGCAACAATGCTTAGGTAGGTGGTACGTGTCAAAGTAACCCAAGGTAGGACCCAAGGTTTCCCAGCAGAACATTGCCCAAAGCATCACACTGCCTCCGCCGGCTTGCCTTCTTCTCATAGTGCATCCTGGTGCCATGTGTTCCCCAGGTAAGCGATGCGCACGCACCCGGCCATCCACGTGATGTAAAAGAAAATATGATTCATCAGACCAGGCCACCTTCTTCCATTGCTCCGTGGTCCAGTTCTGATGCTCACGTGCCCACTGTTGGTGCTTTCGGAGGTGGACCGGGGTCAGCATGGGCACCCTGACTGGTCTGTGGCTATGCAGCCCCATATGCAAAAAACTGTAATGCACTGTGTATTCTGACACCTTTCTATCAGAACCACCATTAACTTCTTGAGCAATCTGAGCTACAGTAGCTCGTCTGTTTGATCGGACCACACAGGCCAGCCTTCGCTCCCCACGTGCATCAATGACCCTGTCGCCGGTTCACCACTGTTCCTTCCTTGGACCACTTTTGATAGATACTGACCACTGCAGACCAGGAACACCCCACAAGAGCTGCAGTTTTGGAGATGCTCTGACCCAGTCGTCTAGCCATCACAATTTGGCCCTTTTCAAACTCACTCAAATCCTTACGCTTGCCCATTTTTCCTGCTTCTAACACATCAACTTTGAGGACAAAATGTTCACTTGCTGCCTAATATATCCCACCCACTAACAGGTGCTGTGATGAAGAGATAATCAGTGTTATTCACTTCACCTGTCAGTGGTCATATGTTATGCCTGATCGGTGTATTCAACAAGTCAACAAGATAAGCTGGCAATTAGCCTTTAGATAAAACATGACTTTCTTTTGCAACTAATTGAGCTTTCCAAAACAAGTCCTGTGTTTACATGTTGTCCGAATTTCAGTGTTCTCAAAATTGCAAGAAATAAATATATAAGGCAGATATTCTGTCAGGCCGTAACCACCATAGACATTGATAGGGACACTTCTCCCTCAATATTCAGATTAATAGTTAATCAACGGGTTTCTTAGTCAAATGACAGATTCGTAAACTTTTCTTGCTCCCCCCAGGCTTGACATTTGGCTACATCGTTGAATGGCAGACAGGCATATGCAATGGCAAATTGCTGTTTATGCACATAGCACAGTGCCACACATTCGTAAACACTGACCACCCACTCACTGTTGTTTAAGCAACAGCTGCCCAGTCGATCTGATGCGGAGCTTAAACCAGAATAGCATCTCCTACCTCACAGATACATATTAATAGCTGACATCAAGCAAGAAAGAGATAAAAGAGGGAAATTCAACCATGTACACTCAGACACGCACAGCGGCAGAAGTCAAGAGCACTGACATATTCATTCAACGAACGGAAAAAGCAAAAGAGAAGGGGAGACTGTGTCTTCTCTACAAATGGAAATTAATCTAATGAATCATAAAGAAGGACAAAGTATGAGTCAGAAATAGAGGGGGAATGATGGAAGACGATGGGAGACGAGGGGAGGGAAAACATGAGGATGCTCAGAGGAAAGGAAAAACAAACAGTGCCTCTCTTACCCGCACAGGGAAACACAGAATGGGAATGGAAGTGGAGGATATTCACAGACAGCACGCATGCAAGGCAACGCAATACACACACCCACAAAAACAAAACGAAAACACATGATAGGCAGATCCAGGCAGGCAGAGACGGTCGTGCTGCACAACCTCTCGTGGCACCAAAACACACAGACGAAGCGCCTGCAGCTGACTCTCCTACCTTGAAGCAGACTCTGTAGGTTCAGCTGAGCCTCCTGGTGCAGTTCCTGCACACACTCCGGCCTACTCCACGAGCCGAACACATTCACATGCTGTTGCCATGACGATTGGAAGTGGGCCGTTCGTTTGCTCTCTGAGTCCAAGTTGGTGGCGGCTGGCAGAGAGAGAGAGAGAGACAGAGGGAGGGGAGAAGAACAAGAGATACAGATAGAAGGAGGAAGTGAGAGCAAGAAAAAAAGGAGAGAGAGAGATGCGGAAAGGAGGGAGGGGAGAAAAAAGATACAGTACATAAATAAAAACTGATACAATTTGCATATCTTTTTATATATTTGCCTACTATGGCAGCAGAGAGGTGGAGACATCCAACGAAGCAACCGCACACTAGATTTGCGATCAAAGGGCTGCAATCTCGTAATCATAACAATTAATTCATTACAACCCTAATATGTTTTTCTGTCTGGCAAATTAAACTGGAGACCCAACAGAAAGAACATGCTGGCATACGTTGATAAAACTAACAAAACTGTTTTTTTCTCTTTTGGTTTATGGTAGTGCTGCAGCATCTGTAGACTAAAGGCCCGTTCACACCAAGGATGATAATGATAACAATAAATTATTAATAATTCTATGAGAATAGGGAAGTCCACACTCCACACCACAACTAACACAGAGGAATGATATCGTTGGAATCTGATCATCGATTAAAGCATTGTCAGTCAACCAGAATCCATTGACTTTAAAGAGCTTAAGCATTTAATAGTGAACTGAACATTATCATCTTTTGTTGTGGATGCTAATATAGTTATCATTATAGTTATCTGACCAGAGTTAGATTTGACTGCTCAGAATAATTTGTTATAGACTGCTGAAATATCTAGTACAGTCATAAAACTCTAGGGGAGCAAGCTGATAGGTCCTTTGCATGTCATTTTCAAGCAATCACACCATTACCACATGGCATAAGCTGATCGGCCTCTGCTGATCCTGCAGCCAATGAGATTGCTTGCTAAACATTTGAATAGTCTGGTCTATTGTTTACTGTAAGCTGGTCCTGTAGCATGCTATCAGAGTTCCTCTGAAACCCTCCACCTCCCCCAGCTCCACCTGTCTAGATCTGCTTTTTAGGGCTGCCCCCTAATAGTCGACTAACCGTTAGTCGACTGGAAGAGGCTTGGTTGACCAAAATTTTATTAGCTGGTTAGTCGCAGAAAAAAAAAAGTGGCGAAATCACGGAGGCTGTGACGGACAGATCGCTAACGGCAGGAAATCCAAATATTCGGCTATCATTCATCGACCTCAAATATGGCTTATCACTTGTAAACATGTAAGTAGTAGCAACTTTACAAGTCTGCTCGCTATAATGTTAACCTAGATAAATGTGTGCTATTATTAGGCGCTTATCCATTTGTGTGGAGAGCACGCTTACTACATGAGTCATGACATACAGGCGCCGATGCGATCACTTACATTAACTTAAAATACTCCGTCATTTTTGGTCATACAGATAAGAGTAATGAAAACTGTAAAGGGTCTACTTTTATTTCTGTAAACTCACAATAACAACAAAACGTTGTGCTTCTGTAAAATAAAAAAAACAAACAGGTGGTCTCGGTCTCCGTGAACTTGAGCATGTAACAAAAATTAACCAAAACTCAGCATGTACTTGCCTCACAGACATGAGAAATATCTATAGAAAGCTTGAAATGTCAAGCGACTGTCAACCAGTTCAAGTGAAAAACAAATATTCTCAGATTATGTAATCTGCATGTACGTGCATATAAGCGTGTCCACTGCAGAGGTGCATCGTCGATTTAATCTTTGCAGCAGAGAACAGAAAACATTACCAATAAATTAGTAAAATGTTTAGACAGTCTTCTTCTGTTTTTTTACGATATACTTATAGTCATTACGTTTCCCGGTGCGCTGTGGCAAGCTTTATGCATGCATTTGAGCACTGATTAGGCTATGTATTATATAGGCAATTAAAGGCTCATTATTATGATTTATGGCTTATTAATATAAACACGCGATTAGTCGACTAATCGCTTAAATGAACGACTATTAGTCGGCTAGAAAAATCTTTAGTCGAGGGTAGCCCTACTGCTATTAGATTTATATATGTCTATTTATGCAGCAGCAGCATATTTTACATGCTCACAGCAGCATGTCTGTGTATCAGCAGCAACAGCAATAATCAACAGCAGCAGCATAGCAGATCTAGTCTGCCAAAACCAAATACATTAACATTGTCATATTCAATAACATGCTAATTACTATTTTGAGAGTTGTCATTATTTTAACTATGAACCTTGTTTTGTTAAACAGAAAAGAATGAGAATTAGAGATTACATTGTGACTGATAAATCTACATAATGACCATAGAACAAAATATTCTCCTATTTTAACAAAAACATGTCACAGAGTGAGGTTTTAATGCAATGGTGAGGGCAAAATGATTCATACATTTTTTTATACTTTTAAAATCCTGCATACCAACAACCATCTTTTTTTTTAAAGCTTACTGCCAGAGAGCAGAGAGACAGAAAAAGACACTGATGAAAAAGGACGCTCACTTATCTCCCGAGAGGTTAACTGAGCACACTTAATTACAACTTCAGCACTAGTTCTCCAAGAGGAAATTAATATGCTATTTCTTCCTCTTACGTAACTCTGACTGATCTTCAAAGCATAAAGATTGATGGAATTCAAAGCTAAGTCAACATGTTGAGCATCAGAACAAACAGAAGGTAAAACATTCAATTAAACATGAACATTTAGAAAGACTTAAATAGTATTTTCTTGTAAAACATACTCCAATAATGTTTTTGTTTGTTTTTTAATTTACAAAGATTTTTTTTATTATGGGTAGGAGGGCTGTGTAGGAATGAGAAAATAAGAAAGGTGAAAGACTGGTTAGCCTGGGCTGATGTTCTAGAAGTCATTCACGGTAAGTCTGGATCAGACACAATACTTTTAAGATACAAACCTAGGCTCAGTATACCTTATTTCAAACAACCTACATGTACTGTACATTTGATTTTGGGCTATCAGTAAAATACAATCAATCCACAGGAAAAAATAATTACTTCCGTAATGGTGCAACCGCAGTAAGATTAAGGAAACAGTCTCATGTTTAAAGCTGCAGTCTGTAAACTTTGCTTCTTTGTCGCCATCTCTGTTTGAAACCTGCAATCGCAGTTATTTGCGAAATTATCATCTTTACGTGGGTTGTGCATCGGCACGGCTCCTCAGCGCGGATGATTGTAATGTTTTGAGGAGTATGTGTGGCTGTCAGTCACTGACCCGGTGTGGATACTGTACTTCGGAATCACAGATTCCACGTCTTGGAAGTGAGACCAAAATAAGTATTTTCGCCCGAAAATGTCATACAAGTAAGTAACATGTCCGCCACTTTTGTTCTGACCAACTGAGGGAAAAAAAGCATTACAATAAAATGTGCTACCAATGGTGATTAAATCTAACAATCGCTTAGCTCATATCACATCAAATTGCAGTTTAATTATTCCAGCTGCTGTAAGAAAAGGCTATAAACGATCCGCCACCTGCAGCATCCTCACATGCGATATAGCCTACTAGCTGGGACTCCTTCTTTATGTATACAGACGTGATGTAATGACGCAAAGTTGAATGGCGGCATGCTCGTATTTCCCACGGAAATCCACCAGTACCACTCAAATTAGAACACATTATTACAAGCTTACTGTTGTGAATCGGGCTAAGGTAAGGAGATAGTTTTGAACACTGGTTGGTTATGTACTTGCTCAAAAATTGATTTTGGATCATTTTTAACCAAAAAAGGTTACGGACTGCAGCTTTAAGGTCTATTATAAAAATCTTTCCATGTTTCAATTTCCTGCTGTACCATCTGAACTCCCCTATACTCAGTCACATGCATGCTACACTTAATTAGCCCAATGTTCTCACCTTCATTAGAGGATGATTAACGTGCATGAGCTGAATCTTTGAACTACAGGACATTAAACATGGAATGACGTCTCTGCAGCAAGACCCTTACATGACGACTCTAATGACAGAAGCTATTTGTTTTTTAGAAACTACTTGGCTTTTTCACATGCAGAAATGGCATGTCATGCAGGCCACAATGAACACACTGTGCTGATTCAAAGCATATTCTGTATATTTTGGTTATACTAGGCCTGCCTCCAGAAACTCTAAATAAATTATTCGTTTCTCATGTTTGTTTGCTCTTCTAAGTGGCATATCCAGTTAAAAGAAGACAACGGCCAAGATAAACAAAGAGAAACAACCAGGCTGCTGCTGTTACCCACTTTATTTTGTCTCAACTCTTCTCATTGTCATTGTGCAGAATGTATCCGGAGGATATTTGTCAGACTTGTCTGCTGGTACAACATCACATAAACAGCACCATGTGCCGAAAGTTTAGAAGACTTTATAACTAAAGCCTTACAAACCCAGAGGAGAAAAAGCCTCAGTAATCTCACATACAGTATGCCTTCATCTTGGGTTTCATATTCTTCAGCTCTATAATTTTAATATGTCAACAATTGTCAATTTTTATATTTCTCCTAAGGTATTTTACAAAGTATTTCAATAAGACATAAATCTCCTGAGGGACACATGTAAACATTTATACTATAATTAAAGTGATAGTTCACCCAAAAAATAAAAATTCTGTCATCAGTACCATGTTTCACATATCTGTTCTAGCATTACTAACTTGATATTGCAACCTATTCATCATCAAACTAAAATGTAGTCAACCAAACATAAAAAAAAATATTCAACTACTCAATTTAATTTTTTTCAGTTTTAATAGTTTGTACTTGTTAGGCAAGACAAAGCATGTCAAGTTTATTTATATAGTCTGTTTCCCATGCACATGCCGGTCATTCTGGTGGTATGGGTAAGTTTAAGGGTAGGGTTAGGTGTAAGGGAAGTGTCAACAGTGTAATTAAAAATGTAATTACAGAAATTAATTACAGATGTAATTACATACAGGGATTTTTTAAAATGTAAGTACAATGTAAAAACATGTATGTACACAATAAGTGCATTGTATCAAATGATTAATTTAAATGTTAGTACATAGTAGTTAAGGCCACCTAATATAAAGTGGGTCTAACTTTTCTTTACACGTGTTGGTGGTGTTGGCAGTCTAGGAGTGATACTGATGTCATCAAGAGAACTATCATAGTAGTTAAGGCAATTTGAATTCTTGTTAGCAGGTCCTTAAAGGGATAGTTCACCCAAAAATGAAAATTACCATCAAGCCAATCAATCAAGCCATCCTAGGTGTATATGACTTTCAGACGAATACAATCGGAGATATATGAAAAATGTCCTGGCTCTTCCAAGCTATATAATGGCAGTGAATGTAGGACGAAATTCTTAAGCCCAAAAATGTGCATCCATCCATCATAAACATACTCCACACGGCTTAAAAATGTTTTCCTCCATTCACTGCCATTATAAAGATTGGAAGAGCCAGCACATTTTTAATATATCTCCAATTGTATTCATCTGAAAGAATAAAGTCACATACACCTAGGATGGCTTGAGGGTGAGTAAATCATGGGGTAATTTTCATTTTTGGGTGAACTATCCCTTGAACCCAAGCACAAGCTCAACACTTCATCACAATGGTAACCCCCCAAAACACTTACATAACAGAAACTTTTAAATACCAACATAATAGAACAGTAAACATTAAAAAGTCTCTCAATTTTCTCAATCTTGCTAAAAAATGCTTATAATAACATTTTATTTCAACATTTACTCCCCCAATTCAGCCCCTTTGCAAAGCATGATGGGAAGTGAAAGTCCTGTTTTATTGAGTCCTGCATATGTTGCTTCAGTGAAAATGTGGAGAGTTTTTACTAGACCAAAACATGTTCAGAAAACATAACCAGTTTAAGTTAGTGAAGTGACTGAATTGAGTTGGTTGGACATAACTATTTTACATAGATTCTTCCTCAGTCAGTTGTGTCGTCACTCACAACACAAGGATTTTGCATAGATTCAAAATAAATCTTTAGGCTTGGATTCACAGACAGGGTTTAGATTAAGCCAGGATTAGGCCTTAGTTCAAGTAGGGCATTTAAGTAGCTTTTATAAACGTGCCTGGTGTACATATTAAGACAAATCACTGGGACTGAGATAAAACAGCTCAAACATGCATTTTAGTCTGGGACTAATTTAAGCCTTGTCTGTGAAACCAGGGGTTAATGTTAATAAAAACTAAGTTGGTTGTGTGGAACCACTGTCCATAACTGAATTGAGTTAGTTTAAAGTATCACTTTTCTTAGTGCAAGTTAGTTTATTTTTATAAAAATCCATTTGAGTCGAGCAGTTTAATCCAAATCTTTTGAAAAGAAAAGATGGATTTACATAATGAACAGGTTTAATTTAGGCTTCTATTCGTGATCAATGCGCATACACAGAGCACATGACATATAAACGGAAACTCAACCGTGCTTGCTTGACATGTTTGAGCTTACGTTTACCATATTTATAAATGATGACAGTGATGAAGTCATTGATGAAATCATAGTGATGAAGAGAACATGACAAGTGTGCATTATTGACTTGGTTTGGCTGGTAATCAGCTCTCACGTATTTTATCCTTTTTCCCTCACATCCACGGCATATTATAGGAGCTTGAAGAGAATGTGTCGCTATCAGACAGTGTTACTTTTATACACTATTTCATCTCATATTTCATAATATGCACTCAGTTTGTTGACTCAATTATTTTCTCATCCCTGATTTTTTGAGGAATCACTGCCTCCCTTCTCAAACACCCCTTGGTTATATATAAACTAATAAATAGTGCATAAAATTGAATTTGACTTCCATTAAATATTCTCTACTTAGCCAATGCTGGGAGCTTTGATGAGTGATTCCCTTTTTATTCAGATGTTATCATAATTTTATCCCAAGCTTGGGCTCTTTACTTCACATGTGTTTAGAGACATGATGATAGAATCTTGCACAGCTCCAATATTGGTAAAGAATACACTTGTAAAATGGTGTCAGTGTCCCTCACCAACCCATATCGACTCGCACAATTTTCTCACATACACGCAGGAATCAAATTGTGTTTTTGCTCTGTGAACGTACAGAGAGTGCTGCCAAAAGCAATTACTCTCACAGGATAATTGTAGTGGCATGAATCTCAATCCAAACTCTCTTTCTGCCCTTCACCCAATCTTTCCCTCTTTCCTTTCACTGATGTGTGAGATTGAAGCCTTTCCACACCGTCAAGCAGGACTAGAGCCCTTGATGGGTTTTTTACTGGGTGCACATTGAGAATGTACATAGCAGCACTGAACGTGAGGCGATAGTGATCTAAAAATGTCCGATGGAGTTAAGGGAAGGTTCATGACAACATCACCACCACACCTGGACAAGCACCAATAAAAAGCTGCGAAACACTGCAGTGAATGAAGGTGATTTACACCAGCAGATGGTGTGTACGAGACAAAAACAATCTCAGTCCTCAAAGTGATTGCATAAAACAAACGCTCAATTAATTAAATCGATCAGCTAATGATGAAAGCACTAACATCCGCTCTCAGCTGCCACATCTGCACAGAAACGTTCAGCAGAGGTTTGAAAACTACGATGCAAGTGTAAAAATCAACACATAAAGCGTGAGCCAGACTCACATCCTACAGTACATGGACACAGCTCATATTTATGGAAATATGTCTCTCTGTTGTCTTTCTTTCCATGGTAACTATTATAGTATGTATAGTGTGATGGAGAAGCTGTGAGCACAGATAGAGTGAAACATTCTTATATTGGATCTCTATATCTTTCTACTACATTTACATCCACGCTCACTTTTCTTTCTTGTGTTGATGCATTTTCTCTTGAAATAAGGAAGATGGGAATATCAATGGGCCCGACCAGTCCTTTTTTTTTTAATCACAGCCCAGCAAACCTACACTTGACAGCTTGTACCAGGGACGAAAGCAATGAAGACACTTTCAAAATGAATTTCAGCCACTTCATTCTCAGTCCAAGTAACAAAATTATGAACAAGAGTTCACACCACTGAAGACACATAAACAAACCATGATTTGCTACTTGTTATTGCTAAAAGAAGGCAGGTGGTATTTACACTTTATAGGGAGAGACATCCTTATAATAGAGAGTGATTTATTGGACAAAAATGTACAAGTCATTACATTTTCTGTCCTTGTTCCCAGAGGAGAAAGGGGCCATTCACACAGAACCTGTTTAAAACACACACACACACACACACACACACACACACACACACACACACACACACACACACACGTACATCTGGTTTACTATCTTTGTGGGGACTCTCTATAGACGTGGGATAGAACAACATGTACACACACACACAAGATGCAGGGCAGTGGAATAAAAAAAAAAAAAAAAACACTCTAGATCTAGAGACATGTTACCCTTGTTGGCGTCCATTGCTGTTGGTCAAAGCAGTGCAGTGAAATGCATGCTTTGCAGCAGGGTGAAATAAAAGTGCAGGATTCAATCTCAGCAGTCCTTTCTTTATTTACAACCATAATTTAGTACATAAACATGGGAACAGAACAACCAAATTTACATTGACGAGAATGGACAAAGACTGAACCAAAACCAAGACTAGAAATACACAAGGGGATGATTAATGAAACATAGAACAGGTGTGAACTAATAAGATACCATGACAACAAACTCAAAGAACACAAACAGCCGGACAGGCAGGCAAAACCAGAAGTACACTAGCGTATAGATTAGCTCAAAGCTTACAGACATGCACTAAAAAGCCCACAAAAAAAATCTAATTTTGATGTCATGGGGTCTGGGTCATGGATGTTGGATGTAGAATAGAATTGGATGTAAGGATGGATGTATGTTGAATGTAGAATAGAATTGGATGTAAGGATAGATGTATGTTGGATGTAGAATAGAATTGGATGGATGGATGTTGGATGTAGAATAGAATTGGAGGTATGGATGTAGAATAGAACTGGATGGATGGATGGATGTTGGATGTAGAATAGAACTGGATGGATGGATGGATGTTGGATGTAGAACAGAGATGGATGGATGGATGGATTAATGTTGGATGTAGAATAGAATTGGATGGATGGGTGGATGTTGGATGTAGAATAGAATTGGATGGATGGATGTTGGATGGAGAATAGAATTGGATGGATGGATGTTGGATGTAGAATAGAATTTGATTGATGGATGTTGGATGTAGAATAGAACTGGATGGATGGATGTTGGATGTTGAATAAAATTGGATGATGGATGGATGGACGGATGGATGTTGGATGTAGAATAGAATTGGATGGATGGATGTTGGATGTAGAATAGAACTGGATGGATGGATGTTGGATGTAGAATAGAACTGGATGGATGGATGGAGAATAGAAATGGATGTTTGAATAAATGGATGTAGAATAGAATTGGATGCATGGATGTTGGATGTAGAATTGAATTGGATGGATGAATGTAGAATAGAATCGGATGGATGGATGTTAGATGTAAAATAGAATTGGATGGATGTAGAATATAATTGGATGGATGGGTGTAGAACAGAATTGGATGGATAGATGTTGGATGTAGAATAGAATTGGATGGATGATGCATGTAGAATAGAATTGGATGGATGGATGTTGGATGTAGAATAGAATTGGATGGATGGATGTTGGATGTAGAATAGAATTAGATTGACGATGGATGTAGAATAGAATTAAATGGATGTTGGATGTAGAATAGAATTGGATGGATGTTGGATGTAGAATAGAATTGGATGGATGGATGGATGTTGGATGTAGAATAGAACTGGATGGATGGATGGAGAATAGAAATGGATGTTTGGATGAATGGATGTAGAATAGAATTGGATGGACGATGGATGTAGAATAGAATTAAATGGAAGTTGGATGTAGAATAGAATTGGATGGATGTTGGATGTAGAATAGAATTGGATGGATGGATGGATGTTGGATGTAGAATAGAACTGGATGGATGGAGAATAGAAATGGATGTTTGGATGAATGGATGTAGAATAGAATTGGATGGACGATGGATGTAGAATAGAATTAAATGGAAGTTGGATGTAGAATAGAATTGGATGGATGTTGGATGTAGAATAGAATTGGATGGATGGATGGATGTTGGATGTAGAATAGAACTGGATGGATGGAGAATAGAAATGGATGTTTGGATGAATGGATGTAGAATAGAATTGGATGGACGATGGATGTAGAATAGAATTAAATGGAAGTTGGATGTAGAATAGGATTGGATGGATGTTGGATGTAGAATAGAACTGGATGGATGGATGGAGAATAGAAATGGATGTAGAATAGAATTGGATGGACGATGGATGTAGAATAGAATTAAATGGAAGTTGGATGTAGAATAGAATTGGATGGATGTTGGATGTAGAATAGAATTGGATGGATGGATGGATGGATGTTGGATGTAGAATAGAACTGGATGGATGGAGAATAGAAATGGATGTTTGGATGAATGGATGTAGAATAGAATTGGATGGATGATGGATGTAGAATAGAATTAAATGGAAGTTGGATGTAGAATAGAATTGGATGGATGTTGGATGTAGAATAGAACTGGATGGATGGATGGAGAATAGAAATGGATGTTTGGATGAATGGATGTAGAATAGAATTTGATATTAATAGAATTGGATGGATGGATGTTGGATGGAGAATAGAATTGGATGGATGGATGTTGGATGTAGAATAGAATGTGATTGATGGATGTTGGATGTAGAATAGAACTGGATGGATGGATGTTGGATGTTGAATAAAATTGGATGATGGATGGATGGACGGATGGATGTTGGATGTAGAATAGAATTGGATGGATGGATGTAGAATAGAATCAGATGGATGGATGGATGTTGGATGTAGAATAGAATTGGATGGATGGATGTTGGATATAGAATAGAATTGGATGGATGGATGGATGGTGGATGTAGAATAGAATTCGATGGATGGATGTTGGATGTAGAATAGAACTGGATGGATGGATGGAGAATAGAAATGGATGTTTGAATGAATGGATGTAGAATAGAATTTGATATTAATAGAATTGGATGGATGGATGTTGGATGGAGAATAGAATTGGATGGATGGATGTTGGATGTAGAATAGAATTTGATTGATGGATGTTGGATGTAGAATAGAACTGGATGGATGGATGTTGGATGTTGAATAAAATTGGATGATGGATGGATGGACGGATGGATGTTGGATGTAGAATAGAATTGGATGGATGGATGTTGGATGTAGAATAGAATCAGATGGATGGATGGATGTTGGATGTAGAATAGAATTGGATGGATGGATGTTGGATATAGAATAGAATTGGATGGATGGATGGATGGTGGATGTAGAATAGAATTGGATGGATGGATGTTGGATGTAGAATAGAACTGGATGGATGGATGGAGAATAGAAATGGATGTTTGAATGAATGGATGTAGAATAGAATTGGATGCATGGATGTTGGATGTAGAATTGAATTGGATGGATGTAGAATAGAATTGGATGGATGGATGTTGGATGTAAAATATAATTGGATGGATGGGTGTAGAATAGAATTGGATGGATAGATGTTGGATGTAGAATAGAATTGGATGGATGATGCATGTAGAATAGAATTGGATGGATGGATGTTGGATGTAGAATAGAATTGGATTGACGATGGATGTAGAATAGAATTGGATGGATGGATGTTGGATGTAGAATAGAATTGGATGGATGTAGAATAGAATTGGATGGATGGATGGATGTAGAATAGAATTGGACGGATGTAGAATATAATTGGATGGATGGATGTATGTATGGATGTAGAATAGAATTGGATGGATAGATGTTGGATGTAGAATAGAATTGGATGGATGGATGTTGGATGTAGAATAGAATTGGATGGATGGATGGATGGATGGATGTTGGATGTAGAATAGAATTGGATGGATGGATGTTGGATGTAGAATAGAATTGGATGGATGGATGGATGGATGGATGGATGTTGGATGTAGAATAGAATTGGATGGATGGATGGTGGTAGAATAGAATTGGATGGATTGATGTTGGATGTAGAATAGAACTGGATGGATGGATGGATGGAGAATAGAATTGGATGTTTGGATGAATGGATGTAGAATCGAATTGGATGATGGATGGATGTAGAATATAATTGATGGATGGATGGATGTTGGATGTAGAATAGAACTGGATGAATGGATGTTGGATGTAGAATAGAATTGGATGGATGGATGGATGCTGGATGTAGAATAGAATTGGATGGATGGATGTTGGATGTAGAATAGGATTGGATGGATGGATGGATGGGTGTTGGATGTAGAATAGAACTGGATGGATGGATGGACAATAGAAATGGATGTTTGGATGAATGGATGTAGAATAGAATTGGATGCATGGATGTTGGATGTAGAATTGAATGGGATGGATGGATGTAGAATAGAATCGGATGGATGGATGCTGGATGTAGAATAGAATGGGATGGATGTAGAATATAATTGGATGGATGGGTGTAGAATAGAATTGGATGGATGATGGATGTAGAATAGAATTGGATGGATGGATGTTGGATGTAGAATAGAATTGGATGGACGATGGATTTAGAATAGAATTAAATGGATGTTGGATGTAGAATAGAATTGGATGGATGTTGGATGTAGAATAGAATTGGATGGATGGATGGATAGATGTAGAATAGAATTGGATGGATGGATGGATAGATGTAGAATAGAATTGGATGGATGGATGGACAGATGTAGAATAGAATTGGATGGATGGATGGACTCTAATCACACACACAATAGAGGCATAATTTTTCTCATGACCATAATCTCCTCTTTCCCAGTGGCAAGCACACACAGATTCCATGACACCTCCTCCATTTCACATGTTTTCCACAGAAACATGCACTGAGTGTTGGTGAGGCTGTGATGTGTTTGCATATGCTGCAGTGTTGGTCCCAGCAGTGCTGACTGTAGTGACTGCTGCTTCCTTACGGCCCGCTCTGCACTGCTTCACCCCTCCCCGTCTGTTTCCTCTGGTGCCAGTGAGCGTGTGTGAACGACAAGTGCTGAAAGACAGGCTATTAGTGAAAGTGTGTCTATGTGTCAGTATGTCTGATAAACAAACATGCACAAGCTCACACACTTCCCAAAGAGGAAGTGTGCGGAGGATAGGAAATGTGACCACTGGCCTTCTGGAGGTAATCTTTCCCTGGTCCTAGTCTCATCATCTCCCATACTCTTCCCCTCATATACCCTTCGGCCTTATCCATCTACTCATGTTCCTCTGAAAACAAAGAATTCCTAAGTACAAACTATCTTGCAGATGAGTCCCAAATGTGGCTACATTATTCATAAGAGTGAAGATTAGACAGCATTAGAAAACACTTTGACAAGAGGCTACATCACTGATTGGATTTTCTATGTTTACTGACAGAATAAAATGCAGTGATCCATTTTTATTAGGCCTGACCTTTATTCAAAATAACACATTAAAACTGCAAACTGTCTTAAAACTGTCCTTTGTGCACAATTAGCAACAAAGAAACAGAATATGAATATAATGATTGTTTTTAAATATTTTTCAAATATAAAATAATGAATGTTGACAGTCAATCAGAATTTACCGAACTTTAAAGAACTTAAGCATTTAAAGTGGCAGATGACATAACTGGAGCATATGCTTACTATAAACAGAAAGTTGTCATCCATTGGTGTGGCCACTAAAATAGTTATCGTTGTAGTTACCGTTCTTGGTGTGCACATGCCTTTACTACATATACCTATATTTCTGCATATTAAAAGTGCACTATGGAGATTATGGGTGGGTAAAATTTAACAAAATTTCAAAAGTTCTATTTTGTATTAAGTGTTCAAAACTGTCCGACTCACTGTGGTAAGCCTACAATAATGACTGATTTAGGATCGGTTGGATTTCATGAAAAATTTCAGGTTTACATAATTCGTCTTTTCGTGTTTATATCATGTTCGTAAACAGGGAAAAGAATATCCAGATACTATGGCAGCAGATATGCTACCCGCTCACATAACTTATTTTTCACAGGTCTTGTAGGACTTTATTATTGCTATCAATGATCATCAAATTTATCCATGCTGTGCTGAAGCACAACTGATGTTTAAAATAAAAAAGTAACTTGCAATTTTATGTTTCAACCACAGATGGAAATAGAGAGTTCCAAATTGCACCTTTAAGCTTCCTGGAATAAAAGAAAATATTTGGTCAGACTTTATATTAGGTGTCTTTAACTACTATGTACTTATTATATAAATAAGTGTTAGGTACTGTGTACTTATTTTTTTCATATAGCAATTGGTTAATATTGCATATTGGTTAAGTTTAAGGGTTGGTTAAAGGTGAAATATGTAGGATTTTTGCAGTAAAATATCCAAAAAACACTAGGCCAGTGTTATATATTTTGTTCAGTTGAGTACTTACAATATCCTAAATGTTTCCAACTATTTGTAAATTGTGAGAAAATTGCGATTTTAACCATGGAACCGGGATGTGTGAGGGAGTCGCCTGTCAATGGCGTCATATCCGCGTTACCCTCGGTTTCCGCTTTTACTGCTGTAGAAACCATAGCAACAGACGTGGACAACTGCGTAACGTCTAGCGTCACGCTGTTGTAGTTTCGTTCAAACATAATGGACCATGGCAAGCAGACTTTGGAACAAAATGAGAAATCAAAAGAGGACCAATATCGATGTGGCGTTTTCGATATGGCGAGAGCTTCGCAACAAATTTCGACTTGACAGAGATGCAGTTCTTGCATGTGCCTTATTAGACAGGTGAGCAAATGTACATAAAACGAATCAATGTTATGTAGCTCAACACGATGAAATATTAGAATATCATCAGTATGATGTTCTAATGTTGATGTAGCTCACTGCTAGTCTCATACAGCCAACAAACTAACACACAGAATAACATTATAACTTTCAACACACTCAAATGCAGTTTAGATAGTGTAGACCAAGTGAAACAGCACTGCGTTTCCTCACAATTTTAATTAGTCAAATAAACTGACCTGTATGAGTAGTAATTCAGCACTTGCAGGTAACGTTAGTTCTGTAGAATGTCCTCATTTCTTTATATCCCCCAGGACTCGCGTGTGGCACTGATATCTGTCTCTTATTAGTAATTGCGTCCTGCTTCATACCACAGTCATGTTAAAAAACATGAATGCATTCACTCATCCATAAACATTATTTCCTCATAAACATTATTAGACCCATCGGTATGACGACAAGTTCCATGATTCCACGCTCATTCACTGCGTCATCAATCTACGCCTTTGTTATTGTTTTAAAGAGGTTAGCGACCCCTAGCGGCGAAAAAATACATATTGTAGCTTTAAGGTGTAAGGGAAGGGTCAACAGTGTAGTTAAAGATTACAGAAATTAATTAAAGCTGTAATTACATGCAGGTATTTTTTTGAAATATAAGTACAATGTAAACACATGTATGTACACAATAAGTGTATTGTATCAAATGATTAATTTAAATGTTAGTACATAGTAATTAAAGACACTTAATATAAAATATTGTTTTATCAAAATAAAATAACACATCCCTTTTTGGCACTGGAATGAAACACACATGAACAGTACTTCAGTAAACACGGAAAGCATGGTTGGCAAATAAACTGTCCCATATGATTTCTATGCAGTGTTAGGTTCTAAATGTCTTCACCTTGTAAATAGTCTAAGTAGCAAAATCAGATCACACATGCACAGAAAGTTGGATAATGTGTTTCTCACAGGTCCTCTTCTCAGGGGAAACACATGCTAAACCAAGATGAGAAAATCACTTTAAGGAAAAGGCTGTGTCTCTAACCGTAAAAAATAGTTTAAAGAACCAACAGTACAAGCTCTGACAGCCTGTGTAAAGGAAATGGGATATGATCTAAGAAAGCAGAAAGCAGGATGAAGCAGATATATACGTATGTATACAAGCTGACACAATGTTTTATAGTCCCCACAGATAATCCACCGGTCTGAAGCAGAGAGTTAGTGTCCATGAGTGGGCTAGAAATGACTCAATCAAAAGGAAGGGCAAGAGCCATTTTTCCCCAGAAAAACAGAATGAGCTCATGCAACAAATGCTGTGAACTTTTGTCCAATTTCCGCTTTGTACATGTTTGGTGGTGGCTGATGGGGATTAAAGGGATAGTTCACCCAAAAATAAAAATTAGCCCATGATTTACTCACCCTCAAGTTAGCACCATTATAACTCTCCTTTGCTGAAGCTTTTAGATGATGTCCAAACAGGGAATGAATCACACTGGCTACCAGCATATCTGCTAAGAAAACTATGGTTCATTTTGGTGCAACCACTGTCAACAACGTACTTGTCTTAAAAAGTAATGTGAACTCATGTGAAATGAGTAGTTTGCATTACATGAAAAACATGTATAATATTATTCCGGCTTTTATAAGGGAATCAGTCAGGGTTGTAGACTAGGAGTCTAATCGACATTTTGATTGTTGTTATTGGCTTAGGTGAGCTCTATTTTCCGTCCATTGCTGTGTTGACAAAAATCTAGAACAATCCCACAGGAAAGCATTATTATGATGTCATTTGTTGACCTGGTTTATTTTGGCTGTGGGTCCTGTAGTATTCAGTCAACCAGACTTAAAACTGGGCAGCAAATCCCAGGCTTCTTTGAACTTTCACAGGCACCACATTTAAGCACATTCTCATTTACAGTAGGATATGGCATGCTGCATTTGCTCAAAAACCACACGTTATACCTGTGTGAATAAGCATTCAGAGAACTCAAGAGTGTGTGTACACTCTCAGAAAAATGTGCAAAATGTGTACCTTTAAGGGTACAACAGCTTGTCACTGGAGCAGTACCCTTAAAGGAATGTTGTACCTTATCTACGCTAAAAGGTTCATAGAAGCAAGGTACTACTAATATGCACCTTTTAGGGTAGATAAGGTACAAAGCCCTTTTAAGGGTACTGCTCCCAGTTGCACCCCTAAAGGTATGTTTGCACATTTTTTTCTGACACTGTACATGCTTTACATGTCACATTTGTGTCTATAATGAACACTATGGCAAAAGAGTTGCAGCAGTCGGATGCAGCTTGAAGAAAGCTCAAAACATAGAAGCATCTAAAATAATCTTTTAATATCTTGTTCATGCAAAAACGCAAGAGTATTAAAATAATCTGCTGCAGGACAAAAATAAACAGAAATAAATTAAGATGGTGCTGCTACATTACAACAGTGTGGTGCAGGGAGGACGTCAAACCCCGGAAGACTGATTCGCCACTGGTTCCCTCGAGATTTTCCTATGGGGTTTTATAATAGGTCCGTGGTAAACATAACTTGACGATACCTGAACGTTTTGCTCTACAGCATAAACTGCACACTCTCACACTCCAAACGTTCTTATAGTTACTTATAGAAACATACGTTTTTTTAAATAAACATAACAGCTTCAAAATGTGTTTTTGATATGGGTGTATGCAGAGAAAAACGTTACGGTATCGTTATTTCACTCTACGCATTTTGCGAACTTTTTTCCTGCTGGTGCGACTAGATTTTGTTAGAGGACCACCACGGTGCCCAACTAATAAGAGCTGCCATTTCTGTCACATATGATAAACATCAAACGGCAAATGAAACGAAAGCAGAACGGAACCGCGCTGCTCGTTTTATCTGCGCTGCGCGGACCGTTTATCAGCTCGGAGCAATAACAGACAGCGCGAGCTCATACCCGATCTCGTGACACCGTTACTACACAGCGCTGAGAGATCAGTGAGAAAGCGCTTGAATTCACCACAGTATTATTAACATTGCTACTGCGAGATCTAGTGGAAGCGTTCGTGCAGAACTCTCTGTTATAAACCACAGATATCAGATCAAACAGCGTTGACGTGGAAACCAGGAGAAACATTGAAACATTCAGCGGTTTCAGTCCACAAAATAAACATTCACCATGGATTTAATGTAGTAACACCCCATGGTGTTGTGGAAATAGTCGAATGTTTTTTTTTTCAGGGTTCATACAACCTTTTGAGAGTGAAATTCAAGCACTTTTAAGGGCTTTCAAGTGCTTCACACATTTTTCAGCACTTAAAAGCTCTAAATATTATCCAATTTTAATATTATTTTTAATGTGATGATTTGTAAAACTAAAAGTTTAAAGGTGCAGGCCGCTTTGTGGCAAACAAGCACTTTTATTTTAAAAAGACATGAAATTACCACTATAAACAGTAGATGGCGGCAGAGATGCACTTATTTGACTTATTAGACATTTCCACTCCTTAATATATGGAAAAAAATAGGAAGTCACAACTTCTCATGAAAAACAAAATATTTTGTTCAAATTGTGACTGAATTACACAGAAAACAAGTAAAGAGTGCTCCTTTTAGTTCAGTATGATACTATAGAAAAAGAACAACAGTATATTTAATAATAGTAGAATATTTACATTTTCCCTATAAATATTAGATTTTTGCACATTACTGTTGTTACTAAAAGTTAATTTTATTTACATATCAAGTCAAGCTCAGTGCTTCACTGTTAAATTTTCAATAAACAAACATGTAATATTATTAGTAACTGCACTTTTTAACAAAACAATGCAAAACAACAGTAATTTTATGAATAAATTAACTTGATACATTTTCCTCCAGCGCCACCAAATCAGGTGCTGGCGCCACCATCTGTAGAACTTAGTGGCACTGGTGCCACTGCTCTCAAATGTTAGTCTGGAGCCCTGCACTCATAAATTGAAAAAAGAAAAAAAAAAAAAAACATTATAAGACCATATAAAATCTCAAGGGAACCAGTGGCGAAATTAGTCTTCCGGGTTTTGACGTCATCCCTGCACCACTCGGTGCAAAGTAAGAAAGCTTTATACCTGTCAAGACTAAACAAATCTGAAGTTTAAAATTATATTTTCTGGAAAAATTAATATAAAGGTGCCCTTAGCACAGCGTAAAATGCACACATACACATTTTGAATAATAAATAATACAAGTAAGGGGTGATAATGACCAGCTGACTGTACATTTTTCCACTTATAACACTGCTACTTACTTATCAAATAAATAAATAAATAGTAACTGAATTTAAATTATTTCATTACATGAGAAGAAAGAGACTGCAGAGTGATACGAGAGGCATGAAACTAGCATAGCTATGTAGGAAATCGGTTGCCTGGGACAACAGTTAATTAACGGTCAGTTTAACAGTCATTATACAAAAATATTCAACTTCAGTATGCCTCAACTGACCAATTCAAATAAAGTATTCCACCGAGCCATGTAATAATCACTGCTAATACTTAGACATACAGTTTATACAAACACAATAAAGAAGAATAGAGACCAATGCCCTTTAGATAACTTCCAGGGTCTATTGTCCCAACAACAGTACTGACAGGAAACTGCACTTCATCCACTTCCTGCCACAGCTAGCACACAGACTCTGTGATGAAAAGAGATCTTTGAAGGTGTAGATGAATGAAAGTAACAGAAGAAGTAGATACGGAGCGAGTGAGCTGTCAGCGTGTTCCTCAGGGAAGGACTCACATGGACCTGAACACAGAGGTCAAAGACAAAAAAAAGTCTGGAGGACGCAGCTCTAATGTGCTGACATCAGGATTTGGGCATCTAAAGTTTGTCCAACACAAAAGGACAAGCTCTGCCCCTACACTAACCTACTGAGGGGGTAGATAAATGAATGCTCAGTAAAGGGTAAAGCAAGAAGGGACTTCTTCAGAGCTTCTTCCTGCTCAGGAAGAAACACATAAGGGTGGATTAAGCTAATCTGACCTCCTTTAGAGATACACAGACAGAAGAGGTTATGGAGAAAGCCTGTGATGTTTCTAAAAACAAAGTATCATTCATGACATTATCTATTTTTCTGCCATTGTAAAGCACCATGCAAATTATTCCGAACGTGGTACTACCATCATTATATAGATAGAGCAACATTGCTTTTTTATGACTGTTACCAATTATTATAATGTTTCAAGGGATAGTTTGCCCAAAACTGAAAATTCTGTCATCAATTACTGACCCTCATGTTGCTCATTAGACTTCTGTTCATCATTTAAACACACCTAATATTCTCTCATGTTTTTCAATTAAAGTTCGCACAACCAAAAGTTTCATGCATCAAAAAAAATACAAAAAGACAAAAAAGTTATCGATTTGGGTCGAGAGGTTTAATCCAAGTCTTCTGAGACGAGATCACTTTATATGATGAACAGATTTAATTTAGGATTAATTCACATAAGGATTGATCAACACACATTCATAGAGCACATCAAATATGGTAAATGGAAGCTCAAACATGCTTGCCTGACATGCCAGAACAAACTGGTTCTCACGCATCAAGCAACTGAATTACAGAACAGATTTTTAATGGTTGTTTTTTCATTTTTTTGACACAGTAATAACTAAATTATTACTAGACTACAACAATAAAAACATAAATATTTCATTTTGATGAATTCATGAAATATTTTAGGAAGTTTGTGAAAACATGATTAATCTTTTATTAATTATTTTAATTTCTATTGTTTAACTTTTTGTTTTTAAAACACTTGAGAATTATTTTTATTTGAAAAGTAAAACATTAAATAAGTTACTGTACCTCTTGATTGGCAGACCAATATTAAAAAACAGGTAACACTTTATTTTAAGGTCACGTAGTTACACGTTACTACATATACTTACTATAGTAATAACAGTAAATTATGAATAATTATAAGTAATTAACCCTAAACCAAACCCTAACCCTAACCGTAACTCTAGTAAGTACATGTAGATAATTAATATTACTCAGTACTTAAGTATGTGCAATGTAACTACGTCACCTTAAAATAAAGTGTTACCAAAAACGAACACTAAAAGAAAAGTTAAAAAGTGTGATTAACACCAGTTAAAAAAGATTAAATTATTTGTCTATATCTTTAGAACTGGCACTGTAGTTTTTGTATGAGTTTGAATTGTGTTTTTTTTTTAAATAATTTATTTTTTCTCTATTCTTAATGAAAAAACAAATATCATTTATAAACTTGTGGCTGCTCAAATATTGTTCATCTCCTCCAGAGTCTAGCACGGTATACAGGCTCAAGACGGAGAGAAGGTGCAATGAGAGACAGAAATGGAAAGATCACATGCAAGACAAGGTATGTGTACAGAAGCAAAGTGTGAAAAGTCACAAATAAAGACTGTTTTTTGTGAAACTGTAAGGATGGACAGAGAGAGAGGGAGAGTTTGTACTTGTAAGCAGCTGGCTTTTGCTGGAACGTATCTGTCAGTGGCAGGATCAATAGATGACTGATAAAGACAGAGGTTTGGCAGAAGTCTGAACGCACACTGGAAAACATAAGCACAACACATACACATACAGACACAGTAGTTTAACCCTCGCTTCAGCTATCTCAGGCATTTAGACTGTCAGTCAGGCTGTGTGGCTGCCTGGACTCAAAGGCTTCATTTAGAAACTCGTTTGCATAAAAATTCTATGAGGCTTAATTTTCTCTCCCATTCATTTTACATGCATAATTAGCCAGTGAGCTCTGGAAGCCTTCCGTATGAGTGTGTGTGTGTGGTCCAGGTAAACCCTACGTTGTAAGGACAAAAAGTCCCCACAAAGATGGCAATATCTGAAATCCTTGGACATTTTTTGATCCGCATGAGGAAAGCAGCTTATAAAATCAGATGTTTTTTAAAAATGTAAAAATGCAGAAAGTTTTCTGTGATGGGTAGGTTTAGGGGATAGAATATACAGTTTGTACAGTATAAAAACCATTACGTCTATGGAAAGTCCCCATTAAACATGAAAACACTGTGTGTGTGGACATGTTTTTTTATCCCGGTGGGGACTTCAACCTAAATGCACACAGACTAATGGGGACTGAGGTCCCCATGGGTACAAAAGCTTATAAATCATTCAGAATGAGTTCTTTTGAAAATGTAAAAATGCAGAAAGTTTTGTGTGATGGGTAGGTTAGGGGTAGGGTTAGTGTAAGGGGATAGAATATACGGTTTGTACAGTATAAAAACCATTACGTCTATGGAGAGTCCCCACAAAGATAGCGCGCCAGACAGTGTGTGTGTGTGTGTGTGTGTGTGTGTGTGTAAAATGTATGAGCAGAGAAACTGCTTGTGTATGGTGTTATGAATATATGTGTTCAGCTTCTGCATGTTTGCAGGTCTGTATTCAAAACTAGCATTTTGTGTGTCTGTGTAAAGTACAGTAAGTGAGTGTGTCATGGTTATTATTCCGCATTTGTGGGACTAAGCTGGAATTCAGTGCTGAAATATGAACCCAAGGGAGAGTGAAAACTGGAATGGCAAATGGGCACCAGCCCCATGTCTTGAGCTTCAGCATGTTTTGTGTGTGTGTGAGACAGTTATGAATCTCTGTGACCCAGGATCACTTTCACAGAGGTGTGTTATGATTCCATGACCAAGGTGTGCTTCACACACACATACAATGGCACACAAAACAGTACAGTCATTCACATGCAGCATTCATATTACATCAACCCCATTAATTTTGTCAACCAAAACATACTGTTTTTAAGTTATCAACTGTGCAGACTAACAGCATACACTCTCAAACTCGTTATTATGACAGATTACAACCTTTACAACACAAATGCTGACAGTGTAAGCTCACAAATCCTGCTTCAGGAGAGAGGATGATCTCCTATCTCAAAGAAACCCTCTGACAGACGTCCTCCTGCATTACTGTCTGACCTCCCTGTCGCTCTAGAGAGTGTCTTTATACTTCCAGCAGTCATGGTGCGTCTCTGAGTTTAAAATATTTAAGAAATGATCCTATTAAGCACTCTGTACCAGTCATGGCTCTACAAAGAACATACAGAAAATAGGATTGCTAACCCTACCTGTTTTTCCTCTGAAGACATCTAGCCTCTCCATAATAATATCCATAGAAGGAAGGAGAGTTAGAGAAAGAAATTGTCTAGCGGCATAGACCTCTAGAGTTACCAGAATGTGAGGTGGGAGTGAGGCACTGAGTGAGAGAGGGAGGGAAGGCAAGAGATAGGCAGGATACATGAGCACTCAGTGTTTTAGGTTGTCCCCCTCCCCACTCTATTGTCAACGCAGCACTGCTTTTTCCTTTCCATGCTCACGAGTGCCTTCCTGTCCTGCTGGAGGTGACAGCCAAACAGCCAATAAGACGTCTGGAAATGCTCACAGGCATTCACAGCAGCTATAAAGTCCGACAGGACTCAACCCCACTGAACATTAACCAACTACTTAAGCAAAACACTTACCAGGGTCCAAATTTAAAACTCGCAAGTGACAAATAGGGGTAAAAAAGTTCATTGCCTGTGGATGGTATATTTATATAAAGAAATGCAACATAATACAGTGGGGAGAACAAGTATTTGATACACTGCCGATTTTGCAGGTTTGCCCACTTACAAAGCATGTAGAAGTCTGTAATTTTTATCATAGGTACGCTTCAACTGTGAGAGACGGAATCTAAAACAAAAATCCAGAAAATCACATTGTATGATTTTTAAATAATTAATTTGCATTTTATTGCATGACATAAGTATTTGATCACCTACCAACCAGTAAGAATTCCGGCTCTCACAGACCTGTTAGTTTTTCTTTAAGAAGCTCTCCTGTTCTCCACTCATTACCTGTATTAACTGCACCTGTTTGAACTCGTTACCTGTATAAAAGACACCTGTCCACACACTCAATCAAACAGACTCCAACCTCTCCACAATGGCCAAGACCAGAGAGCTGTGTAAGGACATCAGGGATAAAATTGTAGACCTGCACAAGGCTGGGATGGGCTACAGGACAATAGGCAAGCAGCTTGGTGAGAAGGCAACAACTGTTGGTGCAATTATTAGAAAATGGAAGAAGTTCAAGATGACGGTCAATCTCCCTCGGTCTGGGGCACCATGCAAGATCTGACCTCGTGGGGCATCAATGATCATGAGGAAGGTGAGGGATCAGCCCAGAACTACACGGCAGGACCTGGTCAATGACCTGAAGAGAGCTGGGACCACAGTCTCAAAGAAAACCATTAGTAACACACTACGCCGTCATGGATTAAAATCCTGCAGCACACGCAAGGTCCCCCTGCTCAAACCAGCGCATGTCCAGGCCCGTCTGAGGTTTGCCAATGACCATCTGGATGATCCAGAGGAGGAATGGGAGAAGGTCATGTGGTCTGATGAGACAAAAATAGAGCTTTTTGGTCTAAACTCCACTCGCCGTGTTTGGAGGAAGAAGAAGGATAAGTACAACCCCAAGAACAGCATCCCAACCGTGAAGCATGGAGGTGGAAACATCATTCTTTGGGGATGCTTTTCTGCAAAGGGGACAGGATGACTGCACCATATTGAGGGGAGGATGGATGGGGCCATGTATCACGAGATCTTGGCCAACAACCTCCTTCCCTCAGTAAGAGTATTGAAGATGGGTCGTGGCTGGGTCTTCCAGCATGACAACGACCCGAAACACACAGCCAGGGCAACTAAGGAGTGGCTCCGTAAGAAGCATCTCAAGGTCCTGGAGTGGCCTAGCCAGTCTCCAGACCTGAACCCAATAGAAAATCTTTGGAGGGAGCTGAAAGTCCGTATTGCCCAGCGACAGCCCCGAAACCTGAAGGATCTGGAGAAGGTCTGTATGGAGGAGTGGGCCAAAATCCCTGCTGCAGTGTGTGCAAACCTGGTCAAGAACTACAGGAAACGTATGATCTCTGTAATTGCAAACAAAGGTTTCTGTACCAAATATTAAGTTCTGCTTTTCTGATGTATCAAATACTTATGTCATGCAATAAAATGCAAATTAATTACTTAAAAATCATACAATGTGATTTTCTGGATTTTTGTTTTAGGTTCCGTCTCTCACAGTTGAAGAGTACCTATGATAAAAATTACAGACTTCTACATCCTTTGTAAGTGGGCAAACCTGCAAAATCGGCAGTGTATCAAATACTTGTTCTCCCTACTGTATATGATAATATACATAGAAAACAGTGGCACATCTGTCTTCTAAGGACCAAAACATAATTTTGTATACGATTTTTAAAGTAAATAAGATTTCTAAAATTAATGTGGTGAAATACACACTGCCCGGCCAAAAAAAAAGATGCTGTTTGTATTTAAATAGGCAAATGCTTAAGAGTCTATGATTGGATCATTATTGCAGTGATTATTATGTTTTTAGCATGTTATATGTTTGGCAACAGTTCTTCTAACCCTAATTGATGGAGTGTGTAGCTTTTAATTTCTTAAACAACCAGGAAGACACATCATGGAATTGGCACCTCTCAGTCCAGACTTTAAATTCACTGAAAGTCTTTGGGATGTGCTGGAGTAGACTTTACAGAGTGCTCGACTCTTGCATTGTCAATACAAGATCTCAACTCTTGATGGAAATAAATGTTGTGATGTTATTTCCATCAAGAGGTGCATCAATTTTTGGTCTAGATCTTGTATTGTGAAAATGATTCTTCATGCTCCCTCCCAACCATTCTTTCACAATTTGAGCCTGATGAATCTTGACATTGTTATCCTGGAATATGGCCATAATGTGTCTTCCTACATGCTTGCTTAAGAAATGAAAAGCTACACACTCCATCAATTAGGTCTCACATGTCTGTCTGCTTGTTTGGTCTTCCTGTTGTGTTTTGATTCTGTCACATGTTTCTGTCTTAGTTTCCCGCCACTGTTTCCTAGATTACTCTCGTTAGTTTAGTTCTCTTCAGCTGTGTTTAGTTAATTATCTCGTTTCTGTCTGCTATTTAAGTTCCTCTTGTTCACGCACTCTTTGTCTAGTCACTGTTATGTAAGGTTGTGTTTCTGTTGCCGGTCTGCATGTTCCTGTGAAGTTAAGATTAAAGTTTGTGTTTGATTGTGATCTTCTGACTGAGTCTTCAGCCTGTTCCTGGGTCACCAACCGTGACATTAGGGTTAGAAGAACTGCTGCCAAATATATAACATGCTATAAACATAATCACTGCAATAATGATCCAATCATAGACTCTTAAGCATTTGCCTATTTAAATCCAAACAGCTTTGTTTTTGTTTTTTTTGTTTTTTGGCCGGGCAGTGTATATATATTGTTTGAAAAGGAAGGATGCACTTTCCCCCGGATTCACAGACAAGGCTTAAGTCTCGTCCCAGACTAAAATGCATGTTTGAGCTGTTTTAATTGAAAGCAACTTGCACTGACATATCTTAAAATAAGTCAGTGCTGTATTTGTACATCTCAAGATTCACACTAGTAATGTTTTTCTGTAAGGCATGCTTATAAAAGCTACTCAAATGTCCTAGTTGAACTAAGGCCTAATCCTGGCTTAATCTAAACCCTGTTTGTGAAACCAGGTCTAAATTTATCAAAAGTGATAAAGACTTACAAAACATTTCAAATAAATGCCATTCTTCTGAATGTTAAATTTATTACTCTATAGTTTCCACGTAGCACAACTGTTTTCAACATTGATAATAATAATAAATGTTTCTTGAGCTCCAAATCATCATATTAGAATGATTTCTGAAGGATCATGTGACACTGAAGACTGGAGTAATGAAAATTCATCTTTATCATCACAGGAATAGGTTTCTTTTTAAAAAATATATTATAATAGAAAATTATCTTAAATTGTAATATTTCACAATATTATTGTTTTAGTGCATTTTTATAAAAATAAATCCAGTCTTGGTGAAAAGATTCTTTCGAAAACATTAAAGATCTTACTTTTGGGGTCAGTAACAAAATCTTGATGTGAGAGATCACTGAGTAAAACAATAACCTTTGCTAATGTAAAATAACTAATTAAAATGATTGTGAAAAGTACAAAAATGTAATCTATATATTTTAATAAAAATAATTCAAAATATTATGGCCAGTAATAAATTGTTTGGGGGGAGGGGTGTAAATCTTCTCATTTCATTCCTCATTGGCAGGTGTGGCAATAGAGAGTGAATTTTAGACCCTGAACACAATATTATGATTTAAGATTGACTAAATGAAAGGGTGCATGTTGAATGGTGAAAAAATCTTATTATCAAATAAATACAGACACAGCACAAATGCTTATAAATAAATAGCAAATAGCCTACATAATACAACATTAAAGGCTTTAGTATATGACTGCTATCTGACCAACAGCTGTGTTTATGTGTTCAATCTGCTTGTGACAAGCAAGGTCAAAAACACATGGATTAGGTCCACTCTCACATACACAAAACCAAAAACACAAATATCCACACCAGATATAACTGTGTTTTCGTACAAAACAACCAAAGCCGATAAACCAGTGGTGAGAAAAAACTCTTTCAGCTACGGCACGTTGTGCTGGTCTAATACAGGTTTCAGTGTGTGGATGTGCATAACTCACAAGTATTTTCACACACTTCTGTTAAGAACACCAGACATGTATTTGTGATCATCTGCTTGAATGTTGAGAATTTCTGTTTATATATACAGTAGATGATAATTTATATAGTTATATGAGGTAAAGTGAACTAAGACGTCTCAGAGGTTGACACAGGAACACTGACACAGTGTGGGAACAACAACACACACACACACACACACACACACACACACACAGGCAGCACCGAACAGGCTTTCAATTGACTGGCAATACCACCTGTCCGTTGCCATGACAACAACTGCCCAGTCTCACACAGCAACACACAGCTCTCTCTCTCTCTCGCTCTCTGTTCATGTCAGGGTACGGCCCTTCTCTGAGAGCATGACGTCAGACTAGGAGAAAAAGTATGAATGAAAACAATGTGTGTATAGAAAGCAATGTGTGTACAGAGCACTGTGAACTCCAGACATTACAGAAACATACGCATACATCACCAATCTTTTGCAGTTGAATATTTGAGTACTAGAACTGTGCTAGACCATCAATAACTTGATCACAGACAACAGACTGCACACTCGGAGCCAGTGGCATCAGAAATAAGAACCAGAATTATAATACAAATTCACAATGAGAAGGATAATTTCTACATTACAGATTCTGAACTGTCCAAATACACTGCATAGTGGAAACTGGATCTAGAATCAGAACCTTCCAATACTCTGAAAAAAAAAAAACACTTTGCAGCAGACACTAGATTCAGAATCAGATTCAGAATTTGAAACAGAAATTAAATAAGATTCAGAATAAGAATCGCAAACAGAATCGGTTTATTCTGATGGAATCTCAGGAAGCTTGTTTCTGCCACTGAATAAAAAATAAAAATGGTAATTGCGACTTTTTATCTCGCAATTTCGAGTTATAAAGTCAGAATTGCGAGATATAAACTTTATAAACATTATAACACACAATTTCAAGTTTATATCTCGCAATTCTGACTTTATAACTCGCAATTTTAGTAAAATGTCAGAACTGTGAGTTGACTTTTTCCCCTTAGAATTGGACTTTAAAACTCACAATGTCTATATCTCACAATTCTGAGGAAAGAAGTCAGAATTTCGGGATATAAACTCATAATTGCGAGATAAAAAGTGAGATTGGTGAGATATAAACTTGCAATTACAAAAAAAAAAGGTCAGAATTGCAAGATATAAACTCGCAATTGTGAGGGAACAAAAGTCAGAAATGTGAGTTTATGAGATAAAAAGTCAGAATTGTAGGATAAAAACTTTAGTTGTTTTTTATCAGTGGTGGAAACAAGCTTTCCACTGATTTAAAAATAAAAATAAAAAGCTCATTGTCATTGTGTACTCATTGCATTGATGTCATTGTGTACATTGACACAATGACATCATTGAATTAGACATGAATTAGACATCAAATAAGATTCAGAATAAAAATCACAAACAGAATCATTTTATTCTGACACTACACTGATTAATAATAATGCCACACAATGAATGCTGGATTCATAAATTAGAACATATTTGGGAACCATCCAGTACAAAAAAACCAAAACAAATACACTGCATAATGGATTCTGAATTAGAAACCAGCCAAGCAACATTAAAAAAGCCAACACTGCAAGACAAAGAGATGTATGCTTAATTCTGCTCCTTAAATATACCATGAAGCCACCTTGTTTTAAGCACCATAAACGCTCAGCTGGTGAGCTCTGTTGCCACGAATAGGTTAATCTCTTAAGACGTGTAGTCTTTTTGTGTCTATAAAGCACAGAAATTTATCTGCATTAGGATGTTCTTGAGAGAGCGTGATAGTGTTAAAGAAGACGTATGTTTGCTTGTACCCATTTAGTGTGCATGCGTGTGTCCTCTCTAATTCACTGATAAGAGATAGAGTGACAGCTCCTCTCCCCCCCCCCCCCCCGTGTCTCTCTCTCATCTCCCCGTCCTGATCGTCTTCTCGAACTACCATCACTCCTCATCTGTCTTAAACCTCTCTCCTCCCAATCCATTTCCCACCACCCCTTTCCCCTCTCATCTTTTATTTTGTTCCTCAGTCTCTCTGATCCTCTCTGACTTCGGCTGTCCTCTGTGTCTGTGTGTGGCTACACAGTTCTCAAGGCTTGCCACATCTTTGGTCTTTTCTCCTTTTCTCTCTTTTTTGGATAAAGGGAAGAAATCGTAAGAGGCTTCAAAGAGCTCACATTGATAAAGAGAGGTTGAACAGTGGTTTTAAACCCAACGGTGACCCTGACTACAGCAGCAACACTGATTAGTCACATGAAACCAGTCATTGACACTGATATTCTCTCACGTGCACACACACACACACACATAAGATGACACGCACAACACCTGAAGTGACAGTACAATAAATCTGTGGCATTGTGGAGTGTGCATGTGCGAGAATGCGTGTGCGAGCAAATCCGTTCACACATCTAGTTGTGTCACAGGTACATGTGTGTGCGCTTTACCTGTTGCTCCCTTGGTTTTATGCCTCCCTTTGGCCCGGCGTTGGGAATTGCCCATAGCTCCGTGTTTCCTGTCCCAAAACATCACCTCATCCCAAGGTTGAAGCCACACAGATTGACAATGACTGAGAGTGTGTTGGTGCGTCTATGTGCGTGAGCACGGCAGCGCATGCATGTGCGTGTGCCCGCCTGACACGGAGCAGTCGGCGAGACTGAGTCAGTTTGTTTGCGTGAATGTGAGTGTGTGAGGGTGCTTGTGTGTGTGTTAGTGTGAGAGAGAGAGAGAGACAGAGAGCATGCGCCCAATCCAGTCCGATTCCAGCCAGTCAGAGTACAGGCTCTTTCATTGAGAGCCAGGGAAGGCTGAACGTATGGATGTAGGGAATGCCGAAACGAGGAGAGGTATGGAGAGGGAGAGAGAGAAAGAGGGAGGGTGTAGATAGAGGAGAGAGGTGGATGCTTCATCACCGCTGAGTGATTCTGAGGAGAGGTGGAGCTGCTGCGGTTGGAGGGGAAAAGAGAAATACAGAGAGGGGCGACAGAGAACATGAACAACATTTTCACATGCTATACTGTGAACATTACCAAACCATTTGATCGGTCTTATTCAAAAGAGATCACCCAAAAAATGAAAATGCTGCCATTTATTCACCCTCTATGACCTTTATGACTTTCTTATCTTTGGAGCTTTAGCTTTAATTTCTACATTTCCATAACTGTTTATTTCACACCGACATAATGAATCTGCATCTGCGAGAGTGTGGATGGGCTTTTGATATCACGGCTCTACTTCCTGCTCTCTACTGCGCAGACTCCGGTCCCGCGTTTACTACTGCGCAGACTCTGTCCCACATCTGCGCAAGATGTCAGTGCCCTATTCGGACGTTGGCGACTTAACTTTTTTCCAGTGGAAGGTAGTGAAGACGCGTCGTCCATATTTTTTTACGGTCTATGGGGAATACCGTTTCCATGAAAGGGTGTACATGGTCTGCAACAATGCTTAGGTAGGTGGTATGTGTCAAAGTAATATCCACATGGATGGCAGGACCCAAGGTTTCCCATCAGAACATTGCCCAAAGCATCACACTGCCTCCGCCGGCTTGCCTTCTTCCCATAGTGCATCCTGGTGCCATGTGTTCCCCAGGTAAGTGATGCACACGCACCCAGCCATCCACGTGATGTAAAAGAAAACGTGATTCATCAGACCAGGCCACCTTCTTCCATTGCTCCGTGGTCCAGGTTTGATGCTCACGTGCCCACTGTTGGAGCTTTCTGCGGTGGACGGGTCAGCATGGGCACCCTGACTGGTCTGTGGCTATGCAGCCCCATACGCAACAAACTGCGATGCACTGTGTATTCTGACACCTTTCTATCAGAACCAGCATTAACTTCTTGAGCAATTTGAGCTACTGTGGCTCGTCTGTTTGATCGGACCACACAGGCCAGCCTTCGCTCATCAATGAGCCTTGGCCGCCCATGACCCTGTCGCCGGTTCACCAGATAGATACTGACCACTGCAGACCGGGAACACCCCACAAGAGCTGCAGTTTTGGAGATGCTCTGACCCAGTCGTCTAGCCATCACAATTTGGCCCTTGTCAAACACGCTCAAATCCTTACGCTTGCCCATTTTTCCTGCTTCTAACACATCAACTTTGAGGACAAAATGTTCACTTGCTGCCTAATATATCCCAACCACTAACAGGTGCCTTGATGAAGAGATAATCAGTGTTATTCACTTCACCATAATGTTATGCCTGATCGGTGTATACTATATAGCAAATCTCAACTGCTTGATTGCTTGTATCATTGCAAAATGTAAACTATATTATCGCCGGCTCTAATTGTCAGGATACGCTGTGTGCTGTGTATTCAATCGCACAACGACGAGGTAGAGCAGGAAACAGGATTTTAATAACAAAACTTAGGAGATAATCACAGAATACACTTCACACATGCTATACATAGACGAAGATGGACAGAGACTAAGCCAGAACTCAAGGTATTTAAGCATGGATGAAACAAAGGAAACTAAATGAAATAAATGATGAACACAGGAGAAACAGAATGACTAATCAATTAACATGACAGTACAATAAATCCGAAATTGCCCCCTATAACCCTCAATCACTATTCCCTATCGTTAGTCCACTAATACAGTTCACTTGAAGGAGTGAATGAAAACGAGTGAGCGAATTCGGACAGCCGTTGAGTGTACATCGGCTGTACACTCGTTATTGCAGTGCAATGTGGGATATAATGAGTGCACTCGATAACATTCACTATGGTTTCGGACACCACTACAAATGGCTGTCCCCTCAAATAATGCCCTATTTGAGGGTATAGGGGGCGATTTTGGATTCAGCTTAGGTCATGGAGTAGAACACAAAGCACCATGGGTAACGTAGTCAAAACAAGACATCTAATTTTACACTAATCTGCTAAACATTAACATCATGATTTTCTGTAAAGCTGCTTTGAAACTATGTGTATTGTAAAAAGCGATAAATAAATTTGACTTGATTTGACTTTTGTCAGGAATACTGTTTGATAACTATGCAAAATAATGTATTGAAAATGTTAAAATAAAATAAAACATTTGTGTAAGGGTTCCTTTTGGGGATTAGAAGACAGAAAATATGAATAAGTTATGAATAAAACCAATTGAGAAGCATGATAGAAACACAGAAGTAGCAACAGATATTTTCTTCTGTATCAATACGTAGGCTATTTCTGAGTGAAATGGATAACGAAAAAAAATGTAGAATGGGGACATGGTTCTATCCATTGGTTGTTGATTGGATGGAGGCAGATCTGAATGTGAGTTTGCAGTCGATTGTAAGAAGAGGGCGGGGTTTAAGCAGACTAAATGACTGAAGAAGTGCAGCATACATCACCTGAGAGAAGTCTTTAGTTTCAATGGAATGTCCATTTACAACATTTTAATTAAAAATTACAAGGTCAAAAAAAAAAGAAACAAATGCATGGATGAATCATTCACTATATGATCTATAACATGCATGCGTTTAGAAAATAGATGATGAATTTCCAATTCATGCCAACTTTAACCTTGTTTTAATTTTTCTGATATTTTGTGAGACTTCCTTGTATTTGCTTTAAATGGTCATTGCTTTTGCAAGACTGTAGCACATTCATGCCAATGAAGACAGAGAGAGAGTGTGTGAGATGAGGGTGGGAATGATAGAGAGGAGGACAGAGTGAGGAGCAAAGATGCGGCAAACAGGGAGAGAGAGTGAGGGAAAAGAGAGTGAGAGAGAGATGAGAATCACAAGAGGCAGAGAGCTTGAGAGGAATATTGAGAGGAGGAGAGGTGGAGCGAGAGAAAGGAGATGCTGTAAGTAAAAACAGACGCTTTAAGGTGAGAAAGGCAGATAGAGAGTAAGAGAGACTCATGGTGAGAAAGGTGTTGTAAGGCGACGGCAGCGATATCACAGTAAAAAACAAACACACAGGCTATTATGTGTGTGTGTGTTAAAAAATGTGTGATTGGTGGAGGAAGGATGCTTCCCAAGGACAGATGACTGTCAGCCCACTTTTTCCTGAAAAGGAGGAGATAGGAAATAAGGGACGGAGTAATAAATAGCGGAGGATAACAAACGAGTGTAAAATCCTGTTATGAGCCTAGGCTGCGTGCGTGTGAGAGCAGCTTGCTGTCCGAGCTGCTGACTGGCTGCACACACACACACGCACACACACTGCAGTGGAGAGGGCAGGTCCCTCCCTCTACTGCAGACCGGAGGTTTAGCATTCAAAGCCACAACACTGTTCTCCATTATCAATTCATCACAGACATCTGTCTGGTAAACATCACATGCCCCGCCCCTTCACACACACACAGCGCTCACACAGAGGTCACATCCACAAATATGTACACTCACCTGCTCACACAGACCAACAGATGCTGTGAGATCGATACATGCTCTCATGCATTCATACTTACGCAGTTTAACACACACAGATGCAACTGCCTTCTTGCAAAATAGATATAAGACCAGAGGGAGTGAGAAAGTGAAAACTTCCAAATGAAGCTTAAAACTCTGCAGCAGAATATTTATAAGAACAGCAGACATGGCTTCACATATATTGTTAACCTACACATACATTTATAAAATAAAAGAGCAGGTGTACACACACAAATTCCTCTCTCTCTCTCTCTCTCTCTCTCTCTCTCTCACACACACACACACACACACACAAACACACACACACTGCACATAACAGTACAATGATTAATCAACAGAGCACACACTCCAGTGACCGTAGCCTGCTTCGTGCATGTTGATAATACACACACACACACACAGGTTTGTTTAATATTAGAGAAGACATCTCATAGACTTGCACTGTTTATAAATCAGGTTAAATTATATATATCTCCTAAGCCTAACCATCACAGAAACCAGTGCACATCATTGAAATATAAACATGATATGGGCGATTTATGAGCATTTTTAACTAGTGAAGACACATAAAATGTCCTCACAAGTTGGTTATCATGATATTTCACTATATTAGTAGGACATTTGGCTCTCAAAACTATAGCCAAACCTGTACACACACACACACAGGTAGTTGGCATGACTAGCAGCGTGGTATTCTAAGGCCAATTCAACGTACAATCGGCTAAACCAAGCGCCCACCAATGCCAACAAATGCCGACAGGGGTAACACACTGATCCGACAAAACCCAACAAAGTGTCTTTTGCTGTTGGTCTGCATCTTTAGGTGCAGTGTGAAATGGTCTCTATATTTTGTTTAAATCTATTATAAATTGAAAAAATATAAATATATATATATTTAAATATATATATATTTAAAAGGTCAAAGCCATTTAAAACTAAGTCATTTTCCATTTCAAATATCTTTTAGCTCTCTTAACTCTTTCCCCGCCAAACACGCATCTTCTGAATGAGTACAGAATCTCCTGATCAAAACACAGGCGAAGACGCAACAAAACAAGCGATCATATGTAAGCAGATGCATGTGTAAAATATTGTGATCATTAACATTAAACATCATATAAATCAAAACTGCCTAATGTTGCTAAATGAAATGTCGACCCAGGACGAGCTATAAGACTGTGCAAGCATTAGGGGTGTTGATGGACTCGATCTACTCCATCTGTGTTTGATCATCGTTCTGAATCCAATCTGGATGTAGTCTTTGACAAAAACGTGATTTTCTCAGCTTTTTGTTCAAAATGTTGCTTTTTTAATGAAACTTACCCATATTTAAGTGTTGATAAAAAAGGAATGCATGAAGCTAGAATAAAACGATTTTTTTTTTTGTTTGTTTAAAAGCAGAGGGTCTGTTCTTTCTTTTGATATATTGCATGCTTATATATTCATACAACAAAATATTCTATGGGCCATTACATTTTTGTGAAAATGATCAAAAACCCTGGCGGTGGCTGGCAACTTTTTTTTAAAAACGCTGGCGGGGAAAGAGTTAAACATTTATAATACACCCCCTCCTACCTGGAGGCACTCTCCCCCTCAAACCCAAACATAGACAAGGTGTACTCTTTCACCTCAAATACCATGTCAACGTTTCCAGGACCCTCTACAGTGATCAAACAGTCTTCCTTTAAAAACAGGAGGGAGAGGAAGGAAGGGGCAGAGGAAGTGCACAGGCAAAGACTGGCTCAGTTGTTTAGCACTTTGCACAGGGCAACCTGAGGTCAAACACTTACACTGACAATAACATTACCCGAGTAAACACACACTGATCCATTACATATACAAAAGACTGTTCATGTACTATTCATGCACATTCATATGCACTCATGAATACTAACTTATACAGAGTCCAAAAGACTGACACCACATTGAAAATCTGTGATTCTAATTTAAGCCTGGAATTCAACAGAATGTTTTAAGATTTTGTAACATTTAAACTAAGAAACATTGTGAAAAATAAATAATACTCTCACACATTTCTAACTTATCAAATAATTGAATCACATAGATCATGTGACTTTGTACAGACGGTCAGATTAAAGCGCAAGATGCTCTATGGATAATCTCAATATCATGTTAGAGAACATGATCTTCAGGTTTGACACAAACTTGTGGAGGTCATGCAGCTTGGGTGCTGCTTCCATTAAAGCAAAAGAGAGACAAACCAAATAAGTCATTCTGTATCGGTTTTACTTTTCACTCAAATTCACTAGTGGTCTCAGACTTTTGGATCCCACTGTGATATATATCGTGTTTTATATTGTACAGAAAACATGGTTTTACCCAGCTAACAAAAATATGTTCAAAAAATATTTTGCTAACGTTCCCATAGGTTATGAAAACGGTATTTCGTAATGTTCTCTGAACGTTCAAAGCTTGGTTATAGGGATGTTAAGGGAACATTCCATTTTATAATTCTGCAAACATTATGGGAACGTTACTTTTGAATGTTCTCTAAACATTCTGAAACAAGTAGTAACATTTAAAAAATGTTAGATGCACATCCAACTAAAACGTTTCAGAATAAAAAACCAAGAATGGCATATAAATAATGTTTTTGTGCTAACATTTTTAGAACATTATTAAAGACTAGATAACTTTGAACAAACGTTCTAATGTTATTGGAATAATGTTCGTTCATAACTTTGAGAGAACCTTGCCAGAATGTTAGCCAAAGCTCTGAGAACGTTCCCTTTTAAGACAAATTCATACTGTACCGACAGAGGCCGACCAACACAGACAATCACCAGATTACAGGAAGCCAATTCTCAGACATTCCACGACCCGACAAGTGCCGATTCTGCATGTTTAATTGGCGAAAACAAGCTTTGACAGATGCCAATAGACACCAACAGGGGTAACACACTGATCCCAAACTGACAAAACCCAACAAAGTATCTGTTGCCGTCTGTTGGCATCTGTTGGTGCACTGTGAATTGGCCTTTAGCTGGGTAAGGCCTGTTCACACCAAGAGGAATATTCAGTATGAAAATTCGGTGCAATAAACATTTTAAATTGAATGAACAGCTGTTAATGAGTCTGTTTAGACCAACACTAACATATGCAGTTAATGTGACATTAACTGTTTTTTATAGAGCTTTTTAAGTGGTAGTGAATAGCATAGAAAGAATCTAGAACTGGCTACTTGAAAATTAGGGTGTGTTCACACTTGGCATGCTTGGTTCTATTAAAACGAACCCTTGTGCGAAAACGAACCTTTTCAGTGGTCTTGGTCTGCTTGTTTGGTGCGCACCAGGGTTCGTTGGTGCTGTTCAAATTAAATATGAGCGCAACACGCACCAAAGACATAAACAAACCAAAAACAGGACACAATGTCACAAGATGCAACCCTAAAAAGGACAGAATGCTCAAGCATACCTGTTTTTTTTCGCCATAGTCGCGATGTTGCCCATCACAGTTCGGTGCAGGCATCAGAAACGTGTCTCCTCAGCAGATTTTCGTTTATGCGTGACGGAGGGATTCCTGACGCTGTTTTGACTCATTTACACATTGCAAGCTCTTCACGAGTTCTCAGCTGGTCAAAATACCATCATATGTAGGCTACACACATACAACGAGTGCATTTAGCCCAGCACACAGCATTGTTTTGGATGTTCGTAAGTTCCGTCACAAAATACACGTAATAAAAGCAGACCAATCAGGTTGTGAACATATCCCTATGCCATTAGGTTCGGTATATTTATTTCTGTGTTAAAATGCCACTGTGAATGCTAAGCGGACCAGGACTAAATGTTTGTTTTTTTTGGTCCGGACCAAACGAGCCAAGCAAACTGAAATACAAGTGTATTTCATACACCCTTAAAGTCAGCCATACAGGTTTGTACTGACATGAGGGTGAGTAAATGATGACAGAATTTGGCAGAACACTTTTCTTGTGCAATGATGTGACGAGTTTCACACAATACCTGCAATATTAATCAACACATCCTACTGCTACCAAAAGCCAGGTCACGCAACTCAACTCTAACTGAAACATCACACAAAAACACAGCACTCGCTCGCTGTTCCTTTCACCTCATCACATGAAAACAGATGATTTTTTTAATTCAGATGATATGCAACTGAGCAAGATTTTAATGAAGGTCAAAATCATGATATCAAATTTGTTTTACAAAAGGCTCACAATCACCTAAAATCTTTCCAGTGCTGAGTCTGCTACTATTGATTTTTATGTCTAACTGGACATGTGCTCATATAAGAAGAGAGAAAAGAAGACTAGAGATCTCATATAGACACAGAGAAACAGTACGTACGATTAGAGCTCGTACAGTAACAGCTGTCTGATTTATCACTGTACTCCTGCTCTCGAGCTGAAAGTGACAGCTGGCTTCACAGCTGCACTGATCCTATTGTTTTTCACTGGACAGGAGAGAGTGTGAGATGAGATCAGAGCCGCTCTGCTGTCATCTCTTCTCATCCTTAGACCACACGCATTCAAGAGTGACCCCTGTAAAATTCACACTTTTACATTAACACAAAACTAAAACTAAAGCTATTAGAAATTTTTGAAAAAACTACAACTAATAAAAATTACTAAAACAAACTAGAATTAAAATGAAAACTGAAAATAAAAGCTAACTCACAACATTAATAAATGCTAAATACTAAAATAACACCTGCTCAATATCTCTTCCACTGAGCCGTTCCTCTCATATTGTCCCTCTAAACTCTGAAATCACCTGCTGTAGTGGTTTTTTTTAAGTTAATAAAAATCAGATAAAAATGATAAAAGCAGCCCCTGGGGTCCATTGGTGGATATGCGTGGCATCGCATTTCCTCTCTGGAATGTGAACAGCTAGTCGCGCCTAAAGTCTGCCAGTGTGTGCGAGCTCCTCACCCTTCAGAGGACAAGAGCTAACCAAATCAGGTCTATTTACACCACAGAACAAATAAACTACTGTCTTACTATATCTAGATGAGTGACTTTCTCCACACAAACTGAATCTCAAGCACAGTGCTGGAAGCAGAGAGTGAAAAACACTGTTTGATGGATCTAGGAAACAGAACAAAGGGGATAAATCGGGTTTTACGGTACCTTAGTGCAGATCCAGAGTGTTTTCAGATCAGTGCTGCCAATCCACACTATCATTCAGCCCCAATTTCTTGTTTTTACAAAATGAAATCAGATGTCCTACTGTCACTGAGATGTGTGTGTATGTGTGACGGTCCATGATTTATCATCAGGAGGCTGAATCTAGAGCAGTGGACATCTGGCTGCAGATTGAGATTTGGAATAATTGGCTGTGGATTAATAATCCGACTCGACAGTTGCCGGCATACAGAGGAGCAAGAACATGGCAGATTACAACCCTAACTGTCCATCCACCCGCTGGATTACACACACACACCCCTACAGTGCTTCAGCTGCACTTCTCCAATTCTCCTCTGTGCTCCACAATCGTCTATAAAACCACTCTTTAGTGCCTTAATCTCGTTTTCAGACTCTCTTTCATCTATTTATGTATTTCAAACTCTCATTTCATTCTATTTATTTCATTTGATTATTCTGTGGGTTCATCTCTTTTAAATTCCTCCATGCAGCGCTGGATTAGGGGATTGTAATTCCAGCTAAACTGCTCAGTTTATCTGAATGAGAAGGAGGAGTGTGTTCTGCATGCAGAGCAGGGGAGGTTTAAAGGGACATCAGGTTTGTGGTTCAGCTCGTGCTATGATAGGATGGAGAAAGTGGGGTGGAGCGGCTCAAATCCTACATCAAAAGTCTCTGTGCAAACGAGGACAGCTGACTTGCTGCCAGAGATGGAAGCAACAGAGGATTTGCTTCATGCAAGCAACTAGAACTGACAGAACAAGGAGACCCAGAGCTGTGGATTGATTAACTTAGAATTGACTGTTGTTTATGGCTTGATAGCTGCTCAAATCTTATCTTTGAAAGGTGGACATTTGGACAAACTCATGTCTGTGTGATGCTCAAAATGGTGGGACACAGAATAATAAACTTATAAAGCTGATCCTTGGGCATGAATGGGTGGAATTAATGCAGTTGGTTCTGGAAAAGAGGTTCTGGTTCTTCCCAGAAAATCAATGATCTATAGATCAGGGATTTGCAAACCTTGCTATGCCATGGACCCCCAAATACGATGATCCCCTAGTGACGGACCCGCGTCCTAAATAAAAAAGGCAGCGATATATTATAAATAATTTGTAAAGACCAATTTATACTAAAAAATAAACAAATAAATAGAGGGAAATAAAATAAAAAATACACTACTGTTCAAAGGTTTGGGGTCTGTATGATTTTTTAAAGAAATTAATACTTTTATTCAACAAGAATGCATTAAACTGATCAAAAGTGAGAGTAAAGATATTTATAATGTTACAATGTTATTTGTTAGTTATTTATTTATTACTTTATGTTTCAAGTGCTGTTCTTTTGAACTTTATCTTCATCAAAGAATCCTAAAAAAAAATGTATCACGGATTCCATAAAAAAATATTAAGTATTAAGTAAATATTAAGCAGCTATTTTCAGCATTGATAATAATAGGAAATGTTTGACCAAATCAGCATATTAGATTCTGTGTCTCATTTCGAAGGCTGCACCTTCCGGGGGTCGCAATTGTCAGCCGCATACGTCATTGAGGCTGCTCCATTTTAGAGAAGTAACCATTATATTCCAAAGTAAGAAAAAAAAATACAGTAATTTACACCTCACAAGGCAGTCAATTTTATAATGGTAACTTTCCTGAAATAAGACAACCTCAATGACGTATGTGGTCGACAAATGTGACCTCCGGAGGGAGCAGCCTTAGGACTGAGACACAGCTAGCATGATTTCTGAAGAATCATGTAAGACTTATAACTTAGAGTTTACAAGTTTATTCATTCTCTGGGAATTAAACCCATGCCCTCATGTTTGAGCTACTAGAACACTGTTGCTCTTCATTTTACTTCCCCTTGCAGCCACCTGGTAGACTGGGTAAACCCAGCCCGATCTGCCGGTGATTTGATTTTGCCCTGCAGCTGTAAGTCACCCGGATCGTTGGTCTGACTGGTTGAAGGACTATCCAATTGCGTACAGAGTCATTTGTTACTATGCACGTTGATCATGCCTCTTGTGCAGTAGAAAATACAGAGCAGACTCCCCAGACTAATGTTCAATCTTAAAAGATTGAGCTTGGTCTGGTGATAGCCAGACAAGCCACCTGGGGTTCCCCAGACCCAAATTTGAAAACTCCTGATATAGATCTTTTGTTGAGATGTTTCATCAAATCACATTTACACAGAGAAGTAATCCTCTTCACTAAACTAGATGGAGCTTGGAAATGATGGATCTGTGTGCTACCAGAAGCTCCTGGCACAATCACTGGGGTGCCCCAGTCATTTAGTTATGTTAGAGGAACCCTGGATCTGTCCCCTCCACTCGCACACTCACATACTCCATTACATAAGCCTGTTGATGACAGACTGCTGATAAATGTCTGTTTTCTCAACTATGCCCTTGTGTATGTGTGTGATCTGTATACTCAGAGAATGACATACACCCTCACAGAAACGCCCTGCTCTCTGAACCACAGAAGCACACTCGCATGCATTGTTAAACACAAGAGATCATAAGAAGGTTCAGTTAACAAAAGACTCACTGTTCAGAAAGACAGCAACTGAGAGAAAATAAGAGAAATCAAATGCTAGATCTTCACACATATAAACTCATAGAACTGTGTGTCAGTCGGCTTGCAAGCTTATGTTGTCTGGGTTTGAGCATGTGTGTGTGTTTCAGTGAGTGCCGGCTGATTTCGCAGGAATGCTGTCTTTTTAATTTCTGCGACTCATCGCTCCACTGTGTACGTTTAGTATTGCCTCTGCAAAAATAAAGCTCATTTACACTCATTAAATATATAAATATTTACAGTAATTATTTAGCCTGTGTCTTGAGGCTTGAGCTTTCTTAACTGTGAAATGACTTTGTGGATTGGAATGCCAAATAGCTTTTTAAACTTTAAATATTTCAACAATTATTGTTCTGCGCCACCAGCAGTACCACATGTAATTGCAAAAATAAATATTGTTCACAGAAATTTCCCTTCTACCTCTTCTTCCCTGATATAAAAACATATAGTCCTGTCTAATACTCATCACTTATCACTTTTAGCTGAGATACAAAATATGGTATGGAAATTATGCTGCATTTAAAAAGAAAATACATCCTTTAATAGTAATATCTGGGTGTTTCTTCAACTTCAGACACTCAATGTCCGAAGGGTTGATTTTTTCTTTTTGATATATGAAAAGCACATTAAAAGTGACATGGAAAGTTTTACCATGTAAAACAACACTGTGGTGTATTTCAGGAAAAGAAAAGATCCCTGCTGAAAAATCAGCATTGTGGGTCACCAGCATAAGGTATGTTTTGTACGCTGGGACCATCATGGAATGCTGGTTGCTGGTTTGCTGGATCCCAGCATGGGATGCTGGTGTGCTGGTGGACCAGTTGTCTTTTGGGTGCTGGTATGATCCCAGCAAGACCACAACAAAATGTGTATGTGTTACATATCACGTTTCTTAATGTGTGTTTGTAGTTAAAGAGTTGAAGTTGAACAATCCTTAATCAATTATTCAATTAAATATGTAAGGATTATTCAATTCAATTTGATGGAATTTTACTATTAACCGAAATGTGAAAACCTTAAAAAAGGTTAAAAAAAATTTTTTGAGTGCATGTACAAAGTTGTTGAAGTCCGTTTGAAGTCACCATTATGGTAATTGGATGGTATTAACTGTCCCATTGAAAGATCTCTTCTCATGACACCTATTATTGAACAAACTGGTTATGATTATGCCTTTATTTACTTGGTTTTCATATCTCTAAATGTTTTTGTTATGCACAAGCTTTTTTTAACTGATTTGAACTGATCTGTGTACAGATCTTTTGAAACAGTAGACCATTGATGCTTTGAAACGTTTTACCAGTGACATTGATTAATAATGTAATCATAACTAAAACAATTAAAATTTTCAGTTCTACTTTCAGCAGAAGGAGCAAAAGAATTACAAAGTTATAAATCATATTATTCAATAAATCATATGCTTTAACCTTATATTGTTTTTACATTGTTTTACAACCAGCTTCACAAGCTCCGTTTTGCTTGAGAGCAGTATGAATATGCTGGTCCACCAGCTAAACCAGCACTATACCAGAAAAAAACAGGCTGGACCAGCACTATACTAGCACTAACCAGCATAAACCAGCCTTGACAAGCATGGAATCCATGCTGGTTTATGCTGGATTTTTCAGCAGGGATAAAATACTGTAATGTAGAGTGAAAAGTGAGTTTAATGATAAAATAAACAACAAAACCACAGAGATCAGGGAACCAAGGAACAGAATGAGTAGCCCCAAACGTACATCCGTGTAGGACAAGACTCCACAAGGAACACAAAAAACAATGGGGTTAAAATACACAAGGGGTAATGGGCAAACAATACACACCTGGGAACAATCAAAGAACTAATCAACAAGAAAAACTGCAAAGGACTACAAAACATGGCGTAAAACAGGAAATAACACAGGTCCACACAAGATCAGAGGAAAACAAGACCAGAATCTTGACAAATACTGTGTGGTAGGTCCACTGTTGGATATTGTTAGTGGACAAATTAATTACTGTAAATAAACTAGCGATAGTGTGAAAAGTGTGTTTTAAAGGGTTAGTTAACCCAAAAATGACAATTCTGTCATAATTTACTCACCTTTACGTTGTTCCAAATACATAAGATTTTAGTTCATCTTTAAAACACAAATTATGACATTTTTAATGAAATCTGTCACTCTCATATATAAAGTGATTGTGTCTCCCCTGCTGAAAAATCCTGCATTGCTTGTCACCAGCATAAGGAATGTTTTGGATGAGATGCTAGTTGCTGGTTACCAGCATGGGAAGCGGGAGTGCTGGTGCACCAGCTACACCAGCTCAGTTTTGCTTGAGAATAGCATGACTATGCTGGTCCACCAACTAGACCAGCTCTAACCAGCATAAACCAGTCTGGACCAACATGGAATTCATGCTGGTTTATACTGGATTTTTCAGGAGGGTCTTCAGAAAACTTGGATTAAACCATTCGATTTATATGGATTATGTTTATTATGTTTGTTATGAACTTTTTGAAGCACCAAATGTTTTTGTGTGTGAACTCATTCCCCAAGAGTGCCCATAGTTGAAGAAACATCCATTGTCCTTTTTTCCATATTAATAATTAGGGGTTCAACAAGGTATAAGAAGAAACTGGACCTGTTTGTTAATGACAGCAGTGACTCCAGCTGCAACGTGTCCCTGTGCAGTGCGTCAACCAACTGTTACTGTGATTAAATGTGACAACAGCAATATTGTTAATCTTCATATAAATGCTTGACTGACACTGACACTAACAGTGAGTGAAACAGCTAAAGAGTAAAATGCTTTAGGGAACATCTGTATGCTGTGTTTCTGTGATCATACCTCCAGCAGAACTGTGCTAATGAAAACAAGTTAATGCTACAAGACATGGAGCAGAAGAATGATCAGATTTTCCCCATGAGACACCTGTGTGTTAGTATAAGCACATAGCATCTCTTCCAGCATACCAACTTGGTTTCAATTGGCTTTTCTTCACACCCGTCTATGACCACAACATATTCTGCTCCCTCAATCATCATAAAAGCTGTGTCAGCATCTTTAGTTTCAGCACCTTCTGTCAAACCTGCAGAGTCGCTTGAAAATCATTACTTTATTCCTACACGGGAAACAGAAAGAGAAAAGGGAGGCGAAACTCTGATAGCACAGCAGGTTTCATTACTCCAGCAGCACAGAAGATCTCTCATGACATCTCTCTTCCCTCTGGCTCTTACAATACGCTGGCTGTCAATCATCAGCTCCAATACACAAAGTTCTCCAAAGGCCTGGATGCTGGGAATTTTCTGTCATTAGCCAGCCGTCAGTCATAAAAACATGACTGTAAATCTACGCTTCTCCCTCACTGTCATAGCCTCATCAAAAAGCTTCATCAAATCCCACAAACTTAATTGGTCAACCTGTGGAAGTAATTTCCAGGACACACCACACAGATTTTGCAAGTTGCATTGGCAGGAAAACTAAATAAAAATGGGCACTGGAAGCAAAACTTTCAGACTATTTCATCTCATTCTGACAAGCAAGTTTGCAGTAATATTAGCTAGGAAGTATATTCTAAACAAAGTTTACCTGTTCAACACTCACCTGGATCATAGACCAGGACCCACCTTTCCAATTCCCACAGGACAAAATCACAAAGCAAATGGAAAAGGACACTAGCATGTGCGGTTCTGCTCTGCTGCAACAGAGGGTGAGGGGTGCAGAAGAACGCGGTCACATTTAGGGGGCTTAGAGAGAAAATGAAAAAGAAGGAGTGGTGGGAGGGAAAGAGGGTGGAGCGAAGAGAAAAATGGAAGGAGAAAGGGCCCCCCTTCTCTTCTCTGTTTTTTAACTCATGGCAGACTTTGTGAAAACCCCATGAACCGGGCCTTGGAGGAGGGAACGCCTACTTTACTCCTCCTATCCTGGTTTTGCTCCCTCCTTTTCACTCCGTCCTCTGGAGCCATTTCCCAATATTGTGGAGAGATTAGTGAGGAGGGGGTTGAGGCCTCCTAAAGCTCCTCACCACACAGACATTACTGAAGAAAGAAAGAATACGGAGGACCAGACCAAAACTAATTATGAAGAAAACCCAGAAACTATGTGGAGCTGCTGGAAGATTTGTTTGCAGTAAATGAATAATCCCCTCCTGCCTTCCGAGTCATTTGCATTCCCAACACGGAGGAGGTTGTCGTTTGTAGCTTTAAGAGTATTATATAGACTATTAAAATAATATTGTTTAAATGGAGGGAGTTATAAGATGAGCCGAAAACCTTAGAAACTCAAACAGAACACAAGAATATGCACAATGTATTTAAGCAGAAACAGATGAGTACCGCAGAGATGGAGAGATGATGGATGAGAAGTGGGGTTTATGGTGCTTGTGAGGTAGTGAGCGCAGTCACTGTGAGACAATGAGAGCCAAAACTCTGAAGACCTCAGATTCACACACACATAAACCTCAGCCGCATAAACATGCCTACACCATCTAGAGGCAAAACACAAACACAGCATAACGCAGCAAAAAAAAATATGACCTCTGAGTGAATTGTGTGGCTCATGAAGGAATAATAGGAAAAGGAACACATTTAAAAGAGAACGTAAGGCTGGGAATTAGTTCAAGACTAGTGCAGTGATTCTGAATGTGATAGATCAATCTAAAAGCTGCACATGTGATCTGATTATAGTAGCTTTGTGAGCACTGCCACTAGCGTCCTGGGTGGGCGTGTTGGGTAGAGAGGCAATCAGGATGACTTTATACTGTGCAACTTTCCTACAGCAACACCACCTGGCCCTTCAATCAGCCTCTCAGTTTTTCAACAGGCAGGAAGAAACAGAGTAACACGAGAGGAGAGGAGAGAAGAGAGGGATGAATAAACCCAAAGAAAGAATGCCCTCTACTCCGCCATCTGAGAGGATTAGAACTGCTCTAGAGGTTAAAGCTAGAACTTCTCTTTCTCATACGATCTCTGCACACCTCCTTCACCTTTACACCCCTTTCTCTAAACTGAGATGATCCCGTGACTCTGAAATGACAACCTTCATCTGTGCCCACACTTTATAAATCGCTAATATTTGATTAAGGTCCGCATGTTATCAAATTAGCCCTATTGACTTTGTTAGCATGCATTACTAGTCTTGTGGTGAACAATTAACCATGTAGTTAATCCACAGAAAAAATCTTCGTAATCTTTAGTCAAAATATGAAAATTTGCTTTCTTCTCCTCTGGATCAGCTTTGGTTTTCTTAACATTCTTAACCATTCCCCTCCAACCATTAGTCTGTTGCGAGCTAGGGCCCTATCATACACCCGGCGCAATGCGACGCAAGTGTTTTTTGCTAGTTTCAGCTCGACACAGTTATCATTTTCACGTTGCACTCGCGCCCATCTGTTCGCCCATGCTGGTCTGAAAACGAGGTGTGTTCAGGCACATTGTTGGCGCATTGCTATTTTGAGGCGACTGAAAACGAGTATTTTTTGTATTATTTAAAAGGCGCGTTAGTAATATTTGCCTATAGGCGGGTGCACAACGCGCGTACACTCTGCTTGTAACACACACAGGGATGCAGCAGCACACAAACATTTTTAAATATTAAAAATAAAAGGATTCCTCTCTGGAGAAGCGTTCAGTCTTTACGCTCGCAAATTCCGCCATGTAAATAGCGAATCCGCCATGGTGCAAACGCAACTGGCTTTTAAAGGGAATGGGAGATAACACTCTGATTGGTTTATTGCACGTTACGCCCAAAACACACCCATGACTCATTAAGAGACTAGGTACAACCCTTTTGGACTATGTGCCTGGCGTGCCGACCATTTTTTCCATCATTAAACTAGCAAAAGTGGATTCGGACACGCCCTAAGTGCACCTGCGCCATGCACTTCACTTTAGATCGTTAAAATAGGGCCCCTAGAGATGGTGCGCTAAAATCAAGCCCTGCCATTTATTTTTTCTCATTCAGTATTCCATTTCATTTGGGGTCACACTTTATATTAGATGTCCTTAACTACTATGTACTTAATTGCGTTGAGTATTAGTAAAGCTAATAGAACTAGATGTTTCAATCCCTTTAGTAGGAAACTCTTGACAGTAGCAGTCGGTGTGGAGTGGTGAAAAGGAGGGTATGTCATTGGGGTCATCAGGTAGGCACCCTGCTTCATCAGCGTTTCGTTGATTGAAGCCCACAACGTCTCCAGAAGGCTCAACGGTGTACCCAGCGTCCTAGGTACACCCCCCTCCATGCCATACCCTCCATATCCCTGATGGGCTCTGCATGGCAGGGGCGTCCTTCTCACTGAGTCTGGCCTAAGCCTGACCGTATACCATCTGTCTCTACCTTGCTGCCCGGTTGGGGTCCTTATGCTTGATCCAGAGCCAGTTACTGCTTTTTCGGCAGCACTTGACATGGACTTGATGGCCTGTTGGAGAGAGCGACCCTTCACCCCTATTTTTCTCAGCAAACTAGTGGTAGATGTGGCAACAAATCCCCTGCATCCTACCTCTACTGGGAAGATGCTGGTCTTCCAGCCGTTCTGGGATGCTTCAGCTGCCAGGTCGGAATATTTGTTCTTTTTCCTCTCATAAGCCTCTTTAACCCCATCTTCCCATGGTACTGTTAATTCCACAACATATGCCAGCTTTGTTGTTGGAGACCACAGGTCTGGCCGGAGTGTTGTAGCCACTATTTCTGGGGGAAACACAAGCTTCTTATCAAGGTTCACTTCCAATTTCCAATCCAATGCAGGATGCTTGCATCCTTAGGTGTTGTACTATGCTCTTGATGTTGGCTAGCTGGTACGAAATTTGTGAAGTTGACCTGTCCTGTCGATGTTTGTGGGAGATTGTTTGTGGTGGTTTGCTTCTGTTCCAGTATTGATGCCAGTTCTCTGAGTACTTGGTTATGCCGCCAAGTATAGCACCCTTGGGTGAGACTTGTAGTACACCCTGATAGAATGTGCCTTAGGGATGCAGGTACTTGACACAGGGAACAGGCGGGATCTTCTCCATACCACTCTTTCAGATTTTTCACTCTTTCCACTCCTCCATCTGCCAGATGTCACGCCAGCTGAGCTTTTTCTTCTCCAGACCCTCCCAGTTGGTCCATCTCCCCTGCTTGGCCATTGAGACGGCTTTGGCATGTCGCTCTCCCTCCTCCTGTCTCCTGACTTCTTCTACCACTAGCTGTCTCTTCTGTACTGATGTTGCTTTATGCCACAGAGGAGTTTTTGGGTTGAGTCCGAACCCTGCCCTCCCATGCTGTATTTGTCCAACCACATCTCTGAAGTGAAGCGCAGACTTTGCACTCTGAACAGCTTCTGATGGAGTCCACTTCCTTCCCGCTACTACCCGGGGGGCCGCTGTTCGAATGACTGCATCCTCGGATTCAGTTAGGGTCATGACGAGCCTTGCTTTGGTGCATCTGAACTCTTCCACAAGCCCTGTGATTGGTAATTCCAATTTGCCATGTCCATAAAGTCAGACGGAACTTAAACAACGTGGTATTCCAAGCCACTGCTTCAACTGTGTGCTTATCAGCCGTTCCAACTTTTCAATCTTGGTGATGGGGATCTCATACACAGTTAACGGCCACAAGAGTCTTGAGAGCATGCCAAGCTGAAAGCACCATAACTTGAGTTTTCCTGGCAACAAGGTCTTGTTGATGCACTCCATGTACATGCTGGTATCATTTTTTAGTTGTTCAAACTGCTCAGTGTCTTTGAGCTTCGCATCATACCATCTCCCCAAGCTCTTTACTGGCATTTCTGAGACAGTTGGGACAGGTGTTCCGCCAACATGAAATCTTTGGTCTGTGACTTGGCCTTTCACAATGGAGATGCTTCTGCACTTATTGGGCTTTAACTTCATCCTCGCCCATGTTATATTTTGATGAAGTTTCTCCAGCAGTCTCTTGGTGCAGGGGACAGTTGTTGTGAGTGTTGTTAGATTGTCCATATAGGCTCGAATTGGTGGTAACCTCTGATTACATTGTAGTCGTTCACCTCCCACGACCCACTTCTTTCTTTGCAGTCTGGATTTTATGCCATATGATGCTGTTATGTTCAAGACATCCCGAAAAGCCTGCGAAGTGGTTTTGTTTTAAAGGGGTCATGAACTGCGTTGTTTTATTGTTTTATGATGTTTCCTGGGGTGCACTTATAATGTTAGAATGCTTTTTACATCAAAAATTGTCATAATTTAGAAATAAAAGGCATTTTTCCTACCCTGATTTTAGCCCTCTGGTTTGAACGCTCTGTTTTAAGGGGCATGTCTGCTGTGAGAGTTCAGTGTAAACGCCCACTGCTGTGATTGGCTAACGTCCTTCCATTTGAAATAGCTAAGTATTACTCTCTCTTTTAGCGCGTTTTACTCTCTCCCTTTCGTGGCATGAAAGGTTGCAGTGATGAGCATTGTAGCCGATCACGGACATGTTGAGCGCATGAAAGCAGTGATCTCGTCATTGCAACTCAGTTTCTGTACACTATCGAATGCTTTCATCATAACTAACAGCGCAAACGTGATATAGTTAAGAGATTCGTTGAATAAAACGGGAGTTTTGGCACGAGTCCAGAACTCAGTCACTGATAAACTCGCGCTGTTTGATCGATAGCTCCAGCGATTACCAAGGGAGCGTTCTTTAATCGCTTTCTTTATAGAATTTAATCACCGTTAAATAACAGATTATTTTCATCCTACTAAGAGAAACAACGCAAGTTGACGTTTAGTCACTGGTTTGATTTACTGACACACAGACAAAGAACATCTGACTGTACATGAATCATTATTTCAGAAATCACTGGTCACAGATCAGGCATTAGAATGAACACAGTTACTTACATTACATTACTGTCGAGCCCAGGCACTGCACAATAATTTGTAATCCTCAACAGCATATTTATTGCTTGGTAGCTCAATCTGGTTTAACACCAAGTAGGCCTATGTTACTTAGGCTACCTATTCTATTGCATGTCATGCACTAATCGGTGGGCGGGGCTAAACAGGCAGTGATGAAGTAGGCGTTGATATTATTCTGCAGAGGCGGTGCTTGCCTCCCTTTGACGTCATAGATCCCCACATTGAAAAACCTGTCGTTTGCTGGGCCTGGTGTCAATAAAAGCTTTTATTGGACTAACAAGGAAGTTTTCAGTTCTAAAACTTACAGGATATTCTTATAGTATGATGACCTCTTATATGTCAAAAGCTCAAGGAAAATTTAATTTCTCAGTTCATGACCCCTTTAAATACTTTGTCAGTCGTTGTGCCAACACACTGAAAAAGATCTTACCTTCAATGTTCAGAAGGTTCATCTGGCGGAACTGTTCAATGGTGGTTGAATATGTATGTATAACAAAATAAGTACAATGTACTTATTGTGTTCATATTGTATTGCAAAACACTTTTTCTACTATTGAGGTGGGATACAGGTATGTTTAGGGACAGGTTTGGTGGTATGGATAGGTTTAAGGGTGGTGTAAGGGCAGGGTCAACAGTGTAATTATAGATGGAATTACAGAAATTAATTACAGCTGTAATTACATGAAGGTATTTTTAAAAATATAAGTACAGTGTAAAACATGTATGTACACAATAAGTGCATTGTATCAAATGATTAATTTAAATGTTAGTACATATTAGTTAAAGACACTTAATATAAAGTGGGACCTCATTCAGAAATACGTCACAATGCTGAAGTAAAGTTGGTCGCAATTGAGCAAATGAACACAAGCGAACACATGAACAAGAGTCCTGTTGTTCATGAATATCAGCAGTGCTGCAGGTAATCACAACAGTGTTCAGAAAAAAACAGCATGATTGCAAGTGAGATTTTATACAGCAGTTCAATAAACAAGAAGTTAATATTGAGTAACTTACATTTTAAACACAACTTCATCTGTTTTTGCGACCACCAATGAAAACAATCCCAAACAAGGCCAAAGCAGAACCGCTACACATCACTGAGCAACACACAGTCGTGGTGATTTGTTCTTGTTTTATTAATTGGTTGAGGTAATTATTCAATGAATCAATCATAAAGACAGTCATTCCTGAATGAATCTGTGTCTTTGAACAAATCGGTTGAATGAATGATTCAATGACTCCCTCATAAAGAAAGTCACTTGTCGCCACCAACTTATGTGATGATGAAACGTAAAAAGAGTCACTGAAAAATCCCACAAACACAAACTAAAAACATTTAGAGCTGAAGAGTGTAATTGTTTGGGGCAGGACTATCTTGTCTTATTCAGTGTTTTAAAAGTTTAAAACAACTGATTTCTGCCACCACCCTTCTGAATCACACAAATCTAGATGTCTAGTGAAGTCTGCACCACAGCCGTTTCCTCCGAGAAGGCAAGGGGGGCAGTGGCTACTCCAAAAATGTGGATGAGAAAATAATCCGTCAGTGGTTATAGTGGTTATAGTTACAGCAGAAGGCAGCGTCTCCCTTGCCTCCCCAGAGCTCATTGAGATTTAACAGACCCCCTAAAGCGTGCTGAGAGTTTCTTGCAAGGTAATTGAGAATGAATGGTGAAAAGTCATGTGAGAGGAGGCAATGCCTCCATTGCACTTTGATTGGCCTGTTAGACTGTTCACGTGATAAATTCTTACTCTTGTTTTCATGCACGTTCCGCCTCCACAAATCAATCTGAATGAATAGCTAAATAATGGTGTTAATGGGAGACTAATTAAAAAGTAAGTAAACAACTCACCCACTTAGATATCACAGCTTTATGTCACGTGACAGCGTTATGTCAATATGTTCTGTGAGAGGTTTTTAGTGAGCATTCAGTTTGTTGAAATTAAAGGTAGGCTACATCTCCGTATCTGTGACCATCAGGACACCTGTAGTGTTTACTGAGCTTTGATGACTGATGATCTGAAAATAAGTTGACATCAGTTAACAAATAAAATATACAAAAATGAAATTTGTTACTGCGCTCTAAAGTTATTTTGGAATAAATAAAAAAAAGCAAAAAAAAGCACTAAATTGATTAGAAATATACTTTGTTTAAAAAAATAGAACATTAATTACATTGTTAATGCAAAAAATATTAAAATAGAATTGTATTGATTGTTGTTGTTGTCTTCTTGATAGTGTAGGTAATGCTTATTTATTTAACGTGAAAAATGTGTCAACATTAAGTCTAACTGGAACATGAATTTACATTTAAAAAAAACGTCCTCATTTTAGAATACCACTGCACGCCACTGGTTTGCACAGACCTCAACAAACAGCACAACAGTTGGAGCATCTTGGACAGCTTTTGATGTAGAACTGCGTCTTATCTTTCCAGATCCCAAGAGCCATAATAGAGGAAAGAGAAGAAGGAACAAAAGCAGCATAATCTCTCTCATTTCCTGTTATGTTATTGGTACCAAAACGTGAATGCATGCTCACAGACACATTTTTTTTTTAATGTGTACATATACATAATAATGAGCATGTGTGCATGCAGGACATCAGTCTTCTGCATCCCTCATGGCAAATAGTATTAAAAAACACTTTCCAATACAATTGCATGCACACAACCCCACACTCATAATCCCTTAAAAGGAAGGAAAAACTCAATTCCTCAATCTACTTCAACCTATATCCTACTAAGGCAAATGCTCTTTGCCTCTTTCTCTCTCTCTCTGTCTTCCTCTTCATACTGTAAACAGCAGTGCAGACACCATAATCTCTCTCAGTAAAAAAAAGGGCTTCTCTCCAAGGCCTGGGGCCATTGAGTCTGTTGTTCACCCAATCTCTCTGTATATGACAGCTTTTACATATGTAGGAGGGTGAACCATCCATCGGTTACACCAGGTGCTTAATTATGCAGAGATTTAAAATAAAGACCATAACAAAGTTAAAAGGACATGAGTAGGGCAAATATAGGCAGATCACACAGAGTTCAAAGCAGTGATAAGCAGTGTTGTTATTCCCTCTAGTGGATGTGAATAGAACTGCACGTGCTGCTGCAGAAATGCAAAAAAAAAAAATTTAGTCACCTCCAAAGAACAGATTTCTCAATACAGTTTATGCTCATTACAATTAATTACTGGAAATTTGTTCACAATGATGTCAACTCGTGTGTTTTTATTTATTATCATCAATTTCATTGCAAAATGTTTTTGAAAATATTATTTTGAAGCATGAAACTGAGGTTTAAACTTGTTATTAGAAGTAAGAGCATAAATGATGCATGAAAGAAATGTAATCTCTTATTAATCAAGGAGTTGTTGTGAGGAGGACACCTGTAAAACATTTATTAAGAGATGCATGTTCTATAGCAAGCAATTTTGGGGAAAAAAAATCCTATTATGTGCACACTAAATGGCTTGGATTACAGTAAGGTTTTGGACATTCTATTGAGAAGAAAATAATAAAGATTAACTATTTAGTTGCACCGGAGTGAATCCAACCAGGGGAAACAATACAACAATTCTACTGGGCATTTTCAAACACAATCATCCATTTCTCTAATAAAAGATGTTCATATCCAAAGAATTGGTCCCTGTCACTGATTCAAACTGAGCTTCTTTTTTTCAGTAAGCCAAGCAGTAAAACACAACACTATCAGAGCTCTTAAGGGCTTCACAGAGAGTAATGTGTGTCGGGATGCTGCTTTCAGCAAAAACAGCGAGGAAACTGCATTTATTCTGTATAAACTAATAACTGACAAGCGGCTACTGAAGGGGTCAAACAAAAAGGATGGGGGGCAGGATGGGATGTAAATGTAAGAGAACAACAGAGCATGTAATTTAAAAACATGCACATATCAACAGTTTTAGGTGTTAAGCCCCTAGGTGTATATAAACACACACCTGCTGTTTACATGCCCATTGTTCATTGCTTCTAGGTGTGTGTGCTAATCCTGCCCACAAAACTGACTGACGGACAGATATAATGAACCGCACTGAAGAAACAACAAACCAAAAACAGTTAAACAGTAATTAATCCATCACTCATACAACACCTCACAAATCTGACTCAAAATCAATGAACTCATGCTGGATTAGCAATATAACATTTTGCATAAATAACACACTAATGTGAGTGCATTTTGTCTGTATTGTGCTTTCAGCACATTTTATCCAATCAGAACTGCAACACAGAATGAGCATATATATACACACACACACACACACACACACACGTAAAATATGCAAGCAAATGGACTAACCTGTTCACAAGGATGCAAAAGATGCAGCTAAACAACAGTCCAATAGTATGCCAAACACATAGAAACTGAGGCCTGCACACACATACACATACCGTATTGCATAGGACACACAAGTTTAGAGAGAGAGAGAGAGAGAGAGAGAGAGAGAGAGAGAGAGAGAGAGAGAGAGAGAGAGAGAGAGAGAGAGAGAGAGAGAGAGAGAGGGAGGAGGAGTTAGGCCTCCTACACACACACACACACACACACACACACTGAGGTGGTGTGACTCTTTGACTGAGCTGTGCATAGGCTTCCAGCTGGCCTGTCTTTCAGTCAAGCACTGGGCTGATCTGTTCTCCAGTATATAAAGATGCCACTATCTCCACTCTCAACTGCCTATAAACTCAATTAAGTCTGTCAGACATTCTCCCTCCTCCTATATCCGTCTCCCAACCTCCCAATCTCCCTTTCTTTCCCCACCAGAACCAGATGAGCAAGCCCACTGATTAATACTTTCTCAGCCCTTCAGAATGATTTTTTTTATTATTTCTTCTGCTTTATTATTTGTAATATTTGGTCTCATTCTAACCCATAGAAATAGTGATTTTAGTGATTATAACTTCCTCAGTGTTTGAGCAGGACTGATTCAAACTGTTTCTAGATCAGTGGTTCTCAACCAGGGGACCGTGGCCCACTAGGGGGCCTCAGCAAACATCCAAATGACTCAAAATGACTTAAAATGTTTTGAAATATGACAAAACACACAATAAAATGAGCTAAAACAACTATAAATCAAGGTATTATTTTAATATACACCCAAACTTTTGGAATTCTACAATTTAAATATTATAAGTTCAATTATAACTATTTTAGTTATTTAATCTATGGACACTCCTAATTTATCTAAATTAAAAAAATATATATATATATATATATATTTTTTTTTTTTTAAAGCAGAGAGGGGGTCTTTGAATATTGTTCTGGACCTTATGGGGCCCTGGATTCAAAAAGGTGGAGAACCGCTGTTCTATTTCTAGGTCAAATGTTTGTATTAAAAATGTTAAAAATAAATTCTGTCATCATTTACTCGCCCTCATGTTGTTCCAAACCTGTATGACTTTCTTTATTCTGTGGAACATAAAAGAAGATAAGAGAAATCTCTCAGTTTTTTGTTTTTCGACCATACAGTGGAAGTCAATGGGCTCCAATGTTATTTGTTTTCCAACAATCTTCAAAATATCTTTTTTTAAGCATACAAAAGAATGTCATACATGACAGAATTTTCAGTTTTGGTTGAACTCTCCCTTTAATATGATTTAATATTAATTTACACAATATTTACTCATTTATTTGCTAAAAAATTTGGGGGGGAAATGTGCACTATCCATCAGTCAATGACTAGATCATGCCAAAAAGAAAGAATATAGAAAAGACAACACTTTGTGAATGCAACATTTTGTGTGTGAGTGCAGATCAAGATTGAGCTGAGTGTGGAGCACACTTAGTGAGATGGTTTCAGGAGAATTTAAGATGATAGGTTACATTCCACTGGAGGTTCTCCAGTATTTACCTAAACCAGTTAGTCCACTGCTTGTTATGCTGTAACACACTCGCTGCAACAGTTAAATTACTGAGCAACAACACATATGTAATACATACAATTCCTCATGGGTCCAAACACATACACACACACTCCATACTGATTATGTTACGATACTAAACACTTCACTCAGACCTACAGCTAATGGAGCACACGCTGAGTGATGCTCTAAAGACCTTATTGTGTGTGTGTGTCCCTTAAACCGGCCAGAGGGCATATTGAAAAAGGCCTTCCCTTCCCATACACCCACTCACATAACCCTCTGTCACCACCATTGAATCTGACACTGATCTGTGTGTGTGTGTGAGTGAGTCAGAGATTCCACAATAAGGATATAATTGAGACAGCTACATTGCACACATGCAAGAGCGACACAAATATACACAACACTCATTTCTCACTCAGAGTCTGTGTATCTGCAAGGTAATTTGTTTAAAGTTACATGGAAATAAATGTTGTGATGTTATTTCCATCAAGAGGTGCATCAATTTGTATGGTTAAGATCTTGTATTGACAATGCTTGAGACCATGTGTTGACACCATGATGAAATGAAAAGCTACACACTCCATCATTTAGAGTTATAAGAACTGTTGCCAAACATATAACATGCTAGAAACATAATAATCACTGCAATAGTGATCCAATCATAGACTCTATAGCATTTGCTTATTTAAATCCAAACAGCAACTTTTTTTTTTTTGGCCAGGCAGTGTATATATATGAATATGCCATATTTTTTGGAGGGTTAATCAGCATTGTCATGATTTATTTTTACTGCAGCTACAGAGTGAAGAATTAACCTCTACCTGAAAAGAACAGCGAATAAACATTTAATTGTGCTTTATCAATATGCACAAGATGCCATTGTTTCCCTGCAGCAGTGATAAGATATTTTCAGTGATCTAAGAAGCTGAGTTGGGTTAACCAGCAAAAAAAGAATAGGGCCACGGCCTCACTGCACCATTGGGAGGTGTGTGTGGTCAGGGAAAAGCTCCTAATGTGGGCCTACAGCATCCAAGATGAGTCTGCATGTGCCAGGACAAGCAGCCAGCACGAGGATTCAGACTCAAAGGATGAGCGGAATGAAAGGCATGTATTAAGGGCAAAAAAACATAGGTTATGAATTTGTTCCCTCACAAAGACGAAAACATTTCAAAGAGCGAACAGCGTAAAGAGAATGACACACGTCCAAATCAATCCAAACCTAGTGTATGGACAAAACTTTTCCATAGTCTCCTAGCACTGGTCTGGGTGGTCAACGCTCTACTCTTAACCCTGAAAATCTCCCAAAATAAACAAAACTCATCTTTGAACAGTATTTAATGGAAAGGGTTTAATGGAAAAAGCAATTTGGTGCCCCTCGTGCCCTCTGCCTCAACTCTCTTGGAGAATGTAAACAAAGCAAACTTGATGGACTTGTTATAAAGAAGAAATACCCGTAATTCACTGCAGACCGTACTGATAGTGAGGACTTCAGTTGCTCTAAAGGGGTTATTTACCACTGGACAAACTTCAGCAACAATTCGATGGCTAAAACAGGCTTATATTTAAGAAAATGGAACAATGGAGTGTAGACATGTAGGGAAGAAAGAGGGTGTGAGAGAACACTACTGCTCTGGAATGGCCGCCTAGCTGAGATAACTATCAACGCTGTGAGAACGGAGCAATGGATTGTTTTGTGCTGGAAAAAAGAGAGCAGTATTGGAAAAAGATTGCTTCTTTGTTGTCCACATGACTGGATTGATATGAACATGGAAGGTGGAAAACATCTGCTGAGCATTACGAGCCGTCGGGGGACGCCCATGCACCTCTTGCGCCTTGGAGCCTCACAAACACACGTGCAAAAAGACACGCTCGCACTTACACAATCCACACGTTGCTCATTTCCTGCCTGGAAAGTGGGGCCAGGGCGTCAGCACCGTTTCTTGACTCTCGTTCTATACCTTCACAAACCCTCCACAACATATTTCAGAAACTTCAGTGGAAGTTATAGAGGTGTTTCCGCATCAGCACTATAATACAGTAAAACATAAGCACGCCATCTGCACACTTATTCAACCAGATACTTGATCAGTCCTAACTCACTGAGGAATGTAAAACCAACGAAAACAAAATGGAGAGGATGACATCATAGCGAATGGAGGGAAAGGGAAGAGTGGTGGGGCTTAAAGTGCTTTAAAGTGGAAGATGATGTAATTACAAGCATGAGTGTTGAGCATCAGTTCACAACTTGGCTCATGACGTTCGCTAATGTAGACAGCATGGAGACATTTTGCATGTAATGCGGTTACTGAAACTTTTTCACACCAGGTGATTTCACATCAGGCTACCATCCTACTGACTTTCTGAAAGTCATTCTGTCTGTTTCCATGGAGAAGATTGGCTGAGAGAGAACGACAAAACCTCCAACAAAGAGCAGATGATTCAGGCTCTCTGTAGACGTGTTGTCAGATCTGCCTTCCTGTTAGGATTCTTTTTACTTATCTAAATATTAATCACGATTAAAGAATCCACAAATCTGCTGTAAGACCCACACTGGGCAAATACTATTGAGTCTTGTCAGCAGGCCTGTGGATTTAGCTATCCCAGCATGCCCGTGAATGTCGTAGCATGACACTACGGCAGCAATACACTCTCAGCGGTTACCACTAAAAATAAACAAAGATGACAACAACAAACGCTGGGGTTAGCGCTGAGTTGCATTTGCCAAATATGAGCTAATGCTATTAGTCAGGAAGGCAAAAAAGTCAAAAGAAACTTATATGTTATCTTAGCACAACATGAGAAATTCAAGAAGTTAAACAACAGCAATTCCTGGACCACATATATAATCTAATTCTAAACAATCCCTAGTTACATCACTCATTTAAATACTACCAGAAACATTTAGAGATTCAAAACACTGTTATTCTCTGTAAAATCCTTTCAAAGCACTCATTGTTTATAAAGACTTAAACTGAGTAAAGAAATGGTCCCAGACTACATAACCTACTTTCCCTGCAAAATTAAAGCCAAAGTCTTTCAGTTCAGTTAATGTATTGATATGCACTGCCGTTCAAAGGTTTTTGGTCTGTACATTTTTTTAAATGTTTCTGAAAACAAGTTTTTTATGCTCACCAAGGATGCATTTATTTGAATAAAAATACAGTAACAACAGTAATATTGTGAAATATTATTTCAATTTAAAATAACTGTTTTCTATTATAATATATTTTAAAATGTAATTTATTCCTGTGATGCAAAGCTGAATTTTCAGCATCATTACTCCAGTCTTCATATGCTGATTTGCTGCTTAAGAAACATTTCTTATTATTATCAATGTTGAAAACAGTTGTGCTGCTTAATATTTTTGTGGAAACCATAATACGATTTCAGGATTCTTTGATGAATAGTTTAAAAGAACAGCATTTATTTGAAATAGATTTGTTTGTTTTTACTTCCACTTCTCATTCAATGCATCCTTGCTAAATTTCTTTAAAATAAAAATTAAAAAAAGAAGACCGAGCCAAAACTTTTTTTCTGTTTGCTCTCTATTGTGGTCCATGGGTACTCATATAAACTATAAAAACATAGTAGTGAGCCAGTTGTTGTTAAGTGATCAAGAATCCAAATAACAGTAGATATACAGAATCACAATGGGTAATGACCATAGGTAATGAAAATGAAACCTGGCAGCTAAATTCCATTAAAAACATCCAATCAATGTATAACAACGGTCTCTTCAGAAACCACCAATTACGAAACCGTCTGTTTTGAGTTAATAATAAAACAATACAGCACTAACCAGACGCTAAAGTTCTCTTTTAATCTCGTCCAGCAACACAAACAGAGAGAATGAAAGAGCATCTCAGCTCTTCAACATTCTGGAGCCGTTGCCTGGACCACAATCAGAAGACTTTGAGAAACCCGTTTCATGAAATATGGATCAAATGAAGTGCAAGAATCTCACCCAGAGAGCCAAAAACATCCTGTTCTCAAAATCGTCTCTCAGTACCTATAAAGAAACTGATTAAAACACATTTCTCAGGCCTATTAAGGCTTAACTACACAGACCAAACAAATGTACTCATTCGCAAATGGCTTAAATGCACCAAAGATAAATACCCGCATGAACTGTTCAGTCCATTACTAAGTGCACACAAAAAAATTTAAAATTCGGTTTTGGCTGCAATACTCCCATCTGATAGTGTCATATGATGATTGGAGCTGAAGGTCTCCATGTCTCATGCCCAGAGGGTACAGCTCAATGCTCTGCTTTATTCTGCTGCTTTCTATCTGTTTTATTCCACAAAGCAAGTATGAAAAGAATTGCAGATGTTGAGTCAGTAAGCAGAAATCTGAGGCCTGGCTGGTTGATAAACAGTAGACTGATGCTGTAGTCATGAGACCAACATACCAGCCCTCATTCGCTGGTTAACATATGTAAGAGATGGAGGAAAGATGCCACAAAATCACCACCATTCCACGGTTGATAATGTGTTAACAACATTTCTTGGCCTTAACTGTACCACTGACAATATTTTCAATGTATGTGAAACTTCTCAGAATTGTATAAAAGCTATATCAACCAATTAAAATGTAATTATTTTTATAAATTAACATAATAATGAATACAATTAACATTACAAGTAATTTTCCCAGGGGAAAATAGCTTTATAAAGAATAAGTTTATTATTATTATTATTATTATTATTATTATTATATAATTAAATAAAAAATATTAAACTAAATTAAAATATTAAATAATATAATAATATACTATAATATAATATAATTCATATAATTTAATATAATATAATATAATAAATAATATAATATAATATAAAAAGTAATATACTTAAACTTTTTTACAGCTAATAAGTTTGCTGAATAGTACACTGTGTGTGTGTAAACACAGAGCAAGCCGATCAATGTGTGTGACGGAATAGAGCGCATGATGAATGCTTACCTGAGACTGCAGCACATCAGCACTATAAACTACAACACATAGACGTACGAACACACAGCAATGCACTGAACATTACAAATCATGCAAAGTGCCTACAGAGAGCACACACCTTCACCTAACACTGTTAAGAGTAGTGCATAGATGAGCACACTAATAGCTTTGTTACCTCTGAAGAAGGGCATGGTGAACGGTGCCTCCGATCCCCTTGTTTCCCCCTGCCTGCCCTGTTCCGGAGACCTCCGCCTCCTCCAACGCATCACTGTACAGTCCGATAACACACACACACCCTGCCTGCCGATCTTCCGTAAAGTTGTCTGTGCTGAATAAATGACAAGTCAGGAATGTGCATTTTCCCTCATGGACGGCGTCATACTCTGAGCACACACACACACACACACACACACGCACACACACACACACACCTAACACAGGAGTTCACAGTGAGTCAGGACGAGAGGATGCAGCTGCATTTCCTTTCACACTTTCTCCCTTTCGCTCTCATCAGTTCGGTGGCTTTCCATCCTCACTGCAGCAAATTCTGCGGCGTCAGCCTCAAATCAGAGCTTACACACACACTCACACAAACAAGGCAACACTGTTGATAAGCAAACAGCACATTCACACTGCATCACCACTATGAAACACCTGCTGTTCTCACATCATGTGCTGATGGATCTGCAGCATCTATATAAGTGGTTCTCAAATGGCTTTGTTTCAAGTAAGATTTTACATTGGACATCACATAGTGATGCAATACATTGGCAAAAAAATTATAATTTTCTTTTACCTCTCATAGTTAATATCACACAATCTGTCCATACTGGCATCTGCCTAATTCGACTACTTCTATCATGTGACACATATTTTCGATTAATTATCGCAGAGATTGATTGAACGCACAGCCTTTGATATTAACAACAACATAAAGATCTCCCCATTTTAAAAGCTATTGATTTGTTATTTAAACTATGCATAATTATATGGTAAGTTGCATTTTAATATTTCCATTTAGCATTGTTTTTCTCTGCTGTCTGCGACTCTATCAGAGCTGAGCTCGTTCTTTTTCATAGTGACCCACCAGTTGAGAATCACTGATCTAAATCATCTAGTGTTCACATGAAAAAAACTTGATCTATCATGTGTGCCCAAAGTTAGACACCTGGAAAAAGCGCAATCGCAGTTCACTAATTAAATTTCAGCAGGACATCAACAGAAAAAAAGTGCTCTCGAAAACTCGAAAATAAGTTAGCTTTTGGTTAAATGCCTGAAAAAAGGTCTGTGGTGAACACAAGCTCAAGATATTTTCACGTTTTATTTTATGGCGTAAAATACATCAGTAAAACCCCACTTGTGACTTTTTAAGCTTTTAAGTCTAACAAGTGACTAGGGGGCCTTTTTTAACGATCTCAGCACATGGTCTGAAGCGCATGGCGCAGGTGCACTTAGGGCGTGTCCAAATCCACTTTTGCTAGTTTAACGATGGAAAAAACGGTCGGCGCGGCAGGCACATGGTCCAAAAGGGTTGTACCTAGTCTCTTAATGAGTCATGGGTGTATTTTGGGCATAACGTCTCATCTCCCATTCCCTTTAAAAGCCAGTTGCGCTTGCACCATGGCGGATTCGCTATGTACATGGCGGAATTTGCGAGCAGAAAGACTGAACGCTTCTCCAGAGAGGAATCCTTTTATTTTTTATATTTAAAAATGTTTGTGTGCTGCTGCGCATCCCTGTGTGTGTAATAAGCAGAGTGTACGTGCGTTGTGTACCCGTCTATAGGTGCATATTACTAACGCACCCTTTAAATAATACAAAAAATACTGCGCTATTGACTTTAGACCAGGTTTTTGTTGGTCAATGGAGCAGTCGTTTTCAGTTGCCTCAAAATAGCAACGCGCCAACAATGCACCTGAACACACCTCAGACCAGCAGGCCCATGAGCGAACAGATGGGCGCGAGTGCATTTGCTATTTAAACAACGTGGCCCTGGACGTGAAAATTATAATTTTCATAACACTTGCGTTGCGCCTGGCGTCGCATTGCGCCGGGTGTATGATAGGGCCTTAAATGGGACAACAAAGGTTAAACGTCATCACAACGAACAGGTAAACTCATCTACGCACTAGTATGCTTTTACATCCTCATTGTGCTTATAATGCTGCTCATGCAAACTATTATAACTCAAATTTTCCAGCTTTCCAGTAGATTTTAAATAAAGATTAATGGTGGTGATAAGTCATGCGACTGTGGTGTAATTTGTTTATAGCCTAACTTTTGCTTTTTACTTCTGTCGATTGTATTTAGGCTTCAAAATTCAGAAACATTGTGTTAATTTGCGAAGATTATCTTGATGAACAAAATATGTAAGAATCATAAACAAATCATACAATAAATCAAAGCTGATTTACCCTTCCATAAGTTTAGGACAGTGACTGAGTAGGAAATATAAAATCATATGTTTTATACTGAGGCACAGCCTGTCACCTGAATTCATTGCTACACAGGCAGTAATATAAAATATTATACACTTCATGGTGTCTGGCTGAAGGAAAGAGCAAGCTACTCTAGGGTTGGGCGGCTTGGGCCGATAGGCGATGCCATCTTCCATCGCCGATGGCTGACAGACATCGCGACGTTGAGCTGGCATCTTGATACTGTTTCCATGGCGACGCGTCATGCTTGTCGCGTGACTCACATCAGCCAAAATAGAGCTGTATGACAGATGTATCGCTTTTATTTCGTTTTTCCTTTTTTATTCAAAATATTCACAAACTTGCTTATTAACATGTCATCATTCCGATTTTCAAATACGTGTAAGTGAGTGTGTTTTGTCGTTTAAAAACCTTTATAAATTACCTTGATCTTGATCTATAATGTGAGAAGGGTGCCATGTTAGTTTGCTCCGAAGTTCAGAGTCCTGTCAGTCGCATTTACACAGCATGTGAATTCATCAGTTTCTCCCGAATACATAGAAGTAAGTGGCCGGTGAACTGGAAGAAGAATAGAGTAAACTTTATAGTTACTTACACTATGTGTGTCTGATATGAATAAAGCACGTCAGCAAATTATATTTGAATAGATTGTTACTGCTCCTTCCATATACACCAGTGTGTATTTTACAAACTATAAATGTATTGTTTTACTAGTACTTATGTGTATTTAAATGTCTGAAACCTAAAATAAACATTATGTGGTTGAAAACACTGAATAGCTGTGATATATGACAAGCGCTGAGCGCGTCTGTCTCTGGCAGTTATGTCACTTCACTGTAAATTCTAAGGGCTCGTTCACACAGAGCGCGGGCAGTGGAATATGCGGAAAAACGCAGGTCTCGAGACACGTTTTTTAAAAGTTGAACCGATTTTAACTTGAGCGCCGCGTTTTTAGAACGCCCTGTCATGTGGTTGTGGTGCGCCCCAACCACCACCACCCGCCCCCGATGTCATCGTCCATCACGATGTTTCACAGTAGACATCGCCCAACCCTAAGCTACTCTCTTTCACTCTAAATCCACAGCAGAATTTGACATCTTGAGTGATGTGATGGCATCCGCCTCTGTTCCCTGTGTTTGTGTTGTGGTCGGAAGTGCTCCAAAGACTGGAAATTAGTGGCCAGTGGAACCCGTTTACAAGAAACATGCTGGACCCACCAGCGCAATGTGGGTTTGGTGATTTGGCTAGAGATGTGGAATAAAAACCACTAAACAAAATCATTGCACTCTCCATGCAGCGTCATTTTGATGCATTGCACGATTTCACACTTACATATAATCAGATCGAGTAAAGGTTTGGCGTGCTGTCCGTGGGCAGAGCTCCGAGCTCGGAATTTGGCCCGAACCCAGAGTACTCCCCCATCCCAGGCTGGGATAGGAATATTTAGAAGTGAGGAGATGGGGTGGTGGAGGAATGCTGGAAAACTGTCGTGGGACAGAGGTAAGTCTGCTGTATACCTCCTGTCGCGCTAATTTGGTTGATTATCTGAACGTGCTCCTCCCAAACGTTGTTAATAAAACATCACTTATCAGATGGCTCGGCTACTATCATGCTTTGATGAGTGTATAATTAAAAGACATAATCCTTGAAATGTTCACACATATTTGTGTGTGTTCACAGTACGAACAGGTAGGTGTGTGTGTGTGTGGACTGGGTGGAGCACGAGGCCTGTGGCGCTGCACAGCACAGGGGTGCATTCACACATACGGTCCTCATTATGGTACCAGAATTAAAACTCAGTGTGAGCCTCAGCGCTGGTACTGCCTGTTCTCTTATTGCACTCTGACACCTCTCTCTCCAGAACACACTGATGAACCTGCCTGTACAGTGCTGAGATATTTGGAACAACTCCCAAGAAATTAAAAAGACTGAAGTTTTAAAATTGAAATTGTTATGGGGTCCCAGGTGTCGAAAGCAGTGCAAATACACTTTCAAATCTGACAAGTGTGAAATTATGTATATCGAAAGCTTAAGTAAGTGTACCATTAAAAGCCTACAGTAGCCAGCACACTGTGCAGCCTTAATCATGATACACTGTAAACCCTTATGGTCTATGTATTTTAAACAATGCAATCACATTTTCACAATTAGTTATCATCACTTATTGAAGACAAGTAGTATATGTGGTTCAAAAATACAAATGTACTTATTTTTGTGAGTTGAAAGTTTTATAAGAACTTGTCTGAGATTGAATCAGTCCTGCTCATTTGGCAGTACATGTTATCTAAAGCATGGTGCTCAAATAAAACATAGGCTCAAATGGTGATGAAATCAGTGAACCCAAATTAGAGTTCATTTACATCCACCAAACACGTAGCTGTCACTGTTGACAGACACTGTTTGAAATGTCCATTATGGTGATTAGTGTTCCATTAGTGAATCAGGCATAGTCATTTCAAATCAATTTTCTACTTGCACTAGTTCTAGAATCACATTTCAAGACAAAGTGTTAAATATGTCAGCAAAATTTGTTTTCTTTTTGTTGTTAACAGTGTTGACTGAAGACGTGAACTGTTTGAACCAATTCAGTCCGATTTGGCAAACCAGCGTTTCACTGAAAAGTACTGCTTCAAAAGAACAATTCACGAACCGGTGAAAATTAGGTTTCGTTTTAGGAAATTAGGTCCTCCCTCCAAATAGGGTCTCCATCAACTATCAGTTAATATACTAAGCACACGCACACAACATTAATTTTAAATATGCATATAATTGCTTACTATATTGTTGTCCAAACAAACTCACTGTCACTCACATGAGATCACAGCAATAGCAAACCCTGATTTCATAGACTTCATAGAGAGCGAACATATCCGATGGCAGTTTCCCACTGCTTAAGTTATGCAGGTCAGACACAAATAAAATTAAGTAATTGACGCAGTTTAAAGACAGGCTACAGATCCTTTGGATTCACATTGGGAACATTTCTGTTGCTGCTACATAATAATGCTTACCATTACACTCAACCTAACATATGCTTCTTGTATTCTGTGAGCTACTGGAGACCCAGAATGAGACATACTGTATACCGCTAAAAGGAGAAAAACAAACCACTGGAAGGATTATTGTATGAAATTAAATATTAGTTTGTTGTCTTGTCAATAAGTTGTTGTAACTTCAGTTGGCCCTTTGTTAACTCCGTCAGTTTTTGTCAACTCCATCAGTATTTAACACCGTCAGATGAAGGTATTTTTTAAAGAAATATTTTATTCTTTTTTCCATTAATTGTGTTAAAATATTTAAACATCAACTGAACTACGTGATATTTTGTCTGATTTACCTAAGAAAATTGGTTATATATGTTTAATATTAAAAAGAAGGGTAGAGAATTAAGGAATTTAGGATCTGGATTGTTCATAATAACCCAGAAAAAAATGTAGAGAATGTATTTTTTACTTAGCTCCTTTACTGAACACCATTATTACATAACTGAATACTTTACACTGTTACACTGTACCTAACCCTGGTTGTAAGCCTAAACTTGACATAAACAGTAAACTTGTTCCTCAAATCTGATTGGTTGATTGGATGTTGATCCAGGAACATCCTGACCGCAGACTTCACTACCATCATCACAATGACGACCCCAATTACTACTGTTAGAGTGATTAGCTACTATAAGGCAATGAATTTACTCAAATTCTCTCAGTATTGTATTTAATTTGTTAAGGTTTAGCAGTAAAACAAATATGTATCATATGGATCTTACAGTTTTTCTCTTAAATTTTGTGACTTTTTTTGTTCTTCCATGTTTTCCTCTCCTATAAGCCACTCCACTTGCTCCCCAACATCTGGAAATCATTTCTCACCTATTACAACACTGCCAGGCTCAGGCCATTTGTTGATCTTGACAAGGAGCCATTCTCCAACTAAATATCGATTCTTTCATTTCATCAAGTAATTGTGTGCTGATAAAACAAAACAGTACCAGGTGTAGATGCAGACAAACTAGAAGTTAGTTTATAAAAAGGCACTGTAACATTTCGAGCACTGCCCTGTTTATTAATTCTCATTATCTTACGCTTGTGAGTGGTGGGTCATCTGAAGTCCATACAATATAAACAGAGATTTTGTTTTCTTTGGCTGCCTGGTGCTTAGACCATGAACAGAGACTGAGACTGAAAGTGCACAACATGTAAAGCAACATTGCTTGGAAAGATCTCCACCAATCAAATCCCAGTATGAAATGTCTCCATAGTAATGGCAGCTGCTACATGGATCTATCACAGGTCACATGACCCAGAATTATTCCCCCTTTGAGGTAACATGAGGTCACTTCAGTCAAAGCTAATGCTCAGTTCTCATAAAAGTAGACCTGTTGTCTGGTTGCCATGGTAACAAGAGGCTAATAGTTTCAGTCTGCTCGTGGATGGTATTTGAGATGGTATGGATATCTCTGGTGCATCTCCAGCTACCTTCACATAAACAGCTGCTTTTGCACAGCTTTTCACAATAGTTACGTTTATTCATGCTCAAAGGCGAGGAGGGAGATGATGAAACACATTAGAGTATGATGCAACAGTACACAGCTGCTAAACTTCACACAAACACTTTTCAAATGTCAGTGACTGGTCTAAGTCTGTGGGATATGTTTGTGTGTGTGTGTGTGTGTGTGTGTGTGTGTGTGTGTGTGTGTGTGTGTGTGTGTGTCAAGGCCCAGAGGAAATGTAGCTCCTCTATCTCTCTCTCTCTCGATAGGAATCTTAAAGGAGAAGACAGAGTAAACACATAACGGGATTCACACAGTGTGTGAACATTGTGTGTGACATTTTCCAGCCTCTTTTCAAAACGTATTAATGTCAAGAATGAAAATTAAGTATGGAGAAATGAACTAAAAGCACAGCTAAAACTTTGTATCCTTGTGAAAAAAAAGTACACTTTAACATACTTTAAAAAAAGAGTACTTGTTTTTATAGTAAGAATAACTGAATTTAATGTTTTCTGACACTTATAGTTGCATGTTAATTACGATGTTATCATTTAAATATTATTTTATTAAATGCAATTAGTAGAACTTAATAGTGCTTCTTTGACATACTTAAGTAGGACTTAACACTTATGTACATCTTTATGTAACTTCATAAAAATGACAAGCATTTAAAACTTGTATGTCATGTATGTCTTGTATGTCACATTTATATTTATATATACAAATATATGTAATTACACGTGATGTTGCAATTTAAAACATTAGCCTATTAACTTTAACCCCCGGTTTCACAGACAAGGCTTAAGCTAGTCCCAGACTAAAATGCATGTTTGAGCTGTTTGAACTGAAAACACCTTGTACTGATATATCTTAAAATATGTCAGTGCCATTGTTTTCTCTCAAGATTCACACCAGTAATGTTTTTTTCTCTAAGGCACATTTATAAATTTATAAATCTACTTAAATGGCCTAATTGAACTCAGGGGTCAAGAGTAACCCCCAATGCTACGTTTTGTTTTGCTCTATCCTCTGCGCTTCTGTGTTCGTATACATATGCGTCAAGGGTTCAAGGGTTACTCTTTCGCCGTAAATCGATGTGTATGGCAATCCGCCGGAAGTTAGTTATTTTAGTCTATAAAGTTTTAAATATGGATATTTTTCTTACACAAACGTGCCACTTCGCTTCAAAAGGCCTTTATTAACCCCCCGGAGCCGTGTGGAGCAGTTATATGATGGATAGATGCACTTTTATGGACTTCATAAACGAGGCAACAATTCACTGCCATTATAAAGCCTGGAAGAGCCAGGACTTTTTTAACATAACTCCGATTGTATTCGTCTGAAAGAAGAATGTCATATACACCTAGGATGACTTGAGGGTGAGTAAATCATGGGCTAATTTTCATTTTTGTGTGAACTAACCCTTTAAGCGCACTTTTTCACAAGGGTGTGCATTTTGTAACACTAGAACTGTCACATTTAAAGGGTTAGTTCACCCAAAAATGAAAATTCTGTCATTAATTACTCAGCCTCATGTCGTTCCAAACCTGTAAGACCTTCGTTCATCTTCGGAACACAAATTAAGATATTTTTAATGAAATCCGAGAGGTCTCTGAACCAGCCATAGGCAGCAATGTCATTGCAACTTTCAAGGCCCAGAAAGGTAGTAAAGACATTGTTAAAATAGTCCATGTGACAAGTGTCAACCTTAATGTTATGAAGCGACAAGAATACTTTTTGTGTGTAAAAAAACAACAAAAATAACGACTTTATTCAACAATCTCTTCTCTTCCACGTCATTCTTCTACGTTGTTCACATAGTAAACACAGTGCAGAGCTTCCAGGTTCTACGTCAGAACGGCGGCTCATTATTGGCCGGCTCCTTCGTCAGCATCACATGCATGTGTCGTGGTGCTCACGTGAAAAGTGTCAGCCAATGGTGAGTCAGCGTTCTGACGTAGAACCTGGAAGCGTTCTACGTCATTAAGGTTGAACCACTGCTGTCACATGGACTATTTTAATGATATCTTTACTACCTTTCTGGGCCTTGAAAGTTGCAATGACGTTGCTGCCTATGGATGGTTTAGAAACCTCTCGGATTTCATCAAAAATATCTTAATTTGCGTTCTGAAGATGAACAAAGTTCTTACAGGTTTGGAACGACATGAGGGTGAGTAATTAATGACAGAATTTTCATTTTTTGGTGAACTAACCCTTTAACATGCAGTTAAGCAAAAGTGTATCTGTTTTAGTAATGTTTCAGTGTGTCTGGGGGCCAAAAGCATGTCGACCTCTGCTACATTACAACACTATTGTGTCATAGTAAGAGCTGGACGGACTGTAGTGTATTACACAAACTCTCTTTGGTCTAGTCTCAGAGCCAAACACTTTCTTGCCAGAGCTGCACAACTGCCTAGAGATGGGACGCCAGGACAGGAAAGGCGAGCAGTGACTTACATATGTTCAGCATAAAAACACACACAAAATGTCTGCACAGCACAACCTTGGCTTGAGAGAATGTGCTAGAGCTGAGTTTTTATCCAGTTATGTCTGTAGGCATCTGGTAGACAGACACGTACAATGTTACTGAGTTTGTCACAGATGCCAGACATCTTCAGTGTCGACAATTAGCCGCTTGCCGAAGAAACGATAAGCACATTAAAGGTAGAAAGAAATAGAGTTTCTGAAGGTGGAAGCTCTTGGACTTGTTGCGCAACTGTTGCATTTAATTTCCGACAAATTGATTCCTTTTGTGCTGCTTGTTTTATCTTTAGTTCAAAGGTGTGAAAAAATCCAAAGTGAGAAGGAAATATACTGTGTCATAATACAGCGTGAGAGGTGACAACTTGTAACTATGGTTAGGTTTATGAAATGAAAAGGTCTGCATGGGTTTTTAGTAAATTAAAGCAATAGGATCATTTCTATGGCAACTCGGGAGCCCAGACCAAGAGAGCAAAAGGAGCAAAAGAGGCCAAAAATAAGACAATTTAAAGTTTCTTTTGCATTTCATCTGAATTTATACTTGCTACTCTGTCTTTGAACACTCTGGCCCACTCGCTTTCTCCTTCCATCTTCTGTTTCTCTGATCTTCTGTCTCACTCATTCCATCTATCCTCTCTTGCTCTCTCACACACTCTTATTCAAATTCCAGTTAATCTTGCAGACTATAAAAGACGCTGAAAAAAAGCAATGGCTTGACTCAGTTCAGAGCATTTTTCACACTTCGCCTCTAAAAGTCAGGGATATTCTCTCTGTATAAATCTTCAAACATTAATATGAACGTCACTTCAAGATTTACATCCATAATCTGCACCAGATCCATGACACTTTACACATAACCATTCACAGTTACATGAAACTTTCAGCAAGGGAGACAAACTCATAAAGTTCAGAATCAGAATAAATAATGTTTATTCATTTAAGAATAAATTTCGAAAACTTCAGAATTGCTTACTGGTGGTGCTATGGTGATAATGATATCATCAGCTTACAGAGAATTCTAGCAAGCAGGGATGCACAGATAATAAATGATTTAAAATTTTCATGTAATGGCCAATAACTGCAGTATATTCAATATATTAAAATTCTATTATATTAAAATTCTATTGCCCGGCTTCACAGACAAGGCTTAAGCTAGTCCCAGACTAAAATGCATGTTTGGGCTGTTTTAACTGAAAGCAACTTGCACTGACATATCTTAAAATATGTCACTGCCACTGTTTTGTCTCAAGATTCACACCAGTGTTTATCTGAGGCACGTTTAAAAAACCTACTTAAATCAATGTCCTAATTGAACTAAGCCTAATCCTGGCTTAATCTAAGCCATGTCTGTAAAACCAGACCTATATTATTTTAATTAATTATCATAATGATAAACACACTGGTTTGTAGTAGGGCTGTGTGATTAATCGTATTTTCGATTTCAATTTCGATTTTGGCTTCCAACGATTATGAAAACAAGATAATCGAGGCAAAACGATTATTGTGCCACTGCTGCATTCCATCCAGCATACTTTCCTTTCCTTCACAGCGGTGCATTTTCGTTCCTCTCTAAGCCAAACTTAACATAAAAATCACCTGAATGTAAAATGCAGTCTACTGTTGCTAAACTGCAGGTCGTGCTTGATATTAAACAGTGTTATTAAAAGCGCATTAAGCCACGAAAGATGCCGTTTTGCTTAATATCCTCGTAAACACAGTCAGTTATGTCTTAAGTGAATGTAAAGCGTAACAGTTTATTGGGTCCGTGTTGCTCTTAAAGTGACAGTAGCCAAAATTAATGACTGCTGTAGTCATTGTTAATCTAATAAGAAAATACAAAGATAAAATCACTCACTGCTCTTGGATGCATAACTTTTGTAGTTTTAAATAAGGATTAGTCTATATTTAATGTATACAGCAGTGTTATTTTACATTTGATTACTTTATTCAATTTCTGTTGTAGGCTATTACTCATCTGAATACCACTGTTAGTAGCCAATATCTTCCTGAAAAACCTAAAGCACTGCTTATTTAATTAGTATTTTTGTTCTGTTGTATTTTTTGTCGGTTTTGTTTGTAATTAGTTTCTTTGTTCTTATTTTATTGCTGACTGTTTACTTGTCTTCTGGGGCTGTTTTGAGGACTTTTTACTTGCATTAATTAACCTAGTATTAGTTTTTGCTCAAGTATCGATAATTATGAAATTTCACTGACATTTAAAATTACTCATATCATGAAATAAGACTTCGATCATATCACCCACCAATAATCGTCTTAAATAATCGTGATTTCAATATTCACAGCCCTAGTTTGTAGCACAAAAAGTTTCACAGTTTACTGTTATACTTTGTTATTCTTCTGGTTATAGCAGCTAATGAGCTGGAAGTCTCGCAGATCACAGAAAATAGCTTACTTCCACATTGCAAATTAAGGTGGATAAAGTACAGTAAGACAATTTACATAAATTATTTTAATTGATTTGTTAAAGACTACATTTGACTGTTTTAAAATGATTAGTGTTTTTAAAGATTTAAGTAAGAGTTAGATGATGCCAAAGTATTAAAAATGTTAAAATAGGGAAAATGAGCAATCACAATTAAATATCCAATATCGACTAAAACAGAGATTTCAATTAGGACATTTAAGTTTTTATAAACGTGCCTTAGAAAAAACATCACTGGTGTGCATCTTGAGACAAAACCATGGCAGTGACATATTTAAAGATATATCAGTGCAAGTTGCTTTCAGTTCAAACAACTCAAACATGCATTTTAGTCTGGAACTAGCTTAAGCCTTGTCTGTGAAACCAGGGGGAAAAAAGTTTATCTACATCACAATATAGAAGAGAGAAGAAAAGGTTGAAGGGTTGGAGCAAAGGGTAAGCAAGTTCGAGTCCCAGTCTCTCCACAACTGTCCAATCAAATAAGGCATAATAGCCCAAGAATATAACCCAAAGAACTCCTTAAATCCACGTGATCCTTCTGTCTTCTGCCTTAACACACACATACCTACACTTGGCCTTATGACTTTCACGTGAATGCCTGAGGAATGAAGCAGTAATCACTGGAGTTGACTGACTCTCACTCAGGAAGAGCTGAATCAACTGTCAGTTTTAATGCAATTGCAAAACTGGCCCTGGTTCAATCACTGTAAAAACAAGCCTCCAGTCTGCTCCTTCACCTCCTGTCCCCATCAAACAGTCTCCAGAGGGGCCTGACCTCTGTCCCCACACCACAGTGGAGAAGAGTTCCCAGCCAAAGAATCCGCTGCATACAGAGATCCACATCATTTATCTTTAGCATGTCAAAGCATGGCAAAAGTTCAAACTGCTAATGCTTCACCATTACAGTATTAAACAAATACAGTACCAGTGATCTCCTCCTGAACTTGGAGGATAATCTCCACGCTTTGTTTCGACTGTGGTCTGCCACTGTAAAATGATAAGCAAGGAGGAAAAGAACTTAGTACTCTGCCAAACGTGCCGGGCTCAGGGTTAAGCTAAACAATACAGAGAGGCTTTCTCTGATAAGACAAAGGAAATGGACAGAGGGAATATTCTGCACATCTTCAGATGGTGAAAGTTGGCAGGGTTTATCCTGTTTCAGTGTGCAGAGCAGTGTGGGAGGTGTCAGGGGGAGTAGATGCCAAATGTGTCTCAAATGCAAATGGGAAAGATTTAGAAACAACACATTATAATGTGAAAGTTAAACACAAAGCCAAGTGTGAATGTGTTGGTAATAAACAGTCTTTGTGGCATGGTCAAAGCGTTTGTTTACTGTTCATTAAGAAGAAAAAGTGCTGGTCATTATCCTAATACTTGAATAGCTGTCAAATGACACTGATTTCTTCTGTTTAAACAATAATGCCATCTATTGTTTGTTCAGTGCTTTTGTGGCAGTGACATACAATTGCAATTTTACGGCATCTTTCCCCCACTCCAACGCAGCCTAGATACACTAGCAGTAATAATAGTAAAAACTGAGAGGGCATGTCACAAATGAATATACAAAAATATACTAGAGCTAATTTTATTCTCTTACATTAATTTATCATGGTAACCATAGTTTCCAAAACCCCATAGTTACTATTGTTAATGCTATAAAACTGGTAATGGTCATGAAAAATAAATGAAACAAAATGACAGAAAGATTATATAACACAATGACCCGGTTTCACAGACAGGGCTTAGATTAGGTCAGGATTAGGCCTTAGTTCAATTAGCACATTTAAGTGGCTTTTATAAACGTGCCTTAGAAAAAAAACATCACTGCTGTGCATCTTGAGACAAAACAATTACATATTTTAAGATACAGTATGTCAGTGCAAGTTTCTTTCAGTTAAAACAGTTCAAACATGCATTTTAGTCTGGAACTATCTTAAGCCTTGACTGTGAAACTGGGGGTATAAAAGAAATTGAAAAAGTTTTATAAAATTAACTATTAAAAGATGTTCTGTCTGTGGTCTTTGGAATTCAAATTTAACATGCATTTAAAGAACCAGTTATGACTTTTGACCTTTTGGCATGGAATTATTTTTGTATGACCCAACTAACGATTATTTTTGATAATCAATTAATCTGTCGATTATTTTTCCGATTAGTCGATTAATCGGATGCAAAATCTAAAGATTATACATTCAAAAAAATTTTTTTAAATAATCCATTATTTTAAACAATGTTATTCCACATCCTGCCCAATGCTGTCCTCCAAACAATGTGTAATATAAGCCTATGAAAACAAATATAGTGAATGTATGTCTATGCTGTATATAAGCATAAAAGGGTTATCTTTTCTAAGATGGCACATTATGGCATATATTGTTCTCTTTGATGAATTGAATTTTCTCCTAAAACACTACATGGCAACAAAAGCCATAAAGCACTTTCCTAAACACCTGTTGTACTGAAACAAACTCTTTGGCATAAAAGGAACTGGTTTTTTTTAGATGAGTCCATATTAATTGACAGAGTTACACTGGAGAATTAGCTATATTGCAATGTTCATTAACTAACAGCGAAATAACATAAGTTGATATAAAATACTCTATGTGAGATATTATGAGATGCCAAAAGTGATAGAAATTAACCAGGAAAACTGACACCTTTTGTGTCCCAAAATTCTTTAACATTTCTTTTTAGTCAAATTGTGTTACTCCATCAATGTTCAACATTAAAAATGTATTTTTCTACCATAATATAGCCTATTTTGACACCAAACAAAAACACACCTGTTAACCTGTTTTTAACCTGAATAGCTTTCAATTTTTCAGTGGGGGTCAAATCTGACCCTTAGGAAAAACAATAACTGTAGTAACTAAGGTATGTATTTTGCAGAAAACGCAGTTTACCATGGTAAATGTCTTGACAAAGGGTTGTTATTATTATTTGGTTACTTGGCAATTGGCTTATTCGGTAGAACTAAACACAAGTTTCATGTGGTGAACAAAAGAACATTTGTTGCTCCTTCCCAACTGGACCATCATCCCTCCATCTCTACATATTTACATTACAGCCAGAGGAGAAACAGCTACATTTAGAGACTGAACACAATATCTACAGAATTAATAAAGAGGTTATTGTTCTCAAAATATGCTCAGCTGCCCAAGAACGAAAGTCAAGAGATGTTTTATGTTGCATGGTGAATGTAAACATTAGTTAAGAAGACCTTGAACTTGACAACACATAAGTCAGCAAGAGGGTGTAAGTACTGAAAAGTTCCTACTTTTGACCGGCGGCTTGGTGGCCAGTGCTGAGATGTGTTTCTGCAGGCTGATAAGTTTATTCTCCAGAGCTCCGGAGCGGTAGCAGATGGAGGCGAGCTCTCCCTCCAGCTCCTCCAGGATGCTCACCGACTGACGGGATAAATCCGACAGCTGCCGGAGCACCGCGCACAGAGTCAAGCCGCACACATCCACCAGATCCGTGAACATCGCACCGCGACTCTTGCCACCGCTTTTGCACACATCTTTAGGGACTATGGTCCTCTTGCAGAAGGGCATCTTTTCTGCTGTTATGGTAAAGTCCCTTTAAAAGTGCGTGTTTCGCCAGCGCTGAAGAGTGTTGGCGGAGACTCTTGCTCGGGATTGCGCGTACAGTGGAGGCATTTTATGCATTGTAATTGATTGTCCACTGTGAGGAGCTCTGCAGCGCTCCAGTTCACACTAGATCACTGCAAATCACAGCTCCAAACTCTCATGAACTGCGCCTGAGAGACCTCACCCACTCGTGCAACAAGACCCTGTGAGCTGAATCTTTCACGAAAACTCAACTATGCGTTCGGAAAGACACCTTGCTCTGCGCATGCTCACAAAAATAAGGTTTAAAAGTGCTTCAAGTGACTCCAACAAGCCTGAGAACAATGAGAGTAATAAAAATCCTTTCCTCCAGTCACATTCTAACCTTGCATTTGCCCATCCCTAAATACACATCTGGTCTAGTGTGTGTGTGTGTGTGTGTGTGTGTGTGTGTGTGCGCGCACGCTCCCCCACCCTGAACCAGAACTTGGCTCACCTAGATGTTTTGTTCCAGTCTTTCCACACTGGACGACGGAAGAGGGCGTACAGTCACAGTGAAGTCAAAAAATGATGAGAGAAGGGGAGAGGCTGAGAGTCCTCCATGTTAAATAATCTTATCAGGCATGTTTCTCTATGGCTTCATATGAAACCTTATCTCATACAGGGGATTGATTGGAAACATCTGGGCCTTGTTTTGCCTCACTGTATGACTGTCTTCATTGTTCCTGGTTCCCCACCCCACTCCACATGGCCCGAGTGCATGACAGGAACCACTCCTGGTGGACCCTTTCTTCACGGCAACCCTCCTCCCCCTCGTTTCGTTGAAAGGTCTATTTTCTGCTCTTCTGTTCCTGGTTTCTTTTCATGTTTCCTGCGATAGATTGCATCTGCCATGTTTGATTTGAGGGAGTGAGGTCTGGCAAGATTCAAATTTCATTTTCATAATATTATATTTTTGCAAACAGGTCCCTGGACTATAGCCAGACTCATATTAACTTATGATGGGGGAACCAGGTGATAACTGAGAAAATGCTTCAAAATCTGACCTGATTTAAGCAATTTATTTAAGTGATTTATTTCCAGTATGATGATGACTAAGCCCATTTCAATTACATGAGAAAAAAATGGAAAATATGCTTTGGAAAATCATAATTATGACTTAAAAAGTATAAATTAGGGGATACTAAGTCATAATTATGAGTTAAAAAGTCAAAAGTTTGTCATAATTGTCTTTTTATCTCATAATTTCAACTTTTTGACATAATGTTGACTTTAAATGTCATAATTATGACTTTTTGTCATCATTTAAACTTTATTTATTTCCATCTTTTAAATGTGTGATGACCATGGATGAGCCCATTTCCACCACAAAATCATGCTTTGGTAAATCATAATTATGACATAAAGGCCTGGTTGCAGACAAGGCTTAGATTAAGCCAGGATTATGCCTTAGTTCAATTAGGACATTTAAGTTAACGTGCCTTAGAAAAAAGTCATAATTATGACAAAAATGTATAATTATAACGTCAAAATATGACGGTCATAGTCAAGATATAAAGTCAAAATCATGAGATACTAAGTCATAATTAGTTTAAAAAGTCAACATTTTGTAATAATTTTACAAAATAATTATAAATAATACTTTTTTTATGTGGCAGAAATAGAATTTCATAGATGAGAGAGAAACACCTAGCAGAAGTCCATCAGGACAGGGAGGCGGGTGAGCGGTTTCAGGATGATTATGCTTTCAAATGCCGCAGAATGTTTAAACTCAAGGACACCAGAGTCTGTGTTTTTAGTTTGTATTGCATTCTGGCAGACAGCCCCTGCAATGTGTGTTGAGGTGAGCCGTGCTGAGCTGCTGTGGACCAGCAGGCCAAAGGCTGCAGGAGGAACAGGCTGAAGCTCAGCAGGACCCATATGGCCTTCTGGAGTTGAGCCTCAGCTATGTGGCACAAGAGGAAAACATACACACAGGTGTGTTCCAGTCTTATCGAATCAACAAACCCAAAAGTAGAATCATCTATACAAATATTTGCTCTAGTTCATAAACACCCACTCATTCAAACATTGCAAATGCTAAGATATGAGTTCAGCACTGCTGTGCTGAAACCATCCTTCTTATTTAACTCAAACTCATTTTCAATCAAAGATAAAGTTTGCTTTGGTTTAAAAACTGAACAACTCAGATCCAGCTTTTCCACACTCCATGCATTTTCTATCCGATCAAAGAAAACGCATGAAGTGGCATCTTCTACATTTTGAATTAAATATTAGATTAAAACAGGAGTGCCCATTCCCAATCCTGTTCCTAGAGATCTACCGTCCTGCAAGATTCAGTTCCAGCCTAATCAAACACACCTGAACCTGCTATGATCTTCGGGAACATTTGATAATTACATGGTGTATTTTAATAGGGTCTAAATCTCATAATTTTGATCTTCTATATATACACATAAAAATGAGATTTAGGCCATATTTATGCTCAAGCAGTTTTATACATGAGTAGGTCAGCCTGACATGGAGATAACATTATCAGCCCAACAGTATATGTCAGTAACATGTTAGCGTTTTATTCACAATCATGACTGACTACCAACAGCACATTTCTGCAGTGGCATCCATAAGTGAAAGGCTTGTGATACTGCAACCACACCACCAGGTGTCAGTAAGAGTACAACCGCCAACTCAGCCATTCAAACTAATTACCAAGCACATCTATGCTTAAAACTAACGGCCTGTCCCAATACTAGCACTTCCGGTATACACTTAACTTGCATTAAATATTTCCTGTATGTGGTCCAAGTGGGCATTAAGACTGCAAGTCTGTTTAGAACTTTTGATTATAATACACACAACATATTGCTAATATATAGTGGGGACATAATATAATGTATAGTGCAAAAATGCAAGTAAAGTTTTGAAAGTTCTTTGTTTACAATACATTGTACTTTAAAATGTCAACAACTCAGTAGGCCCATTTGTGATGCTTTTACTTAAGTAGCAGTTGCTATCGTTTTACAAAGTACACATTCTCTGTACCAAAGTGTGCAACACTTTACATCATACGCCCAAATTTAATATTGCATTATCTAATTAATATACCTTGCACTCATCACGTGATTGAGGCAATGTAACTGCACATAATGAATGGAATACACACTTGGCCTTGACACTAATGTGGATTTAGTGTGCACCAAGGGCACTAAGCTTTGACATTCTTCAGACAGGGGACCACCATGGACACATCCTGTTGTGTGCACATGCTCCTCAAGTGTGGGTATTGGGACAAGCCCCTAAGCGTCAACACCTAGTTCTATTCTGTAACCAAACTTTATTTGAAATCTGTTAAAATGAGTGTCACCAGTTCACACGATTCACACACTGCACCTTTAATTATATATATATTTTTTAAAAACTACACAACACGATTCACTGTAGTTGTAAATAACTTTTTATTTGAAACAAAGGTGTATGCTAGTCCTGTTGGCTTAGCTGCTGCTCTGTTTGGCAGCCAGCCTCTTGTCTCTCTCCTCAGCAATGGTCAGGCGGATACCCTTTCCACGAGGCAGGGAAATCCATGGCTTGTTGCCCTGATGACAGACACAGTATTAGTACAAAGACAAACTTAATACTGCAAGATCAGTTTAAATCTGTAAAACTGCAAAAAAAAAAAAACCTCTTGGCACAAAATGGTAATGTTTTTCAGGATGCAAATATGGCCATTTATGTAGGACTTCCAAAGTTCAGGATTTTCATGTTGAGGTGTTGGAGGCAACTCAAGCAACACAAGTTAAATTTGCATTTCCTTTAGACTGGGGCTTATTCATTTCACTTTTGGCATAAAACGGCATTTACATTTGCCAAAAATAGAAATGTGTATTAAAAAAAGTCCAGTCGAGCCGAGAAAGTAACAAATGCATTACTTTCCATAAAAAGTAACTAAGTAATGCAATAAGTTACTTTTTAGGGATTAACGCAATATTGTAACATTACTTTTAAGTCTCCAAGTTTAAAAAAAAAAAAAAACTCAAACTCTCCTTAACATCATGACAAAATGTCATATGTAGAAATGTGCAGAAAGCTCCCAAAGTCACAAGTCTTCCTTTTGCGCATTACAGCACATACAAAGCCCAGTCAACTGCTTGCTAACAGCTTCACCATCCCAAACTTTCTGAACCCTGTGCTCACCTTGCCGACGACGAAAATGTTGGAGAGCCTGGTGGCAAAGCTGTTCCCAGTGCTGTCTTTAACATGCACAACATCAAAAGAGCCAGGATGCTTCTCTCTATTGGTGATCACACCAATACGCCCCAAGTTAGCACCTCCGGTCACCATGCACATGTTGCCTATTTACACAGGGAAGAAGAAAGAAGAAAAAAAAAAAAAAAAGGAAAAAGTGATGGCCAACTCAAAAACCAAAACAAAAGGAGAAAGACTTAAATTTAAGAAAGTCTGCTCACCAACCTGTCTCAAACTTGATGAAATCTGTAATTTTGCCTGTGTCCAGGTCAATACGGACGGTGTCGTTGACCTTGATAAGAGGATCAGGGTAACGGATGGTGCGGGCATCATGGGTCACAAGATGTGGGATTCCCTTTGTGCCAATGAGGATTTTCTTCACCTTGCACAATTTGTACTATAACAGGACAACAGCATTAGCTCAAAAGATCTGCAGTCTCAAATCAAATTGATGTGATCTTGTCACTTCATTTTTTTTTTTTATGAATTATACAACATTAAGCTCACCTTGGCCTCCTCATTTGTGATGCGGTGAACTGTAAAGCGTCCCTTTACATCATAGATCAGCCTGAAGTTCTCTCCAGTCTTCTCAATGCTGACCACATCTGAAAGAACGACAGCACAACACATTTTAACACATGACCATCAGATTGTCACCTCAGCTTACGTTTTACAACATCTTGATAAACAACCTGCCGCATCACCTGAGCTGGAAAATCAGTCACAGCAGATTAATATCCTGTTGGCACTTACTAGGCAGTATGGGTGCACAGTGGAAACGCTACGTGAAGGAGAGTGTTATAACAACACTGAGGGATTAGTCACTCGATGTGACGTTCGTGGTTCAACCATCTGGTAAGCTACAGCTCACATGCTCAATTGTGAGTGCCAGTAATGTGACTATTGTCTTATTGTATAATTGAATGCAATACAATTAGCAGCCAACTATAGGACTGATATTTCTGGAAAAAAGACTGTGGCTGCATGATAAACCAGACATTTCTACATCACAATGAGATAAATGTGGTGAAAGGAAGAAAAAAAAAAAAATTTAGATCCGGGGGTTCTCAACTCTGGCCCTCGAGGGCCACTTTCCTGAAGTTTACTTCCTACACTGATTAAACTCAACTACCTGCAACTTTCTAGTAATCCTGAAGACCATGATTAGCTTGTTCAGGTGTTTTTGATTAGGGTTGGAGCTAAACTCCACAGGAAAGTGGACCTCAAACCCCTGACTAACATATTGGGTTCCACATCCTAAACACTGACTAACCTCTGCCCATCGCCAAAATACTGAAAACCACTAAATGAGCGCATAGGATTCTAGCTGAAATTGTGTAATCAGCACATTTTTGAAAGTTCAAAAACAAACTCAAGCTAAAGAGCAACAAAGTTTGTGTAGAATTTCAGTATTATGCAGCTCGGACACTTGAGGACTGGAAATATTAGACATCACTGATTAAAGTTCAGAAGACATACAGTTTTTCATCATGCAAAATGTTATTTTTGAATATTTAGGTAATAAAGGCTTTGTCAGAAATTAAACAATTTTAAGCAGCACAATTCCACGGTAAAACTGCAGACTTGGCAACACTGACTAGGAAATACGTGCGCCAGTTACACTTTCCACATTTGCATTATTTCCAAAATATTTGTGGACCAATAATTGCAGCATTTCACTGGATTGGTACTGAAACATTCATAAACCTGTTGACACAGAAACTTAAAGGGGGGGGGGGGGGGGGGGGAGATAACAGTTTCAGTCAACCTCATGTTATTCTTAAGTACCTATAGAGTAGCATTGCATCCTTCATATCTCAAAAAATTCTCAAAAGACAGATACGCTGTACCGACTCTTTCCGAAAACAGCCGAACTCGGGGAGGCGTGCAGTGGGAGGAGCTAAAGAGACACACCTATGACAAACACACGCACACACACAATACATTCGTGGAATTCTCTCCCTGGATAACTTTCGATTCACTATACGTTCGTGTTGTTTACATTATACAGTGGGGAGAACAAGTATTTGATACACTGACGATTTTGCAGTTTTGCCCACTTACAAAGGATGTAGAAATCTGTAATTTTTAATCATAGGTACTCTTCAACTGTGAGTGACGGAATCTAAAACAAAAATCCAGAAAAATCACATTGTATGATTTAAGTAATTAATTTGCATTTTATTGCATGACATAAGTATTTGATACATCAGAAAAGCAGAACTTAATATTTGGTACAGAAACCTTTGTTTGCAATTACAGAGATCATACGTTTCCTGTAGTTCTTGACCAGGTTTGCACACATTGCAGCAGGGATTTTGGCCCACTCCTCCATACAGACCTTCTCCAGATCCTTCAGGTTTCAGGGCTGTCGCTGGGCAATACGGACTTTCAGCTCCCTCCAAAGATTTTCTATTGGGTTCAGGTCTGGAGACTGGCTAGGCCACTCCAGGACCTTGAGATGCTTCTTACAGAGCCACTCCTCAGTTGCCCTGGCTGTGTGTTTCGGGTCGTTGTCATGCTGGAAGACCCAGCCACGACCCATCTTCAATGCTCTGACTGAGGGAAGGAGGTTGTTGGCCAAGATTTCACGATACATGGCCCCATCCATCCTCCCCCTCAATACGGTGCAGTCGTCCTGTCCCCTTTGCAGAAAAGCATCTCCAAAGAATGATGTTTCCACCTCCATGCTTCACGGTTGGGATGCTGTTCTTGGAGTTGTACTTATCCTTCTTCCTCCAAAAACGGCGAGTGGAGTTTAGACCAAAAAGCTCTATTTTTGTCTCATCAGACCACATGACCTTCTCCCAATCCTCCTCTGGATCATCCAGATGGTCATTGGCAAACTTCAGACGGGCCTGGACATGCGCTGGCTTGAGCAGGGGGACCTTGCGTGCGCTGCAGGATTTTAATCCATGACGGCGTAGTGTGTTACTAATGGTTTTCTTTGAGACTGTGGTCCCAGCTCTCTTCAGGTCATTGACCAGGTCCTGTCGTGTAGTTCTGGGCTGATCCCTCACCTTCCTCATGATCATTGATGCCCCACGAGGTGAGATCTTGCATGGTGCCCCAGACTGAGGGAGATTGACCGTCATCTTGAACTTCTTCCATTTTCTAATAATTGCGCCAACAGTTGTTGCCTTCTCACCAAGCTGCTTGCCTATTGTCCTGTAGCCCATCCCAGCCTTGTGCAGGTCTACAATTTTATCCCTGATGTCCTTACACAGCTCTCTGGTCTTGGCTATTGTGGAGAGGTTGGAGTCTGTTTGATTGTGTGTGGACAGGTGTCTTTTATACAGGTAATGAGTGGAGAACAGGAGGGCTTCTTAAAGAAAAACTAACAGGTCTGTGAGAGCCGGAATTCTTACTGGTTGGTAGGTGATCAAATACTTATGTCATGCAATAAAATGCAAATTAATTATTTAAAAATCATACAATGTGATTTTCTGGATTTTTGTTTTAGATTCCGTCACTCACAGTTGAAGTGTACCTATGATAAAAATTACAGACCTCTACATGCTTTGTAAGTGGGCAAACCTGCAAAATCGGCAGTGTATCAAATACTTGTTCTCCCCAATGTATGCACTTACGCGCCGATTGCCAACAAAACAGACATTTGATGCAGTTTCGACTCATGACCGGGAACAAACAAAACACACTTGCAGAACTCCATTGCTACTCCGGAAAACAAACTGCATCCAATGTTTCCTTAACGCTGGGTTATTTGGGAAGCTGAACAAGGTTATCATTCCCTCACAACCAGAAACACTTCTTTAGTGACATTGTTGATGTTATGGTCTAAAAACAAAGCGCTGCCGACAGCTCTCGTAACCTGAATGAAGCAGCATGTTGATGGGCGCGCTCTCTTACTGGAAAAGTCCATACAAGGAATTCCACCCATTTTGACGTAATACATGGCCATACTCGAGAGAGAAGAAGAGGGAAAAAAAAAAAAAAAACCAAAACACTTTCCGAAACTTGTTAGAATCCAGAAGTAGTGTATTTGGCACAGAAATACTCTGTCATACGTCCAACTCATTTTTTTGAAATTTTGGCCATGTTTCGCATGAGAATCCAACTTTTTAACAGTGTAAATAAGTCAGAATGCATGAAATAGCATTAGACCCCCCCCCCCCCCTTTAAATTTTAATTTTACTTTACTTTCTTACAAAAAAAAAAATGTAAATCACTAGAATATGGAAATTTCTTTTAATGTACCTTCTGATCACACTACAAAAAAAAAAAAAAGTCATGTTCTTCCTCAGTATTTTTGTCTTGTTTTACAGTGCAAATGTCTAAAGATTATAGTACTCTTTTATAGGCCTACGGCACAAGGGGGTGTTATGGACCAAAAGAAATAGTCAAGCACCAATTAAGTTTTCGTGCAATACATTTAAAGTCATTTGGAGCCATTCCATAGCTTAATGTGAGGGACAGAAGAATATTTACATCGTTAAAGTTGACGGAAACACGTCTTCTCGCCACTGCAGCTGTCAGTCATTGTCTGTTCAACATTCAAACAGCACACCTCGTCCGGTTATGACAGGAAGTGCGGTAAACTCACATATTCCCGTTATAATACTCGATCTGTAGATAAAGGGCTGTGGATTTGCATAAAATTACTTTATTTTGCTGGACTTTATTTGTGCATTATAGCGGTCATAGGATATGCATGTATTTGTGTAATTTACGGTGTGCTTACAAAATCATGTGTATATATAGTGTTGGTGTAACGGTACATTGCAGCATTTGTGAGAAGTTATGCTTTTAACTCAATGACTCAATTACTTTTGTAGCATATCAAAGCTGTGGTGAGAACTGACTGCTGCTGAAACGGGGTTTCCCGACCCTTTAATATTACATGTTTGTCTCTTAGAAACGCAGTTTTGACAGTTGTAGTAGCTTGAGTTAGATGCAGATGTTTCTTTTTTTTGTTGCTGAACTTAAATTTACATCTGTAAAGATTGTAACAACCTCTTATGATAAAATTTAAATATTCTAACTGTTTGAGCTTTATTAAAATTAACTATTGGTCTTCCATAGTAGCATATATTTAGATTTGTAGATTGAAAAGCCTTCTGACTGTATCGTTGCACAATGTTTCTCCTGATTGTCAGCGCTGTTTCATTTGGCTTTAAACTAGGCTTGTCGTGATAAATAACCGTCTGATCGCGGTTATTTGATCTAACCGCGGTTGTTTCATACAACCGCGATTATTACGCTATTTTATAGGCCTACGGCACAAGGGGGAGTTATAGACCAAAAGAAATAGACAAGCACCAATTAAGATTTCGCGCAACCTGACGGCGAGCTAAAAACGGGTAGTGTGAACTCGGCATAAAGCTCACTCAAAGCTGATATATTCCCATTATAATACTTGATATGTAGATAAAGGGTTGTGGATTAGCATAAAATTACTTTCATGTTGGAGTTTATTGCCGCTTCTAAACTATGTCATACTACCGGGTGTCTGTAAGATCACAACACCAGGACTATGAATTGACATACGCACAATAACTGGAATTTAAAACTGGAGAAACAAATGATCAATAAACTGTTGGACAAATATACACTAGGATTTGAGCGCTCAACATTTCTTCTCTTTGTCCCGTGAACTTTTCGATGCGCATTTGCGCAGCGTTGCGCACTGTGACTATGTTGCTTTATGCACATCATTCTGCACCAGGGATGTGCATAAGCGGTTTGTGCCGCTCTGTTTTGAAGCGTTTCATATCATGCTTTTGCGCACTGAAAGATTAAAAGCCTATCTTGTTCTGTCGTATCTATCATATCTTGATTTGTGTGTATGTATAACTCTTTACATTCATATATAAATATAAATAATCAAATAAATTGTGTAATCATACATGGATGTATTTTATAATACAAATAGTAATTTATCATGTTTAGATTTTATAAAATTACTCTGCACCAAATATTCTCAATTACTTTTTGCTGCTGAATTCTCATTTAGTTCAATATTTTTGTCATAGCTTATGATTATACGGTTTTATTTATTTGTTGTTTTTTCTCTAGTGTATAGTGTGTATTTAGTGGATTCTAGTGGATTTCAGTTAACAAATAAAAAAAAAAGTGAGCATTAGTTCATACTGTATATGAATGATACATTTTATGGCCTTTTTTGTGATTGGCCAGTCTGTTGTGATTTCACAACTGTTATTTCAGTTATTTACTGAGTTGAATAAATTACTTTAATATGTAAAGGTGTTGACTAATCTTACGGCAAAAATTATAATTTAAAGGATTAAATTCAGCACAATTAATGAATGAAGCACACAAACGTATGACAAAGCCCTAAAACAGACAATTAATCGTCAAAGCCCTTAAAACTGGCAATTAATCAGCATAACCGCCATTATTTTTTAGACAATTAATCAGCCAAATTTTATAATCGTGACAGCCCTACTTTAAACTAGTTAAAATCAGAGACATTTGTGTTCTTCAATGAACTCAAGAGCTTCTCACTGGATCTCACAGTGCTGTTTAGTGGTCACCCAGCCCTAAGTGAGTTACAAATATCTGCCTACAGGCTCAAATCAGCTTAATTCAAAAGGAAAGTTCATAACTCACATATTTAAAATGTAAGACTTAATTTTACATCTGCACCCCAAGTACATGTATCTAGATTTAGATATTTATACTGGAAAACAGGACAAATACTGAGAAAGATATTTATTTTTTGCAAAGCAATGCAACATTTAATTACTTTGTGCTTGGATTTAAGACCTTACGGTCTTAATGTGTAAAGGTGAACTAAAGACCTGCAGAAACCATGAGTGGATCTATAGATGACCACTAAAATAACAGTTCAGTGAAGGTGCAGCAGAACTCACCCATGAAGCCAGTGGGGTAGGTAACATCAGTGCGGACCTTGCCATCGATCTTGATGAACCTCTGCATGCAGATCTTCTTGACCTCATCTCCGGTCAGAGCGTACTTGAGACGGTTCCTCAGGAAGATTATGAGGGGCAGGCACTCCCTCAGTTTGTGAGGACCGGTGGAGGGACGAGGAGCCTATAGAAACCAAACAAAATCAATCCACATCCGTTTGATGTATTTGCAGTATGTACAGTGTCACATTGCTTGTTTAGCACCATATGATGATTTACTATTATTGTGACCAGTAGCAAAACACTGAACTTGTCATGTAAGACCAACACGAATTTTTCTAAAAGACCCTAGTCTTCATCTGATCATTTTAAACATTTGCTTTCAAAAGTGCTTCGCATTTCTCTATTACGTAAAACTTTAACAAACACAAAAGTACTGAGTACATCTTTATGAACGCAAAGCAAATCACTTACAAATACTCCAGTGAGTTTGTCCAGCATCCAGTGTTTAGGAGCTGCGACACGCTTCAGATGCTTCTTCGGTCCTCGGGCCTGAAAAAGAACAGGAACGATTCGATCAGCTCAAGCAGAAAACCAGTACATGTATAGATGCGTAACATATAGTCCCGCAGTATGGACACCAACTCGGACAGGCGAGGCCTTTAGATTCCTTCCTGCTACTTAACTACGTAAACCGTGCTATTTACAAAGTGTAAGTTTAATTTAAATGTCACTTCCAATTGCTTAAATAGTATTAAAACCAATGAGCCCGCTTAAAAACTCACATTTCACCCATAATGTACCCGCGAATCCCCTCTACCGCTAAAGAGAGACCGCGGTTGAGCTAAGCATTTTCCGTTAACCTTTTAAACATTACATTTGCTCTTTATCATGACAATTTGTGTGTTGTTCATCGTACATGGGGTAAAAGAGCACTATTTGGAACACAAATGGAAAACTTCGCTCTTTTAAAACGTGGATGATTGCGGATTATTTTGGAAGGGTCTCGTGAATGAAATGCACTCACCATGTTGGAGTCTGGGGAAAAGGACTAGCCACTTCCTGCCAGCGGAAGATAAGCTGAACTACCAGTGCCGAAGAAGGACAATCCAAGCTTCTTCTAACTGTACGAGCGTGTGCCATCAAGCGGGGAGGTCTGGAATCACACACTAAAACCCAGCATTGGTACTGAGACGTGCATTCGTTTACATAGTTTTTTTTTGTTCTAATAATACTAAATATATTTAGCCTTCTTCGAAATTTGTATCGATGTATAATTATGTTTCTTCAAGTACGGGGCCTACTATCTCATTACTGTTATACGGACATGGTCATGTCAACATTTCTATATCCTACTATAGCCTATTGGATTTTAACAAATCTGCTCATTTGGTAAAGATGTTCAGTTCATAGTTAGTATTCTTTTATCACAATATCACAACTGAGTGTACATCAAGGTGAATTTTAACTAATTTGACTACTTTGGTCTCTGGTGCTATGCATGACTCTCCCGTTTTTAAAAAAAAAAAAAAAATTTGATTATAAACACAAATAAGAGTGTAAACAGTGACAAAAAGCATAGATAAACACAGTGTGTGGTGCTATGCAATGACAAATTGGAAATTTCTTAGGAAACTACAGCTGTTTCTTTATAAATATTATATAATACTATAAATCTCAAATTAATTTCAGTTACATTATTATATATTTTGTTCTACTCACTGCAGTAATGTTACATGTAATTTTTTTGTTTATTTCATTTTAATCTAATTTTTATTTATTTATATGAATCTTTTTTTTTTAGTTTAATCACATTTATATATATATATATATATATATATATATATAATGTATTGCTTTACTCATTTATTTTAATAAATAATTGAATTATAATGATTCTGATTCTTATTTATTTTTTAACAGTTTTTCTCTAGACTTTTCCACGGACCCCCTGTCACTCCCTGGGGGTCTCCGGACCCCAGTTTGCCTATAGAGGATTAGCAGTGGGTTTGATAAATTGTGATGTTTTGTGGTATAAATTCATATTTCTTAATCTGAAACATTCCATCTAGGGGGAAACAGTGTTAGTAGGCATAGTAAAGATGAGGAAAATCCAATTTAAAACTTCATATTTTAATTGTTCAAGTTAATAAACAAGTACTTGGAAATTCCAGGATGTGAATCAGGGCCGCTGTGTTATTAGAAGCAGATAAAGGATAGTCATCCACTGATCACTAAACAATTGATTGAATACTTTAACCATTCTGTGGCCTCAATGATGTTTATATTTTATTTGTCATTGTCCTTTTGCTTCAGTAAGGCAGCTCATTAAATTTAATTTCATTTATTCCTTGATTTTATGCATTTCTTCATGAGTAATGCGCTCCAGACGCAAGTTAAAGAGTATTAAATTCATCATGAACTGATCTGAAGATGTTTCTACATTTAGCTACAGGGGTTGGTGTATTTATTACGCTGGCCACTAGATGTCAGTACTAACCAGTTACTCATCTTCACTGCCTAGCTCGGGAACTAGCTCAGACTGCTCGGTTACAAAAGTGTGATAATGTGAGTTTAGCTTTGTTAAACAGGTTTATATTCCATCTCAGTTGTTACCAATTTGCATTTAAATATCATCATATGAAATACTTAGCACTTGTTCCTAAATCATTAAGCAGTGCAAGTTTTTTGCTTTTGTTAAATTTGGAATTCAGTTTTTTATTGCAAAGAAAAAGACAAGTGTTGTGCTTGGTTACTTTATTTTCTCACATTCTGAAAAACCCCCAGAAAAGTACACACTTTTAAATATAATAAGTAATAACTCTTATGTAGAAAAATAAATGGATGAAAGAAAAGTGCTAAACGAAAAATCTTTGATTAAGTTTCAGTAAGTCACAAATTTCAAAAACAGTAAAGTAAAATGACAAGAGAAAATATCTGACAGAAAGTTCTCTTCCCATGGGTAATCAAATGCATTTTAAGCATGCAAAATGTCTAACATATTTGTGGATTTTGGACAAGGCCTGCATAGATCTACATTACAATTAACTTATTTTATTCATTCAGCCTACAATACAATACAAACAAAGAACAGAACTGAATTTAGAGAGAAAAAAGTAGGCAATACTTTTTTTTGGATGAACATTGATAAGTGCATGAACCAATCATCTCTAGACAAAAATATAAAAATAAGGCTATCAGACCATGCAGGCTGATATGTGGGGTAAACAGACACGTCTCATTAATATATTTAACCATGGAAAACCTTCGGCCAGGTCAAGTTCCTCTGTGACCAGCGAGGCTTACGATTACGATGGCTTCTCAAGGGAATCTCGCGAATGATGGAGGGGCTCAGCTGAGCGCACCAGTTTCACGTTCACCTTCCATTACACACATGTAATACCATCCCACCGTTTAGAACAATAGGCAGCAGGCAAGAGTAGCCTTTGTTCTCTACAAACCATATTTGCTGTACATCTCTTCCTCCTTCAACCTCACACTGAGGTGACTTTTCAAATCCATTCCACATATCATGATGTGGGTTTTATAAGGGTGTGAATGAGCTTTGGAAATATAGATGTCCCTAAGGCAGCGGAAAACATCTTAAGGATGGCCGTTTTGGTATGTGTGCTTAGTCCTCTGACTTTTGAACTCGTCTGAGATTCTTCCTCCACAGAAGAGTCTCACAGAAGTCTCGAGCAAACCAACATCAGTCTGCCCTACAAAACCGTAAATAACAGCTCTTGACTTGTCTTGATTGTTTAAATCTGACAGTTTTTATAAGCAAATGTAATTGCCATTCATTTGATGCTTTGATTTTAAAGACCGCAGGAGATTTGGTAGCACCCGAGAGGGTCAGCAGCCAGCCGGCACATCCGCGATGAAGTCAAACTCATTCTGACCCAGCCATAGCTCTGGAAGCTCATTGGCACGGTCCAAACCCAGCTCCACCACTAGCGACATCAGAACTTCCTCATCGACCGGATCAGAATCAATGATCCCAGGTGCCTGTGCCGCCCCAGGGGTGGCAATCTGTCCTGTGCCCAGCACGGTGGCTCCGTACCCTCGGCCAGGTCCGGTTGTAGCCACAGAGGACAGATTCTGATAGTGGCTGTTGAGTTTCTGGAGCTGCATGGAGGCTATGAGATGCTGGCCGGACTGCAGGCAGAAAGGCTGGGGCTTTCCCAACACAGGGGAGCTGGGATGGAGAGCAGCGGAAGTGAACTGAGGGCTCGTCTTGCCTGAACCAGAGTAGTGCAGGAGGGAGAGAGAGTCACGGTCCTTCATGGTGGCACTAGAACACAGCAGGCTCTTGACAAGGACACACCTGAAGGAAAAGATGACGACAACATGAAAGTCTCTTCTTTTGTGTTCCACAGTAGAAAGAAAGTTAAGTAGGTTTGGAATAACTGATGGAATATACACAGATTTTAAAATATTAGGCATCATACAGAAATGGTTCCAGAGGAAACTGGACATCATACACTATACCAACGTTTCCCAAATGGGGGTTCATGAAACGCTAATAAAGGTACTTAAAGTACAAATTTTATGTCTAGGGTTCGGCTGACAAACAAAATAAAAGTTTGGGAACCCCTGCACTGACTACGGGTCACAAACCAGACTTTCAAGTCATTCTGAACACAAACTCATGCAGAAATGTGCACCTCGTCACTAGGCGATAGATGACAATATAGGATCTTAAATCAACTCAAAATATCAAACATGTCTAATATCCGACTGGACAAATTCATAGTCTGAAGCTAAACAAAATCCAGCCTTATAAAAGATGATGATGATTTTTGGGTGAAATACGCCATTAACTTAGATCACAAGGCAAGAGTTTATCAATGGCTCAGAAGGGCAGCAAGTCATATGACTTTCCAAGACCATTTGTAGAGATGAGCCATTCATAATCCGCTCAGATGTGGGGTTAATTATGGAGTACGTGACAGAACCCTGTGACTCCATATCCTCATGCGTCTCACATGTGCTCTCACACACACACAGAGGACAAGTAATGAGGCACTTAATCATATGTGCTGCTCCACTCTCCTCAATCCCCACTTAAAGCCATTCTTTTGAGGGAAGGCATAATTGCTGAAAGCTGGCATGCAGCTGCAATGGATCTCCAGCAAGGAGCAACACACAGGCTCATCTCAGCACCCCTCCCAGGCATTGACAGCTGTAGGGCATTCATCTCCAGATCTTTGTGTTTAGCTCATTGTATTCATTATTCATGTCCTGGAAGCAGTCACATACAACACGATGAAGCCTACAATTTAATTAGACCAAGACAAATGTAAAACCGAACTTTGCGGTTATCTGCAAAGCCTAACTTCAATATTTGATTGAATTATTCAGTACATCCTGTGAGAAAACATCATAAAAGAGTTGATCTAATTACATTTATTAATACATTATTTTTAAAGTGGTCATACAAATATAGCCTAACCATTTTCCACAGCATCAATTATGTCACAATCTGGTGAACTACAGATAACTGCTCTACTATCACTAGCCAATGAGATGCTGTGGGTTAGTGGGGTCAGTTAAACAGTCAATTATGACACAAACAAGATTAGAACATTAGTTGGTAAAATTCACTTAACTGATTTAAACAGGCTGGATTACACACATGTGCTGGATTATCGTGTTGCATCATAAATATCAATATTTAGTATCCAATAATGGATGTGGAAAATGTAGGCTAGATAATATTATAAACAAAAATGATAAAAGCTAATTTTATCCACATCTTTCAGAATAGTTATTAACTCGTGTCAATGTGTCATTTAAACAACACTAAACATGGGATATAATTTAAAAGTTATTTAACATAGGCTATTGGAATGTGTGCAATTTGCAGAATTGAAATATAAAAATAAATAATCTTAATTTACTGTTTTTTATATAATAACTTACCTTTATATGAGTAATTGTCAACTTGCGTTCGTGTTGCGAATCCAGTATGACGAAAGACAAACTTTTTATAATTTTAATAACGACTATATGCGTAAAAATGGCACTGCATGAAAATAAAGTTGTTGAAATAAGTGTCTGCTGTATTTGGCAAGAACAGTTGCGAAGTCGACGCTGGACGTGAAGTTAGAGAAATGTTTCCAGTCCTGCTGCAGGAGAGCACCCTCAATGAACTGTTACTGAATCAAAGGCATTTGCCTAAATACACACACTCGACGCTCTCAAGAGGGGTCTGAGTCCGCTCACAAACATGGGGTGGAGTATCTGCGGAACCGGACTAAGAAAAGACGACGAAGGGTCAAATATAAACCGATAATTTACTATTACAGCATTTCAAGGATTCTGTCATTATTTACTCACCCTCGTGTTGTTCGAAAGCGGACATTTTTCTTCTTTACTTCACTGTACTGGCACCATAAAAGTATAAATAAAAGTAGTCCGTGACTCGTGTGCTATAGTCTTCTGAAGCAACATGTTAGAAGAACATAGTTATTTAGTTTTTTCAAATGTCAAAAATATGCTTTAGAGGTTTAATGGAAACATGATAATGTGTTTCATATGTCATCGAAGTCCTCGAGTAGTTATCGTTTAACGATACAAATTAATATGGACTCCGTGTGCCAGAGTGGAGTTAAATATTGTCCGTGTTTTCTATTCACCATGCTAAAGTGCGCGGACAGGGCAGACGCTCACTTACTATTCACACACACTGTTGCCATAATAGCTCACTTAATAATTATCATACACACACCACAGGCAGTAATAAAACAACATCGCTGAGGCAATTAACCCTGGGATTATAAACAAAATATGGAAATCAGACCATTTTTTTTTCCAAAGTAAAGTTGATAGGCCTAATTTCGATAATTTTTTTTGATAATTTCCCCTAGCAAAATACTGCTGCAAAATCTAGGAGTATAAGTGAACAGGGAAAATGAGAACTTGTCACATGTGTCATTCTTCACAGAATCAGACAGACTGAACAGCGTATATAAACCTGTTCCGACCGAAACCGATGTACGTCTAAAACTTGAGCTGACGAGAGGCAGCCAAACGGCTGCTTTCTTTTCCGTTTTAACGGGTTTAAAGACCGCATCTGTCGTCATTCATGAAGACACTTCACATGTAGATTAGGAGGGAAGTGATGGGTAAAGGAGCAGGGATTTGCTCTATTCCTGTGGGAAACGTTATGCAAATGAAGACAAACGGTTTTGACATGCCCTTTGTTTGGCACAACTCAAGAACTAATGTCATAAAGGTTACTTTTGTAGAGTAATGGGTTACACTCCTCGAATACTTCATTTCAGTCCAGTAGGCCTACTGACAAAAAAAAAAAAAAAAAAAACCCTGTACAAATCTGTTTGTGATTAATTGAGTGAATTGAAGTGAAAGGTTGAGCACGTCGACAGATGAATACTTTGCATAAAATTCGTTGGGATGTCAAACATAAAACTAGATGAGCAGGTGTCAGTACGAACGTCAACCAGTCCAGGCACGCGACGATCAACAACAACCTATGCTAACCTTATTTCAGGCAGTTCATGGGTCAATGACAAATAAGGTGCCAGAGATGTAAATATAAATATATTGAGTGCATGACACATTTTTCAAGGTTAGATTATATATAGTTTTTCGGATATTAATATTTTAAAAGGAAATACATTTCTAATTTTAATAACACTTAAATTCAAACTTTTGAATTTTATTAATTTTACTACAGAACTTTAATACATTCATAGAAAATGTAATCCGGCCATTTTGTGTATGTATTGCATTTTAATGCATTTGAATAATCTAAAAATAAATGGATGAAATTAGTATCATGTCATTGACAAAAACAGGCTACAGAACAAAACACAGCTGCAAGTATTCAATATGCATATTTTAAACTATTAAAAATAACACAGCAGGGTATTAGGGTGTCACATTTCACTACAAACAAAAGAAATGTATTCAAATCTTTGTTTAGTCTTTCAAAAGCAGCCTGCTTTAGAAAGCGCAGAGGAAAAATGAAAAGCAGGATCATGAAGCATTGAGTCGACTGTTTGGTTCTACACACATTAGGGTTTTAATAGGGTGAGCCGTTGAAACTCAGTCCCATCTCTCCACTTAATTCTGCAAGTTTTACAGCACTCTTTTGGTAGCATGGATCTGTTTATTGGGCTAAAATGCAATAAGCCCCATCTCTCAAAGCTAATAAAGGACTTAATGAATCACACTTGGTGTGCCATTCAGAGAAAACTCTGCAAACAATAAATCCATAATGATCATACTGAAAAGAGCAGGACTTCCACATGTGGCAGCCCACACTGAAACATAAGGACAACACACCGGAAGAAAAACATGGAGAAAAAAAACCCCCACACAATTACTTTTTTGTATTTTAATATATAACTGAAAAGCATTTATACAAAAATCAAAAGTTGACAGAAAACATTTTACATTTTGACTTGCTCATCAAACACAAGAAAATAAACATGGTAAAAAATTCCACTTATCCAATCCATAACTGGAGGGGGGGGGCATGTTTTTGGGATGCATCTTTGACAAGACACCATCATCAGAAAAAATGAGGGGGGGGGGGGGTATGTCAAAAAAACGTTATTTTTGACATACCACACTCACAACATGTTGCATTCACGCTTTGTTTCATCTGAAAATGGCTTTGGATTTACACCCTTTAAACATTTGCCCCAGATCCAACATTGACTAGAACCGTTCAAATGTGGCAACACTGGCCCATCTCTGCATTCAAAAAAATGTTCCCTGGAAACATTCAAGTAATGTTTTCCAAGCTCCCTTCTGGCGATGGCTCTGACATACTGTCTTCATTAGAGGAGCAGGGCCTGATTTGGAAACATGAGCTGGGAGCCCACTCCTAAACTACATTCTTCAGATTCCCTGTAAACAAGCAGGGGAGGAGATAGAGACAAATAAAAAAATGGGTCAAAATGAATTTCAGTAAACCTACTGAGAACTATTAATGATAAAGACATGTGGTGTAATGAAATCAAAAGATTTACAGATGAAATCAGTTTCAAACTTAAATATCTAGAGAATATACAAGAACCTAATGGTACAATGACACAAATCATTACAAAGCAGAGGTTGCCAATCAGGAAAAAACAGGATTTCCTATGACGTCCTATGAGGAAGCACAAGTTATTAAAATATTTCTAAATCTAAATCAATTTACATGGATTTACAAACCGCATTTTGCATTGGAATTGTGCCTTCCATTCACACAAACACTATACAGTTGAGCTGAAACAGGACGTCCCTTTTTGTTCTCACCAGCTGGTGCTTTGATAACATTATGGATGGCTAATGAATTTGAATTTAAGGCACTAAAGGAAATCCTGGTTTTAAAAAAGAAATCAATAGGAATCCATACTTTACAAGGCAAGACAAAAATGTAATTTAACCTCAGAAGTTTTAATAAAATCACATCCTTTATTTTATCTGCATTAACTGCTATAGCAAAGAACAATTCAAGAAATGCTAAAGGTCCATTCACACCAAGGACGATAACTATAAAAATAAGCTATAGCTCTAAAAATCATTCTCAATGTTAAAGAATAGCAGAGTTCACACCACAGCTATAACGAGAACGGCACAGAGAAACGATATCGTTGGAATCACTTTCTGAAGCATTTTATCCAGCTGACGGACGATAAAAACATTGACAGTAGGGCTGCAACCACTAGTCGATAAAATCGATAATGAAAATCATCGACAACGATTCTCATTATCGATTAGTCGGGTCTGCCCTCTGTGCACGGAAAACTTCCACCAGTCACGCCATCTAAAAATAGTGGAGTGGAAATAGAGTGAGCTGCTGCGGGAAAGGTACATGATCCAAGTGCCCAAAACATGAGAATTCTTTATTTTAAGCTTCAAGCGAATGCATTAGCGTTTAACATATCCTGTCATGCGCTTGAAATATCTGCTGTTTGACGCTAAATTTAGGTTTAAAATTCAACATATAATTCACATATTTTATGAGACTAGTAAAGGGATAACAGCGTGTAATTGAATATAAATGTAAGACGTTTCTTATAGCCTATTTACAGGATAAAGAAATGACAGTAACAGGTTACTTTGTCCATAGCGAATGTGTGTGTGTTCCTGCAGAACATTTCTCTAATCTGGTAACACTGAGTTTGTGTTTTTTGTGTTTTTGTTTTTCTTTAATAGCATTTTATGTAGGGATTTAAACTATCCTTTTGCTTAGTAACTTTTTTGCACATAATGTATAGCACAGATATACCCTTACGAAAATTAACCACGGTTTTATTATAGTAAAACTATGTTTTTTTGCCGTATTGATTACCATTTGTATAACCACACAAATACCATGGATTGAAGCAAAACTATGGTTAATTTGTGGTTGCCATGGAATAACTAAAATAACCCTGTTTTATTTATTTATTATTATTATTTTTAAAAAAAATTTGTTGTAAAACCATGGTTAAATTTTGTAAGGGTAGATATATTCACTATGTATGTTTTCATAGCACTCAGCTGACATGTTTGTTTGAAGGACATCATTGGGCACGATGTGGAATAGTGTGTTTTGTCAGTTAAAAAAAAAGGGCTTTTTTTAACCAGATTAATCAAAAAAAATAATCCGCCAACTAATCGATTATCAAAATAATCGTTAGTTGCATCCCTAATTGACAGCCAATCCGAATCCATCCTGCTGTAACGAGCTCGAGCATTTAAAGTGACAGACTACGCTTAGAATAAACAGAACGATATTGTCCTCTGGTTTGGACACTAGTTATTGTCATAGTTATCGTTCTTGGTGCGAACAGTTTGTCATGAAATGTTGTGGCTCATTCAAAACTGCGTTAAAAAAAAGTGTTTCTTCATTTTGAGAGATTTAATTGGAAGCCATATTTACAGACTTTTTAACACTTTTTAAGCACAACATGTTCCTTTGACTTTGAAGGTTGTGGTTCCGAGGGAACTAATTATCTTCTGTTCTGATTTGAAATGAGCAAGCTTTTCCTATCCTAAATTTCAAGCGGTTTCACATTAAGGAAACCGTAAATGTTTATGAATCCATGTACATTCAGCATTTAGCAGCTGTCCGATGACTGCCTGTCTACATCTTTCTGGCCTACACGTGCATGCTCTTTTCAAATATGGATTGTTTTCAGGGATGGAATCAACAAAAATGTCCAGTTTGTTTGTAGTCGGCTACAACGTGCACAAACAGTACAGTCTCTATTAACACCCAGTTTAAAATTATAAGGCCTTCAAGCTGAGATGGATAAACTCTGCAGTATTTGCTCATCAGAACCACTGAAAACAACCATGTATGGTGTTTACTCATTTTTGCTCCTTTTTCTCTCAGCGGTTTTATAACACAAGGCTGAGTGTTGTAAATGTTACCCAGATGTGCTTGGAAACTCCGGTAATGTGTAACAACTGCAAGCCTCTCTATTTATTACCTGCATTAATCAATCGCAGTTCTTCACAGAGAAATGCTTGCACATATTATCAGAACAGCGCATGTTTGGGAAGGTCAGACACAGAGACTTCAGGTAGCTTCATCACACAGGTTGGCACTCGCTTACTTCCCCTCATCCGCACAATTTCCTGTCCCTCATTAACACAATGCTTACGTGACATAAGACCGTAAACAACCAGCGAGCACAACAGAAAATGCCTAATTAAACAGTTTAACTGATGTGAGCTACTCATTTGAAAGCTGAGGAACATGGGGGTGTGCGAGCTTGTTGAAAAACGATAGGGGAGTCTTTAGAAAATCCTGCACTTGTGGTGTAATTTAGTGCCTAATAAAATCTCATCACAAACAATTACTTCCTCCTAATATAAACCCAACTGTCTGGCTTCAATTGACCAATGTGCGCCACTGACCTGATTATCTACTTAACAACAATTACCACAAAATAACTGGCATGCAAACAATGCCAACCTACTTCCATCCACTGGCCAAGTATAACACCACATTTACCTGGCACATAGAAGCATCATTGAATTTTATTACTAACTTATTAAGCTGAATTGTCAGCATCATTACTCCAGTCTTCAGTGTTGCATGATCCTTCAGAAATCATTCTAATATGCTGATTTATTATTATCAATGTTGAAAATGGTTGTGCTGCTTAAAAATTTGGTGGAAACTGATACATTTTTTCAGGTTTTTTTGTTGGAATAGAAAGTTCCTAAAGAACAGCATTTCTTAAAAAAATAGAACAATGTGAATGTCTTTGTCACTTTTAATTCATTTAATGCATCCTAGCTGAATTAAAGAATGAATTTCCTTCAAACAAATCTCCAAACTTTTGAACTCTTGCAGTGTAGATGCATGTCTTTGTGCTCATTCAATTGCAGGAATCTACTCTGGGTACCTTACATAAGATTTTCCACATGCAAGTAAAATGACAGACAGATAATTGCTCCTTCAAAATGCATTTTAAACTAAAAACACCCAGAAACAATTATATCTGAGACATAGTTAGAGGTTTTTCATAGCGCATTTCACATACCCCACGTAAATCCTGTTTCAACATGGCAGAACAGATGCCACTGAAAAGTCAAATATGTCTATATAAACACATTGGTTAACCTAAAGAAGCCATACAGAATCTAAGTAGAGGAGTTTGTCAGTTCTCATAAAACTGAGGATGTGATGTGTTGCGTGCAGCACAGGACACTTAACGTAGCTCCAGTAAGGTCATCTCGAAAGCAGACCTCAGTACAATATTTCGCTCTCGAATGACCCTCTGTAAGCAGAAGATCTTAAAAGCCAAACTGATCTGGAATCTGTGCTCATGTGTGATAGCTTGGCATAAGAACGGTCTTAAGAGATGGGTGGAAACCCTAAAATGGAAGTTGAGCAGTCTGCGCCTTAAGCCCTTTTTAATTAGAGCTGCGGGACAGAGCAAACACGTAGCACATGCTACACATACCGCATGGACGCAGAAAATAAGCATGTTTGTCCCATACTGTTTAAGAAATAGACAGAACACCCATATTGCAAATATAAATAAACAATGCTGAAGTAAAAGGAGTACAAGTGATGCTTGCTTATGAATAAATCTTCTGTTAAAGGACTGAAATCTGAGTTATATTCTCCTGTGCCATAGCTCTTAAATCTCTTTCATACTTAATGTTTAGTGACATTTCAGTGAAATTTCTGTTGGTCAACGCTGCAAATTCGGAAGACCAACTTTTACACAAGTGAAATCTGCGAGGGGAACTTTTTAGCCCTCATAGGAAACTCCCAATCACACACATTCCTAAATGACTGGATATTGCCTATGAGCAATTGTTAGTGTAAATAATAACCTTTTAAAAGTGCATGTAAACACACTAAAGGCCCAGGTATAGTTCATTGTCCATCTCCTCTGAATCATGCACAGTGGAGCATCTCTTAAGACAGGAGCTCCAGCCCTGATCAAACACACCTGAGCAAGCTAATCAAGGTATAGAGTGGTGCAGGTATGACATCACTTTGTAGGCCAAAATGCGGAAGCGAGTTAGCATTTTAGCACTTCCGGTTCCCTTGTCCTGAAGTTTTTTTTTTTAATGGGATTTTGTTTAAATGGCTAAAATAAGGTCTGTGGTGAACATAAGCTCAAGACTTTCACGTTTTATTATATGACATAAAATACATCAGTATTACCCCACTCGTGATTTTTTTTAAGCTGTTACGTGTCTTGAAAAAGGCAGTTGCTAACAAGTGGCTAAATGGGACTACAGAGGCCGTCGAGGAGATTAAACATCACGCTGAACAGGTAAACTCAGTCCGCTTTTACAGCCTCATTATGCTTATAATTGTGCTCTTATAAACTAGTCTAACGCAAACGTTCTGGGAAAATGTTTTGAGATAAAAACTGAAAGAGTTGAAGCTTAGTGATGGTGACGTTGAAATCACGGGACCGTGGTGTAGTCCGTTTATAGCCTACCTTTAGCTTTTTATTAATTCTGGCGACTGCATTAGACCTCAAAATTCATAAAAGCTGTGATAATTATCTTGATGGACAAAACGTGCAAATATCATAATCTTTTGTTGATCACAGAGCTTAATTTTTGCGATAATCCAAAAGCCTATGGGAAAATCCTATTGGGTTTTTCTCAAGGGAACCAGTGCGGCGCTAACTGCCGGGTGGCCTACAAAGTGACGTCATACCCGCACCACTCTATTCAGGATCACTAGAAAATCACAGGTAGGTGAGTTTGATCAGGGCTGGAGCTAAACTTTGCAGGACAGTGGCCCTCCAGGACCGAGTTTTAGGAACCTTGTCTTAAGAGGATGATCACACAGAATGCAGATTTGCTCTTCAAAAATGCATAAAATTGCATGCATAATATTGTAGTTAGTACAGCAGTTATAGGCTATAGTATGAAAAAAATAACTGCAGAGCCGCAGCACTGATGAATGGGAAATAAGGCAGGGTCTTGAGCGCGAGATGCGGTGCAATGGTCAGAAGTCCGTTCAGCGCATGTTTACACAGAAAAATAATTAAAAGCAGCGGAACTTACTGTAAACAGCTTCAACAGAGCTTTACGTCTTAGCAAACCTCTTACATCAGTGCGTTCTGATCTTGTACAAGTAATCCTGTTCTTTGTCATACCAATAATGTAACTTTTCATACCGGAAACTTGACAGAACTGATTAGCCGGTATTTTTGAAAATGTCCTGTTCATGATCTCTAAACGGTAATTTACCAGTAAAGACTGTATTTGTGAAAGGGGGCTAAAGTGTAAAGCAACAAATAGGATTCTAACCAAGCGTGATTCTAACTAAGCTGAACTGAAGGTGTCAGAAATGAGGCTGTCAGTGTCAGACTGTACTGCTTTCACATACAATGAGATGGTGACCTCTGAGGGACCTTTAGGTCAGCAGCAAAGATCTGACGCCTTTTGTCAAGAAGAGTAAAGTGGAGAAGATGTTAACCAGAGCAGGGGCCGGAATGATAAGATCAATAAGATCAATAAGAAATGTTTAGTCATTGTTGAAACACCAAGTAGACTGAAGCTAAGGTGGAGCAGATGTGACTAGGAGTACTGACACATGCTGTCTGTTTCTGCAGCTTGCTGATGAGCAATAAAACCCATGGGTTGAACACAAGTCAAGGGTGGTTAAACAGGTCAACTTCATCCCATAAGGAGTAAGGTGATAAGAACACAAACCGTCACTCATGTCTCTCATAAACACGAGAGGGACACTTCTTTAAAAGGATAGTTCATCCAAAAAGAACATTCTCTGTCACTGTTTACCCATGAACACAAAAGAAGATTGTCCATACTATGAAAATCAGTGGGTCCAATGTTGTTTTGGACCCCTTTGGCTTTCACTGTATGGCCAAAAACAGTTGAAAAATTCTTCAAAATATCTTCTTTTGTCTTTTTGGGTGAACTGTTAACTTAACATATCACACACCATATCAGTGTTATTGTAAACAAAAACTAATACAATTAAAAACCATTTGCATTATTTGAAATACAGCTGAAATAAAATAAAGTGATGTAGCATCATTAAAAACAAACAATGATCATTCACCTAACAATGAACAAAATGTATGTTTATAAATTAACGGTACAAAAAGTTTAACCCCAAGATTAATTTATGTACTGCAGAAGAATAAATTTTTAGTGAACAATCCCTTTAAAATGTTAATATTTACATATCCTAACACAGACTTAAGCAACCCACCACTAGGCTGCCATAGATACAATCAGCTCTAACAGTTTTAATATTAGTTACTGTAATATTTAAGTAAAGTTTAGATTAGTTTTAGTTTATTTCATTTATTTAACAGGGACCATGCACAACACAAATGTTGTGTCAGAGTTAGCTAGATAGCTAATTTGCATCTGGGCAGGATGTTGTTACATAAAACTACAGCACTCCATTACGATCAAGAAAAAAAGAGAAATTTATAATAATAATTATAATAACATCACATCACAATATCAAAAAAAAAAAAAAAAAATCAAAATTCTTAGAAATATTTTGAGAGCAGTTTTAAAATACTAAATGATGCACACTCTCTAATATGAACAGGCACTGAATTCCATCTTTCTGCTGCTCTAACTGTAAAAGCTGATTGTTCAAAGGCAGTTTTCTTAAATTTAGCTAAACAGTCGCCTCTAACGGATGCCCTGGTTTCCCTAGAATTGTCCTTACAGAAAGTCACACACTGTTTAAGAGGCGGTGGTGCAAGATCATGAATTAATTTAAACAAACACATATCTGCAAAAAAACAAAAAAAAACAAACTGTTAAACATCAGTAGTTTATTATTTTTGATAATAGTACAATGATGACAACTGCTTGATTTGTTGCCTTAAACTTCCACAGCTTGTTTATAAAGAGACTATAATGGTTTTAATGTTGTTACACTTGTTTGAGACCAGCTTGTAGCACAATAGGATACATGCGGAAGAATTATTGTGTGCATAAAAAGTTTAGCAGCAGCCAAAGGTAACTGATGCCTAATATTCCTAAAAATCATTAAGCTTGCTCTAAGACCTCTAGAAACCTTTTTATATGTTTCTTTAATCATACCCATGTATTTAAAATGCTCAACAATATTTATTGCATCTCCTTTAACTAAAATATCTGGTTGATGCTCATCAGTTCTTTTAATAGAAAAATACATTCCCACAGTTTTACTCACATTAAGAGTAAGACAAGAGTGAGTTAACCAATCTCTGAGACTTTGTTCAATTCAGCAGTAAGTTTGATATCAGCTTGTTCTTTTGTCTTAGCATAGGTATAGATAACTGTATTATCTGCGTACATCTGAAACTGGACCTCTGGACATACCATAGGTAGATCATTGATATATAGACTAAATAAAATTGGTCCAAGAATCGATCCCTGTGGGACTCCAATAGTGCAGTCAAGAAAGGATGAGCATATTTCATTAATTCTTGTACATTGTTTCCTTATTTAAATATGATTCCATCCATGTTAATATGTTAATAAAAAAAAAATTAACTTTGACAATTTAGATAAAAGTACATTATGATTAACAGTATCAAAAGCCTTCTTAAAACCACTGGAAGAATACTAATAGTTCTATAATTGGTTACATTAGTAGGATCACCAGTCTTAAATATAGGTGCTATTACTGCTGACTTCCAAGCATTTAGAAAATAACATTGTTTTATTGACAAATTAACCAGATGAGGTTTTATTTGAAAGTTAAAGGAGCTGATTAGAAATTGAATCAATATCCATAAATGGATCTTTACTTTTGATTGGGTGACTGGATACTTTTTACAACACTGCATAAATAATATCAAAATAACTACATCACACTCTGAGTAGAGTGAAGGACTGCGTGAGAAATAGGTTGGCTTCTCTAAATAACATTTCTTCTTATTCACAAACAATGCCAATGTGTTAAAATTCTGAACACTGCTTTTCCTTTTTCACTGCCAGATTTCTGCCCATTCACACAGATGTTTGAATGAGCTCAAGAGGAAAAAACTTTATTTTATTACATCCAAGGGGCATTTGAAATGTTCTCAGCATAGCTTTGAAACATGTTTTGAGTCTTAAGACTTATCCCTGAAGAAGGTGAAAAGGCAAGAGTTTACTGAAACCTCAAATAAACAAGTACACACACACAGAGTTCATGTACAATTGCACAATAAAAATACACTAAATGATAACTTATAGGAAGGATATAAAAACAAAACCTTGTGTGACCGAAGGGATTAACCAGACACTTAGTCAAGGAACATCTCATAAAAGTTTGGATAAGTGTGTGTCTGGGGGCCCTGCACGTACATATGTGCAAATGTTTCTAGTTTAGCCTGTTCTCATTCTCATCCCAGCCTCTCTCTTGAGACTTCAGCTTCAAGTTCCTAAGAATGCTTTGCTTATTTGTTTACTGATGACTGGGAACATCAAACAGACATGTTTCTCTTTTCTACAGCTGAGGAGAGCCGGTCACAGGGGACAACTGTGGTTCGTTTAAAGGTCTCCCTAGTCAACTGGAGGGGGGTGGGACGCAAAGTTCTTGAGGAGGCTAGAGAGACAGCTGGATGAATGAATGAATGACTGACACGCCATCGTACCCATCATCAACGGTTTTCCAAATAAACAGACCATTACTTTCGATATTTAAAACAGCTTTGAAATGGACAAAAGTAACTCCATCTGTGGAAATGGTATTCGATTAAGTGTAGAGAAAGGGTGATATTCAGGTCCGGTGTTGTGTATGGTGAGGTTCTGGTTGTTGTCATGGCAATTACCTTTAATGGTGCTGATGACCCGCTCCAGATGCTGGCTCTCGTTGCGGTCGGGTCGGCAGCTCGGGCTGATCTCCAGGGAATAATCTGGGCCGTATTCTGTGAAGTACTGGATTAGAGATGATAAAAAAAGTACTTAAAGCCAGCATGAAATCAAAATGGATGGAACACTGCAGTGTATTATAAACATTTTACCCATGCACGTCTTTTATTTTTTTTAATTAATCTGTTTTAAAAGTCTTTAAAAGAAAAATTGTGAGCATGAAAGTCTTGCTGGCACCATGAATTTCTTTAAAGGGATAGTTCTCCCAAAAATGAAGATTCGCATGGCGTTCCAAACACAGACTGTAAAAAAATATGGACGTAGTGTCCGCGACATCACCCGTAGGTTTCCGAAGAGCATTTTTGAAGCCTAAAGCCAGCCGTTGCCATCTTGGCAGCGTGTCACAGCTCATCACTCCCGGATAACTGAAAAGGGGCAAAGAGGCGGGATGTGGATGGAGCTGAGGTGCCTGGTTGCTGAAACCACGCCCGCCTAGCTCGACCGTTATGGCAATCCACCTGTCACTCAAGTGGCCACGGCCTTAATTATGCAGAACTTAATATAATTTAAACAGATGAGTCATAAAAAAATTCACCCCCCTCACAGTTGTCATGAAGGGCAAAATTAGCTGTATAGACCAAAACCATTTTTTGTATCAGGCTGTAAACATATTTTTTTCTGCTGTAAAGTTGGGCATTTTAACATGGGGGAGATACAGATTTGACTCCCTTTTGGAGCCTGTCTCTAGCTGCCAGTCGATGAATTGCAGTTTAAGTCACTTACGTGTTGGTTTCAAGATAGACCGCAGGAGGTTGCCGCTTTGTTCCAAACCAATAAAACGCAAAAGAAGATATTTTAAAAAATTGTTCTTATAAACAAAAAAGTTGAAACATTCTTCAAAATATCTTCTTTGTGTGTTGCACAAAAGACAGAATGTTCATTTTTGGGAAAACTATCCCCCTTTAATAAATTAATTATTAATTACAGAAATCAATCAAAATGGCATTATGTGTATGCTGCAAGCCAACATTTCTCAAGCTAGGACAGAGATTTGCTAATCAGTTTCACTTGAACCATGACCTTTTAATGTGATCAAGGTTTCCTTCAACAAAACAAGTCCTGTTTTTTGTGAGATTTTTCTCAGCTAGGAAGCAGCATATACTTGAGTACATTTGGGAAGGTTTAGTCATACTTCCACTTTCTTCCAAACACACACACACATATACATCAACTCTTTTCAATGCTGGATAGCTATGCTCAGTCTATCACAGTGTTCTAATCCTTTAGATCGAAAAGGCAAAAGCCAAAAGCAGTTAAAGTTTCCCCTATCATGAATTGCATCTGAACTACAATTAGTGATGCATTATGATTTTGAAATGGAAACTCTAGGGACTGGCCAAAAAGACAGTCAGGCATGTTGCCTTGCTCATTCGAAAAACACAGTCTGCATTGTGTTGAGTTGAGCTAATGCATGTAACAGACATACAACCAAATCTGATCTCTATCCAGTTTAAACATCAGACACCCAGGGTGTCTGGTGTTTAAACTGGATAGAGATCAGATTTAGTTGTATGTCTGTTACATGCATTAGCTCAACTCTGCTTTCAATTACTTCTCTTTTGTTTATCCGGCTTACCTCCGCTCCCAATGTGCTCTAACATGCTAGGGATTATACAACATATGCATATGTGAATGTGTGCAGTTTTTTACGCACACACTCAAGAAATGTGTAAATAGGTTGCACAATGCTTTGTGAATGTGCGCACATAATTAGTTAGAAAAAAAAAGCGGAGCACCAAAAAAAAACTCGTCCAGGAGAAGTTAATGAAAAAAGGGCTTTAGGCGCATACGTCCAAAAATGGCTCAAAACCACGGCATGTAAAAAAAAAAAAAAAAAAAACATGGACAAGACGTTTTTCTTCCCAGAGTTGCATAACGATTCATTCATATAAGATTAAACAATTTGTTACATGCGCTTCTACTAATGTAATCTATTTGCTGTCAATATGTGGGCAAGACAAATAGACAAATTAGGACATGCATTATTGAACACAAGTGCAATCAGAAGAAAAGACCGGAAATATCCCACTCAGTCTCTGAATTGAACTTTGTAGTTATAGAGCAAATAACAGACTCGTAGAGGTGGGAATATGGAACGGAGACTTCTACAGAGAGAATGTAAATGGATTTTTGACCTTAGATGTTTATTAAGAATTAATTTCTTAATAGTTTTTTGTGAATGCTTATTTATTGACATTCACATGGATTTTTAACAATGTCTATTTATCAATATATATAAATATTATCAATATATATATAATATTCAATTGTTTTTGTATGTCAATGTTTAATCAAGTGGTATTGGAAATTTATGTTGTAATAAAACACTTATATCGAGATTTATATTACGAGATCAATGAATGTATGAGAATTTCTATGGTTACGCTTTTGGAATTTTTTTAATGTTTTGATTGTAGTATGTATGTATTTTTGTGTAGTTGTAATGTTTGCGTATAATTGTATATTTCTATAAGAGGTACAGTCAGTCGTCGATGTATTATAATGATTACGGTAATAAGCTTGTAAATGAACGCAGGTGGATGCTTGGAAGCACATGGCACTAATGAAGGGTCAAACCCAAAAACGTTTTGCTGCACACTGCAGTTCTTGCACTTTTGCACTTTAGTCTAATTGTGGCCTCTGTATAATAAATTGATGTGAGCTTTTTGGCTTATATTATGATGTGTGCAGATCTTCATACATAATTAGTTACAATGCTTTTAGTAAGCATTCCCACACACAGGACAACACAGCATGCCACTTGTTTTCCCATGAACTCAACCTAATCTAAAACAGCAGTGTCCACATCTCTTTTGCATTGTTTGGTTTGGACCACATTAAGATCACATTGGAACTTTTTTATTTAAAGGGTTAGTTCACCCAAAAATGAAAATTGTGTCATCAATAATTCACCTTCATTTTGTTCCAAACATAACCCATAAGACTTTAGTTCATCTTTGAAACACAAATTAAGATATTTTTAATGAAACCTGAGAGATTTCTGTCTCTCCATTGAAAGTCAATTCCACCAGAACTCTGATGCTTCAAAAAGTTCATAACAACATTGTAAACGTAATCCATATGAATCGAGTGGTTTAATCCAAGGAAGCTCAAACATGCTTGAGATGCGAGAACCAATGAGGTCTGTTCTCATGTTTCAAGCAAGTACAGGTTGAGCTTCCGTTTACCGTATTTGATGTGCTCTATGTATGTGCATTGATCAATGTTTATATGTGAATAAAAGCCTAAGTGTCTCTTCCAAAAACGGTTAATTCATATGGATTATGTTTACAATGTCGGTAAAATGGGCATTCAATGGTGGGACAGAAATCTCATCATCTGTGTTTTAAAGATGAACAAAAGTCTTAAAGGTGCAGTGTGTAGTATTTATGAGGATCTTTTGACAGAAATGCAATATAATATACATAACTATGTTTTCAGTGCTGTATAAAGACCTTACATAAGGAACCGTTATGTTTTTATTACCTTAGAATGAGCCATTTCTATCTACATACACCACGGGTCCCCTTACAGTGAAGTCATCATTTTGCACCGTCATGTTTCTACAGTAGCCCTAAACGGACAAACTGCTCTACAGAGCGCTAGCAACTCTCTGCTGTCTCAGACGACGACATCTTTGTCCTGTGTCGGCCACCGTAGCTTCTCTATTAGCTTCGAAAGGGAGGGGTGAGCGATTTGCAACCTCACCGCTAGATGCTGCTAAAATTTACACAGTGCACCTTTAAGGGTTTGAAATGACAAGAGGGTGAGTAATTGATGCCAGAATTTTTATTTTTGGGTGAACTAACCCTTTACCTTTTGTGTTGTTTGTACACCACTATGAATGAGAAAAATTCACTTATTTCAAAAATAGATAAAAAACTGCAAAAATTAGACAACAGAATAAGGTCAATAACTCCATCCTCAACAGAGGAGACTAATAATAAAAATAATGATACGCTCAGAGTCAAAATATAACCGGCACTTCATTGTCTCCTTGAGTGGCTCATCATAAAGGTGAGAATAGGGTTCATCCCCTGACCTTTTGAACTTTGCCCCCTTAACCATCAACACAACCCAACATCCATTATGGACTTCCCCAAAGCTCATTTCCAGCATTTATTCCACTCCGGAATTCTGGGAGCCAGCTACTTCCCAGACGCAATGGCACAAAAAGTCCCACCCACAGAAGGCGATATAGAGGCCACACTAATTGTTACTGTTGTGGCATCACATGTTTTGTTCAAGATAGATGAGACAGGAGACGTTAAGTAACACCTGATTTTAAAGTATGTAGTCTTGTCTGCTTAAATGTCAGAAAAATGTTAGTTGAAAAAATACAGCAAGTATTATGAAATCATAAGTTGTCATCACATTCACTGAAGCAATGAACACAGGGTGTATTTTATTATTATCTTAAGTAAATAACATGGGTGGACATACAGCATCTGCACTGTCTGAAACGCTTCCCTTCTAGAGCAGTCCGTACGTGCAGGCGGTAATGAGCCAAAGTCAGTGCTGACAGTCTGTCTGTCTCGCACTTTACAGTGAAGTACCAGACCTGGTTCAAAGGGTAAAACTACAGACAATGCAAACATAACACTACTGGCACTCACAGCATCCTGTTGAACTCGGCATGAAAAAATTGGCAGCCAATGAGAGCATGTGAACGTGCATCAAAAAAGATTTCTGAAGGAACAATTCTAAAGGTAGTAACATCACAACTTGAGATATAAGAAACTAAACCAGCTGAACTGTGATGGTGAAGCTTCCACATTCACACATCTTTACTTTTCTCAATCCACTGTGCTGTCTGTCCCTGTTCTGCCCAATGGGGTCTTTACCCCCTCCTCAAGTTATTCAGACAAGACAGAAGACCTTACAATCCCTTTAGCACTGTTTGACTAGCGTAACCACAGCAGTCATCTTATGATTGTGTGTGTTTGCTGAGCTCATGAATTAGCAGTACACCTGTGTATGAACCTGTAAACTCTTTGGATAAGTGTTTGAGATTATGGGTGAAGTATTTCACTTACTCACTGGTATGTTGATGTTTGTCTTTAAGAGACACTGCTTGTACAACTGGGGGAAATGATGCAGATTGTTCATTTCTTGTAACCCCTGAGAGCGAGAGAGAGGAACAGACATATATCTGGCTGACTGACTGCAGGGGGGAAACAGAGCTCTGGGTGTTTGTTATTTCACTGGGCTGTGCTGAAAATAACTTGCCAGAAACAAGTGAAAAGAAGTTTCAAAAAAAGGAGAGGATGTACAGATGTTGACTGGCCATGGAGCGGTGAGGGCTGTTTCCACCCGCAGGCCGAGCTGAGTCCATACAGCACTCAAACAAAAACATAGCAAATTTCCTACCACTCGCTGATAAGATTTGACCAGAACAAAGCCACAGGTTTTCAGTCTAGCCAAACTGGCCATCAACAGGGACTTTTTGTAGAATTAACCCTTTCCTTTCCTGTTAAAGGGTTAGTTCACCCAAAAATGAAAATTCTGTCATCATTTACTCACCCACAAGTTGTTCCAAACCTGTATGAATTTCTTTGTTCTGCTGAACATAAAAGAAGATATTTTGAAGAATGTCGGTAACCAAACAGTTGATGGACCCCATTGACTTCCACAGTAGGAAAATACTAGTCAGTGGGGCTCATCAACTGTTTGGTTTCCGACATTCTTCAAAATATCTTCTTTTATGTTCAGCAGAACAAAGAAATTCATACAGGTTTGGAACAACTTGAGGGTGAGTAAATAATGACAGAATTTTCATTTTTGGGTGAACTATCCCTTTAACCAGTACAGATAATGTTAAAAGGATAGCTCACCGAAAAATGAAAATATGTCATCATTGACTCACCCTCAAGTCGTTCTAAACTTGGATGACTTTTTTTTTTATCTGTGAAACTTGTAGAATGTTGGTAACTAAAAGTACTTTCACTTATATGGAAAAAAAATGCATACAGTCATATAGGTTTGGGACAATACGACAGTAAATGACAGAATTTTCATTTTTGAGGGAACTATCCCTTTTATATAAACTGGGGGAACTATCCCCAGTTTATATAGTGCGGTTATTTTGATTTTGCCAGTAAACAACAATGCCAAGTTGCCAACTATATCATAAAAAAGTCACACTGAGAAAGTCATTGGTTCACCTCTTAAGGTGAAATATGTAAGTTTATATGTTAAAATACTTTCTTCTATTACTGTTAAATATACAGAGACAATTATGAACTATCTAGTAATACAATATTGTTATCATGGGCACATACAGTGAATAATTCTAGGTACAAATTATTTTGATTTTTTGAACACACATTAGCTTAATTTGCATTAACTGGCTAAAATGTATAACACTGCATAAATGCTGCATAATGGGCCTGAATGAAAATGCACTCTCTGACAGTAGGTGCTGCTTATAAAAAAAAACTGAAATATCACGGTAACCCCAGAAAACAGTTTTTCTGCACAACTTCCTGTTTCTGACACCCGCTTGACACGGAGAAGGAAGTCAAACAATATTTACATATTTCAAACAGCCACTTTTTTGTGATGGTGCTTATCAAACAACCCCAAATACCAAAAGACTTAATATGTATTGAAATTTAACCTAGACTAAAATATGCCAGCCCATGAAAAGAGATCTAGATATTGGTTTAATTATTTTTCTTTATAGTTCTTTTGCACTTTAATCTGTTTGAAACATTTACTTGATACATTTTTATTGTGTATTGTATTATTGTATTTAAATGTTTAAGGTTTTTTTTTGTTATTTAAATTAAAAGGACAACACTGTTTGTTCAAGTTTATCTTCTTAACCTGTAATGTAATTTAGTACCGTGATAATATACCATGATAAAGTTTTAGCAATTATCGAGATATGAAAGTTTTATATGCCTAGCTCTACCTCAATCAATGCAGTGAAATTAGGGCAAAAGAAGTGTTTGGCAGTCCTCTCTGGAATTCTATTTGGTGTCATTAGTGGCACAAAAATTACACACTTCACCTTTACATACTTCCCCAGTGACACAACTTTAATTCCACAAGTTACAAATCTCAGGAACTTGTGTCTCATGATATATGGAGATCTAAAGGGTGAATACTTTACTACTTCTGTTGCTAACTTTTAAATCGATTAAAAAAAAAAATCCTGGGTCTCTGTATCTAGAGATGCTGATCATCACAACATCTCAATAAGTAGGTTTAAGTCTTGTGCCATGGTCCGATCAAATTTATTGAGACACTGAAGAAAGACATTTTGTTGGTGCAAATGGGTTGACAAAAAAAAAAATCTGGATTGACACCGCTGTCATGCATTAAAAGGAGAAGATGGTGCCTATAATGCCAACAATGGAGTTTATTTAGACCAATATCAGGGCTGTCTTAAACCAAGCACAGCACAAGCTTTTCCAATTCATCAGCTTCTTAAAGAGAAACAATTCAGGTCTAAATAAAAGGCCCTGCATTTTTTCTGGGTCTCTCCCTTGTGAGAGGACTGTCTATATTAGCCTCACTTTTTCATCTCTCTGTGTCTGTGACAGGGCCTGAATGAGCTCGTTGTATGCCTCCACTTCAGTCTGTCTTCATTGTTTGCAGTCCTGGCAGGGCAGAACCCAGACTGAGCCGCCTCTGAGTCTCAGCAGCTGGACCGGCTCGAGGAGAGAGAGAGAGAGAGAGAGAGATTGCACAGGTACAAAGTGCTTCTTGTTCCACCTCTCCTTTCCCAGCTTCTTCTATGCTGCAATACTGTTCTATTTTTTTTTATACCCCTATTGGTGGATGCTTCTCTGTCTTTTAACAGCCTTATCGCTCTCTCGCTGTCTCTCTCTCTCTCTCTCTCTCTCTCCCTTCTTTGTCTTTATGGACTCACACTACAGTTAAATAGTGTTTTGTTTGGCTGGGATGGACACACAATAATAGTACTGGTGAGGAGATGGGGGTTCCTCTCTCTAAGAGGGGAGGAGAGAGTTTCATGCTTTGAAAAGCCGATGGAAGGAACAATAACAGAAGAGAAACTGTAGAGAAAGAGGAATGAGAAAGAGATGAGGAGAAGGGGGAGAAAGAGTGGTGGTCCTAAAACTCTAAATGTGTTGGGGACCAGCAGATTTGAGTTACTAGGGAGGGCTGGTTTATATGGTCGTCATATGCACGTCTGGGACCAAATAAATTATTTCAACATTATAGAAAATAGAATAGAATAGAATTAGAACAGAACACCACACCATGTACACTACAATGTGCTGAAATAAAAATGACAAAAGTTTTAAATTACAAAATGTTTTTTCAAAACTATTTGGGCGAAAATGTTGCCAAGAAACTATGTTACTGCCCATTTGTCAAGTTCATATAGAATTTATAAGTGTCTTATAGGCCAAACATTTTGAAAACAAAAGTTATCTAATGTAAACCGATCAGGTATAACATTATAACCACCTTCCTAATATTGTGTTGGTCCCTCTTTTGCTGCCAAAACAGCCCTGACCCGTCAAGGTATGGACTCCACTAGACCCCTGAAAGTGTGCTGTGGTATCTGGCACCAAGATGTTAGCAGCAGATCCTTTAAGTTGCGAGGTGGGGCCTCCATGGATTGAACTTTTGTTCAGCACATCCCACAGATGCTCGATTGGATTGAGATCTAGGGAATTTGGAGGCCAAGTCAACACCTCAAACTCGTTGCTGTGCTCCTCATACCATTCCTGAACCATTTTTGCTTTGTGGCAGGGCGCATTATCCTGCTGAAAGAGGCCAAAAAATTACAGACCCCAAGCTTCTGAATGGTGAATGGTATAAGGGAAGTCTATTTCAAGCATGAAATAAAATATAAAAAATATAACTAGTAAAAACATCTAATAAACGTTTAACATTTTTTACCTGCTCTTAATGGAGGAGGATGCTTTAAAGAACTAAATGGTGAAGTTACTCCCAGCAGGAGCTATGAGTTTTGCCATCATTACAGTGCAATATTTTAAATCCTACAGAATAAAGAAAATCCCTGATTTACCCATCCGAATGAAGTATTCCAGAAAGCTCAAATCTCTTCAAATGAATTAATCATCATCACGACCATCACTGTCATTAACAAATACCCTGGCTGCATCCAAAATCGCATACTTCCCTGCTATATAGTAGGCGAAAAACAGTATGTGACAAAAGAAGTGAAAATCACAGTACTCGTATACGAGTAGGCAAAAAGTACCCGGATGACCTACTACTTCCGGTGAGATTCTGACGTGTGCATTACGATGGACACTTTACTATCCCATGAGGCCACAGGAGAGGATTTATGAATGGCAGTGAAGCGACGTAACTGACGCTGGTAGGTCACATGATAATGACAACGTGGCGAATGTAATATGTCCAGTTTACATTCATACTACACACATTCATACTATATAGAATATACTTTTTTAGCTGTCGTGAAGTAATTACTTATTCAAAATAAGTACCTACTCAAGATTATGCGATTTCGGACGCAGCCCCTGACAATTATCTGCACTGCCTTATTTTGGTTGCTTGCCCTGTGGAGAGGTCAAAGGTCAACATGATGCAAAAGGTCATGTCAGCTGAAACAAGGGCATCTTTTATTGCGGTGACCACGAAAGCGCTCTCTATAAACATTAAAAGACCTTCTTTGTGAGGCGGAAGAAAAGAGAGATATCAAACTCTCTCGGAACAACCAGAAGGCCTTTCCATCCCTTCATCTCTCCTCAGAAGCTTCTCAAAAAGGGATGAAAAAGATCTTAAAAAGACTCGCTCAGAATTGGGTACACACATTCTCTTTCTCTAAGGAAAGAGAAAGAGGAGAGAGGGGGCATAAACAGTTGAGGAAAGAAAAGCACAAGTCCCTCTCAGTCAACCAGTAGGGACAGAGTAGTATTGTTAAGACCCCTTCACTGGTGTGCACACGCACAACCCCCCCCCGCTCCATGAAAACAAACCCGGTTATTGAGAGGTGCTTGGACATATTTGATTAGACCGGGTGACTCAGCAGGAATGGAAGAGGAAGAGGAGGAGAGAGTGGGGTTTTAGACAGCTGCTGAAAGAAGAGAGGGAACAGGGTCTCACCTCATGGTCTGGGATCTCAGAAGACAGAGTCTGTCCTAGGACGGTCCCCGTTAGATAGGTCCAGCAGCGGGCAGTATTGGCAAGGTTATAGCCGCCTGAGAGAGGCAGATTCGTATACACAGAGAGTGAAAGAGAGAGAGAAGCGGGATTGAAGTCAGCAAAAGGGCTTCATTGTACTAGTGTAATTACTACCTTTCATCTAAAGCTTGGCTAGGAAGGTCTGCAGCTTAGAGCTCATTTCAAAATGGGCTAAAATCACAAAAGTTCACTTTCTTCTCTCAGCCCAACCCCCCCTGGCCGTAACAACACACTAATAAACTTTTTGGCCGAGTCAGAAAGCTGGCAACAAGGACAGAAGATGGAGTTGTCAGTGTTAAGACATAGAGGAAGAATAAACGGAGGCAACACTGCTGACACCGTCTGTCGATTTATGTTTTAAGTGGGTTGGTTCACCCAAAAATTTAAATTCTGTCATCATTTACTCACCCTCATGTCGTTTAAAACCCATAACATCTAAACACAAATGAAGATAATCTAATAATCTAATAAATAGACAATTTAATAATCTCTCATCATCTTTGCCAATCCAAAATCTACGCAACCAAAATTTGCATGCTTCAGAAAGTAAAAAAGGACATTGTCAAAGTAATCCTCATGAATCGAGCGGTTAAACAGAATGAACAAATTTAATTTAGGCTTTTATTTATAACACTGAATAACATTGCATAAAACTAAATTAAATCTGGACATAATAATAAGCAAATGTGTCTCTTCAGAAGACATGGATGAAACTGCTTGATTCAAGGACTTGTGTTTAGAACGGTAAGTAATTGATGACAAAATTTTCATTTTTGGATATTAAGAGATTAAGAGCATAATACAATTCAACAAAAATAATGACACATACCTCCTCCTAGTAGCAGAGTGGGTAACTCCCAGCCCAGTATATAGTTTAGACACTTTCCAACTCCAACGGGAGTCATATTGAAGGAGCACATGGGGTCACCCGCCATTGTGTCCGCTCCTAGTTGCATCACAACTGCTTCAGGGTTAAATAGTGCTTTTACTTCCTGCATTACACTGAGCGAAAAACAAGAAAAAGAAATAATGCCTATGTTTAAATGACACTGAACCACAGGGACAAACAAAAACATTGCAAGGAACTTGACTGGATGGCTGGTTATTGGATCTTTACAGACCTGGTGAAGGTCTGGCAGTACCGATCATCACGTATGCCATCCTCAAAGGGGACATTAACAGCGTACCAGCGTCCTTTACCCAGCCCAGTGTCAGTCACATCACCTGTGCCTTTGAAACAAATGATAATGATAGCCTAAAGTTGGTCTTTTTGGTCATTCATATCACTGACAAAACGGATGTCTGGGCCAATATGAATTATCTACATCACACTTTACTGAGCATTGACCGTTCAAAAGTTTGGGTCAATAAGATTTTTTTATATTATTATTATTATTTTAATTTAATAATTGTATTCATCAAGGATGGATTCATTTGCTCAAATGTGACAGCAAAGACATATAATGTTACAAAAAGATTTCAAATAAATACTTCAAATAATTGCGGTTTTATTAAACTTTCTATTCATCAAAGAATTCTGAAAAAAATGCCATCAATCTTTGCCATCAAAGGAATATATTACATTTTAAATTATATTAAAATAGACAATAGTTATTTTAATTGTTAATTGTAATAATATTTCACAATATTACTGTTTTTACTGTATTTTTGCAGCCTTGGTGAGCATAAGAGACTTCTTTCAAAAACATATATCTTAACGACCCTCAACTTTTGAACAGCAGTGTACTTTCAGATGAAGCTGTAGCAAGGATATAACACACTCACACTTGCTTAATTTACTTAACTAGAATTCTTGAACACTTTGTCACAAGGTAATTTCATGGTGTGCAGTTCATTGAAGTTTGTAAAACAGATGTTTTCTTAATCCACTTGTGTTGGGACTGCATGAACATATTTCACTGCTATTACCATACCATTGCTGAAACTGTGCAGGGGATTTCCAGTTCCCAGCATGCTATGCATGGAACTGGGAGAGACAATGTTGAAATGTTATTTTATGTTTTTGATGATGAAAAAATTGGGAGGAACTTATTGTTCTATTATGTTTAGGACTGGATTTTTGGGGGTTATCACGGCGGTGACGAGTGGAGCATCTGCTAAACGTTAATGTATGTGATTAATGTATAACGTGTATGACTAAGCTTTACTCAAAGAGCAATTACTGCACAGATGCAAGTGCAGTGATGAGTCTCTTCCTCTTAGCGTAAGTACAGTATGGTTAAAAAAAAAGTATGTGCACTTTTTCTAGCTAGTTAAGAGAATCAGTTGGGTTGTTTTGACAGTTAGTCTAATTGTGTTGCGTTTTTATTCAATTCAGTCAGATTTCCACCACAAGTATCAGGAGCAGAGTTCACAATTTCATTTATTGTTAAGAAAATCTATTCCAAGTGTGTCCACATATGAATTAATGTTCTGAATGTGTCATATTTGTGAAGATCAATTGGTAACTGCGTGGCAAAAACAAGCCAATAATAAATCAAGTAAATAATAATTCAATTATCTTGAAATAATTAAATATCTTGCCTTCATAGAGCATTTGCTCAGTTACCTTTCCAAGTGCTATTGTTAAACTCTTGAAGGGGCTCTCAGAGTCTGCAAGAAGCCACAGAGCTTCAGTCTCTGTTATCAGCTGGGTAATCAGACTCTGGGCGCTGGAGTGAAGCCTGCAGCTTCAGCTCTGGCATGGCTTGAAACATGACTGTCAATTAAGGGAATTAAAAGACGTGCTGGTCTTCACTGAGGCGTAGAGGCATGCAGAACTAACCTGGGAAGAAGCCAGGAGAGAACTTGTGCAGAGACACTGTCATGACTTTAGAAGTGAAGCTGAAAGCGTCCTCCACACCTGGAGAGGAAACAATGCAGAAGTCTACTTAATGGGAAGGATATTAAATCATGTCCGAGAAAAAGCAGGAAATTGAGAAATAACCAGAACCGGTAACAGATAAATACAAACAAGGAATATGACCTACTACTATCTAAACATCTGGGTCAATGACAAATAAAATATTCTACAATAAAGAAGAGAAAATATAACCTGGTGAACATTTTTTAAAAACCCTTCTAAGAAAGGTCTAATTATATCATATTTTTAGAGACTTATTGACCTTAACACACTGTCATAAGGGTCCTTTCTATATCATTTCGTGTTGTGTGTTTTTTCCTGCATTGGCTGCAACACATGACTTTAAATTTATTAGTAGTTTTGTTAAAATGCCTTTTTTTCCCCTAAAAAATAAAAGAATTTGCCAGACTACCCAATGAGGTTTCTTTTCAAAAATGTCATTCCTTTAATAAGGCTTTTTCTTCATTGTGATATCAGGACTGTTATATCACCCTAACCCCGTCAAAAAAACCTCAAAATGCTCATTGTAGAAAAGTGGTATATTCAGCCCACTGTGTTTATGAATTGACATTTTTTATGTATTTTTGTAATATACTAATTTCCAATTTCCAAAACAAATATGAGTCATGTCATTGATCCATCTAATATTCACTCTTGGTGTTAATGTGGATTTGGAAGTCAGATATAAATCTAAAGCCAATTTGTGAATTATTTGTGGAAAAGAAGGATGTTAAATGCTATTAACGACAACAGGTTGTTATGGTTATTGTTATGGAAGTGTTATTACCATCTCCATGGTGAAGGTCCACATCCACATAGAGAACTCTCTCATACTTCTCCCGCAGTTTGAGGATTCCAAGAACAGCGTCATTCACATAACAGAACCCAGATGCCTCATCCCTTATATAACAACATATATTCAATCAGCTGCTCCAGTGACCCACTGAACAATGTCCTACACATATATAAACATTCATCTATAATAAACATTTTTTTTTTTAAGTTTCCGCAAACAAATTTTGACATAAAAATGTATTAACAGTATTTATTATAACAGTAAACATGCTAAAGATGACACTGGCATCTCAATGATTGATGTGGAGGTGAAACACAAGAGGGTGGGCATAAGGCCTGTTGTGCTGTATTACTTCTTGGCATGATGCCACCCTCCGGCCCAGTTGATGGCCACATCACACTTTCCATCCAGCAGATTCTGGGCAGCAGTCAGAGTGGCTCCTCCAACGGCAGCCGCGTAATCAAAAATACCTTCCACCACCGGACAGTCATAACCTGAACAACAACAAAAAAAAAAAAAAGAGCGTCAAGAGCGGGGTTTGATAACAGAGAGACAATGAGATGGGGTGTAGAGAGGAAAGTGAGAGCAAAGATAGTCTGTGACAAAGAGGGAGGGTGAGAAAGAACAATAAACACTGAGCTACATTAAAATAGATCCTTTGGCAAGAGCTTTGTTTCCCCCTCAAAAACAATAACACTATTCTCCATCCCCTGGAGATTAGTATGAAGTGTCAGTTTGTCAGGCATTTACATTACACATGGCCGTGATCCAGTACAAAAATTAAACACTGATTATAATAACTGGAAAGTCAGAAAGATTCAAGTATAATACTGCCCACTGCTGTAAGCAAGAGGGCACTGCATGCACTAACACAAGGGACACTACTGGCTTGGTTGACTATACGGCCAAAAGTGTATGTAAACTTCTAATTCAGAGTGGTTTAAACCCAAGGAAACATAAGGGGGTGTTAGGTGGTCCACGAAAAATTTGAGAGGAGAAAAAAAATTTTTTTAGGGATGTCTAATTAAACGTTAATAGTTTTATGCAGTAAGAAAAAGAAACAATATAATTTTATAAGATAAACTTTCAGCGAGCAAATAACAAAATGCGGATATGGAAGTAGAAGTGCTGTCAAAATCGATTAATCGCATCTAAAGTTTGTGTTTATAATATGTGTGGGTGTGTGTATATATATATATATATATATATATGTGTGTGCGTGTGTACACATACATATATGTATGCATATATATGTGTATATGTACAAACCCGATTCCAAAAAAGTTGGGACACTGTACAAATTGTGAATAAAAAAGGAATGCAATAATTTACAAATCTCATAAACTTATATTTTATTCACAATAGAATATAGATAACATATCAAATGTTGAAAGTGAGACATTTTAAAATGTCATGCCAAATATTGGCTCATTTTGAATTTCATGAGAGCTACACATTCCAAAAAAGTTGGGACAGGTAGCAATAAGAGGCCGGAAAAGTTAAATGTACATATAAGGAACAGCTGGAGGACCAATTTGCAACTTATTAGGTCAATTGGCAACATGATTGGGTATAAAAAGAGCCTCTCAGAATGGCAGTGTCTCTCAGAAGTCAAGATGGGCAGAGGATCACCAATTCCCCCAATTTCAGAAAGGAGTTTCTCAGAGAAAAATTGCAAAGAGTTTGAAGTTATCATCATCTACAGTGCATAATATCAGCCAAAGATTCAGAGTATCTGGAACAATCTCTGTGCGTAAGGGTCAAGGCCGGAAAACCATACTGGATGCCCGTGATCTTGGGGCCCTTAGACGGCACTGCATCACATACAGGAATGCTACTGTTATGGAAATCACAACATGGGCTCAGGAATACTTCCAGAAAACATTGTCGGTGAACACAATCCACTATGCCATTCGCCGTTGCCGGCTAAAACTCTATAGGTCAAAAAAGAAGCCATATCTAAACATGATCCAGAAGCGCAGGCGTTTTCTCTGGGCCAAGGCTCATTTAAAATGGACTGTGGCAAAGTGGAAAACTGTTCTGTGGTCAGACGAATCAAAATTTGAAGTTCTTTTTGGAAAACCGGAACGCCATGTCATCCGGACTAAAGAGGACAAGGACAACCCCAAGTTGTTATCAGCGCTCAGTTCAGAAGCCTGCATCTCTGATGGTATGGGGTTGCATGAGTGCGTGTGGCATGGGCAGCTTACACATCTGGAAAGGCACCATCAATGCTGAAAGGTATATCCAGGTTCTAGAACAACATATGCTCCCATCCAGACGTCGTCTCTTTCAGGGAAGACCTTGCATTTTCCAACATGACAATGCCAGACCACATACTGCATCAATTACAACATCATGGCTGCGTAGAAGAAGGATCCGGGTACTGAAATGGCCAGCCTGCAGTCCAGATCTTTCACCCATAGAAAACATTTGGCGCATCATAAAGAGGAAGATGCGACAAAGAAGACCTAAGACAGTTGAGCAACTAGAAGCCTGTATTAGACAAGAATGGGACAACATTCCTATTCCTAAACTTGAGCAACTTGTCTCCTCAGTCCCCAGACGTTTGCAGACTGTTATAAAAAGAGGGGATGCCACACAGTGGTAAACATGGCCTTGTCCCAACTTTTTTGAGATGTGTTGATGCCATGAAATTTAAAATCAACTTATTTTTCCCTTAAAATGATACATTTTCTCAGTTTAAACATTTGATATGTCATCTATGTTGTATTCCTGAATAAAATATTGAAATTTGAAACTTCCACATCATTGCATTCTGTTTTTATTCACAATTTGTACAGTCCCAACTTTTTTGGAATCGGGTTTATTTATTTATATATATATATATATATATATATATATATACACACACACACACATATATAATAATATATATGCACACACACATTTATATATATATATATATAAATAAAGTTATTTTAAAATGACTTCGTCATCTTGCAAAGTTTGCTGAGGCCCCCCAAGCTGCGGAGTAACAAATTCATGTTTTTAATTATATGAATTGAACTGAAAATATCACATCAGGTTTATTAACATTAAATATTTGTTGAAAAAAAAAAAAATACTGTCAACTTAAATTTTATTACTGTTTGAGGAAATATTTTCCAGATAATATTTTAAAAACAAAATACAATTACTTAATTTTGCAAAAACCATGTTGTATTTCTATCATCACATTATGCCTGATCATCTGATTTCAGGTCTATTAAAACAAGTCTCAGTCTCACCCAGTCCAAAGTCAACAGACTGAGGGTCATCATTGTCCCCGTCCTGGCTGATCTTGTGCAGGTGCTGCAAGTAAGAGTCTGTGTGAAACACAGCCATCTCCTCTATTGAAGCCATATGTGGCTTAACCACCCTAAAAACAAACAAAACAGTTTCACCAACATGAACATCAGTTAGGATTATTTACGTATAAGAAAAATGAAAATGATGTAAATTGCACCTCATGTATTTCAATAAGCCATACGCCTCAATCAATGAATGCACCATACTCGCCTGTGAGAGAGAGAAAGAAGTAAAAACATTCAGGAATGTGTTTTTATATATTCCATGGTACTAATTGATTAACACATTCATGTACTATGGTATTTACATGATACTCCAAAGTATACCATGGTAATACACCACGGAAGATGACCAAAACATGGTACTTTTTCGTTAGTATCTATTCAAACGCGATTCCATTTGAATTATTTATGTCTCTGTACGTAATGCAGTGAAGTATGAAACATCAGTCTGGCTGAAGCAAGAGGTGTGTATTGTGTTTGGGAGTGAGAAGTGCAGTTCATCTCACCCGGTTTGGCACTTTAGACAGTGAGTCACATGTCTGGATGTATTCCGAACTGTAAACATACACCACACTGCGATTTCTGCTTTTATCATTATTACTGTCGCTTTTATCACTCATTTAAAATCAAACTATTAAAATCAAAGCTCCTCATAAACCGATACACAGCCTTTCGGTGCGCTCTGGCTGTTCTGACAATGAACGTTACAACAATAGTCGTCCGTTATTTCAAAATAAAAGTCCAGACCAGTTTTTTTTTTTTTATCAAGATGATGTTTGTCAAGATAACATGCTGTTTTGGCTTCTCTTCTGATAGGAAAAAGCAAAAACTGACAAATGTCTGGATAATTCAATAAGTAAAATAAGTTTATTTAAATTTCATTTTTATTCAGTTGTAATGTATTATATTGTAAGCAAAATAAATAAGTTTTAATAATGGCTTCTGTAAGTAGAATTATACTTTACTATTGACTTGTAACAGACCACAAATGCTCAAAAGTCTAAAACACAACTAATGTTAATTAATTACTATACGCACCACACCTTTCCATTAGTTGTAGATTGTAAACAACTACATTCTCATATTTTATGCAGTAGCTATAGCTGGCAAATAAAAACCAAAAAGAACAAAACTGAACAAAGCCAGTGGTTTCATGCTTAATAGACACCATTTTACAAACAAGGCTGTGAGGGATACACTTACAGTCTTTACAATGGTATGCACTGTATAAACATCCTAGATCACATGCATTGTCAAAATACACTACTTGTCATTTCATCAGATGAATAATCTGCATTTTGTTCAATACAATGAACACACTGTCCTCTCTGGCTCATTTTCTTTTTTGTCAAAAATTAAATATGGGCTACCCTAACTAAGGTCTATGGAGAACTTATAGGACTACTGAGTGAAAACACCATCAAACTGTGAAATACCAAAGCATTAAGTTTAAGCATTAAGTTTATTCAGTCTTGTTCAAAACAGAATTTACTTTGATAATCAAACTCACACAAATATCTCAATAACTGCTCTAAAATAGTGGTCTCTTCACTATACAATAAAAACAATACTATTTAAAAACGTCATGGTATCACTGTACAGTACAAGCACCACTAGGCAGAAAGTCCTGGACATAGGTAGCCACAGCTTTAGTGAGGTAAGTCATGGTACCAAAGCAGCCACTGGGTGCAGTATCATACAGGAGCCGGCAGATGCCCGTAGAGTGATCCTTTTCTAAAATACTGTCCTCTGCACCGAGATCCTTCTGCAGGAGGGAGAGAAAGAGGAGATTTTTTAATATTTGATGATAATATATTGTTGATAACACAAACCATAGTAGTTGAATACCCATACCTGGTCCTTGAAGAACATGTCATTGGCGATGTGAACAACCTTCTCTATGTGGATAATGCTGCCAATGCTTTGTATGTCCACATCAGCCAGCATTGTAAGTACCAGGATCCCTTCCACCAGCAGCTGCCTATATTCAGGCTGAGGGACGCGGTTCAGCACCCTTTCTACATGTACCGCAAACTTAATCTCACCTGGGGTCATCTGGAGAGAGGGAGAGATATTGCGGTGGAGAAGGACATTTACAGTCAAAGTTACAAAAAGCAATTGGAGGAACATGTGAAAGAATTTTTAAATGGGCCCAAACCTCTCTTGTAGTAGAAGATGGGAGCACAAAGCCTTCTATTGAAAGGCCATGACACTGTAGGGAGAGAAAAAAACGAGTGAATATATTCCACTATTTTGCATTATTTTTAACAAGAGCATGCAAAACCATTTGTAACTTGAATGTACAAGGCTTCCAGTGTCATCCGCTTCCAGTTATTTTTAGATGTACAAAACAGCTAATTATTATGATGCTTGATATTGCAAACTGATATTTGTTATATTATTTTAAAGCATTGCCGTAATTATAAACGCACTGGATTTGTAGCGCAAATAGTTTGACCATTTACTGCACTTTGTTATTCTCCTAGGTCTTTCACAAATCACAGAAAATAGCTTACTTCCGCGTTGCAAAATAAGGTTGATCAATTTCAAGTATTTTTACAATCTATTTCAAGTGTTATTAACATAACACTGATTTAATTCTTCCAACCTTCTGTAGAATCTTCCAGACTTTTTGATAGAAGCCTACAGGAACTCTGTTCAGAGCACCATCAAGCCGCCTTCTGCGCAGCCACTGGCCCTGCCGACTGTCCTGGGACACACCAACACTCACCGAGCTGTCAAACGTATCAATTGAAGGTATCCGGTACCTCTGTAAGTCACATTTTAGCACAGGTCAACACGGTGTAAAACTTCTTGCTAAGTGGTATGACATACTGTACTAGAACGTTCACCTTTACAACAATAACTGGGATCAACATAAGGCCTATTAGGCCACTAATAAAAACAGCTGTCGACAAAAGAACTAAATTACGAGTAGGACCACCCTTTCCCTTCAGTTCTGTAATTCGTCTGTACAAATGTCATTCAAGAATTGAAGTGTGTATTTTGTTCATCAAGGCAATCTTCACAAATGTAAGTGTAAATGTGCTATAAAAGAACTACACCACAGTCGCATGACTTAAATGTAACCACCTCTATGCTTCTGGAAACTCTTTCAATCTTTTATTTAAAATTTACAAATCACGAGCTCGGTTTTACTGATGTATTTTATGTCGTAGAATGAAACATAAAAATATCTTGAGCTTGTGTTAACCACAAACCTTATCTCAGGCTTATATCCAAAAACCCATTCAAAAAACCCATTGACTTTGGGGGCGATGGAACCAGAAGCGCAAAAATATTAACTCTTTTCTGGATTATAGGACTCATTTTTACAGCACATTGAATTAAATAATTTTTCAGGCACAGACTATTTGCACTTTTTGTAAATCTTACTTGCCTAATCTTACCCTTCAAAAAACCTAAGTGAAAAGTTAATGTGGCTTTGAAGATCTAAGCACTTACCCCTGACTCCATGTGCTCAGTGTCGAAGGATTGACCTGATAATGTCTACAAAGGGAAAAGACAGACATGGGGATGGACAGTTTTACAAACTTCCTACATGACGAAACACTTTTGAGCGTCCTTCAACAATTATGTTCGCATTACCCGTGGAATTAAACACCATGCCATGCACCTTCAGATGGGGTACATTTCTCTTTAATGTGATATCCAGATTTAAACTTTAGATGTACAGTGGATTTCCTCCCATAACATGAAATTCACAGACCATTAACCCACCAAATTGAGCAGCTGATGTCAGTTTGTATCTTGAGTTGTTGAACTAAATTTGAGATTAGACCACATTACTTGAGTCACAGCTCATTAGACACATCACCTTACTTTGGATCGACCATGACAATCGGTGCTCTTCCAGCTGAAAACATTTTAAACACTATTAAACATATAGAGACATGACATATATGGTAGCTATAGTGTTTACACAGTTTAATTTCTGTAATATCTGGCCTATGTATGTATTTGGTTTTGAATGTGCAGTCACCTACCATCTTCATGTCACTCTTCAGTTTGCTGATGCCTGCACGCTCACTCTTAGTGGCACCAACATTGCCGACCTCATGGATGGAGATGACAGGACTGGCGCCGGGCTCAACTGAACACACTGAATAGCCAACATGCACTCATTCAGACAACCAAACCAACCAGAGAATTTCAGCTAGCAATGCTAAAAGTACTGACATGTATTTTTAATTTTCCAATTATTGCTCAAAACTACAGTAAATCTCATGAAGTCACTCATAGGGGTTGAATGACTTCAGATTTTTTAAAGTCAACATTTATGTGATTAAAGTCGAGTCAACGTCGATTAGTCCCTGATGAAGTCATTAATGAACAAATAAGCCTGAACCTCGAGCTGAGACTCAAGAGCAGGTTGCCTTGTGCACAGCTATGGCATATGACCCAGCGCTGCCCACGGCGCTATTGTTCCTACATAACAGCCTATTTTTATCACTTCTTTGGGTCATTATATTTCTCACAGATTTCTGCTCATTCTAAATCAGATACAGATAAAGTAGCACAGTAAAGATTACATTTATATGAATCCATTAGTGAGAGAGCAGCTGCGTGTGAATGAATTCTACCTGGTAGCGTCTCTCTATTAATAGTGAAGCTGTGGGTTTTAGTTACTAAGAAATATATGCTAGAACTTTTTCAGTTTCTAAGCTATTTTATTGATAAAAATCACAGAACAGTGTTGACAATACATTTCTGCGCTACTGAATGTTTCTGCGTGCTTGCAATCTGCACGTGATGTGCGAGCTACTATCTGTGTGTGTGTGGTGGACTTCAAAGATTTCTTATCCTGTTGTGCCCTCTATAAGCCATGATCAGCAACTAGTCGACGTCAAGCTTAAAGGGATAGTTCACCCAAAAATTATCCCATAATTTACTCACCCTCACGCCATCCTAGGTGTACATGACATTCTTCTTTCAGACTAATACAATCGGAGTTATATTAAAAAATGTCCTGGCTCTTCGAAGCTTTATAAATGGCAGTGAATGGCAGCCCAAAATTTGAAGACCAAAAAAAGTGCATCCACCCATTATAAAAATAATCCACACGGCTCCAGGGGGTTAATAAAGGCCTTCTGAAGCGAATCGATTGGTTTTTGTAAGAAAAATATCCATATTTAGCACGTTATAAAAGTAAAATATCTAGCTTCTGGTGGACCGCCGTCCGTATTCAACTTACGAAAAAAGCGTAAATGCCGCGACGATGACGTCGGACATAGCATAAGCATTTTGAACTGCGAGAGGCGCTACACTTTCTTCGTAAGTTAAATACGGAAGGTTGTCCGCCGCTAGATATTTTACTTTATAATATGTTAAATATGGATATTTTCCTTACAAAAACCCATCAATTCGCTTCAGAAGGCCTTTATTAACCCCCCGCGGAGCGGTGTGTCATATACACCAGAATGTCATATACACCTAGGATGGCTTGAGGGTGAGTAAATCATGGGGTAATTTTCATTTTTGGGTGAATTATCCCTTTAAAGCGTCATGGCAGAGCATTAAAGTCGACTAGTGCAACCCCTAGTCACTCACCACTTCTCTGAACACCAAATTCTTTGCCGCTCAGAATGTGGTGGAGGAGATTCTTCAACTCAGAAGGACTGAGTTTCATTAGACTCTCAGTGGCCTCCTCACCTACAATATACAAACATTATAAACATCCTCAAATCTCCTAAAATGCACTATGAATACATGATGAATGATAAAGTCAGTACCTGAGCAGTTTAGAGATTGGGCCAGCTCAGTTGCCATAACCTGAATGATGAGGCCAATCCTCAGACGGAACATCTCACTGAACAAACTGGGCTGTGTTCTGATGATCATTGCCAGGTACACCATGATCTCCTAACACATATATTAAAAACATTTATTATACATATATTAAAAGATTAAAATTAATTAAAAAAATAATTATATATATATAATATTAAATAAATAATATACATAGCACACATGATTTGAGATGTTTATTAAATATTTTGGCTAATTTGATAATGCTTTCCGTAACCAATATGAAATTAGCATTATCATCTCACAATTTATTATGCTCAAATATTTCCTCCACAATCAACAGAAAATGTGAAAATGTTCTGTGTGCTCTTGGTTAAAGGATTTACATACACTACTGTTCAAAAGTTTGAAAGAAGTCTCTTATGCTTACCAAGACTGCATTTATTTGATCAAAGATACAGTTAACACAGTAATACTGTGAATTCCTGTGATGGAAAAGCTGAATTTTCAGCAGCCATTACTCATCTCTTCAGCTTCACATGATCCTTCTAATATGCTGATTTGGTCCTCAATTAAAATGTACTATTTTTATAAATGTTGAAAACAGTTGAGCTGCTTAATATTTTTGTGAAAACCATGATATACTGTAACCTTGCTTTGAATTTATCACAAAAAAAAGTTACTGACCACAAACTTTTGAACAGTTTGGAAAATCAACATATGTTTGCGTGTAACCTGTGTGAGGATGGCGATAGTGATGTTGTTCTCGCTGGCTTGATCAATAAGTAAGGCCAGTTGGTCAGGAGGCAAAGGCCTGCAGAGAAACATCCAGATTACACACACATGCTAACACTATAGTGCAGTTTTTTTAGTGTCATCTGAGCTGGGAATAACTATGAAAACTCACGCAGTAATAGTCTTCTCTCTGGGCTCTGGCGGTAAACCAACTGTCAAGTGCTTCTGATGGGCTAGCAAATCTGAGCAGGCCTACAAACATGACCATCAAGCAAAATACAGAACAATTCATGAAGTACATACTGTACAATATAATCTCATCCTGTAAAGTAAGAGTGCCGATCTAACAGAAAGAGTTGTGAGAAATGCAAATAGCCGGTGTTATAGTTCCTTTTACCACAAGCTTGCATTTACCCAGTCCAGTTCCTCCACTTTCTTGCGAAGCATGCCTGAAATCATACGGATGAGATCCCAGCAGCGTAGTTCTCCTGCCTTCTCATAGAGCTCCACCAGCAAACTCTTGACAGTGGTGCCTGTCTCATGCAGCTCAGTATCCCAATCCATTCCCCTGTGAGAAAACACACAACACATAAGATTCAATACAAAATAAAACAACTCTATAGAAGTGTCCACACTCATATAACACTGATTCAAATGTGGCAAGGGACTTACTTGTCTTTGAAAAGGATGTAGAGGATGTCTGCCTGATCATGCAGGCTCTCAGTGTCTTTAAGCACTTGGACTAGACCACTGTAGTCAATGTCGCCATGAGTGTCCCGAGGCAGGTTACACTCAGAGGACATGAGCACATTTGGACTCTACAGAGTTATATTAAACATATTAAAGCTTTTCGGTCATTTCAATTTTGCATTATAAAAATATCCTTTGTCTGTCTGCATATACACACATGACTGGTCCGTGGTCCCGGGAAATCTTTTAGATTAAGTGCAGGCTGAGGGGAGCGGAAAAGCTTATTGGGAAGATACATGTGCACATCTGAAAAACAGACAAGGAACAAAAAAAGACAAGGAAAAAATTAACGGAAATATACACAGACAAATGGTGTACTCTTTGCGTTGTAAGACAAATGCCTGATTGATTTGCCTCCAAAGAACATTTTTTGACAATTCTGTCATTATTTAATCACCCTCATGTTGTTCCAAACCTGTATGACTTTCTACCGTGGAACTTAAATGGCAATATTTTGAGAAATGTCTCAGTGTTTTTTTGTCCATACAGTAGAAGTCAATGGTAACCAAAAAAAGAAGATCTTCTTTGGCTAACATGTTTGGAACGACATGAGGGCGAGTAAACAATGAGAGAATTTATATTTTTTGATTAACTATCCCTTTAAATGTTTATAAAAAAAAATTAAAAAAAAAAAAAATATCAGGTATCTCCAACTACTAGTCTGTTGAAGCACTTTATGTGGCAGCCTGGTCACGTGAAACTACACACTTTTAAGGTTTTAATGCTTTTAATATAACATCTTTCCATGCCTGCATTCTGCCCATTATGTCCACTTGCCCTGTGGCCTTTGCTATTTTTCAAATGTTTAAAACAAAAAAAAAAAAAATTTACTACTGCAATGATTTTCTATGAGCACAAAGACCCAACTAATCAATTTTGTGATTCATTGTTGACTATTTGCACTATTGATTGGTTGTTGCATACCTAAAATCTACCCTTCAATATGTAAGAGTTCAGTTTGAGTTGATATTAGTTCAGCTCACTGTGGATTTGGAGCTCCTTGGCTTTGTTGACAAGTGACACTATCTCACGTGTCTTAGTGGCTGCAGCCTTGAAGCGACTCAGTCCTTTTGCCTCTGGCTCGACCCTGAGTCCCCGCTGAGGTGCCGTTGCAGTCAACAGCTGGTCCAGGTATTGTGCTAGATCATCTGTATCTGAGTAAGAAACGGTTAGATTAGAAAGAAAGAGACATGAGAGAAAGATATGTTGTTGGGTTGGAGATGGCGATGAGCAGCAAGACACAAAACAGTTTGCAATTCACAAAAATGCTTGTGTGACATACAGCCTGCAGTCTAAGGGTAAATGCATTCCTTGGAGAATCATTCAAGCTTGATAACCCAGATTATTCTTTTTTTTAATGCCTTAACCCCTAATCAATTGTCCATTTAATTTCTTGCAGCAACTTGAATAAAATTCACAAGAAAATTTTATTTAAAAAAAAAATGCAGAATCTTCAACAACATGATGCATTTTTCACACAAGTGCTCACTGCAAATGATCAACATAAAAAAAAAAAATTCACCACATCACACCACATCTTGCAATGATGGTAGAGAAAAAAAGGCTAAGATGCCAGAGTAAACCAGAAGAGTTAAAGGTCGGAGATGTTTAAATGTTTTGTCCAGCAAATTCTACATTATAAGAACAGTTTAGGTCATTTAGTGTGCTTAAAATCCATTAAACAAACTCTCCCTAAAAATCTGACTCAAAACATCAAAATAAAAATGTGGGAACTTTTATGCTAAAATGTAGCCTAGGCATAAAATCAATGTAGGAAGGAAGAGGAAAATTATTAAAAAATAACTAATGCATTAGAAAACACATACAAAAAAAAAAACAGTGTTTACCAATGTGAGCAATTTCAAATCACAACCCTACATCAAAAATTTCAACTCACATTACCAACATCAGAATCTGACAATTTCAGAAGTCATTGTTAAACTAAATTTCTTTGCCAGAATATTCTTTCCCCTTACCACCACTGAAGTTCAGGTCATGCACAGCACCTCTAAAGTAGCTGTCCTCAACATCATCATCTTCATCCCAGCCCCTATTGGAGCGTGTCTTACCACTATCAAGGAAGCTCAGATGAGCACAACAAGATGTGGTCAGAAACTCAGATAACTTGCCAGTCTGGATCCTAGCAAAATTAAGAGCAGCAAGCAAGTGAGCTGAGACTGCCCTTGAATATGTATTATTGATGACATATTTATTTACATCCTCGTTATCTGACCTTGCCCCTCCAAAGTAGCCATCCTGTAGCTTCTTAAGTGTGGCCAGCACAGCAGGATCCAAGTCTGTGTGGTCAGGGTCTATGAAGTAACACATAAAAAAAAATAGGAACACAAACTTCAAATTTAATATTGTTTTCTGTTGACTCTACATTATCAGTTTTCACTCACTAAGCATGGTCTGGGAAACAGGAAAGGTGACGGTAGGACGGCCAGTCATCCTCCAGCGAGAAGAAAGGTAAGATAGGTCAGTGCGCAACATTTCCACGATCATCTTGTTGTCCAGGGCCAGATAGAACTGCTGATGATCTATGAACTACAGCAATGTGACAAACCCAGAGACATGAAGTAATGTGAAATAATGTAAAAAGAAAGAGAGAAGACAAAAAACATTTGGTCTTTATGGTATATTTTAGAAGCTGTGAACATCTTCCTGTGGGTCATTTCTGCCTCACCAACTTATTTTTATTTAACTTCTGCTGGGTGACAAGCAGTGGCTCCCTAAGGCAGCATAAAGCTCAAACATGCCTAGTTCAGCACATTATGAAAAACCTGAGGTGTGAAGCTAAAGATGGTGTTGCGGATGATGTACAGCTTGGAGGTTCCCAACACGCCAATCCTACGATAAGGTCTGCCGGTCAGCCCCAGTCTCTCATTACGCCCTTGGAGAAAGGCAAACACACACACACGCACCCTAATTACATGAAATAAACATTTATGTCTACTAAAAATATAGTCGACTGTCAAAAACGATGGCTTGTTTTGTATTTCTTCAAACTAGCATCAAGTGAGACTTTATGGTGTACTACTTTCTACCTAGTCTGGCATAAATGTGGCTGAGAACTCGAGATGGCTGCACTCTGATGGGGTGGATGTCTGCCACGGTCTCCACATCAATCCCATTCTTCTGCAGGAGTGCCTTAATATCTTCATTCTCAGCAAGGATGGACACTTATCAGAACAAAATGCAAACATCAGGGTGAATTTCAACCATGCAATGCATCACATGTGCAATTAAGAATCAAGTGCACCTGGTTAAAAATGTTGAAAGATACCTTGTACAACAACATCCGGTTTAGGGATGGTAGAGAACCTGCGGTTTAAAGGGTCTATCTCTCCAGGGGCCAAAAAACCCTGAAATGGAAAGGAAAGGAGAATTTAGAGTTGTTTGTCATAGTTCCCTAAATATAACTTGGTACCAAAGGTTGCGCTAACTGAATATTTTACGTCATTGACTGAATTTTTTTAGAAGTGACCGGAAAATCTGAAGGCCGTCCGTCATTTTGACAGATTACACTGAGGGTGATTACACTGTTGTAACTTGTAACTGTAATTCCCACCCCTGTCCAGTTGGTGGCCACTTGTGCAGGGGTTACATGCTGCGGGATTTTCTCCCAGAGAAGAGAGTGCTTGCAGAATCGGGAAATCCCACATTCAGAGAGCCCTGCAAAATTCTGATCACTTACTTCCCTGAGAGAAATGTACTGACTACAAAACTTTGGCTGAAGTGGAGCTGGTAATTCCAGTCTCCAGTGTGGCAGCAGAGCATGGGTTCAGCCTACAGAACAAAATAAAAACTGCCACGAGAAGTAGTCTGTCCGAGGCAAAGACATAAAATCTTATGACTTATCTTTCAGTCTCCCTTGATGCATTTGATTATGCACAGGTGAGCAGCCAGTTTAAGTCTATCCATGCAGACCAGGGGGAAGGTTTGAGTTCAGGCAGATACAGATGTTAGTTCAGTTCATTTATGTTTTTTGTTTACATTTTAATTGTAATTGTATTTTGTATTAATATTGTGTTGTTCATATTTGCCTGTTCAGACACAAAGGTCATGTTTAAGTGGCCTCCACTGTCACTGCGAGGGGAAAAAACAAACATTCATCTGCTTTGTGTGGTGTTGAACATGAAGAGTGACGCAACAAATGAACGTCTCTGTTCATTTGTTCTCTTCATAAATAATGCATAACCTCATCCTGTAAATTCATGATTACATTTTTTTTAAATGTGAATTGAAAAAAGCTATTAAATGTCTTATAATCATTAAAATATAACAATTAAAATGACGGATAATAATATATTATGATGGAATTTTTATAACCCTGTCCATCAAAATGACGGACAATGAGAAAGTCTAACGCAACCACTGCTTGGTGCAAGTACAGCCAAGACATGACCTATAACCTCTCACCTCAGCCAAAAGGTTGCCCAGGACATAAAGGGACTGGCCCCACTTCAGAGGGCACTTTCCCATTGGGATCCTCTCCACCGTGTGAGGATTAACATACTCTTCATCCACCTGAAATAATGGGAAAAAAAATTCAATTAAAGTAAGAAAAGCACATTTCATCTGAATTTTCACATTAATTCAAAATTCACAATTCACATGAATCCAGTGATATTTCACTGATATTAAGTTTTTTAAATTATCAATTTAATTGTGCCTTACCTTATCAGGAGGAACACTATAGAGCTCAGGCAGCAGCCTTATCCCATCTTTCTGTTTGATCATGATACCTTCCAGAGCTTCTCGATACTCCTGAACCTGAGAGGACAGAAATGTGGGAAAACAGCCTGCTTGCATCTGGAACACAACCTTGAGTACATCTTGTTTGACTTATTTTTAACCTCCAGAAAGTCTCTCTCAAGCTTTGCCTTTGCTCACTTCTTTACAGTAGCTGCCAGAAGCCACCAGAATTCTCTCCACTTAAGGCTGAAATAAACTACACAACATTTACAATCTTAACAGATTTTAAAACACTAGGCATCCTACATGTGACTGTAAATGGTTACAAAACTGCATCATACACTAAATGACTGAGGATCACATACTACCAGACTTTGTTTTTTACTCATCCTGATTACAACAGAAATGTGCTTCATTGCTAGAAGACACATGACAAATGTTCTGAAATTCAAACATGTTTGATATCCTACGGCTGGACAGAATCATAGCCTGAAGCTTTATAAAAAAAAAAATAAATAAATAAAAAAATAAAAAAATAAAAAAAGTACAATGTCTGTACCCATCATACACTCTGTAGCTTCCTGTGAACTGCCCAAAATCTGCAGACTGGTTCTAACTAGAACCCTGGTAGAAATATCCTTAAATGTTCATCATATTCATTCATATTTCCAGAATGAGACTAATTTAAAAAATGATGATGTTGGTAAAATCATAATTTTACCTGCTCTGGACTGTTGATAAAGATACCATCCAAGATTAGGTAGGTCCAAAAAAGTGGCCACTCGCATTCAATGTTTTCAAAAAGCTTCAGCTCAGCAGATTCATAGTACAGCCTGTTGGGGTCCTATTGGGAAAAAAGGTTATGCATTTAAAAAAGTATGATCAAAAGTATTTTTCCTTTATTTTTTACAAAAGTACAAAGACAATTTTTCCAATGTTTTCACTGACCAACTTAATTTTATTTTGCATATATGTGACCCGTGCTGGCAAAATGAGTTGCAATGAGTACATTTTCAAAAATGAATTACTGTTGTTTTCACATTCAAAAATATATATTCAACTTTTTTTCCATGATACCACAATTGTTTGATTTACATTAATGAAACAGACAGCCTATATATTAAGACCTACTGTACCGCACAGATGTTTTATAATGTTAGACATCAGATGTTTTTCCACAACAGTTAACCAAACATTCATTTAAGACATAACAGATAATGTTTGGTGAATACTCGCCAAGACAGATATTTTGAAGTACTGTAATTCTGTGTATGTGTGTATATCGGGATTGCACGCTGTGAGAGGCGTCTTTGTGCACACATGATAGATAGATAGATATAAAAATGATTTTGATGGCTGCAACACACTCCAAAAAAGTTGGGACAGAGGCATGTTTACCACTGAGTGTGTCACATCACCTTTCCTTTTAATTACATTTTTAATTATTTGGGAATCGAGGATATTAATTGCTGCAGCTTTGAAAGTGGAATTTTCGCTCAATCTCACCTGATACAAGACAGCTGCTCAACAGTCTGTGGTTGTCATTGTCTGATTCTCCTTTTCATGATGGGCCATACATTTTCAATAAGAGACAGATCTGCATGAGTAGAGTGTCTACAAAACCACTCTGTTGTAGCATGTGCAGAATGAGGCCTGGCATTGTCTTGCCCTAATAACCATGGACTTCCCAGGAAAGATGTCACCCTGACGGCAGTATTATGTCTCTGTACAATCTCTATATACGCTTCCACCTCAATGATACCTTCACACATATGCAAGTCACCCATGCCATTTTGCACTGATGCACCCCATACCATGACAGATGTTTGCTTTTGCACCTGTCGCTGATGAAAGTCTGGATGGTCCCTTTTGTCTCTGAGACTCAGAACTCAACGTCTGTTTCTCCCAAAAACAAGCTGAAACATGGACTCATCTGACCACAGCACACATTTCCACTGTCTTTTGGACCATCTGAGAAGAGCCCGGGCCCAGAGAACATCTCTGCAAATGAATTGATGTATAGGTTCCTCTTTGCGTAACAGCGATTCAAGTTGCATTTCTTGATGCAGCAGCAGACTGCGCTAATTGAACAGTTTTCCAAAGTACTCCTGAGCTCATGTGGCTATATTTAACAGAGTAGCATGATGGTTTCTCATGCAGTGCCATCTGAGGGCTCAAAGGTCACACACATTCAACAGAGGTTTCCTGCCTTGCCCTACATAGACTAAGATTTCTCTGGATTCCCTCAATCTTTTCACAATATTATGTATGGTAGATGGTAAAAGGGCAAAATTCGTTGCAATCTTGCATTGAGAAATGTGATTTTTGAATTGTCTGACAATTCTCTCATGAAATGTGGGACAAAGTAGTGAGCCATGACCCATCTTTGCTTGCAAAGACTGAGCCTTTGGTGGATGCCCCTTTTATATTATCACAATACACTCACCGATTACCAATTCACCTGCTAACTGTGGACTATTTGAAAACAGTTTAACTTGGATATTCTGTAATCTTTTCACTTTTACGTCCCAGCTTTTTTGGAGTGTGTTGCAGCCATCAAAATCAAAATTTGTTTATATTTACAAAAAAAAACAATAAAGTTGGTCAGTGAAAACATTGGAAATATTTTCTTTGTATTTTTGTCAGTTAAATAATGATTTAAAAGAATTAACTAATTACAGATTCTTGATTTTTTTATTTTTTTTTTACGAAATGTCCCAACTTTTCTGGAAATGGGGTTGCATGAACAGAAAATCATCCAATAAGATGTAATGTGTGACCTAATTTGTCTGTGTGTTGGAGATACTGACCTCTTTAGGAGTTTTGTGGCCATCTCTAAGGAAACGACAACAGCCATATCTTCCCTACAGATATAACAAATGCAAGTAAAAGAAATAAACCACCCTAGTGTGAGAGACAGACAGCTGTTAAACAAGTTCCTCAAGTCAGAGATCAAGTTCTGACCTGGAGCTTGGAGATGATTTCCTCCTTAGTGATATTGACTAACTCCATGTCTTCCACAGCAAAGGCTGGATATGAAATTATGGACAGGAGCCCAGCATCCACCTCTTTAGATGTTGAAGCTCTGGGCAACAAGGAGCTCAGAATGGACTGAGAGGAATATGTGGTAATAGGGAGAATCTTTTTTTAATCAAGCATGCTGATGCTGAAAAACAATGCATAGGAAAATCCAAAGCACTACAATCTCTAAAGCCTCACCTGACAGTGCTGGATATCATCTGCTAAGGCATGAACCACAGAGTCAGGTCCCCCTTTGGCCCCAAATAAATTCAAGTCATCTAGGGCTTCAAGTGCTGCCTGCAGTAACAAAGGGTCCATTCAGGGGATGTTACAGTATTTTGTCCTAGCAAGAATCTCAACTCAGTAGTCAGAACAAAGCCAATATTTATTCACTGTGCATTGAAATTCAGACTACATATTAGGCATAGCCTTCTCTGCCATAGATGACCTTCACTCTTATATTTAGTGTTAAGATCATTAAGGTTGCCACAATTTAATTTTTAATACTGATTTTCTGAATTGAAATGGGTACATTTGTATTAAAATGAGGTGAAAGGCTAGTTCCCTGCCCTTAAAATGGCACTCTGTCTTCTCTGACAGAGAACAACCAGAACCATTCTTCTCTGAGCAAAGGGTCGCAAGAGGAACAAACAGAACTGACACAAGCTTGCAGGGAAAGTTGGGAAGGAACATTAATACCAGAAAGGCCATGTTGAGGTTACATTGGGTCACGTTCATCAGAGACGTTAATAGGCAGTGTTCATGAGTACACAATGTGAACCCCCTCCCCATGCCAGTCTGAGAGTTCTCAGCTGCTCAGAGAAGGACTGACGACATTATGTGGAAGTAAATGCGAGAGAGAGAGAGAGAGAGAGAGAGAGAGAGAGAGAGAGAGAGAGAGAGAGAGAGAGAGAGAGAGAGAGAGAGAGAGAGAGAGAGAGAGAGAGAGAGAGAGAGAGAGAGAGAGAGAGAGAGAGAGAGAGAGAGAGAAAAAAAATGGAAGGACAGTTCGTTTGTCTATTTTGTTTTATCAGACTCACTTTAGCCATCCCGATTGAGCTGGCATTGAGCTCAGGGATCCCCTGATTGGTTTTGTCTCCTCTCTCCCACATCCCATAGTCCTGAACAGTCATGGGAGAAAATGTCAGTTACAGACACACAGCGCCTCACAGCTGAAATATATACATATAAGGCCTATATGATCAATACTGAGAGACTTACAGCCACTTTGTATGCAGCTTCAATGTAAAACAGCAGATTTTGGACCACATCCACCTCGTCCTGAGTGTAAACTATGTGCAGCCCTAAAAGGACACAAGACACAGCAAATGACGTGGGAGAAGTTCTACTAATGCTGGGCTACAGTAAACTGACAGCAGCCCATCAGATTCTTGGACTACTCCCCTCACACTAGGGCTGCACAATATATAATTTTAGCATAAATATTGCGATGTGCGAATCCGTGATAGTCACACATTGCAGAATGTGTGATGTAAAGTATAGGGATCGCAGTTGATCTGTGATCCGTACAGGCCACCCCAGTTCAGAACGCATGCGGATTAACTGCAAAGTTTAACCATCATAGAGTGAAAGTTTATAATTTGCATGCGTTTTTAAGTCCTGTCAGTTTAAACATCAAGCACAAGAAGACTGGAACTTGCGCGCACAGAGCCACGCAGACAGCACGTGAATACCAAATTCAGTTCTCTTTCTCTTCTTTTTGAGCTTGAACGGACATGTGCACACAAAATTAAGTAAAAATGCCCGTCTCGGTGAGTATCCTCATAAACACAGTCGGTTATGTGTTGAAAACAACTGAGAAAGAAAACATGCGTATCATTATATTGGATCCTTGCAGTTGTCTTAAAGTGACAGCAGCCTAATATACCCGCAGCTGTTTGTCAACAATTTTAATCAAACAAAAGAGATAGAGAAAATGAGAAAATGACTTTTGTAGCTTTAACAAATATTAATTGAATTAATTAATTATATTATATTATATTATTGATTATATTTAATTTATACAGTGAAGAGTGTTATTTTACATTTGATTATTCAATGTCTGTACCTGAATACTGTTAGACTTACCTGAAAAACATAAATCACTGCTTATTTAATTTTTATATTTGTTCTATTGTATTTATCTATGTTTGTAATTTGTTTATGCACTACTCTACAAAATCACCCCCATCATCCTTGAATGATTAATTCTTTCCAAATAGAGCTATTCAGCTATAATATCGCAATGTCAGTTTTTTCCAGTATTGTGCAGCCCTACCTCACGCTACACTAGTTAGACATGTACTAAAGTCTAGGGCTGCACAATTACAGCAAAAATCATAATTGTTGGTTATTTTCCTTTAATTTTGATTAATAGAATTGAAGGGATAGGTAACTCAAAAATGAAAATTATGTTATCAATTACCCCTCAATATGGACTACTTTTACAATGTTTCAATGAACTTTTTGATGTGTGGAGGGACAGAAATCTCTTACATTTCAGTAAAATATTTTCATTTGTATTTTGAAGAATTAAAGTCTTTGGTGTGTTTGGAACGACATTAAGCTGAGTAAACAATGACAGAATTAGAATGGATAGTTTGAGTTGTAACTATAACTATCTTTTTAACGTCAAAATATTTTGTCTGTGGTAACTGTCATATTTTTGTTTCAAATATCAGCACTCAACCACTCAACCAATTATTTAATTGAATAACTGTGCAGCCCTACTAAAGCCTTAGCTGTAAAACATGGACAAAAGAGAGATTCTATTGGTTTACAGGAAAAGAAAGGAAGCTTGCACACTTTTAGAGGAAGAACTGAGTGCCCTTAAGAGTCTCAGGTCTCTTGATGTGCCTTATGTCACATTATGCGAGCTCTAAAGAAAGACCTGGTGTACCTGAGGCAGTCATCTGAGCCAGGAAGAGCAGGTAGAGGGAGGTAGCATCGAGCTGGAGATGCCCCCATTCCCGGTCACCCACCACAGTGGCACAGGTCTGAATGTTATACTTGGCATGGAGACTGTCCAAGGTGCTCTTACTGTATTTGAACTTCTCCACTTTGTCCAGCTGTGAGGGGGACAAGAGGACAAGAGAGAACACTTCAGACAAGTGGTAATTTGTGTTATGCACAGTTAATCTTAACCCTACAGTGGGTGCTTTCAAGATTGATAGATTGCATAATTATGTATGTACAGGGGCGCCGCTAGCAATTTTGGGCCCTATAAAGGAATATGAGGTTGGGCCCCCTACCACACCAAACATACAAGCCAACCTAGCAATCCAAAATCTTTGTCTGCAATTTAATGATATACTATGCATATCTGTGTTAAACAGCACAATACCTGCTTCTATCTCCATCACCTTCTCTTTTTCGTCTCGCAGTCACCTTATCCTTCCTGACCTGCATATTTCCCTTCCCAAAGCTGAGCTTTGGTTGATTCAGTCTTTGCAAACTGATTGTTTCTGTCGCTCGTTTAAAACTTATATCGTAACACAGCTGTTTAGTTTAGCTACACATCTTATCTCACACTTTATGACCAGTAACTGAAGCGTCGCGCTGGAATTCAAGCTCAGCAGCTGTGAACATAAAGCCCGCAGAACTTTTTATATGTTCGGTTGACTATTTATTTTGATAATAAACAGGCTGCAATGTCAAATAGACTCTATTGGCAGTGCTAGAACTGACATATGCACGCGTGAGGCGCCAGCACGATCACTTGGATGTTTCCCTCAGCAGTGGAAACAACTTAATACTCTGTTATTTATAGTCATACAGAAGAGTACATCATTCAAAACGGTAAAGTGTCTATTTTTTATTTGTGTACATTAAAAATGGCTAAAAAATGTCATGCCTTTAAAAACTAAAGAAAACAACAGGATGCGCTTTTCTGTCTCAGTCTCCTTGAACATCTTTCTGGCTCACATACACAAAAAAATAACCAAAACACAGTGAATACTTGGCGCACAGACTGACATGAGACTGAAAATACTGACTGAAAAAAAGACTGAAATATATCTACCAACAGACACCTTTAAGTGCCTACTTTTTTGAAGATTATATGACGTTACATGCATTATACAGGCTGTCACATTTACAAAAACCAAAATTACATTCTTTTCATTTTCAGTGGTGAAAAACGTAACCTATTGAATAAACCGTAATTTTGTTTTATTTGTTACTTTTTGTTAGATTATACATTTATAATTTCTATTACATTACTACTAGTACTGTTACTACTAATAAAAGTAGTAATAAAACCGATCTCTGGGGGCCCTTAGAATCGTCCTAAAGCAGCCATTACTCCAGTCTTGAGTGTTAACAGTGGATGGTACCTGTCGCATGATGCATTGAAGAAGTGCCCTCATTAACTTTACCACACTCTGAAAGAAAAAAAACAGAGATCAGGACACACAGACTCTAAAAACAACACTTAGAATAGGATCAACGGTGACCTTTCGGCTCTTCGTTTAATAGCACAGGCAAGAGTAACATGACACTTCTGAGCCCACTGTAAAGAGACTGCTTATGTACGCTGATACATACACATGGGGCATGAAAAGACAACTGACCTTTCTTTAAAAAAAACATGCACAGATGTAAAATGGTACACTCCACTGGTGAATATTTTGGTATGGCGTCTAATTTAAGATCATTCAACAGTTGTTACAGTTGCTCAAGTGATCACACATTTTCATCCAGTCGAGCATATTGAGTTTGTTGTTTTTGTTAACCATTCTGGGTTCTCTAACATACATGTCCTCATGAACAAATGTTGTTACTGAACAAATATCTTAAAGTTGTACTGGATTAATAAAAAAAAAAAAATAAAAACAAACATATCCCGTCCCAGTTTGTACCTGCTCAAGCTCGTAGGCTTTAGCCTTGTCTTCATCAAGGTCTGCATTCTTCCTGTAAGCCAAACTAAGAGCCCAGACAGACAGGATGCTGTAGACATTGTCCCTCACCCAGGCGTCAGGCTGCTCTTTGCTTGCTGGTAACAGACCTGTCACTGGGTCCTACAAGTTACCAATACAGCTAGTTAAAATGCTACATGATAAATTTGCCATTGCAATTGCACTCTATCTATCTAATCCAGGGGTGGGCAATTCCAAAATTCCAAATTCTGAAGACATTGATTAGCTGGTTCAGGTGTGTTTGATTAGGGTTGGAGCTAAACTCTCCTGGAATTGCCCACCCCTGATCTAATCAATATGCAAGAATTACTTTTACCACATATAACATAAATACATATTAGCCTATGTAAAACTATATATTATGTAAACTACTGTTCAAAGTTTGGGATCAGTAAGAAAGAAATTAAGTAAAATTAAAGGCATTTATAATGTTACAAAATACTTCTATTTCAAATAAATGCTGTTATTTTTAACTTTGTAATCATCAAATAATCCTGAAAAAAAAGTATCACAGTTTCCACAAAAATATTAAGCAGCACAACTGATTTCAACATTGATAATAAGAAGAAATATGTCTTGAGCTCCAGAGCAGCATATTAAAATGATTTCTGAAGGATCATGTGACACTGAAGACTGGAGTAATGATGCTGAAAATTCAGCTTGCCATCACAGGAATAAATTACATTTTAAAATATATTAAAATAGAAAAAAAGCTAAATGCTAAATTTTAATAATATTTCACATTATTCGTATTTTAATCAAATAAATGCCGCCTTGGTGAGCATAAGAGACTTCTTTAAAAACAATACAAATCTTACTGACCCCAAATTTTTGAACATTGTATAGTGTATAATATACACTTGTGTCAGAAGTTTTTGCCCTCCGGAATTTATTTTCATGGGTATTTTTCCTTTATGACGCGTAGTATATTATTTGTAACCATATAAAATACAGAACGTGTTTTATTTATGTCAAATACTCGATCTGAATTTTGAATTAAATAGTAAATAAATAAATACTCTAGCAAAGATAAATAAATTAGTAATTAACATATTTACAGGATTACGTCGATTCTGTCACTTTCGGTGTCTATTTTTGCATGTAGATTTTATTATACATTTTATTTATACAAGTGTTTCTTTTTAACAAAACTAAAGTACTTTTCTATAATGTACATGATGAATACAGACCAAGAACTATGGCAGATCGAAAATGTCTACAAGAACTTCAATGAATGAAGGCATGTTTAGTGAAAACACAAACTATTTAGTGAAGCATCAACAGTTGTGAGGTAGTTGTGTAGTAGAAATGAAACACTCACTTGGTGACGCAGAATAGTCTGATGAACTATCCGCGCGTAGTTGTCAAGTTTAACTCCAGAATTGCTGCGACTCCTCATTTTAGTGCCTAGCAGGTTTGCGAAAAACCTTTATGCTTCAAGAACCGCTAACATCCTCCTGCAATAATAAACCAATATGGACATTAAGAAGAGGAGGCATGGTGCTTAGAGACGCTCGCGCTGCATGACCAAACTACAAAACGTATCGACAAAACTTGCGTAGATTCAATGAACATAAACAAACCTGGTCACTTAAGGGCAAAATCCGGAAGGAAAGTAAATTACTCGTGCACACTCGCGAGTTGCAGTCAGTTGGGAGGGTCTTCCGACTTTTCAAAATAACACCAGTGAGCTCAACTTATATAATGTATACATTTATAGCGACACACTTTTAAAACATGACAGTTTATGAGCAAGTCTGAAAAAGCTTCGAAAAAATATTCACCTCAAAGATTGTTACACATCTCTTTATGACTCACGTGCACCCATTTTTTTGTGGGTGGGGGAGATTTTATAAAATATTAAATAATAGGCCTAAACAAACGAAAACAAAGATTTTGTTATAGGCCTACAGTATAAGAACGAACAAAAATTGATGAATAGTTATTATGTAGCCTTTGGAAAGTAGCCTTCAATATAGGCCTACACAAACAAAAATGGGCAAACAATAAACCTAACATTTTGCAATTTAAAACTGAATTGGCGTCAGTATTGTGTAGCCTAACACTGCATAAACATTTAGACCAAGGCTCAGTTATTTCCTTTTGCACAAGTTACCAAAGGCACTGGTGATTTCATAGAGAAGTGTCTCGCTCGTGTCCACTAAGTGGCAGTATAGTCCCACCCTATCATGTTTCTGGGTAAGATTTCAATTACAACTAAATTTACTTGAAGGAATAGTTTATTTGTTTGTTTCCTCACATCTCATCTTGTGTCCTCTGAATTTCAAGAACAATTATCAGAGATTGTTTTTCTGTTTGCTCCCTTCATCATCTCACCTTCCTCCCTCTCAGCTCTAGTTCCAGGCAGTAATTTGTGGCCACATAATTTCCCCATTGCTTATCATTGCTATATCCCAGCTAATGTTGTTATTTTGATGTGTAGGTTGAATATATTCATATTTAATATTTACCTTATTACTGAAAAGTTATAACTATGTTGGGACGTATAAGATAGTTGCCCTGAGTGTAGTATGGGTCATACAGTGTTTAGCACTTAAAGCACTCTGACAATCAGGAGGAATGACAAAGACCACTAGTTATGTACTTATCGATGATGTATGAATTCCAGAGTTTGTTGTCACTCAGAATGTGTGTAAAAAGGCACGCTGAGAGTGTCAAGGTGCTGCTTATCATTCTCACAGCTCTGCCACCGTGTGACTTCATATATTCTCCTGATATATCTGTCTGGCAGCAAAATGGTCAATAATAAAATGTCAATTTCAAATTGTCATTTGAAAATGAGCAACACTGATTTATATGTCTCTGAACGCTAATCTGCAATCTGCACTGCACATGCTTGGCTAACCTTTTTGAAGTCTAGGTCTGCCATATCAGCCAAATGGCTGCTGTGTGCTGCGTGGGTCCCTGGTCTCAGTTCAGAAACCCTGATCACACCACTGAGGCTTGCATGACAAATATGTAACAATGACTGATGTCTAGCTCTTCAGGCCAATTCACAAAACTTTACATTTTTAAATGCACAATTTTTTTTCCAGTTTTTACTGGAAACGCTACTGAGAAATAATCTGGCAAACTGCAGTGATCTGTGCAACTGTGAGGGCAATAAATGGAGTTCGTGGCACATAGACAATTTTCTCGGAACACGTTTTTATTTACGAACCCCAAAGTTCACTCGTATGAGACATGCACATATAGAGTTACAGTACAGTAAATATAACATATAAATCTTATAGAGATATATAGTCAGATACATAAAAATGGAGCTTTAGATGAACTGTTGAGTCATACAAAATGAAAAGAGAAAAACAATAAATAAGTAATCCAGTATTGAAATGATGCTTGGAAATCGTGAGATGAGGTGGAGACACTTGTGACGACATAAATAGTGACAGGTAAATGAGTCTTAAATGAAATACTACAAACGTGAGCACACAGATTAAGGCACAGGATGCAGCCAAATGGTTAATAATATCTAGACACACAATCAATAATGGCAACCTTTGCACTTTCTCTGTCCCTTTTTCTCTATACTAGCTTTGGTTCAACGACTTTTCGGTTGAGCTAAGGCACTGCACGGTTTACGTTTGCCTTCACTTGCATATATAGCTTTCAAGTAACATGATCTAATACTACAGACCAGTTTCCATGTTTAGACTTAGCTTAGTCCTGAGATGAGCTGTTAGTGGCAAGGGCCATACTCTACTCCAGGTATACATCCAGGACACAGACTGGACTTAATCTGGTTCAGGGAAACTGGCCCAAAATGACATTCTTCATACTATATCACCTTTCCAGCACCACCTGAAATCAGACCATCAAAAATGTAATTCGAATACCACTAACAATGCTTCCCGTATATATAGCAATACACTATATATGTGCATGTAGGTTATGAGGTTTATGTTGATTTTTCTTTGCACTCTCAAAAAAGTTCACTTTATGTAACTTATGATAAGCCCAATCATCAGAACATTACCTATTGCCTCCTTTGTGGCTTTAGAGGAGTCAGCCCTAGCCTTGACTATATGTCTAACTGATGATTAACTGCGTTGCACATTCAGTTGCCCCTGTTGCTCACTGAATCAAGTTCTTGTCATGCATGATGGTGTAAAAACGTCAGATCAGAGAGGAAAGGCGGAGTCTTCATTTTAGGAGTTAATTGGTTGGCTGTAGGAACAGTGGCCTCTCCTGTGGATGAAAATACACATTAGGAATCAGTGAATTAGTTCTCACATTTCTTGTTTAAAAGTCTCAAAGTACTGCCAGCAAGACAATAAAAACTTGAAATGTTTGAAGTCATTATGAGACGGAAGTTCCCTGTTGAAAAAAACAGCATTTGCTGGTTAGGTATGTTTTGAAGCATGGCAGCTGGTTTGAGCTGGTTTAAGCTGGTCATGAGCTGGTTTAAGCAGGTCAAGTGCTGGTCCTAAGAAACTAGCTCCAGCTCAGGTTTTGGTTTGCTATTGCAGTGATCTCATGTGAGTGACAGGTTGTCCCGTCCTCATGCCAGTAAACACGTCATCAGAGAAGAGATGTTGGTGAAAGAGGAAGGGGAAGTTATTTTGGTTAAAGATTATGAGGGCACGTGGATTAAAAAAAAAAAGTGCATGGATAAACCATTTATAATAAGCACCGCAATATTCCATTAAAAAAAATTACAATGGTCAATTTGGATGTCAAGGTGAATTTAAGTGATGCATTTACCTGCATATTCCTGTCGAGCATTCATAATTGTTCTGGCAGTAGGCACCGTGAGGTTTAGTACCCATGATCCTCCATAATGGTGTCATTCGAGCTGTTCTCTTCAGTGACCTTTGAACTTCCTGCACAGAAGAGGGTGTGTCCAACTGTGGCAGAGGACTGCAGGTCACCTGAAACACACAATGCGTCAATGAGCTCTATACTAATAAAACTTAGGGTTACACTTTATTTTAAGGTGTCATTGTTAAAGTGTAATTATATATTCAAGTACTGATTAATAATAATTAACTACATGTACTTACTATAGGGTTATGGTAGGATTAGGGTTTGGTTGAGGGTTAGTTGCGTGTAATTATGCATAATTTACTGTTATTACTATGGTAAGTAGGCTACATGTAACATATCTAACAAGGACACTGAGTGTTACCAAATGTAATATCTAATATATCAAATTGTACAACCCTTTCTGCATAGTTTATGTATTTACGTAGTTATGTTTAATGAATTTGACTATTAGTTTGATAATGTCATTTTAATTTAACAGTAAAATCTAAATGAATAAACACAAGTAAAACTAAAACAAACCAGCATTGTAGCTCCAATTATATTAAAAATGTAACAATAATATAAAAGCATATAAACTATTATTTTAATATTATTCTTTTTTAAAGGGATTCCACTTAAGTAAAAATTGAACACACTAACAGAAATATCATTAAACTTAGACGGTGTATATGTCAATAATTTAGAGAGCCATAAACAATTTTATTTTGTAAATATTAAAAATGAGGAAAAAAAATAATCATAATTACCTGCTGGACAATCACCAAAAACACCAGGCACCAGGCTAGAGCCCCTCTGTGACTGTGATCCTGCATGTTGAGTGAATAGATTCAGTTGCTGTAACAGTGAAACTGACGACAGAGACGATGTCTTATATACCCTTCAGTCAGCATAAGAGAGACCGACTGCCTCTCCCTCATTCCTCTCACTTTCTCTCTCTCTCTATATCTCTGTCTCTGTCTCTCTGCTTTTTCATTACCAGATGTGGCACATGTTTGCTTAATGTTTGTGACTGTGATAATCTGTCCTCTGGGACGCTGGGAGAAAACGCAGCCAAAGTTGAGAGAAGCAAGGGACAAGAAAGAACGAGAGGAATGAATGATAGGAACAAAAATCAGCCATATTTTGGACATGTGCTTGTCAGCATTTTAGAGTTCAATGATGTAAACCTGCAGTTTCACCACAGTTTGTTGAACTGTACAATTTAGACAGCTATGCTAGTCTATTCACCAATTTAAAAACCTGATGAGATGATTTATATCAGATTCTAAGGCTGCTGAATCAACATTTCCCGTCATGTTTCTTCAAAGTTCCTTTGACATAGTTCTTCTGTCTCCCTTTTATCATATACACATGCACAGGGACCTTGTAAAAGAACAATGAGTGATTAGAGGGTCTTCTGCATTTTAATAAATAAAAAATAGACAAAAAACAAAAAACAAAGGGGGGAAAAAAACGGTGAACAAGTCCAGGCAAAGATGGCAGCGGGTCAGACATGAGCTGGGCCTCTGATCCAGCTCATCACAAAGGTTCCACTCTGACTCATGGTGTTTACTGGATATGATGCTTATCATCTTGGGATTGTCAGTTCACGTAAATAATACCCAGTACTATTTCAAAAGCTGGTGGCCTTGTTTTAAACATTTCTAGCATGCTCGCTGTATTGGTCATAGTATTGTGATAGAGCTCAAGGGGACGCTTATCTGCAAGTTTCTTCTTGAGTGAGAGGCAAACATGATTTGTTCAGATCAATGTTGCATTAAATCTATACAGGTTAAGTGTTTATTGAGGTCAAGACCAGCGTACTGCTCACTTCACACTTTGAGGACTGGCCTTTCCTCTTTATGCTTGTGGTAGTTACAACACCAAACAAAAGTTTGGGGTTATTTTTTTTTTTTTAAAGAAATGAATACAAGTAAGGACACATTAAATTGATCACATTACAGTAAAGACATTTATAATGTTACAAAAGTGTTCTATTTCAAATGTTCTTTCTATTCATCAAAGAATCCTGCTAAAATAAGTATCATGGTTTTCAGAAAAATACTAAGCAGTGCAACTATTTTCATCATTAATAATAAGATTTTTCTTGAGCAGTAAATCATCATTTTAGAATGATTTCTGAAAAATCATGTGACACTGAAGACTGGAGTAATGATGCTGAAAATACAGCTTTGACAGGAATCACAGGAATAAATTACATTTTAAAATAAAAAGCAGTTATTTTAAATTGTAATAATATTTTACAACATTACTGTTATAATTAATTAATCAATATCCTGTATTTTTGATCAAATAAATGCTGCATTGGTGAGCATAAGAGACTTCTTTCAAAAACATTAAAAAGTCTTACCAACCCCAAACTTTGAACAGTAGTGTGTATATTTAATGAAAATTATTGTAATTGTAATGGATTACTTTTAAAAGTAACTTCCCCAACACTGCAAGTAATGTCTTAACCATCTCTGATTGTATGAATAAAAAGTCATTTTCTCATCTTTTCAGATTTTCATTAAATATACACACTACTGTTCAAAGTTTGGGGTTGGTAAGACTTTTTAATGTTTTTGAAAGAAGTCTCTTATGCTCACCAATGCAGCATTTATTTGATCAAAAATACAGGATATTGATTAATTAATTATAACAGTAATGTTGTAAAATATTGTGTTACTCCCTAAAAAAGTAACTAATTGGGTTAAGTAATGCGTTACATTACTTTTGCGTTACTTTTTCTCACCTGGGCTGGGCTTGTTCGTTTTTTTAATAACAACAAAAAAAGTTCTATTTTTTGGCAAACATAAAGGCCCTTTCACACCAAAAGTGAAATGAATAAGCCTCAGGCGGAAAGAAATGCAAATTCACGGCTGTACAGAAGAGCGCACAGTTAAAAAAAACTTTTCAGCTGTTCAGCCATTCTGGATTGAAGAAGAATAGGATACAGAAGAAAGTTCAACACGCTTACAATAAAAAAAAAATTAAAAAAAAAATTAAACACAAATGTGATGTTTATCTAAAATCATTTTTGCTTGTGAGTATGGTTGAAGTGGATCATCGAAGGTCAGCAGCAAAGACACTGGTTAATAAAGTGAGATTAAGTACATAAAGTATATTTGTGTAATTTAATATATTAAATTATTGCAGGTTTGCATAATATTCTGAGATTGCATTCCACTGTTTTTATTAATGTTGATTAATACAGAATCTGTTTGGTTTTTTTTTGCAAGTGAGATTAGTAAATGCCTACTCAAATTTATTCTAAAACTACAATAACCATTATGTTCACACACAACGCCTCTGCACTTACTCACGATTTCTGTCAACATAGGGACAGGAGAGCTGTCAGTCAATAAATGGAAAAACAAAGTAACTTGCGTTACTTATTTGAAAAAGTTGATTTTATAAGATTTTTTGTTTAAAAGTTACTTTACTAGTTACTTGAAAAAAAGTAATCTGATTACATAACTCAAGTTACTTGTAATATGCTACCCCCAACACTGATTACTTGTATAGTCAAACAAAGGACACAAAGTGTGTGATTTAGGCCACTAAAAACATATGTTGCAGTATTTGAAATGTAAATCTGACTTGATGAAAAATTGCCTTTAGCCATTTAGCAGGGTTGGGTAATCAGCCTTAAATGAGGTGAACAAAAACACCAACCATGTGTTTCCAAAGTTCAGGGGGCTTTTCTGTGCAATTCTATCAGGAAATCTGTATCCAACACCATCTGCCCAGACATTGACTCCTCCGAGTTGTCACTGTTTCTTATCAACACTGAAAAAAGACTTTTGCATAGATTTAGCAGTCTGAAATGCAAGTGAAATCACTTCGATTTGATAAACAAACCCTGAGGGTTTTTGGAGATAATTCTTTGTACTGACTAACAGATTATGGAACAATAGAACATTCTATCATTTGAAAAAGATAAGAAACTAAATTCCTTCCACCAGTAGCCTTAAGAAGACTTTTAGGAGTTCAACTTCAGGGGAAGAACTACTGTATATATCCTTTCTCTTAACAATATTTCTATATGAATCAAATGATGACAATTCATCAGGGTGTTCCCTCTGTGCTCCAGGGTCAAAGACAGCAATTGCTGTCCCTATTTGGCATGTTTATCAGTTTTGGCACAGTTCCTGCTGGGAACTGAAACAATTATCATTTGCCAAAGAGGAGAAAAGGGCCTCAGCAGATCATTCCATAGAACATTGTCTATGGAATGAAACTCATCCAGTTTCATTCCATAGAACATTGTCTACCTGCAATTGACAAAACATCTCTGTGTAGAGAGGAGCCTTAATTGTGACTCGTGTAGTTCAGTTCAAACTTCTCTGTTCCTCAGTGACAAAATGAGGTTAATTGGGGGTGAGAAGCTTTGCTGATGTTCTTCCGAATTGATAACATCATGCTTTTATAAGTAGGACCTTTGACTTTTCTGCTTAACCTGGCCAAGAGCTGTCCACTTCTCGGAAGGAGGTGTCTGATCAACATTAACCCACAGTTTGTTGTTTTTGCATGATTTTTAGGAGCGGATGAATCCTAAACCGGACATGCAGTCTGTCTCCCCGGTTACCGTCATTATGAGTTTATTTAGTTCAGCTGTGTCTGTTTAATCATCTCGTTTGTGTTCACTATTTAAGTTGTTCCTTCTCCTGCACTCCTTGTTTGGTCACCGTTATGCTAAGTTGTGTTATTGCCTGTCTTTGGAGTATTTATAATTAAACCACATTTGGGAATTGTATTAACCTGTCTTTGTTTTCCTGCCTGCACACACCTGTGACAGATGACTGGACCTCCAAAATGGATTATGCAGCAAGATTTACTGTTGTGGCTCAGGAGAGCCATAATTTGTTGAGTTTTTCTTCATGTTTTTTCCATTTTACCATCACTAGCCCCTATGACGATGAGACCCTGAAGTCACTGTCCTGGATTGGGGCAAATTACCATCACCCTGTTGACCTCCCAGACACCACTGGTCTGAACTGAAAAGAAGCCCTCATCTGGTGTCTGGAGAGCGTCCGGGCCAGAGCCCGTTTCACCAACAGCGACTGCGGAGAAGTCACGTGAGCCCCCCGCAGACCGAGCGGCACCACCCGCTGTGACGAGTGAGCCAGAGCCCATGGACCAGAGGACAGAGCTTACCATCGCCTCGGAAGTGGAGCCCCAGCATGGATCTGACCAGGGGTATGAGCCCATGACACCAGCGGCCGAGGGAAGGGAAGCGGAGGACTGGCTGATAGATTTCGATGGGGACTTGTCAACTCCCACCCTATCCCACCTGGTATCTGAAACATCTTTGTCCAAAGAGAACTGTAACTCATCAGTCTGTTCAGTATTGCCACTGGTTGATTGCTTCACCACCACAGAGCTCAGCCAGTCCTCCAGCCCCAGCCCTACTGGAAGATTGCAGCCCTGCGCCATCTCTGGGGATGCCCTGCCAGGACGTCGAGCCGCAGGTCATGCAACCACCAGCAGCACCTGTACAGGAGGATCCTGTGGCTGCGGCTCTGCCTCCAGCCTCGTATCTCTTCGGTCCATCTTGGCCCGTCGACCTGTTGGCTCCATCTTGGCTCCTTCCACCTTCAGCTCCGCCAGAGACCCTCAGCCTAGTTGCTCTTCCGGGTTTCCTCGTCCCACCGGCTCCCCCTTGGTCAGTCATCACACCACTTCCGCCATGAACTTATGGACCATCCGCTGCACTCCATCCCTCCACCCCTTCGGCTGCAGCAGGTTCCTCCTTCCCGTCAGCATCGCCTCTGTCCTCGGTTGCACCGTCATCGTACCAGTCCTCGGATACTCTGGCTCCACCTACAGCACTCGTCACTGCGACAATGCCTGGGTCTCCTGCACCAGCGCTGTCGCTCCCTCGACCCTTGGTCTGCGCCCACGGATCCACCTGCTCAGTCTCCGTCGGTCGTCAGCCAAGCCAGGAACATCTCGGCTCCTTCCTCCGTCTCTGCCGTGTGCTCTCGGCTCTGGGTCTGTGCCATCAGCGCCGCCAGGGGATCGTTGTCCCACCATCCCTTGGTTTCATCGTCCTGCCATCACCATCCTTTCGCCACATCCTGTCACCATCCCTTTTCTGCCTCCCTGCATCGTTTTGCCATCTCCTTGTCCCTCAGAACCCCCTCCGTCCCTCCCTATGTGTCACTGTTACGGCGCGAGGCTGCGCCTTGTCGGAGGGGGCTTTATTTCACCATTCCGTTTAGCTTTGTTCATGGACTTTCAGTTTGTTTTCATATGTCACATGTTTCCTGCCACTCGTCTGTCTCCCTGGTTATGTCATTTGAGTTAATTTAGTTCAGCTGTCTGTTTAATCATCTCGTTTATGTTCACTATTTAAGTTGTTCCTTCTCCTGCACTCCTTGTCTGGTCACTGTTATGCTAAGTTGTGTTATTGCCTGTATCTGGAGTATTTATAATTAAACTATGTTTGGGAATTGTATTAACCTGTCTTTGTTTTTCCTGCCTGTGACATAACATAAAATTGATTAAACTTTGGGACCAAAATTATTCAGACACTTTGACCTGACTTTTTTTTTTTTTTTTTTTTTTTTTTTTTTTAATTGCTAATGCGACCTTTCACACCAGACTGAACAAAATTGAGCATTGCTTGGTAATTGGTTGACCTAAACTGGTATTATCTAATTGTGTACTTAAATTTAACAGTTGATTGTAATTACATACCTTTCTATCAACGTTATTTGACATTATCAGGATGAATGTGTTCTGACAGTTTAACTGAGTTCTTGTCATATTTTATTACCACAAATAAACTGATAATGTGAGTGAAGGTGTCTGAATTTAGTTGACTAACTCAATGCAGAACTGAAAAGTATACAGGCTGAGAGTATAGTGATTTGAAGTGTTTATGCATTGATTAGTCAAAACTGAACATTGTGTTAGAGAACGCAAGGAAGAATTTTGTTACTCATTTGATTCAGAATTTAAAAATTTAAGTGCAATTCAATCACCCTGTGGCACCATATCACGCCGGTGAGCTTTTTTTCTGTATTACTGAATTATTGAATTGATTTCACATACTCTCAACTTTGCTCTGTGTTACACAGTGGTTCATAGGTGTGTGTGGGAATGGGGGTGTTTATTTCACAGTCTTGATGTTTTAGAGTGTCACCCCTTCACTGCTGTGAGCTTTTTCTGAATTATTGAATAGATTTCACATATTCTCAACTTTGCTCTGTGTTACAGACACAGTGGTTCATAGGTATGGGTGTGTTTATTTCACAGTCTTGATGTTTTAGAATGTCATCCCTTCACTGCTGTGTACTGTTTTTCAGTATCGTGGCCGATTTGTAGATTGTGCGCACAAAAATTCTCAGTATTTTTGTTAATTTCCCATTCATTTCCTATGGTCGTTCATTTTTGACCAAAGACCATGAGTGACTATTTATTTTACGACCACTTAGCATGTTCGAATCATGCCCTCAATTACGATGAAGCTGTGATTTTTAACAATTCAAAACGTAAAATTCTCCTGTCAGAAATGACCGAAGACTGCTCAAGGGTTACACCAAACTGTTTTGGTTACTATTGACTTCCATTGTACGGACATAAAATTCTATTGTATGTTCCACAGTCTAAGCAAGAAAGTCATATGGGTTTGGAACGACATAAGTGCGAGTAAATTATAACAGAATTTTCATTTCTGGGTGAATTATCCCTTTAACTGGAGGGAGGGCTGCTCCATAAAAACATGGAGTACATTCCCTGTGGTTGCTGAGGTAAATTGGACTGATGGCTTTACCTGCTCAAGTTGTTGACAGCACAACCTTTTCAGTTATAGGTTTCATGTCTTCATGTCTTTGAGAAGCTTTGCTACCACTGTGCATCTTCCTTTATCTCATGGAGACCTTTGGACAGAGCTGGTCTAATTGGTCATCTGAAATCTCGATACTGTGTGGCGCTGTGGAGCTACTGCATTTAGTTCTTAAGTCTTTCTCAGGTTATCTGAGCTCTGTCTCACAGATTCTTCAGCCATTTTTCACTAATGTTCTGTGTTAGAACATTGTACCCTTTCTTCCAGGTTAGCTTTTCTGATTTAATATTTGCTAAGGTAGGCCTACATGCTTTAGTTTATAGTTATATACTGTTGGGCTGGCTATGCTTGTTCTGTTAATTATCACCTTGTTCAACTTGTCAATAACAGAGTGTATCTAAATGATTCAAAGTCTAAACAGTTTTGTCTAGGAGTTTACAGTATATATACAGTAGATGAAGTAGGCTATGTATGATTCAGCTGGAATGCCTGTTGTATATATCAATTGCTGTCTAACGATGCCATTATATCACTGTAAAAGCCATTAGTTCTTAGGTTGCTTATAAGTAGGCTACTTGAAATGAAACACTAGCGTAACCAAGCTAAAATAATAAAAGGTTAGATATTGATTAAAAAATATATATATATTATATAAAAAGACAACATAGAACTTATGATGCTTCTGGTTTAACAATGCACTCAGTGCATCACATACCATGTTGTTTTTCTTTCTTTTTTTTTCTCCATTTGGTAGAAATGTCACCCATATACACTACTGTTCAAAAGGTCAGTAAGATTTTTATAAAAGAAATTAATACTTTAATTCAGCGAGGACACCTTAAATAAAAATTCCATTTCAAATAAATGCTGTTCTCTTGAACTTTCTATCAAAAAAATCTTGAGAAAAAAGGTGTTGTTTCTACAAAAATATTAAGCAGCACAACACTGACGATAATAATAAGGCATTTTTCTTGAGCAGCAAATCAGCGTATTAGAATGATTTCTGAAGGATCATGTGACACTGAAGACTGGAGTAATGATGCTGAAAATTCAGCTTTGCATCACATGAATACATTACATTTTAAAATATATTAAAAGAGAGCTTTTTTTTAATTGTTAAATTTATGCAGCCTTGTTGAGCATGAGACTTTTTTCAAAAACATTAAAACAAATCTTACTGACCCCAAACCTTCGAACAGTACTCTATTGCCCGGTTTCACAGACAAGGCTAGTCCCAGACTAAAATGCATGTTTGAGCTGTTTTAACTGAAAGCAACTTGCACTGACATGTCTTATATGGAGGACCAAACCTGCAGAAATTAAAAATAAATAAATTAATGAATGAATAAGTAAATAAATGAATGAATAAATAAATATGCAAATATGTAAATGAATAAATAGATAAATAAATGTGATAATAGGAAAATAAATAACAGAATAAATGACTTGATAAAATAAATATGATTCATTTTTAATCAAATTCAATTTTGTATTATCTTTCCCTTAATTTATTATTTTCTGCTTTTAAATATTTTTTTTTTAAATATTTAACTTTTATTTATTTGTTAATTAATTTTAATATTTATTTTTACATTTATTTATGCATTCATTTATTTTTATATTTATTTATTCCCACATGTATTTATTTTTAGATTTATTTATTTATTGATTCATTTATTTTTACTTTTCCGTGTGCAACATGGAAATGAGGAGGGCGGTCCTTGTGTAGCTTCAGTGCATCATTGGTTGAGAGCTCACGCATAAAATCGTCAGACCAGCTAAGCGAGAGGAGAGTTTTCAAAGTAAATCGCGGCCAGATAGTTCTTTCACAGACACCAAACAACTTGGCAATGTTTCTAGCAGTCTGACCCATTGAGAGATAAGTTTCAATGGTACTTATCGGAAGCAAGTACGATGGACGTCCCACCGTAGTGCCACCTGACTCGCACAGATTTTGAATGTGCTGGGAAATATTTTGCAGAGTGCCTAAAAATTCAGTATGTACTTCCACATTCATATCGGAATATAGTGCTCCTAAAACATCGATAAGCAGATCTAATCTAAACAACAGTCATTTGATGCATTGTTTTCGACTTCATTCGCTAAGATGCATAACTCTCTAACGTTAGCTATTTGTGAAACGTCCGCCATAGTATACATGCAAGAGCTACAACCTGTCGAATTCAAAATCTGTGCGAGTCAGATAGTACTACAGTTGGACGTGATGTCCATCGTACTTGCTTCCGTTAAGTAACAATGAAACTCATCCCTCAATGGGTCAAACTGCTAGAAACATTGCCAAGTTGTTTGGTGTCTGTGAAAGAACTATCTGGCCGCGATTTACTTTGAAAACTCTCCTCTCGCTTAGCTGGTCTGACGATTCTATGCGTGAGCTCTCAACCAATGATGCACTGAAGCTACACAAGGACCGCCCTCCTCATTTCCATGTTGCACACGGAAAAGTAAAAATAAATGAATCAATAAATAAATAAATCTAAAAATAAATACATGTGGGAATAAATACATCTAAAAATAAATGAATGCATAAATAAATAAATATAGAAATAAATGTAAAAATAAATATATAAATATAAAAATAAATATTAAAATGAATTAAATAAAAGTTAAAAATATTTTTTAAAAATGTATAAAAGCAGAAAACAATAAATTAAGGGAAAGATAATACGAAATTTAATTTGATTAAAAATGAATCATTTAATTTATGAAGTTGTTTATTCTGTTATTTATTTTCCTATTCTCACATTTATCTATTTATTCATTTACATATTTGTATATTTATTTACTTTATTTTTAATTTCTGCAGGTTTGGTACTCCATAGTCTTAAACTATGTTTATCAAAATGTTAAACAGAGCAAACGTTTGCTATATGCCTCATTCTTTTAAATTTCAGTTTTTCTGGTACACAATCTTACAGACTTTACATTTCCCTGTTAGTAGGAAGATACCATATTCTGAGCATTATAACATTATGTAAACTGACAAGGAATTTCAAAATATTCTTTAAGTATTCTTCCATATCTTGTTCTGAACTGAACACTTGCATAAGGTTCTAAATGAACTTTCACCCACATTTTACTCAAGACAGCTCTATAACATCAAAGAAGCCAGTTCAGACCAGCATTCCTGCAGTCTCGATTTACTAGAGCTGAGAAACACAGCTGGGAAAGAGCATCTCCTATTGACCAAATCAAAACATAAGAGAAATACCAAACAAAAGAGAATCAAATGACCACACAACAAGCATATTTATAAGTTTGCTTTCCTTTTTTTTTTTTTTTGGTTACAAAAATAACTACTTTATTTCAACATATTTCATCATAACATTAAAACATTCATTTAGGTGCATGGGCTTTAATTTCTCCTCTTAAGAAATACATCTAAGAAAGTCTCTTTTATACACTTGCTGCATGTCTTCACTGAGGTTGTGCAAAATTAGCATCTGCTCCTTTTCACCACTTGCTTTTGAATGCCGTGCCCTTTGTCAAAGATGGGCAGAAAGAGGATACAAATGCAGCAGACACAAGCGAAACAGCAACAACTCTATGGCCTAAGTCAACAGACAGGGCTCTTTCCTGCTTCGTTATGTTTTTTTCGTTCTCCAGTTTCCTTTTTTCAGTACAGTGTCTTCAATAAAGTGCCAAAATTCACCTACTTCATCCCCCCTCCATAAATACATTACAAAAGATGTCACATTAATACACACTAAACATGAACAAAGAACATACATAGACAAAGAGTAAACAGAAAAGAAATATTACATGAGAGTCGCTCATTCAACAATCAGAATCCAGTTATTCATACCTAGATCCCCCAAAAGTCTGTACTGTGAGAGGTGAGACTGAATTGATCACTCTCCACAATTCAAGTCTAACACAAACCTCGCTGTATGAATATTCTTAGTAATGCACAATAAATGGCAACAGGCAAATCAAACCCAATATAACCATTCCTTTCGGTTGAGTTCTTCAATTGTGCTGGTTTAAATTCACATTGTCCTTTAGCACCATTCAGTTCTTTTCCTGATCTGACCCCAAGCCCAAAGTCATCTGCAGGTGCAGGAGTCTGCAATCATATCTTCATATTCTTTATAAACTATGTTTCCATTCTTCTCCATCATCAGCACGCTGATAGGTTTGTATTTATAAGGAACGCAAGAGGGCATCGGGATATCTGCCACACCAAGCTCGCTGATGAAAGTCTGCATGATTGCGTGGTTAGGCGAATTGTAGCCATAAGGCAGGATACGAGGGCAGTCTCCCATACAGTAACGGGGGTTGTACTTGTGGGGTGCAATGATCCAGTGGTCCCATCCCAAATCTTTGAAGGCCACGTAGTAGGAGTGCAGCTTGCACTGGTTTTTGGCCACGCTGTTCGACCCTTGCTTGTAGTTGGGGATGTCAGAGACGATGCTCCCGGGCTCCCGAGACCGGCGGGTCCTGGGGCGGGAAAGAGGGGTGAAGTACTTCCCCCATTCCACAGGCTGCTTGTTCTCCTCCAAGAAGAGCAGCAAAACAGGAGCTTGAAGATGGTGTTGAGGTGGGAAGCATTTTCGGCGTGTTATGGACCTGGCATGCTTTGGTTTAGTGCATCGATAATGGGCTAAGAGGGATACCTGGCCATCTTTTGACTCAGACACATGGTTTGTGACATCCGATTCGGTCCACAGGCTTCGAGGACCCATAGTGACATGGTCATCTTCAGGAAGATCTTGAAGAGACGTGACCCTTGCCTCACAAATAAAAGGATGACAGGATGACACAGGAGACCTCAGGTGCATAAAAGACGCCTTCACCAGTTTGTCCAACAAGAGGTTTTTCAGTTCATATTTCACTGTGTAGTTATACTGAAGGTCTAGTCCAGTAGGTTTTACAGGTAGGAGAGAGAAAATGAAAATAAACAATCAGACAATAGGCCTAGATTTCAAAAATACACATCTAGTTTTAATAGTTTAAGAGCTACAATGCACAGCACACTTTTAAAAATAAAGGTTCCAGCAGGGGTTTTTTTCCACAACAATGCCATATAAGAACCATTTTGGGCTCCCCAAAGAACCAGTCAGTGAACAGTTCTTAAAAAAAAATTCTTACACTCTTAAAATTAAAGATTCCAATTTTCAAAAGGAGGGTCACAACAATGCCATAAAAAGAACCATTTTTGGTTAATCTAAGAACCTTTCAGTGAACAGTTCTAAGAAACATGTTTTCTTAGTATGAAGAACACCTTTTTCCACAATAAAGAATCTTTTGTGGAATGGAAAGATTCCATGGATGATCGTCATGGAGCCATAGATTCCAATAAAGAACTTTTTATTTTTAAGAGTGTAGTGTGAAGAATATTTTAATAATCTAAAAAAAAAAAAACATTTGCACTATAAAGAACCTTGCAATGGAAAGGTTCCATTGATGATAAATGTTCTTCATGGAACAACAGATGCCAATTTTATTTTTAAAGGGATAGTTCACCCAAAAATTCTGTCATCATTTACTCACGCTCAAGTTGTTCCAAACTTTTTCTTTCTTCTGCTGAACACAAAATAAGATATTTTGAAGAATGTCGGTAACCAAACAGTTGATGGACCCCACTGACTTCCATAGTATTTTTTCCCTACTATGGAAGTCAATGGGGTTCATCAACTGTTTAGTTCCCCATGTTCTTCAAAATATCATCTTCTGTGTTCAGCTGAAGAAAAAAATTCATACAAGTTTGAAACAACTTAAGGGTGAGTAATGATTACAGTTTTCATTTTTGGGTGAACTATTCCTTTAAGGTGTGCAAATAAGGACAAAATAAGCATCTCTTCTATAACAGTCATAATGTGCTGTAGATGTACTTGTAATGGATGTGTATGATATAATGTAGAGTGCTTTACCACTTGAGGTTGGGAGAAAGTGCTTTTCAGTGGTGGACGCTTTGAGCAGCCTTATAGTGTTGGACCCAAAAAACTTGTGCCGCTTTGGTCGTCCATCTGCATCCGCCGCTATCCTGTATAGACTTAACATGAGTCGCATACCCTCACCTTCAGTTTGGCTTTCTATGAGAGGTTTAAAATTAGAGTTGCTCTGTTTTGGGTGTCGATTTCGGCGAACTTCTCTACTGGCGACGCCAAAATGTGACGGAGAGGCCATGTTTCCGGCCACGCGCGTAGATATGTGCAACACAAACAAACACGACAGTACGCAGAGTCTCAGACAGTTGTAACTGCTGGTAGCCTTCATGTTCAGCCCCTCGTACGGACGAGTGCCACCTGGAAGGCTACCATCGTCTAAGACAATCAGCGGGCGGAATTCAACCTAAACATCACCTGACGATGACTCCAAGTATAGGTCTCTGCAGGATAGTAATAGGAGATACTAGATCAGTGGGCGAGGCCATAAACAGAGGGCCGTTTTCCACTGCGTTACCTGATTTGCCCACGTCACAGTGTGGGTAGGGTTTAGGGGTGGGGTCGGGTGAAGGGGATCATTTTCATTGCATGATTTATAAACACCCATGAGTTTGACAATACCCACAAATTTAGAAACACCCACTTTTGTTCCGCAGAGACCCCACCTTTTTGCTGCGGCGCTAATCGTGTGACGTCATGCTCAATTACCTATCAAACGTCAAGTTTCGTGTCATTTGTATCCTGTATGGAAATGCAGTGCAGAACACATAAGAGCTCTTTAAAACACAGACATTTAACTCAAGTAAAAATATGCATAAACACACTGACTTCCACAAATGACAATTTAACAGAAAATAGCTACAGATGTGTGATTCAAAAAATGTGTAATCCTATCGTCTTAATTTTGTAATTTAATGTGAGTATAAATATATATAAGATTTAGTCAGTCAAAACAGGTTTTAGGTTAACTGATCTATTTTTGTGTCTCTGGAAAAGAGTGTCTGTCTGTTGAATATAAATGTTTTTGTGTCTATTTGTTGATGAGGGATTCGTGTTTTTAGATTTGCGGAGTAAAAAATATTATTTTTATTTTGAAGAGAAAAGATAAAATTAGACCCCTGGGGCAAGAGAATTGGCACAGAAGGCCCCAAGTGGCATCTTTTTAAATTTAATATTGCTTCAGTAATTATGTAGGCTACATCCATAGGCCTTCTTCACTAATAATTAAAAGCTATCAGGCTAATTAAGTGAAATCATTTGAAATAACAGTGTTGCAATTAAATACACATATTCACACGCCTTTATCTGAGTCATAGAAAAAAAGACATTTCAGATGACTCTCGTGGATACTGCCTTCAAACAATGTTAATCAGGCTATAAAATACTAAACTATTCTATCAATGACACTTTAAGTATTTAAATATATTTTAATGACACCAAAAGTAGGCTAATGTATTCTAGCTATTCATTCTTTAAAGGTTTAGCTGGGGGGTCATTTTACCCCAGTACTATTGGCCTTTTTGAATAATTTTACATTTTGTGCTATGACAGCTAAATTAGCAAATGTTGATGATGCATAATCACATGCATGCTAAATTTATATCCAAATATGTTAATTCCGAAGTAAATGCACCTAGTTCTAAAAGGAGCATCTTCCCCAATCTTATATTAATTTCTAACTTTCTAACTAATGGTTTCAGCTATGTAACCACATCAGTTAGTTTCTGAAAATAAATAAAATACATAAATGTATGTAGGCCTATGTAAGTCTATGTGGCCTATTTTTAATGAACCCATCCAGCAATATGTCCGATAGGCTAATTAACATCAGCCATGAATAATACTTTTTCCGAAATATTTTCCAAATAGGCTATTCACAGTAACGACAACATACCGTAAACGTAAGATTGCAGTTGCATCTGCAATAAACATGAAGCGAATGCAAGTACATGTGAATAAAGTTACGTGCTGGTAAAAATGCGCTGTGATTTCTCGTTGTGAATACACCGTAGCAATTAGTAATTCGACCAGGGCAGGCTAAAATTAATAACATACAGTCTCTAGGAAGAAGAATTCACCAGTCATTTTCTTAAAATGTATTCTTTATAATAATAATACATAAATAATTTAACATAGGCCTACTGAATTATTATCATTAAAAGCTATTATTTGATGAGCTTACATCTTTTAGCGTGTAGGTCTATATTTATCTCATGTCATTACGGGCTGCTCAAGACTGGCACCTATAGGCTGTATTGTAAACTGTTTGTATAATTATATTTATTAAAACAATTAAATATTTTAATAAATTATATTTAATAATTTTCATATAAACATACAATTATACACGTGTTAAACATTAAAAATAATTTTGTGTGTATATACACACACACACACACACTGTGTGTGATGTGTGTCACACTAAGTGATGTCTTTTGAAAATGTAAAAATGCATAAAGTTTTGTGTGATGGGTATGTTTAGGGGTAGGGTTAGAGTAGGGGGATAGAATATACAGTTTGTACAGTATAAAAATAATCATGTCTATGGAATGTCCCCATAAAACATGAAAACACAACATTTAAGGCCTGAAGAATAAACCAAACTTATTTTGACGTACAAAATACAGAGATTCAGATTTCAGCACTTTTAAAATCTGCAATTAATTGTGATTAATCATTTTTATCAACTCACAGCACTAGTTGTTTAACATGCACATTTTGATTATTAATGTACAAAGAAGCATGTTACAGGGTGTCTGTTTTGTTAAGCCAGTTTACAAAGTTCAAGTTATAAATAGTAATTGTTGTATTTTAATAATTTTTACTGCTCACCTTTTTTACTGCTCGCCATTTGCGTGATAATGTCTGAGTTTAGAAGTGATTTATTTGATATTTATCACATGAATGCAAGCATTTAAGAAATTATAATATAATATGTTGAGCTTAGATTTAATTGGCTGAATGCTGTTACAAAACTGCTGAAGAAAGAATGCAGCCTTGTCATACAACTTTGCTAATATTAAACCATTCTACATTACCTTGTGCTCTTCGAACGGCTGCTTCCATCAATCCATCGATGACTCCCACACATACTCGGTTTTCTTCTGTGATCTTCTGCCAGGAGCATCATGTCAATCTGCTGCTGTCCAGAATCAGGTGGTTTGTCTTTGTCTGGCATCTCAGCTGAGACCTGTCCACTATGGGTGACCCTACCAGAACTTGTGAAGTACCAGTGGCGTAGCTCTCAGCATCACTGATGCACACAAGCCCTCACAGCAAGTCAAGCTGCAAACCTTGTGAGGGACCCTAACCTACCCTAACTTAACGAGTTAAAAGCAATCGCATATCAACCAACTACTCAAAACGTTCTAACAACCACATAGCAATGCATGAAAAACCATAAAGAAGAGTCCAGCAACCGCATAAAACAGGTTAACAACCGCATAGGAAACCTTAGCAAACACGCCAACGCACAAGAAACCACCCAAATCATCCTGACAACCACGAAGCAAAGTGCTAAACAACGCTCAGAACAACCTAGGAAATGCATATCAATGCACTGACAACCACAGAAAACATCCTAACAACCCCACAACAATGTGCAAAACACTTACTGTACAAAATAAAACTAGACTATGTACTTACTCTATAACAATATACAGTATTTACATACGAAGGCCCCGCTGTGTGGTACTGGGCTCCATGTGACACTGTGATGACTCAATGTCTTGGCTTCTTTCTTCGGGGTTCCTCAGGCAGGGGCTCTTCACTGATGTCCACGTGGATTTGTGGAGCGAAGCTTCTTCTGCTGGGTGTGGAGAAGCTCTCAGCAATCAGGACGCGTCCATCAGGCTGCTCTGTCTCCACTAGTGAAGGGCAATTGAGGGTCTCCCACAGCTCCTGCTTGATCGTCAGGCCCAGCTCAAGGCTGTAGGGATGGTGCCGACCAGAGCGTGTCTTCATCATGGGCTCCACCACAGAACGGTAAATGTCCTGGTAGCCCTGCACGCTGCAGCCGTGGATGGAGGCAGGCTCTTCCTGCTGACACACATCCACTGAAGAGACTGAGGCCGCTGGACGAATGTCAGGAAGGATGGCAGTGTTCTTCAGGTAGCGCTCTTCCAAACCGTTGGGTCTTTGAGCTTCCGCAGAGATGCAGCTGTAAGTGTGATCCAACCTGATGGCAGCTGTCAGATGCAAAAGCTCACAGGGGTCTGAAGAAGAGACACCCTCCACCAAGAATCCCCTCAGGTGTGTGGGAAGGCCCCTGGTTCTTCTCGGGCGACGCTGCTCCATGATGAGGAATCAAGAACAACTTTCCAAATTGGACAAATTTACGAAACTTAGCAAATTGTAGAGTTGTGAAGATCAGGCTTCAAAGCTTCTGGGTCAGTTGTGTTGATTTCAAATATCAACTCAAATATTAAATACCAACAAAGCTGCTGGACTGACATAGAATGTTGAGGCTCATTTAAATGTAAACAACACTTGATATCAGCTGTAAATCAGTTAGAGCTCTATGTACATGTACTATGTGCTTCTCTATTACCATTATTATCTTCATGTAAAGTTATATTCCTGATCTGTGTATGTAGTGCTGTCTATTAAGGCCAGCATCACTGTTAGGAACTGTGCTATATTGCTTCATGAATGAATCTGTGTTTAATTACTCTTTTAAATCATTCTTTTCCTTACTCATATATTTTGGTCACTGAAGTCTCTTCCGTTTGAAGTGCTCAGCTGCTTTGGTGGCTTTTCCTACTTCCACAGACTGACTAGCACAAACCGTATGCTTTGGAGTGTGGCCTGTGAAGAACCATTTCAGTGGTTGTGAACCTACCAAACGAATTTGTGATTAGAGTCTGAATGAAGTAGTCTCAGTTAAGTAGCTAGTCTCAAAGTGAATTTTCTATGGCTCCCTGACATGATTCGCAGGCATTCAATTTCATATATTCATTCATCCAATTCAATTTCATATATTTTAATGTCACATAACTGAATTATAGACAAACTTTTAGCTAGCAATAGTACACATTAGCATCTTAAATGCTAAGCATTGAAAGCTCCTTCAGCAAAGCAGTTATAGCTAATGCTCCACTCTTCTCCACAATGGTAACCCACTGTATTTAATTTCATTTAATTTAAATAGTTCTTATAATTCCAACATAACTGAACATTAAACATTACATTATCAAGTCTCCCCTTTTTCTCATCTTGCTTAAAATACATAAAATAACACCTTACATATAAAATAACAACATTTACTCTCTCTTGATTTAGCCATTTGCAAAGTATGCTGGGAACTAGCCCCGCCCAGTTTCAGTTAATGCAACACAAATCATTTATGTAATCTCAACACAAACGAATTAAGCAAACTTCAAGTTTACATATATTTAAGTGGATTTAACAATTAAATTAAATTAGGCCAAAATGTATAGCAATTGTGTTGCTTTAGCTCATTTTAATTAAGCAATTTGAGCAGCAGCAAAAATATTTTTTTTCAGTGTAGTCTTGAAACTTGAAATGTGAAATTTTAATAAGTGACAATTATTCGAAAAAAAGAAAAATAACTCATTGGACAAACTCAATTTAATCGAGGGTAGGATTTCCATCTAATAAATATGTGCAGCCCCAACTCATAAAAGACAAGATGAATGCACTGAAATGTAATCGAGTTACATTTTACATGCTTAATTTGATCAGATACAGTTTAAATGAAATGGATACATTTATGAAGTGATTTTTTTATGCTTGTCCAACTCAAACTAAAGGTGATGATACACGGGGCAACTTTTTGAGCAATGTTGCCGTCAACGGGCAACCAGGTGAGACACAGGGCCCACGACCGATCTAAAGTATCCAGATAGAAATTTGTTGCCCATTCTCTATGAGAAAGTGCCCAAACAACATTGCCTGGCAACATTGCTCAAAAAGTTGCCCCGTGTATCATCACCTTAAGACATTTAATTGGAAAATAAATTATTAGGTAGAAATCCTTCCGTTTTGTTCCCTCTATATAGAGACAAAAGAGTCAAAACTTGTTTGAGATGTTTTTATTTAAAAGTCATCAAAAACAGGTATAAAACAGTTGTAAAACAATCACAATATTAGAAAAAGGAAAATATCCAATGTAGCTGTCAAAATGTTCAGTATAATAAATAAAAAAATAAACAAGTTTGTTGAGTTATTGTATTCAGAACTTTGAAAAAATATTTAACCAAACAAACTACATTTTGCTTACATTTATTCATTTAGACGTGGCACAAGTGATACAACCACTGATCTATTTACAAATACAAGTTAATTTATATCAGTGGTTACAACAAGTGATTTATCTTTAAGGAGGCAATAAACACAAGAAGTGCTAAAAATACAAAGATTCAAACATTGTTCAGAAGTGTACAAGCTAGAACAGGGAGGGATTAATATGGAAGCCCGTTTCCGCCACAATTGAGTAAAAATATATAATTCTTTAAGTCATAATAATGAAACTTAAACTTTCTCATAATAATGACTTAATATCTCGTAATAATGAGAAACTTTCTCATAATAATGACTTAACATCTCATAATAATGAGAAACTTTCTCGTAATAATGACTTAATATCTCATAATGAGAAACTTTCTCGTAATAATGACTTAACATCTCATAATAATGACGCACATCAAGCGAGGCGGGCAGCAAGCATTATATGTGCTATCTTATTAATTCATTTTTATTCTTTATTTTACTATCTGTGTACTTGTCTCTGTGTACTGAAGCTTCTTCTGTCACCAAAACAAATTCCTTGTGTGTGCAAACATAGCCTACTTGGCAATAAAGCTCCTTTTGATTCTGATATTGATTAAATAGGCTACTCTGGTTGAATTTATCACGTGCGCCATTTATTAAAACATACAATATAATTTTTACAGGAGTATAAGCTATATTTACTGTTGGAGGAAAACTGCTGCCCGATCACAACCTCATATTTCTGTTGCAACTGTTCGGCAGCAGAACTCACTGTTTCCCTGTCGGTTACAACACCATCCAACCAACGTGCGTGCGCGTGCGTGTGTGTGTGTGCGCGCGCACGCATCAATAATCATGACATTGGCCAGAGGTTTGAAGTTGTTCAATGAATGTTGCCACCTCATGCACCTCTGTTCGGTTCTTTCTGCGCCAAAGCTTGTTCTTGCTTAAAATCCTCTCAAGAGCGCGTTTGCTCAGAGATAGGCTATTCAATGCTATTCAGATAATAAGATAATAAGGCAATAATTTAATCATTAGTAGCTAAAACCACAGTTAAAATACTCCTTAATGTGTTCACAACTCATCCTGTGTCGGGTCGCGGCAGATCAATGAGCAGCAAGTCATAATTTCGATTTAGTTATGTCATAATTTCGATTTAGCATGTCATAATTTAGATTTTGAAATTATGACTTAAGTATGTTTTTCTTATGTACCGGAAATGGGCTTCCATAGGAAATGGGCTTCCATAATTATGTGCTCATGCAAGAGATGAGTTTTCAGCTGTTTTTGAATATTGTGGTGGATCATATTGTGGTGGATCAGGATGAAATTATTGTTGATGAGCCTAGCTGGATGGTGTAACTATGCTGAATTGTCTGAGTGGCTGAGAAGACAAGTTCTGTCTTTGCTTGACTTGCAGGTGATGTTCTTTCATCCGTGTAGAGATGTCCGCCAGGCAGTCCAAGATCCTTGCAGCTACTACCAGATAGTCTGCCTGAAATCAAAAGTAAAGCTGTATGTCATCAGCATAGCAATGGTAGGAGAATCCATGAGTGTAGTCTATAATAGGTCCCAGTAATATATATGAATATATGGAGAAGAGGAGGGGTCCAAGAACTGACCCTTCAGGTACCCTCGGATTCCTCCCCTCCCCGGGCAACCTAAAGACCTACGTGAGGTAAGATTCAAATCAGCAATGTGCAGTTTCCATGATGCCCAGCAATGAGAGGGTAGACAAAAGGACCTGGTGTCAAGGCAGTTGTGCCAGTCTGTGGAAAGCCTATCAATAAATAACACAGTCATTTATATATAAAATCAAAAATTCTGTTTTCCCCAACTATACATTTCTCACAAGTAATTAAACTGATTTTAAAAGATTAATTTAAAAGATTTATTTGGTGCCATTGTCTCATCAATATTACACAGAGAATTGAAATAGGGAGAAAACATCACTTTGCCTTTTACTTGTCCTATCTTTAATATATTTGATGTTATCCAACTGCGTTTGAATACTCTTAATATTAAGATTAACTATTTTATTGTGCTTGTGGATGTTGATGATCAATTTAAAAAATCATAACATTTAGATCTGATTCATCATGTAATTTCTTTAGAAATATTCTGTAATCTAATCAATCATTCTGTATTCATCATCCACCGCTAGATGGAGCTGTCACTCGGCACTTCATGAACGCGCACACTTGCACGCTGACAACCGCGCGCACGTTTCCACGGCCACTTTCAGCCGAAAGCAACAGCAGCAGCAGCAGCAGCAGCAGCAGCAGCAATGGCTCTCCTTAAAACGACCAAGCTCATATTCTCTGTTGGGAGTTTGACCCCGTCTTTGGCTGCCCTACCCATTCGAGCCAGGTAAGGAACTTTTCTTTTTCTCTGACAGTTATGTTACATTTTAAGGGAATTCATTATACTGAATTACTTTAGGTTTTGTACATGTGAGATGGAAAAATTACCGTTTTTTAGTCCAACGAAATAATATAAATGAAGTAAATTCATTCAACTCACGCCATCAGATTTGTGCTCACGATCACGCGCGCGCGCATACAGTCACATCCGAGTTCATGCAGTCAAATGATACACAGCAGCTCACGATATTAGACCATGTGGGTGTTGCCAGATATCTGTATTGTAGGCTGATTGTATTATCATCTTCAAGCCCATTTTTAGCTGCTAATGGATCAGATTGAGCAAAAATAATGTACAGCGCATCTCTAACGTTACCATGATTACTAAACGAATCATTCAGCATCCCTCTGACCTTCATCTCGAAAAAGGCAAGAAATTCAACATTATTTTCCGTATTCTACATTAATTTTTGGTAAGAGGTTTCCGTCACTCAATACTAAGCTTATGGATACGGGTCAATACTGTATCTTGTGTAATGGATAAATGACTCACATTCTTATGAGCGCGATAGCGTGCATAACTCTTTTTGATCTCACCAGGAGACCGTACGTACAGGTTTCCTGTGCGCTCATTGGGTGGAACAAGCAGGTTTAGCTTTCTGATTGGCCCAGTTGCTTCCGGGTTTTCCGTCAAGAAATCATGGTAGTCCGTGTCCTTTTGCATTTGGAGGGCAAAGCAGAACTGATGATGAACGAAGATCAATAACCCTTTTTTAGTACAATATAAAGTTTTTATTAAAGGGACACAAGCACTTATGCCACACAAACAGCCTTATGTCACACAAACAGCCTTATGTTCACGTATTTGATAGTTAACACAAAAGAGCTGTAGAGTAGTGAGGCCTACTGCCATTTAGTATTACATTTCTCATTGGCCACTATAAATTGAGATTTTGTGCAATTTTGTGTTATCTTTTAAAGCTCCCTAGTAATGTCAGATCCCAATTTATAGTGTTGTATAAAAACACACACATAGATTGAATAACCACTTTGACACACTAGCTATTCAGTAGGAATTTTTGCAACTTGACTCCAGGACTGGCCTTTGACTCCTCGGGACTGTACATGGCCTCAAATGCATACTTTACTGCATATACAACGATGTAGCAGAGCTTACTAATGCTATAATAAGTGGCATTAATAGTTTTTGTTGTTACTTAACAACAAGGTAGTGAATTTACTGGAATATAAGTATGCAGAAACTTCTGCTTTGTAATGTAACCATGTTTGCAAGGCCGTAATTAATCAAGGGGGATGGGGATGGGTCAGGGCCTTGTCCACCTCAGTGTCTATTGCCCTGTTTAAGGCATGTGACGGTATTAAATGTCATATCACTTTTATCATGGTATTGAATTAAGTGACCAAACTTAAGTGTGGTCCTCCTAACAGGTTTAATAACTTTTTGTTCTTATAACAAAATACTATAAAACAATACACAAAAAAAATGTATAATGCCCATGATAACATTACCATGCATGTTCATTATCGCCATATATCATATTAATGTATATCAGCACGTCTACCCTTTTTTGTCACTTAGACTTGATGTCTAATTGATGTCTTTTTTCAGTTAATCAAATTTATATTATTTGTTGGAGAATTTACTTCAGTCTGGATGGTGAGCTCAGGTTTGCATGTTGTTTCAGATTTACAGTAGATTAGCTGGGTAAATGGTATATTATCAACATACATTTTGATCACCCCAGCCAAGGCTGAATAGTTGTTGTTAGCATTATTTTTGGTTGAAAACTGAACATGATCTCTTTTCTTAGATTTTTTTTATGCTATGTTTTTATTTTAGCTCATGGTGGACTGAGGTGCAGATGGGACCACCTGATCCCATCCTGGGGGTGACGGAGGCCTTCAAACGCGACTCAAACTCTAAGAAAATGAACCTGGGTGTGGGGGCATACAGGGACGACAATGGCAAGCCATATGTTCTCAACTGTGTCCGCAAGGTATGTACCTTTTCTGTGCCATCACATGCCTGAGCGTGCAGGGGAGAGTTTAAACCTGGTGTTATCTTTGATCCAGAGTGAAATGGTTTATAAAAGTTTTGTCTGTGATTGACCAATAGTTTTCAAGGGTGCAGATGTTTTTGCATTAGTGTCAGTGTGCTCCAATGGTATTAGCAAAATGTAGGGGGTGGTGTGTGCGTTAACATGTGCATTTGGTTTTCTGTATTTCTGCAAAGTCACCCTGACCTCAGTGATTTGAGAGGCTGTCTCTGTTTAAGCTGTATCCACCAATTACATTCATTAGCCTCAGCTACGTAACTGCGAAGTCGTTCTGACATTTTGTGAGCATGTTTTATTCATTTAGTGAGTAATTATTTTAGTAATTTAAATCAAGCATTTTTTTGTTTAGGCAGAGGGTCTGATTGCCTCTAAGATGCTGGATAAAGAATATCTGCCCATTGGGGGTCTGGGTGATTTTAATAAGGCTTGTGCTGAGCTTGCACTGGGGCCGGACAGTGAGGTTCTCAAAAGCAAGAGGGTGAGTATTCCTCTCTAGTTTCCATTTTGTCTTTCATTCTTGTTTTTAATTTTACATCTTGGATCATTTTTATATACCATGTTAATGTTTATTTAGCAAAACACTTAATCTGTTTTTCTTCCCTTTTAGAGCATCACTGTCCAGACAATCTCAGGCACTGGTTCTCTGAGGGTTGGAGCCAACTTCCTGGTGTGTAATTAATTCTTTCTCTTCATTCCTTCAGCCAAATGTTTTGCAGGTGTTTATCATCTCCATGTTAAGGAGAAGGAGATTTTACTGGCATCAAGGCCAGATGGCAATCAGTAGAATTATATATCTCAGAAGAAACAAACATTAAAAGAGCTCTTATATGTCATATGACAGTTTGTTTATAGTGGCTTTCTTTACTTTTTTCCATTAGTCACGGTTCCACTCACTAGTAAAAGATGTATACTTGCCGAAGCCATCCTGGGGAAATCACACCCCTATTTTCCGTGACGCTGGTATGCAGCTGAAAGCGTACCGTTACTACGATCCTGCTACCTGTGGCTTTGACTTCACTGGAGCGCTTGATGACATCTCGGTGAGCCAACACCGCACCGTACACTTCCCCATACAGTCTTATGAGGCTATCATTAGTACACAAAACCCTTCAAAAGTTTTGGGTCAGTAAGGATTTTTTGTATTCAGCAGGGACACATTAAATTGCGATTTGGCAACTTGCGATCCATATACAGCACCTGCTGCAGTATTTCAATCACTAAAAAAAGCAGGACATTCTAAAACGCTTGGTGTGAAAAATACTAATGTACTAAAGCAGTGATATTAAAAGATCAAATTCAGTATACACCCTATTGATAAGCCCAGAATATGAACACAACACACTAAGTGTTTTCTTTTATGATGGTTTTCTATGGAAAAACACTTAAAGGGGTCATGAACTGGCTTTTTTTTTAAAAAAATGTATACTGTTGTCTGAGGTCAACTTATGACGTTCACGTGGTTTTTACATTCAAAAACATCATAATGAATAAGTAATAGGCTATTTTCTACACTGGTTTTGAGGCTAGCTCTTGAAACGCTCTGTTTTTATGGGCGTGCTGCATTGAAGACTTGGAAGTAAACGCCCACTGCTATGATTGGATAACAGTTTTGCATATTATAATGAGCTTCGGCTCCCTTACACGTGAGGAATTGTTTTGAAAACTTCCAATGTGGAGAAACGGCAACCGGAATGATTCGCCCACAGGGCTCACAAAATGTCTTTATCAAACAAACACAATGATTTATCTCTCATCCACCCGCAATTAATTGGAATGTTTTTTTGTTTTTTTTTTATTACTTGGCCGGCCCGATCGGTGGATATAACCGCGAACCGTGCATAACACACACACACACACACACACACACACACACACACACACACACACACACACACACACACACACACACACACGCGCGTGTATTTCACTATTTAAGTGCGAGCCCTGGCCCATATGTGTTCGAGTCTGATCCCGAATCGCAGCACAACGAACCAACAACACCTCAAATAAAAAAGAATACTCCAGCCTGTGACAGCATGGAAGTTATGTTTAGTTAGACACGTACATAATCAGTAGATATCAAACGTAACAATGCAATACTATCACATATAAAAAAACATTTTTTACTCACATAATTGTTGCATCATTCCTGTCAGATCCAGAAGCCACAGCATTGTTTTTTAATCTCATCCTGTCTGCAAATCCAGTCTCTTGTTTACAAACGAATCCACAGTGAAATGAAGCGAACAAATGCAATGTCTTCCCCATATGAGCTGGATATTCATTAAAAATAAAGTTCAACCATGCATTTTGGAATCCGAAGGAAGCTTTATTGCTTGGAAGTAGTGATGTCAGGTTCGTGAACGAATCGTGCTTTTGAACCGGTTCTTTTTAGTGAACCGGTCGAACCAGTTCAGAGGGTCATTTGTTATTTGTCAGAGGGACGAAATGCATGTTTCAAGTGTATCAAAATAAAACATGTTGGAAACATGTTCATCACATGATTGCTGTCTTATCACTGTATTATTTTAAAGTTTGGAAACACAATGAATGGATTGTAAAACGGTAAAACTAAACATTTATTTGTTTTATCAATAATGCATGATATTTTCAGAAACAGCTTATTTAATTTCTAAATAAGTTGATATAAATCTTAAAATGTATGAATCAAAACAGTAGAATATTGAACATACTGGAAACATGCTTTGACTTTTTAGTTTTGTCGAATATATATTCAGGTTGCAGCAGTTCTCAGCACACTTACACACACTGCTACAGCGGTTCTCGAGTCAAGAACTGGTTGCAGCAGTTCTCGAATCACCAGTACAGAATCGAGAACTGTTTCTTTCGGACACGATACGAGAACTGATGAGCTGAGATACTGAGCATGCGTGATAGCGTCGTCTGAACCGAACCGTTTCTCTCGGACAACTGATGCTGTGCTGATAATATGAGCATGGGCAAACAGAGGACTTGTGTAAGTTTATGTCTATGTTGTGTAAGTTTATGTCAATGTAAGTTTATTTAATCTGTCTAAAACATTCGCGTTTGCACGACAGTGGCCTTATTGAGTGCTTTTGTAAAACGTAAATGTAAGAAACTTATCCAAGATGATGATGACGATAATTATTATTATTATTATATTAAGTTATGATTACAAATTTATATGAATGTGTTTGAATGTATTTTCATCTGGCGGGATGATAGAATTGACGTCATTACGTGAGGATGTAAAAGAACCGGTGAACCGTTTTTTTTGAACCGGTTCATTGAAACTAACTGTCCGAAAGAACCGGTTCGCGGAAAAGAACCGGACTTCCCATCACTACTTAGAAGTTCGATCTGGTTTAGCTCCACGTAGGCCTGTGTTATTTATCTAACATGCCAGGCAGGAATCGGTGGGCAGGGTTACAGAGTTAGGCATTCGTCTTCTTCGGTTAAGGCGGCGTGTGTTGCTTTTATATTCTGGATTCATCTGCTTGCCTGTATGTAGAATGCATCATCAATGAGGTGTATGTTGAATTTGGTCTTTTAATATCACTGTCTTACTAGTGATATTAATACTTAGTACAAACTTGGTAAAAATAACTGGCAGGCAATGGAGGAAAGCCTTGTTTTGCGCTCCAAGTAGGCATTCTTATAAAGGTGTAATGTCACATGAAAACTATGAATTAAGCAACACAACTGTTTTAAAATGTTTTTTAACTTGAGCACCAAATCATCATATTAGAATGATTTCTAAAGGATCATGTGACACTGAAGACTGGAGTAATGATGCTGAAAATTCAGCTTTGCCATCACAGGAAAAAATGACATTTTAAAATATTTAAAAATAAAAAAGCTGTTTTTACTGTATATTTGATCAAATAAATGCATGACTTTTTTTCTTTTCTTTTCAAAAACATGAAAATCTTTCCGACCCCAAACCTTTGAATGGTAGTGTATATTCAGGGAGAAACTGTTGACCTCAATTTTTTACATAATTTTGGTTAAAGCCCCACTGACATGATTTGGCTACTAAACTATAAATCTAAGATACACTGAATGTTAATGTTAATTTTTTTTTTTTTTTTTTTTTTTTTTTTTTTTTCTCTACCTACAGCAAATTCCAGAGCACAGTGTAATCATGCTCCATGCGTGTGCTCATAACCCCACTGGTGTCGACCCCCGACCAGAGCAGTGGAAGGAGCTCTCGGCCGTCATTAAGGTACACGCTTGTTGGTGTTGTTTGTTTGTTTGTTTGTTTGTTTGTTGGTGGTAGTGGTGTTGTTGGTGGTGGATCCTTCTTACCTTCTTTTTCTCTTTACAGAGGTATTACTTCAAAGGCACAGCAAAACATAATGTTGTCCTGAGTCTGACATTGCTTCACTGTCTTGTTGTCCACTGTCTGTCTCTCGCTCTCTCTCTCGCTCTCTCTCTCGCTCTCTCTCTCTCTCGCTCTCTCTCTCGCTCTCTCTCTCTCTCTGCAGAAGAGGAAACTTCTGGTGTTCTTTGACATGGCTTACCAGGGCTTTGCTAGTGGAGATATTGATCGAGATGCCTGGGCTGTGAGATACTTTATTGAGCAGGGCCACAACATCCTCCTGTCTCAGTCCTTTGCTAAGAACATGGGTCTCTATGGTGAGTATATTCTGTGTGTCAGAGGCTTTTTTTCTTTACCACCTATATACAGCTCAAATTAGGTCTCGATGTACGTGTGTAAATTGCAAGAAATGCATTTTTTCATCTCATATGACTTCCAAATGTGAAAATCTAATATGTATGTAATCTTTGGTCATCTGACCTATGAAGTATCTGATTGCCCTCTTTATTCTAAATTTGTGGTCCTTTGCTGAGGCATTTTTTTTGTTTGTTTGTTTATTTATTCTTTTAATTTTAAAAGTAATATTAAAAATTAGAAAGATTTTTTTTTTTTCAAATTAAACATGTATTTAAATTAGGGCTGTCAAGCAATTAATTTTTAATCTAATTAATTACACATCAAATTTGGCTGAGAAATTTCTCCCAAAAGATAATTTAAAGCCATTATTGTGTAAAAAATCAAATAGACATTACAAAAAGTAGCTTCAGAAAGAAATATTTTTGGGTGAACTATACCTTTTAATGTTTGTTGTTATTAATATGGAAATATGAAATAATTTTTAATGAAATTATACTCTAAATAAGAAACTAATACTGCCAGTAGTTGGCGGTAAATGTCTAATGGGGTTACTAGTTTCTTATTTAGAGTACAATTCATTGAGTCATTCATTCATTCAATTCGTTCAAATGGCTGATTCATTCAGGAGTGAAGTAAATGGTAAATGGTCTTTATGAAAATGGTAAATGTGAATGGTTCTCTTTATGGTCCATTGAATCATTGGTTCACCCGATTCGTTCAAAACGCGGATTCCGAAATGAACGCTGTGTATTGCTCAGAGTCGGAGACAAACAGCTGCTTTCTTTATATTTTCGTTGGCAAAACTGAGCAAAACAGACTAAAACAACACAATATTAACTTATTTATTTTATTAAACTGTTGCATAAGATTAATATCGCATTTGCACTGGTCTCGTGCTATTCTGGACAAAAAAACAGAACTCGTGTGATATTGCTTATATATCATGTTGTAAATGTGAGGGCGTTTTCACACTGGCAGTTTAGTTCGAAACAGGGCACGGTTCCCAAGAAAAATTGGTAATGTGAAAGCTGTCATGCGGCCCCGGGTGAGCTGAGCTCAGGGGTACCGAATTCGAGACTGCCTGAAGGAGGTGGTCTGAGTTAGGTTGCGCTCAAACTGTGCCACGATTCACGTGAATGTGAAAGCAAGACGGACTCGGGTGTGCAAGAAAAGTAACCTGCAGATGGCGATGTATTTAGTTCAATAAAACACATGTAAGGGATGATAGTGTTGATTAATTACCTTGGATACGAGTGAGAGTGAGCGTGCAGTGTATTCGAGCACCGGCGGGAACAATCGCGCTCTGACGTGGACCACAACAAACGTGCCCAGTGTAAATATTCATCTGTACCTCACATTAAACTATGGAATGGCTTCAGAACACTTAATATAGTGCACGAAGAAGAGTTGATGATGCTTTATAATGTTTTTTGTGCCTTTTGTGGGGTACTGGGACTTAACAATAACACAGAATATTATACGCACAGTATCGGATTTGGATCGGTCCTGTCTGACCGATACCCGATCCGGAAAATAATGGCAGTATCGGATCGGCGCATCCCTAATACAATACTACAGTACCTTCGGAATAATTCCCATCCCGAATATAATAAAATACAATACAACAGTACAAAAACAGTACTACGGTACCTTTGGGGTAATTCACGTCCCCAATATAATACAACAGTATCTTGAGGTAATTCCCTTCTCGAGAAGCTACTATCACTTGCTCTTCTCACCGCCCTTCTCAGGTATACGCTGGTCCAACACAGGATCATTAATACTAACTCTTGAATATTACAGCCTCACCTTGACTGCGGGTCTATAGTCTTCCAGCACTATCACAGTCCCTGCTGTGGTTCTCTGACAGTCCCTATGCTCTGCACAGCATATACCAGACCCGACTCCCAAGTTGCTCTTTGCAGGAATACAATTTTATTCACGGCCGGGAGCTCACTGGTCACAACAACCAAGAGAGACTTCTGAACAGAAAGATACATTTACATTTAAATCTTACAGTTAAAGTAAAAAAGTAAAGTAAAAATCAACGTCACTCAAGTCTTCACTGTGATTTGTTCTGGTGATTGGTTTCCAATGATCTAAGCTAATCATATGACTGTTGGTTCTACTGTGTTAAGCACTTTTTGGGTAAGTCTATATGGTCTTTGACCTGAGCATCCTTAGTCTGCATTTTTCTATATATTTCATGTTGAAAATGCCCTTTTGACCACTTCTGAGGCCATTACATTAAATATTCCTATCAGATGAGTTAAAAACAACAGCATTGATTTGAAATAGAAACTTTTGTAACATTATAAATGTCTTCACTGTTACTTTTGATCAGTTTTCATCCTTGCTGAATAAAAGTAAAAAAAATAAAAATAAAAAACTTAGTGACCCCAAACTTTTGAGCAGTAGTGTGGTTAAGATAGTCTTTGGCAGATTCTTTAAATCTACAACAGTTGGTTATACACAATCATAATGGCACGTTTGTATTGTAGGTGAGCGGGTTGGAGGGTTTACAGTGGTGTGCGCAGATGCTGAGGAGGCTAAAAGGGTGGAGTCTCAGCTAAAGATCCTGATTCGCCCCATTTACTCTAACCCACCCATGAATGGAGCACGCATCGCTTCCACAATCCTCACAACGCCAGAGCTGCGTTCTATATGGTGAGACATGCTTGCATACTCCCTACATAGAGGTTCATACTATTTTTTTTTTTTTTTTTTTTTAATTATACATACATGTAATCCTATAGGCTGGGGGAGGTGAAGGATATGGCAGACCGTATCATTAAAATGAGAGAAATGCTGGTAACTAATCTGAAGAAGGAGGGCTCCACTCATAACTGGCAACATGTGACTGACCAAATCGGCATGTTCTGCTTCACTGGACTCAAACCTGAGCAGGTACAACCCTTTACATACTCAAGAACTAGTATAATTAACTAAATGTAGTGTGTTTAACTAAATGTTGTATATTGGTATAAGATCTAATAGTAGGAGACGCTATTGTGTTTCAGGTGGAACGTCTGACAAAGGAGTTCTCTGTTTACATGACTAAAGATGGCCGTATCAGTGTTGCCGGTGTGACCTCTGGAAATGTGGGGTACCTGGCACATGCCATTCACCAGGTCACTAAGTAGACCAAAATGATTATGAGACAGGAGACTTGTTTACTGTTCCCGTTTCTGTTAGTCCACCCCACTATTCCTCTTTGGACTCAGATCTCGGCTTCACTTCATTTGGCTGTTTTTCTAGGTCAACATGGATCCTGAACATGGATCCTGAACATGTTATCAGGGTGTCTAACAGTAACCTATAAGTCATCTCACAGGTTATTGTATGGTTGTTACTAATGAGCACATTTGAGAACATTTTTCATCCTGTTAAATTCTGTATGAACTTTATTTATTGTGTGAGTGAAGTAAAATGAACAACAATAATAAAGGGTATTGTGTCCATTTAATTGTTTTGTGTTTTTTTTTTTTTTTTTTTCTTCATCATTGGGGACAGAATAAAGTTATTTGCATTGTTAACCACATATAGACAGTAAAACCTGTATATCAGTATCAATGTAGAAAAATCTGAATTCAATCATTAATCTATGTTCAAATTTAATTTAATTACAGAATTAACAATTACAGATCATGGTTTTTTTTTATTAACACAAAGCAACCTTTTTATCTGTAACAACTGCTGGTAATCAGAATTTGTAAGGTCATTACAGAGAGTCGGACATCAAAAATTACAGAAAATGGCCTCTTAATGGAAAAAAAAATTACAGAAGATAAAGCTTACAGTATCTGACCTTTATATTCAGTCACCTGTGTAATATGAGTAAGGGAAAATAATAAAAATAGAATTATGTATTATATAAATTATAGTTCAAAAGTCTAATCACAAAGCTTTTAAACTTACTTTAAAAAATAAAAAAAGATTATGCACTGTATAGATTACTAATCAAATTTGTATTTTGTAAGTAACCTGATAAACGCAGGTTGCCCATAAATTATAGAAAAATGTTTATTTGATCGTTTTTTTTTTTTATTATTTGATCACTAGTTTACAGATTAATGGTCAACATGCAGTCCACACTACAATTTTGTGTTAAAACATGTACATAAGTATCCTGATAATATTTCAAATCTTTACAGAGAAAATAAGCAAATAGGGGCTTTGCATACAAAAACATACACTTATATAAGAAAACTGTTGATAGAAAAATAAATTTGTCAGAAAATATTTATCTTTAAGTAGAAATCTTACTATATATATATAAAAATGTATTCCCAAAAAGGGTGGGGGGCATATTCATCCTCAACATTTAAGTCAAGTCACCTTTATGTATATAGCGCTTTATACTGCATAGACTGTAAAAAACAATACAGATTGTCTCAAAGCTGATTCACAGTAGTGAACACGAAGGCCCAAAGAGGATCCTTATTAGGGAGCAGTTTTTTTTAAATAAAGTTTGACAAGGTAAAATCGAGTAATAACAATAGAATCGACTACATTACCCATAATGCGCTGAATGTCGTCATGTGACCATGCCTTTGTCAGCACTCAGAAGCCGCTAATAGAAGAGCCGATTTCGGTTCCTCGCTGGAAAACATCTCATCTATGCTCTTCATCACGGCGCGGGATTAGCGAAGAACATACACTAGAGGTGGGACATCTGTTTTATCACATTTCCTTTATACCTGGAGAGTTTATTAGCTAAACAAATTCAGTGTTATGTGAGTCACGTGAGTGTTCGGGTGTCACAGCATGCTTTGCGCCTTTCTAATTTGTTTTTACCCTCTGATTTGTAGTTAATGTGGAGCTCATTTAGTGTATGATTGAAAGAAGTCGTGCCTATTAAGAGTAGTGTTTGTTTGATCGATGTCAGTTGCCTTGTCTCGGCCTGATGTTTTGATTGAAATTTATTGTCAGTGAGAATAATGGTTAAGGATAATCACATTGCAGTGTGTGGTAATGTCACTGCTATAATGTCAAACAACACCACTGTCTTTTCTTCGTCCTCGGACATTTAGGTCAGACATTTCATGAAATAATCCAAAATCGATATGCTATTGATCAGCTTTTAAAGATAAGCTTCAGACAGTGCTGCGTTCTTTATCTTGTGGACAGCATATTTCATTTCCTCATCGCTTGTCTGAGATTTCCTTTTACTGATCAGCTGAGAAATACAATTACCGAATGTCTCGTGACTCCCAGACTTGTCCTAAAGTGCAAACCAGTGTGTCATCAAAACTACCATGTGGACTGGTGATCTTGGCGTATTGTTCTCGAGTAAGCAAAAATATCTGTCAGACAGGTCAAAAGCAAATACACTACCATTCAAAAAGACTGAAAGAAATTAATACATTTATTGAGCAAGAATACATTAAATTGCTCAAAGACATTTATAATGTAACAATATTTCTATTTCAAATAAATGCTGTACTTTCTAATTATAAAAAAAAATGATCATGGTTTCCACAAAACAATTAAGCAGCTGTGATAACTGTGATAATAATAAGAAATGTTTCTTGAGCAGCAAGTCAGCATATTAGAATGATTTCAAGTGATTTTTAAATGATTGGTTAGATCTAGTTTCTAAAGTACACTCTATGGAGAAGATAACATGAAATTAAGAGCAAAAGTATACATTTTGACCTCTAAAATCAAAGAATATAAAATAAAATAAAGGTATACATATTACATTAATTACTTTTTTAATATATATACAAACCCGATTCCAAAAAAGTTGGGACACTGTAGAAATTGTGAATAAAAACAGAATGCAATGATGTGGAAGTTTCAAATTTCAATATTTTATTCAGAATACAACATAGATGACATATCAAATGTTTAAACTGAGAAAATGTATCATTTTAAGGGAAAAATAAGTTGATTTTAAATTTCATGGCATCAACACATCTCAAAAAAGTTGGGACAAGGCCATGTTTACCACTGTGTGGCATCCCCTCTTCTTTTTATAACAGTCTGCAAACGTCTGGGGACTGAGGAGACAAGTTGCTCAAGTTTAGGAATAGGAATGTTGTCCCATTCTTGTCTAATACAGGCTTCTAGTTGCTCAACTGTCTTAGGTCTTCTTTGTCGCATCTTCCTCTTTATGATGCGCCAAATGTTTTCTATGGGTGAAAGATCTGGACTGCAGGCTGGCCATTTCAGTACCCGGATCCTTCTTCTACGCAGCCATGATGTTGTAATTGATGCAGTATGTGGTCTGGCATTGTCATGTTGGAAAATGCAAGGTCTTCCCTGAAAGAGACGACGTCTGGATGGGAGCATATGTTGTTCTAGAACTTGGATATACCTTTCAGCATTGATGGTGCCTTTCCAGATGTGTAAGCTGCCCATGCCACACGCACTCATGCAACCCCATACCATCAGAGATGCAGGCTTCTGAACTGAGCGCTGATGACAACTTGGGTTGTCTTTGTCCTCTTTAGTCCGGATGACATGGCATCCCAGTTTTCCAAAAAGAACTTCAAATTTTGATTCGTCTGACCACAGAACAGTTTTCCACTTTGCCACAGTCCATTTTAAATGAGCCTTGGCCCAGAGAAAACGCCTGCGCTTCTGGATCATGTTTAGATATGGCTTCTTTTTTGACCTATAGAGTTTTATCCGGCAACGGCGAATGGCACGGTGGATTGTGTTCACCGACAATTTTTTCTGGAAGTATTCCTGAGCCCATGTTGTGATTTCCATTACAGTAGCATTCCTGTATGTGATGCAGTGCCGTCTAAGGGCCCGAAGATCACGGGCATCCAGTATGGTTTTCCGGCCTTGACCCTTACGCATATGTAGCTCTCATGAAATCCAAAATGAGCCAATATTTGGCATGACATTTCAAAATGTCTCACTTTCAACATTTGATATGTTATCTATATTCTATTGTGAATAAAATATAAGTTTATGAGATTTGTAAATTATTGCATTCTTTTCTTATTTACAATTTGTACAGTGTCCCAACTTTTTTGGAATCGGGTTTGTATATAACCCTCCCTCCCTTTTAATTGACTTATTTATTATTATTATTATTTTTATTATTATTATTATTATTATTAATTGATGTTTAAACAATATTATTTGAATTACTTATTAGGAATTATGTGTCGTCATGAGAGTTCGATATAAAAATGTGAATGTTAATTATTTATTTATTTATATATATATATATATATATATATATATATATATATATATATATATATATATATATAATATATATAATGTATGTGTGTGCATATATATGTATGTGTGTGCATATATATGTATGTATGTATTTGTATGTTTTTTGGGGGGTTTTTTTTGTTTTTTTTCCCATATGTTAAAGTGTCTAATTATGTACTTATTGGTTATTGTTCTAATTATGTGTTTTTTATTTGTTGGTTGTGGGTATTATCCCACATTATTAAAAAGAAGGAAAAATAAGGAATAATTATTGGGAAAAAATATTATGTCTTTAAAGGAAATGTCCATTTGTATAATTGTGTTAAATGTGTTTGAATTGAAAGACATAATAAAGTATATGTGACTGAAGACTGGAGTAAAGACTGCTGAAAATCAGCTTGGCCATCACAGAAAATAAATACATTTTTAAAATACATTAAAATAGAAAACAGTTATTTTAAATTGTAATAATATATCAGACTTTTACTGTTTGATCAGCTGAGAAATAAATGTATGTCCTGTGACTCCCAGACTTATGTAATTTTATGATGCTCATAAACTGTTTTAGTCAATTTTTGAAAACTACCATGTGATATTTTCTCCCTCTTTGTTCACAGATGACACTGAACACAAAACACGACTCTCTGTAACTGTATGGACCCTGTGGAGGTGTGTTTGCACCTTTTCCCCCTCAATGGTGGCGGCTCTGACTGACAGCACAAGTGTGTTTACCTCTACTTTCACCCTATGGTGTCCTTGTAAGTTTATCTGAGGGTTTGCGAGAAAAGCAAGCATCATGTCGAGGGCGGACAGGGCGATTAACAGTGAAGTGGGTGATTGGGGCTACAGCGAGGATGCTGGTGAAAGGGCATGGCTGCTGCAGAGTCCCAGCGTAGACTCCATCCAACCGCCTAACCAATCAGACAACAGAAGGGGAGGGACATCTACACTTGGGGCTGTTTTTATTGTGGTGAATGCTGCTCTGGGAGCCGGACTTCTCAATTTTCCTGCTGCTTTCAACATGGCTGGAGGCGTCACAGCCGGAGTGACCCTTCAAATGGTGAGACAGACTTGCATACTATTGTAAATAAAACCATAAAGTGTTCACTTAAAGTAGAGGTCTCTGTCCTTTGAAGTTAAATGTTGTGAAATTCAAAGTTTGCCTTATTCTTTTGCAGTGCATGATGGTCTTCATCATCACTGGGCTGGTGATCTTGGCTTATTGTTCTCAGGTAAGCAAATATCTGTATCAGACACATCAAGAGAAAATACACTTCTGTTCAGATTCTTTGAAAGAAATTAACACTTTTATTCAGCAAGGACGCATTAAATTAATTAAAAGTTACAGTAAAGACATTTATAATGTCACTAAAGATTTCTATTTCAAATAAATGCTGTTCTTTTGAACTTTCTATTCATTAAAGAATTCGAAAGAAAAAAAATCTGTGATAGTTTCCAAAAAAATATTAAACAGCACAACAATTTTCAAAATTGATAATGATAAGAAATGTTTCTTGAACAACAAATCAACATATCTGAATAATTTCTGAAGGATCATGTGACACTGAAGACTGGAGTAATGATGCTGAAAATTCAGCTTTGTCATCACAGGAATATATTACACTTTAAAATATGTTAAAATAAAAAGTTATTTTAAATTGTAATAATATTTTACTGTTTTTGATTATATAAATGCAGCCTTGGTGAACATACAAGATTTCATGACAAAAAAAAAACCTTTTTTACCAACCTCAAACTTTTTATTGGTAGTATATTTATTTAGTTTTCTAAATAAATGGCACAATGTGTTAAATTAATAACAAAAATCATGAAATTAATCATCATTAATTATTAGTTACTTTTTCAGTGTGTTGAAAGCCCTAGTTTCTGTAAAATAAAATAAAAATAAAAAACTTTTAATATAGGGGACCTTAGAATTACAAAGGCTGAGATCCACTGGTTAACGCCCCACACTTTTTTTTTTTTTTTTTATTTTTTTTAGGTGAGCAATGAAACAACATATCAGGAGGTGATTCGTGCTGTGTGTGGGAAAGTTCTCGGTGTCATATGTGAGCTGGCCATTGCTGTTTACACCTTTGGCACCTGCATAGCCTTCCTTATTATTATTGGAGATCAGTTGGACAAGTGTAAGTATATTCACATATACACAGATATGTCAAAATATTCTGAATAGAGTTGTCTGATTTTCTGTTTTTCCTGCTACAGTGATTGGTGCAATAAATCATGAGTCAGATGAGACAACGATTATTTCGCACTGGTACACAGATCGTAAGTTCACCATCACTTTGACCTCAGTGCTGATCATTCTGCCTCTGTCCATACCCAAAGAGATTGGCTTCCAGAAGTATGCCAGGTAGAAGCGTCTTTTTTCATGTTGTTTAACTGTGTAGTTTTGTTTTATGCATTGCAGTGTTATATCACAGCTGAACTGTGTTGAGTGCAAATTTTCCAATTCCACTTGATTATTTAAAATGTCCCTCAGTATTTGCTGGTTAAATCATACATACACATTTGTACTGATTTAATCTGTAGCACCCTGAGTGTTATCGGCACCTGGTATGTGACAATCATAGTCATCATCAAATACATCTGGCCCGACAAAGAATTTTCTCCAGGAATCATCCCAATCAGGTCAGAAGTACATTTTGTATAGTTGTTTGAGGGAAGCAATACGGAAGAAATTGCGATCACTATTATAATGTGATATTGGTGTCTTTCAGCCCTGCATCCTGGACCGATGTGTTCAATGCCATGCCTACAATCTGTTTTGGTTTCCAGGTATGTAAGTAGACTTTACTAAAATTTTTAGACTAGGTTTTTTTTTTTTTATGTTATGTTTTTGAAAGAAGTCTCTTGCTCACTAAGGCTGCGTTTATTTGATCAAAAATACAATAAAACCAGTAATATTATGAAATATTATTACAATTTAAAATAACTATTTTAATGTATTTTAAAATGTAATTTATTCCAGTGATGGCAACATCATGGCAGCATCATTACTCCAGTCTTTAGTGTCACATGATCCTTCAGAAATCATTCTATTATGATGATATGGTGCTCAAGAAACATTTCTTATTATTATCAATGTTGAAAATAGGTGTGCTTTTTCTTAAATAAAAAAAAAAAAAAAAAACTAAACTTTAAATGGTAGTGTAAATGTCTCAGCCAGTGAATTAATGTCTGAATTAATTCTACTTTTGAAATCTAGCAACTCATCATTCTCTTCACACTCTTTTTTTTTTTTTTTTTTTTTTTTTTTTTTTTTTTTTCCCCAGTGTCATGTCAGCAGCGTTCCTGTTTTCAACAGCATGAAGAAGCCAGAAATCCGGCCTTGGTGGGCAGTTGTTACAGTCAGCATGATCATCTGCCTCTTTGTGTATACAGGCACAGGTGTGTGAACTTGAATTTTCAGAAATATTCTTATGATAAAGCAGGCAAATCAAGAGATCTAATATGAGCTGGTTGTATAAACTTTGGGCTTGTTCATCTCCACAGGCGTCTGTGGCTTCCTGTCATTCGGCTCAAGTGTGAGCCAGGATGTATTAATGTCATATCCATCTAATGATGTTGCGGTGGCCATTGCTCGAGCCTTCATCATCATCTGTGTTGTTACCTCATATCCGATTCTGCACTTTTGTGGAAGGTAACAGGCTTTCGTGGTCTATAGATGTGTGTCAATGAAGGATGCATATAGTCAGTCTAAAAGGATGTGCATTTGTTTGTGCTTTAGGGCAGTGCTGGAAGGTTTGTGGTTGCGTTTTAAAGGAGAGGAGGTGGAGACAGATGTTGCTAAGGAACAGAGACGGAGGATACTGCAGACACTCGTCTGGTTTTGTCTCACACTAATTCTTGCTCTCTTCATTCCTGATATTGGACGAGTCATTTCACTAATTGGTGGTTTGGCTGCCTGCTTCATTTTTGTTTTTCCAGGTATTAAAATTAAAATGTTCTCAGACTTTGCTTTTGCTTGTATCTCATGATTTTTTTCCAAACAGTGACCGTATTTATTCTTCTAATGTTTGTCTATAGGGTTGTGTTTGATTCAGGCAAAGCTTTCAGAGCATGATGTCAGATCAGCCAGGTAAACTCATTTATTACTTATTAAAGGGATAGTTCACCCAAAAATAAAAATTCTGTCATTAATTACTCACCCTCATGTTGTTCCAAACCCATACGACTTCTGTTCATTTTCAAAATAGAAAGGAAGAGATTTTTAAAGGTGCAGTGTGTGAATTTTAGCGGCATCTAGCGGTGAGGTTGTGAATTGCAATCATCAAACGCTCACCCCTCCCTTTCGGAGCACATAGAGAAGCTACGGGGAAGCTACGACAAAAAATGTTGTCGCCGGAGAGAGCAGAGAGTTACTAGTGCTCTGTAGAGCAGTTTGTCCGTTTAGGGCTACTGTAGAAACATGACGGTGCAAAATGGCGATTTCACTGTAAGGGGATCCATGGTGTATGTAGATAGAAATGGCTCATTTTAAGGTAATAAAAACATAACAGTTCATTATGTAAGGTCTTTATACAAAACATAGTTATGTATATTATATTGCATTTCTGTCAATAGATCCTCATAAATACTACACACTGCACCTTTAATGAATCCTGAGAAATTTCTGTAACTCAAATGAAGGACCATTTCACTACAAGTTTGAAGCCAGATCTTCAGACTAATGGCAGAAGGTCTGGACTCCATAGCAGCTGTCATTGGCTAAGGACTGCCCAGAGGCCATCTGACTGACATGTAAAGCAACCAATCACAGTTCGTATTGTTTCGTGTCATGTTTAAGGGCGTGAAAATGTAATCTCGATGTCCCCACAATAACAGACCGTTGTGTTTTAAAGAGTCTATGCTGCAAACTTTACATACTTCACATACTTTATGCTTTTAGTTGATCCTGATAAGCTCTCATTGTCACAGTTGTAAACACAACAGCGTTCTTCTTCCATGAGGGAGTTTGGTGTCACGGCATCTTTGTTTCCAGGCGGACTGTTAAAGAACGCGACGACTTCAGAAATCCTGAAGTGTTTCCAATTTTGTGTGCCATATGCATCAGACATTCAGCCAGCGGTCCGTGGACGTGACGTCTGAAGCTGAGACTATGCACACACATAGAGCACATCAAATATGGTAAATGGAAGCTCGAACATACTTCCCTACTTGCTTGCTTGACTTTGAGCTTATTTTTTACCATATTTGCTGTGCTATCAATGTTTATATGTGAATAATGGCCTAAATTAAATGTTTATCATATAAAGCGATTGTCTTTTTAGAAGATTTGGATTAAACCGCTCAATTTTTGAAGCATTAACGTTTTGGTGGAAGGAACTTTCAATGGAGGGACAGAAATCTCTCAGGTTTTATTAAAAATATCTTAATTTGTGTTTCAAATATGAACAAAAAGTCTTATGGGTGTTGGATCAATATGAGGGTGAGTGAATGATGAGAGTATTATCAACTTTGGCTGAACTAACCCTTTAAACAAAATGTCTAAAGATTTGTGTATTAAATGATAGAACTGATAACCTAATTATTTCTCTCTAGTTGGAATGCAATAGTGGCTTATGGGGTCGTCATGGTTACGATTGGCACGTTCATCTTCGGCCAGACCACCACGAATGCTATCTACAAAGATATCAACAGCCCATAGGGAGGTTTGTTGTGACCTCATGAATATTGGGATATGAACCAATAGAGACAGTTAAAATATGGGAATGAAGACTGTCCAAATCATGTCTACCACTGACCTCTATTACGTCTTCAGGAGACTGTTTAAAATGTCTCATATTGTAAAGCATGCAGTCCCGCAGAAATCTGTACCTCTTGATGTAGTGGATCAACCACCAGCATGCAACATCAACCTCTCTGCTCTGGCTGTTTGTGAATGGAGGACCCCTGTAAAGGACGCTATACTTCTCTATTCTGAATGGATGTGGATATTGTGTTAAATCCTACGATTTTAGATCTTCCAAATATTCTCTATTTCTTTTGAAATGTAAATTTTTGCTCTTTCCCTTCTTTTTAATTTGTATATATTTTTTTAAGAAACTGATTTGTATTAAGGCCTTATATACATTGCAAATATGGCCAGTGTTCATAATGTTTACCCTTAAAATCTTTTTGCAAACTTTTTTCTTGATGACTTGCACTGCCAAACATGTAATTCTATAGTTCCATAAGATCTGGGAAGACTAACAGTGTGTGTCTGTGTATTTTTTTTTGTGTGTGTGTGTGTGTGTGTGTGTATATATATATATAATATTACACCACTTTAGACTGAAAGCGACAATTATTTAAGATGTAAGACTTTGATTTTGATGCATTATTGTTGTTTTAGTTAGATTTTCTAAATGTTTTTTTCATTAAGTAGTTGTTTTGGCCAGGGATGCAACAATCTCTGGTTTTATAAGTTCACTGATACTTGAATGAGGGTTTTAGGGGGCAATCATTGGTATTGAACATTGGCATTTCTCTTGTAAATTCCTTTGATCCATTCTCCAAACATTTAATTGTGTAAGTCACATTAGTGTGCTGGTTTTGCACCACGTGGTCCAGTTGTCAATTGTGTATGACATAAGAATTTTCCCAATATGCATATCTCATGGATTTAATCAGTAACACTACCATGCATGTTTTCCACAATCATTTATTATTGTATGTTTACTGTTTCAGTGCAATCACTAAAGGGATATTTCCACGTTATACTGCTGTTGTGCTCTTTTTTTTTTTTTCTTCAACTGCAAGATGCTGTTAAACTCATGCATTCGATACATTTAAATACACAGAAAATGTAAATGGTTGGCCAAATAATGAAGGCTCGGTTTACATTAGTTACTATAGTTACAAAAAGTACATTTAAAGACTTACTCATGTCATTTGGGGCAGAAAATGGTGGATTCTTCTGCAACACTTCATCAAGATGAATTATTAGATTTATTATGTTTATTATATTTTAACTTTACGACATTCCGTTAAAAAAATAAGTTAAGCTTAAAGCTTTGCTGCTGGCAAAATACATACTGCACTTTATTGATAGATAATGACATTGAATATGCATAGAAATTTAAAAGTATATTCAACTAAAAAAAGGAAAAATATTACAGATATATAGTTACATATATCTTGGACATTTCAAGTTTTACTTTAATTAAAAAGCCTTGATAAAAAATATATGGAGAATGCATCATACGTACTGATACCTGTCCATTTTCCATTGCATATTGTTTGTTGTTTTGGAGAACCGCAAAATATATGATGAAGTACATCAATCAATATTCTTTTATTTCAATTCTATTTTTAACTCTAATCAATTCTTCGAAATTTAGCAAAAATGTTTGCAAATTATGTGGAATATTAAAATATGTTAAGAAAAACATCTCACATACTTGTATCATTATTTAATAAATAAATGTACTTAATAAAATGTTTATTATCAGATCTGACCTTTATTTCTGATAATTATTCACATAAAATGTTGAAAAAGATTTTTATCTCAGGGTTAATTAATGAGGGGTAGATACTACAGTCTGATCTTTTTACACTCAGCTCAAGCATGTGTTTAATAAAATATAAAGCAATTTTTAAAAGCAATTATATTTATACAACATTTCTCTTAGCCTCTTACATATATTTTTCTACCTTGCTAATCCAACTGATCCAGCAAATATGTAATTTTAATAGATTTGCTATGATGGTTTTTGATAGTATAATCTGATAATCGATAATCTGAGAAAGGTAATAATTTACACACAGAGAGAGAGAGAGCGAGGCGGAAGTCTGTTGATGTTTGTCAGTATCACCTGACGACTGTAAAAGTCATATGACCGTCAGAGGAAGGGAAACTCAAAACCCACAGCAGGGTCGCAGGAGTCATCGAGCTCCATGTCCAAGACTGTGTAAAATGTTTTCTCTGCGTGTCTTCTTCTGTTTTCTGTCCGTGTCTGTGCATGTCGTGAGCGGCATGTATGATCCAGATGAGGTGTTGGATCTGCCGGGCATGTCTTTTAAACCAAATTACCGTCAGTGGTCAGGATATCTGAAGGCCAGCTCTGGGAAGTTTTTGCATTATTGGTGAGTTTCACTAGGGTTTTTGTCTGAGCGTGAATGTGCAGCATGTTTTGTTTATGATGAGGATGTGTTTAGGCGAATGGCGTTTCCGCGTTCACACCGAATGAAAAATAAAAAAAAATAAAAAAAATAAAAAAATAAAAAAAAAAATATATATATATATATATATATATATATATATATATATTATTATTATTATTATTATTATTATTATTATTATTATATATATATATATTTTTTTTTTTTTTTTTTTTTTATATATAAAATGTTTTGGCTATATCATGGTCCATTTAATGTACTGACCAAACTAAACTAAGAGTGTACTGTATGTACTAAACTTTTGTATGTAAAACACATTTTGTCCCGGTTTCACAGACAGGCTTTTATAAACGTGCCTTAGAAAAAAGAAAAAACATTACTGGTGTGCATCTTGAGACAAAACAATGACACTGACATATTTTAAGATATGTCAATGCAAGTTGCTTTCAGCTAAAACTGCTCAAACATGCATTTTACTCTGAGACTAGCTCAAGCCTTGTCTGTGAAACCGGTTGAGTCTCCTCAGTAGCCTAACGCATTTTAAAGAGAAGGTTTTGCCATTGCAGTGAAGAGAGTGTGTGTATGTTACAGGTTTGTAACGTCTCAGAGGGACCCGCTCAAGGACCCAGTCGTGCTGTGGCTGAATGGAGGTCCTGGCTGCAGCTCTTTGGATGGGTTTCTTTCAGAGAATGGACCCTTTCATGTAGGTTGATAACTACTTCCATTCATTTTAAAAATGACAATGCATTACTTGAGAGCTGATTTAATTTCAAAAGACTGAGAACTACAGAGTTGTAAAGTTTAAAGAGGGAAAAACATTTATGTAATCTCTTTTGTTGAGTTCTAAATTGCTTTTCCATACAACACAAAACCATAAACATTATGTTTCTCCTGTGTGTGTGTGTGTGTGTGTGTGTGTGTGTGTGTGTGTGTGTGTGTGTATCTGTGGTCCTTAGGTCAATGATAATGGAGCCACCCTTTACGAGAACGAATTTAGCTGGAATAAAATCACCAATGTTCTGTATCTTGAGTCGCCTGCGGGAGTGGGTTACTCCTACTCAGATGACCAAAAATATCAAACCAATGATGATGAGGTAAGTATGTAAACAATCATGGACATTCATAGCCTATAAAGACTTATGAAAGCCTGAATATGTACTTTTTCTTTAGGTGGCAGATAACAACTACCTGGCTTTGCAAAGTTTTTTCACCAAGTTCCCAAATTTCACCCAGAATGAGTTTTTCATTTTTGGCGAGAGTTATGGAGGCATCTATGCACCCACACTCAGTTTGAGAGTTGCCACCGGAGGTCAGCTTAAAGTGAACTTTAAGGTAAGTTAAAATATGCTTGATTCATTTTTTTTTTTTTAATGTAATTTATTTATGTGCTAATATTTGAAGACAAATTATATTTATATACACTATATTGCCAAAAGTATTGGGTCACTCCTCCAAATCATTGAATTCAGGTGTTCCAATCACTTCCATGGCCAAAGGTGTATAAAATCAAGCACCTAGGCATGCAGACTGCTTCTACAAACATTTGTGAAAGAATGGGTCACTCTCAGGAGCTCAGTGAATTCAAATGTGGTACCGTGATAGGTTGCCACCTGTGTCCTCACTACTCTATATTTTCCACGGTCAACTGTTAGTGGTATTATAACTAAGTGGAAGCAATTGGGAACAACAGAAACTTGTAAAGTCACAGAGCAGGGTCAGTGCATGATGAGGCGCACAGTGGGCAGAAGTCGCCAACTTTCTGCAGAGTCAATAGCTACAGGCCTCCAAACTTCGCGTGGCCTTCAGATTAGCTCAAGAACAGTGCGTAGAGAGCTTCATGGAATGGGTTTCCATGGCTGAGCAGCTGCATCCAAGCCTTACATCACCAAGTGTCAGTGCAAAGCCTCGGATGCAGTGGTGTACAGTGGGGAGAACAAGTATTTGATACACTGCCGTTTTTCCAGGTTTGCCCACTTACAAAGCATGTAGAGGTCTGTAATTTTTATCATAGGTACACTTCAACTGTGAGAGACGGAATCTAAAACAAAAATCCATTGTATGATTTTTAAATAATTAATTTGCATTGTATTGCATGACATAAGTATTTGATCACCTACCAACCAGTAAAAATTCTGGCTCTCACAGACCTGTTAGTTTTTCTTTAAGAAGCCCTCCTGTTCTCCACTCATTACCTGTATTAACTGCACCTGTTTGAACTCGTTACCTGTATAAAAGACACCTGTCCACACACTCCAGACTCCAACCTCTCCACAGTGGCCAAGACCAGAGAGCTGTGTAAGGACATCAGGGATAAAATTGTAGACCTGCACAAGGCTGGGATGGGCTACAGGACAATAGGCAAGCAGCTTGGTGAGAAGGCAACAACTGTTGGCGCAATTATTAGAAAATGGAAGAAGTTCAAGATGACGGTCAATCTCCCTCGGTCTGGGGCACCATGCAAGATCTCACCTCGTGGGGCATCAATGATCATTAGGAAGGTGAGGGATCAGCCCAGAACTACATAGCAGGACCTGGTCAATGACCTGAAGAGAGCTGGGACCACAGTCTCAAAGAAAACCATTAGTAACACACTACGCCGTCATGGATTAAAATCCTGCAGCGCACGCAAGGTCCCCCTGCTCAAGCCAGCGCATGTCCAGGCCCGTCTGAAGTTTGCCAATGACCATCTGGATGATCCAGAGGAGGAATGGGAGAAGGTCATGTGGTCTGATGAGACAAAAATAGAGCTTTTTGGTCTAAACTCCACTCGCCGTGTTTGGAGGAAGAAGGATGAGTACAACCCCAAGAACACCATCCCAGCCATGAAGCATGGAGGTGGAAACATCATTCTTTGAGGATGCTTTTCTGCAAAGGGGACAGGACGACTGCACCGTATTGAGGGGAGGATGGATGGGGCCATGTATCGCGAGATCTTGGCCAACAACCTCCTTCCCTCAGTAAGAGCATTGAAGATGGGTCGTGGCTGGGTCTTCCAGCATGACAACGACCCGAAACACACAGCCAGGGCAACTAAGGAGTGGCTCCGTAAGAAGCATCTCAAGGTCCTGGAGTGGCCTAGCCAGTCTCCAGACCTGAACCCAATAGAAAATCTTTGGAGGGAGCTGAAAGTCCGTATTGCCCAGCGACAGCCCCGAAACCTGAAGGATCTGGAGAAGGTTTGTATGGAGGAGTGGGCCAAAATCCCTGCTGCAGTGTGTGCAAACCTGGTCAAGAACTACAGGAAACGTATGATCTCTGTAATTGCAAACAAAGGTTTCTGTACCAAATATTAAGTTCTGCTTTTCTGATGTATCAAATACTTATGTCATGCAATAAAATGCAAATTAATTACTTAAAAATCATACAATGTGATTTTCTGGATTTTTGTTTTACATTCCGTCACTCACAGTTGAAGAGCATCTATGATAAAAATTACAGGCTTCTACATGCTTTGTAAGTGGGCAAACCTGCAAAATCGGAACAGTTTGGGGGTGGCCCCTTCCTGTTCCAACATGACTGTGCACCAGTGCACAAAGCAAGGTCCATAAAGACATGTGCTGCGTTCCACTCCACTTTTAGACACGCACTTGCGAACTTCCCTAAGCACTTCCCCTCGTGGGAATCCCTGCTGCCATTTTGAAGTGCGTTCCACTTCGTGAAGTGGTCGAGGGAAGTTTATATGGACAGACCCTCGCTCCCTCGATTTTGACCGAGGTAGCGAGTCTGCTTCATATGTACACTTCAGGCAGCTTCATATACCACAATGCAACACGATTGTGATGTCACCACATATCGCATTTAATTCACTACAACCACAATTCCACAAACAACTCTGATATTTTAATTATTTTAAAAAACATTTAAAACAACCCAAACACACCTATATACATATAGAATGCTGCATTAAACAATTTCGTGATGGGAAAAAAAATAAATCAACTCCATAGTGGATTCCAAGTGATCAAGGGCTTAGGACGTTCCAGTTCAGCCCATTGCAAAGGTTCCGCCAGTAGTGGGCACTCATGCTACGTAAGCAATGACGCACATCCGAGTGAATGAGACGGAGGGAAGTTAGCGAGTGAAGGGCATAATAAAAACGAACTGGAACGCAGCAATGGATGAGCGAGTTTGGTGTGGAGGAACTTGACTGGCCTGCACAGAGTCCTGACCTCAACCCAACACCTTTGGGAAGAATTAGAGCGGAGACTGCGAGCCAGGACTTCTCGTCCAACATCAGTGCCTGACCTCACAAATGTGCTTCTAGAAGAATGTTCAGAAATTCCCATAAACACATTCCTAAACCGTGTTGGAAAGCCTTCCCAGAAGAGTTGAAGCTGTTATAGCTGCAAAGGGTCGGCCAACTCCATGTTAAACCCTACGGATTAAGAATGGGATGTCATTAAAGTTCATGTGCATGTAAAGGCAGGCGTCCCAAAACTTTTGGCAATATAGTGTATGTCTGTTAAAAGTTTTTTTTTTTTTTTTTCTCGTTTATTTATTTATTTCTTCTTTTGGTTTCTTTTACAGGGCTTTGCTGTTGGAAATGGCATTAGTAGTTTTGCACTAAATGATCAATCACTAATCTACTTTGGTAACTATCATGGCCTGTTTGGAGAACAGTAAGCTAAATCAATTACTCCTACAGTATATGTGGCCACACATGTGTATATTTATATTACAGTACTGACAATGAATATTTTGATAAATGTGTTTTTTTTTTGTTTTTTTTTCTATGCCATTTTGTTTGTAGGTTGTGGAAAGACCTGAATGACAACTGCTGTCAAAATGGAGTCTGTAATTTCTACAATAATTCTAAAGAGTCCTGCTCTGATGTGGTAATGTGAATGCATCCAGATTCTTGTTTTTAATGGAATATTGCATATAGTTTTTGCAGCGACTCTGATGTTGTTTTTCGACGTGAGGGCGAGACAACCCGTCACTCACACGAGATCACAGCAATAGCAAACCACAATGATCCTCAAGTCTACTTTTTTTCTTGTTCGAGAAGCCGTTTCACTTGGATATACATCACAATAGGGAACAAAAAAACTATCGCAACTTCTGTTTCATGCCGACTTTGTGACTAGTCTTCTGTGTTTTGCAGGTATCACATGCATTTAATATAGTCTATAGCTCTGGGTTGAATACATATGCACTGTATCTTGACTGTGCTGGTGGTGTCACATCTCAGAGAGCCATGAAGCACCTTTTCAGAAACTTCAGGAAACACTGGGAAGCTAATCAGGTGTGGCCTGTTTTCTCTACTCATGCAGACTTCCAACATCTACTTTAATAAACTAGAGAGAACAAAAAGGTGAATTGTGCTCTCGTTTGTTGGTTCAGTTAGAAGGAAGTACTCCCAGTGTTCAGGGAGTTCCTCCATGCATCAATAGTACTGCTCAGATGAACTGGATTAACCGAGGAGATGTGAGAAAGGCGCTGCACATCCCTGATGTTTTACCACCGTGGGACATCTGCAGGTAAACTGAAGCCTGTCCTTGCTTACGGTTTCAGTGTGTGATGCATGAGGTCATGTGTGCTTACAGTGTTCTTCCTTTTTCATGCAGTGATGTTGTGGGAAGCCAGTATCACACCATTTACGAAACTGTGAAGGGCGTCTATGAGAAGCTGCTGGCTTTGGGTCTGAGAGCGTTGGTCTATAATGGAGACACCGATATGGCTTGTAACTTCCTTGGAGACCAGTGGTTTGTTGAGCAGCTTGGACTGAAGGTAACATCTTTGAGATCTTTGAGATGTTCAGCAGAATTTATAGCACCTTCTAGGTTTTATGTTGGGTTTTTCTTCTTTAAGGCGAGCACACAGTACCAGCCCTGGATTTATGATAAGCAGATTGCTGGATTCTACCAACAATTTGGCAACATCACTTTCCTTACAGTCAAGGTAAGTTTCAGGCATGTTGGTGGAGTCCATGCAGCCTGTGTTGTAATACTTTACTTCCAGCTTCAATAAGATCTGTTGATGTGCAACCTCTGTTTGTAATCTTTATATAGATTCATATGACTGGCTCTAATCAGTTGGACATTCAGGCTAAACAGTAAAAGCTCCAAACTGTTATTGTTATTATATGTCTAAATGTAATCATGTAAATTTTATACATTTTCTTATTAGCAATAAATGTCATAGGCTGCAATGTAGGCTGCAAAATATACAATACCGTTCAGAAGTCTGGGGTCAGGAAGTTTTTTTTTTTTTTTCTTTTTTCTTTTTTTTTTTGAAAGAAATTAATACGTTTTCAGAAAGGATGAATTACGTAAATTGATCAACTGACATTTTAGACAATTATAATGTCACTAGATTTCTGTTTCAAATGAATACCATTCTTTCAAAATTTCTATTCATTAAAGAATACAGAAAAAATATCACTGTTTTCACAAAAATATTAAGAGGCACAACAGTTTTCAACATTGATAACCCTGCATCAAAAAATAAGAATGAAGATTTTTCAAATTATACAGGTATGTATGTATCTGTTTTAATTACTCTAATCAAAATAACAAAAGCAGTCAAATGTCAAAAGATTTAATGACAAAATTAAGTATCATTTAACTTACAATCTGCAAAGGAAAACTTCATGTTAATAAGTTTATAAATAAACTTATTTCATAAAATCTGTAATTTCCTGTCGCTGTTTGAATGTAGTAAACACCCACAGATGTACAAAAGCAGAAAACATCTGGGTCATGTTTGCATTTTCTTCTGTCACTTGGAATCAGGATTAGGCATAAAAGTCCGCTGAGAATTGATTAAATAGTTCTAACATGTCTCAGAGGAAGATGTGAGTCATGTACAAGACTTATTCACCTTACAAATGGTTGCTGAAAGCAAAAATGCTATGAAATGCAAAACAGAAAAAAAAATTTTGTTAGAATTGGCATCCTAAAATTAATAAGAAAGAAGTATTGGATTTCATTCAGCAAATGTGGTTTAATGTTTCTTGAGCAGCAAATCATCATATTAGAATGATTTCTGAAGGATCATGTGACACTGAAGACTGGAGTAATGATGCTGAAAATTCAGCTTTGCCATCATTTTAAAAGAAAACAGTGATTTTAAATTGTAATATTATTTCATAATATTACTGTTTTATTGTATTTTTGAACAGCCTTGGTGAGCATAAGAGACTCAACAGAAAAAGAAAAAAAAAACAAATCTTACAGACTACAAACTTGTGTGTGTCATTTTTACCGAAGCTGTTATGACCTACAACTCTGCTCTTCCAGGGTGCAGGTCACATGGTTCCACAGTGGGCTCCTGGTCCATCTCTACAAATGCTACAGAGTTTCCTGTCCAATAAACCTTACTAAACTTCCTCTAGACCATGTCCTGTCTTAAAGCACCAAATCTGATTTTTAGAAGTTGTCCTGGATGGATTTTAAGAAAGTGTGATTTTTATCCTTAACTTTTGAAATTTGACATGAAGCTGTAAGACAATTTTCTCAGGGACTATTGGGTGTATGTGTATTTGCATATGTTTGGAAATTCTGTTAAATGGTTTTTATTTTGCTATTTGTTTGAGTCTTTTTTTTTTAATGCTTTTTTTCCTTGAACATGGGAGGTGATTCTCACAGTGTTATTTCTAAATTATTTCTATTTCACTTAATCACATAATCACAGTTATAGATACACACGAGATCTTTTTAAAACAGTATTGATGGATGGCATATGGTTTTAAAATGCTCACATTATGTTGTAAGTTGTCAAATAAAGTACTGAGAAAAAAATGTAGTTTTCATTTTGTTTATACCTAAAAAGAAGTCTCAAATTCTAAAGTTTTCCACATGGAATTAGAAATATAAACAGAAATAATAAAACCCTTTTGTAGTGTAATTTGTCTGCATTCCTCAAAACAATGTACCAGTTAATGATTTAACTAATGATATGGTAACTTTTTAACCACAACAGAATCTTGCGAAGTGAAAATTAACTGATATAAGTCTTTTTCCAGTGCTGGGCTGAAAATGGGGAGGATGGAGTCCAGGGAGTGAATTTCGAGGGGGGTCGGCATTCCAGTTCAAAGTGTAACGTTATTATAGATCAGGGGTGGAGAGCCTCAGCCTCAGTCCCAGGGCCGGCCCGCGGAACAGGCAAATGCTAGGGGCGCCAAAATTAGTGATTTTTTTTTTTTCCCCCGTTTTATTACTGATACTATTTTATTAATATTAATTCGAAATATTACTGAATAAAGCAATAACAACAACAACAAAACTCCCCTGACTCTTCCCGGGTCCGCCGCATCAATCTTCCCCCACCCAGCTAGTGCTTGAAGTGCGTCAAAAATGGAACGCGCGATCAGTTTAATGTTGGGAATTTGTTGTGTCGCGTCGCCTCTCGCCGCATCCAATGTAGACAGGATTGCTTTCGTTTTTTAGGGTGCTTGGCTGCTCGCGCCAGGTGTAGACACAGTGAAAGTTGCCTGATTGTTTATGACTGATGGCCGAATTCACATGACACAGTGTCAAAAAGACCGAAGCCCTCTGATGCAGGGAAGATAGGGATAAAGACAGAGGTAACGTGAGGTAATGAATGAACAGTTTATCTAATTGCATAGTATTAAAATACTAATGTTCGCTAATTAATTGCAGTTATTTTTACCTTAAACTTTATGCAAGCAGCTTCTCCAGAGGCCACAGACTGTGATTTTGTAAAAAATCATGTCAGTTTTTTTTATAAACACATGTAATATTACTTTTTTAATAGTCTAATGTTTTTACTCTACAGTTGTGCAGTTTTAAGGGGATATATGGCATTTTTAAAATGTATTTGCCGAAATTAGTAATGATATTTATATACAGGTTTATTTAAAATAGCAATATTTTATGTAAAATTCACGTTAAATATTTAAATTTCTCAGTTTAATTCATGGTGAAAACATGAATGTGCATAGTTTAGTGGAAGATTGCTGCCATCTACTGGAAAACAAACACTTTTGCTAGTTCTATGAATGTTAGATGCAATTACTCTTGCTATTTGTGTTTAGGCTGTAATGTGGCGTAGGTGCTATTTTTGTATAGTTTAACTATCATCAGCCTTTAAAAAAAAAAAAAAAAAATTATATATATATAATATCATGAACACAATGACGGGGTAGAATGGGCTGGACGTACAATTTTTAAAACACAACCAACATATAAAACAACAATAAAAAAAATCAATGCATTACAAAAATAAAACAGTACCAGTGTTTACACAACTTAGACTGATAACATGTAGTGCTAAACCCTGATACAAGGGGCACCAAGTAAAATCTTGCCTAGGGCAGCAAATTGGTCAGGGCTGCAGAGTTCAGCTCCAACCCTGATAAAACTCACTTGCCTGTAGCTTCCTAGTAACCCTTCAGACCTTGATTAGCTTGTTGTTTGATTAGGGTTGAAGCAAAACTGTGCAGGACTGTGGCTCTCCAGGACTGACATTCGCCACCCCGTTATAGATTATAGAAATAAATACATCTGAAAGATAATTGAAAGTATGGTCCTCCAAGTAAATCACAGCCATTTCCACCCCTGGTTGTGTGTTAAACCTAAATGAGTGTATGGACATTATGTGGAGAGGGAATAGAACTTATATCAATAGTTTTGCTTGTGCTGGATATGGCAATAGAGTAGTGGTTTTCAAACCTGTCCTGGAGGCACCCCAGCCCTGCACATTTTGTATGTCTCCCTTATCAGACACACCCAATTTAGTTCTTGCAGTCTACTAACGAGCTGATGAGTTGAATCAGGTGTGGTAAATGAGGGAGACACACAAAATGTGCAGGGCGGAGCCTCCAGGACAGGTTTGAAAACCACTGCAATAGAGGAATGGCAGTAACCTGTTAAAAAATGTACGGTAGGGGGCGGCACGTGCCACTTTCACTTAGTCGTATTCACCCAAGGCAGAAGAAGGAGAATAAAGCCAGTTGTCTTGTCTTGTACGCGTGGTTGCCAGAACTTGGTACACGTGTAGTAATGTAGCAATGGAGGCAGTTTATAATCAGGTAACGAATTTGTTATTGTCGGTTAGGTAAAGAATAATTGTACTAATCTGTACAGAGTGTATCGATTCTGCTATCTAATTCTTTTGTTAAAGTGCACCGTATTTAAGCTTCCGTGTCTGTGTGTGACTGTTGGAGCTACGCTGCGGTGCAACAGTATCTCTCTTTCTCTATCGTTTGGGCTTTATCTTACTGCTGGTTCTGCCCTAGTGAGAAGAGAAACAAAATATTGTATGTTCTGAATATGAGCCTGAGATATAAACTTATGTGTTGCTTAAATTTCCAACTTCCAATGTGGTGTTTCTTTTCATGCTTGACAGCAGCTTGAAGGACACATCAATGGACAAGAAGAGGAACCGTGACATTGGATGGGTTTTTTATTTTTTTTATTTTTTTTTATTTTGTGTGCGCATACTTTTACAATAGAAACCATAGTCCCAACATTCAGCCGAGCTTTCTAGCAGCACACTATTATATATAATTGGGTTTTTTTTTATGGTTTTAAAGTGTATTTTAAAAGTAAAATAAAAAAAAATACTGAAACGCTACCACTGGAAGTGTCATGATTGCACAATAGAATAGTTGAGGAGAATTGTTAAAAGATGAATGCAATAAAGCTGCTCATTATTGTGACCAAAGGTTCACCATTAACACATTTAATGCATATAAAGAGACTGGGGCTAGTTGTCACAAGAGCTACAGTCTTAGTAATTAGTTTTCCCTTACAATGATATATTTTATTTATTTTTTTTGTATGTTGGTTTTAAACACCATTAAATTTACACTTTATTTTTGCTGTAGACATTAGGGTAAATAAGCAAATGCAACATAATCACAGAGTTTAACATCTTAGGACAAAGGTATTTTTCATAAATGTCAGTGCAAGTTGTCACATGTGCTTTTATATGTTGTAATTTCATAGTTTAGTAACTTAAAATATTTGTTGGATTAATGTCTTGTGTTTAAATTTTACTGAAAAGCTAATAATAGTTTAAAGGCAGGTGCCATTTTGATAGTTTACCCTGTATAGTGTGATGTGATAACCATTATTGGGGCATGTTTTCACTGAAGGGCAACAAGTTCAATAAACAGTTTCACACGTCTCCCCAGGTGTACGTAGTTGTACAATCAGACGGTAAGGTTTCACTGACTGTGTTCCACCATATATATATTTGAAGTCCGGCTCTCCTGCATCCTTTGGCCAGATCAGACGGAATTGTCGCAGCACCATGACCAGGATGAGGAAGAGCTCCATGCGAGCTAGATTTTCTCCTAAACACACACGAGATCCTAGGAAATAGAAAAGTGAATGTACAAAATACAAACACAGTTTGTTCACATTTTACCACACAAATGTGCTTCCTATTTGATGCATGTATTGTTTTGATCATACTAATGACCCTGTAATTAAACAGTTCAGGGACTTACACCTCTGTCTAGATTGCAGGTAGAATTACTGATAAATAAGTTAAATGAGTCATGATTAAAAGACGTCATTACACTGTCTAAAAAAACATGCACAACATACCAGCAGAAAAAGGCATGAATGCATCAGGCTTCACAAATTCCCCCTTTTCATTCAAAAAGTTTTGAGGGTTGAATTCATGTGGAAACTTCCACTGACTTTCCTCTCTGAGAGCAGATGACAGATAAGGGATGATAATTGTTCCCTGAAGGAGCAGATTTTTTAACATGATTAGCAAACCTCCCTTTTATAGTGAAGATGCTGTTTAGGAGTTGCAATAATATTGGTTTGGGTGATGGGTTGTTTTGATAAGATTAAATAACAGTTGTTCTTAGTTACTCTTTATTTTATGTCAGTTTTGTGTGCCATAGTAACTCTGCAACTCTGAGGTAAAGAAACATTTGTTGCCATACAGTAATTATAGTAAATGCCACCTTTGGGATGCTGTAGCCTTGGAGTTGAGTGTCGGTTCTGGCGGTGTGAAACATACTAAGAGGAACAATGTCACCAATACGCTGACCCTCATGAATCACTGCTTGAACGAAAGGCATGGCGTTTCTGTCCTCATATGTGACATGTTCACGAGCACCAAGGACTTCATCAATCTCCCGCTGACATTGCTCTGAAGATGTATAAATAGACATTAAAAGGCACAAGTACACATTGAAAAACTATGAATGCTACAAAAAAAAATTCACAAAAATAAAATATAAACATAATAGAATTTAATTAAAAATGCATTATATCATTCCAGAATCTTATTTTGCTGTATATTGTTCATTAATGCATAATCCATAAAGAAATCTGTAACCCAGCCAGGAAACATCTTGCTTTTTCATTTTTATTAACAGAAATTCGCACACACGTTGGATTTAATGTTTTATGGGGACATTCATAGACATAATGATTTTTATACTGTACTAACTGTATATTCTATCCCCTAACCCTAAACCCATCACAGAAAATGCATTTTGACAAGGACAAGGATTTCAGATATTACCATCTTTGTTGGGTAATTTTTGGGTTTACCTTAACCACACACACGCACACATTACCCCACAGCTATCATTCTGGAAAAATGTATCATACATATTTCTGACCTGGATAAAATTTTGCCTAGAGATAATTTACTTTGGCATGCAAAAGTTTTTAGCATAAACACACTAAATTAGACACATCTTATCCACATTCCTTACCCTGTATATGAGTGTGCGTCATCAAATAGAGTGTTAAAGTTCGGAGTGTGTTAGAGGTTGTGTCAGTTCCAGCCACAAACAGGTCAAACAGCAAAGTGACCATTTGTGAGTTATCAAATGTGGTGCATTGATCTGCTCTCTGAAAATAAAATGATCATATTAAAGAATATTAAACTCATATGCTGCTGATAAATTCAATAAATAAAAAACATAACACACACAAACACTTGTGAGTATCTCACCTTCTCCATCTCTTCCAAATAACAGTCAATCACATCTCTGGGCTCCCCAGTAACTTGTGACTTCCTGTGCTCATCCACAACTTTAAGAATATGTTTTTTGATCATCTCAAAATAGTGAAAAGCTTTCCAGAATGGCAGTGGGAAAATCCTCAACACTGGGGCTATTTCATAGAGCTGCAATTCAAAATGAAAGCCTTTTTTATTTTAATTTTTTTATAAAAATGTCAAGTCACCTTTATTTATATGTTTCAAAGCAGCTTTACAATGATAAACAGGAAAATAATGATTAAACAGGAAAATCTGTGAATGAAATGTAAAAATAAATGTCTGTCGTTCCACTCTTGTACAATCTATGCACTATGTACAAATTATTTTAGTGGTGGCTATTTACAAGTGTAAACAAAAAGAGTATAAATAGCAGCTTGAAGTAATATGCCTACTCAAGATAAAATATCTGACCAATAGTGGGCAGTTTGTGAAAATAGCCTTTGACAACAAGGTTGGCTATTTGCATGTAAATAGATGCTGCCTTTATTTTTCATTGTACTTACCATTGCCCATGGTCCAATGACAATCTTAGTAAGTTTTTCTATAATTGTGATCAATGTCTGGAAATATTCATCCTGATAATTGAAACGTGACCCAAAAATGATTGAAGCAATGATGTTTGAAGCAGCTTGGTGGTACAGATGTTGAGGGTCAATTGACTTTCCTGGTAGAGTTGTAGAGATATAAAGACAAGAAATGTTTTCCATTCATGAATTTAAATGTTCTCTGGCAATTTTGAGGTCTTAAAAAATGTTATATTCAAACATAGGACACTGAACATGTGATTAAATGTGTTGTGTTAATAAGATTGAAGGTGTCAGGTGAGGAGACTGTATATACCAGCAGATTCCTCCAGTTGTGCACAGATATATTTGACCTCCTCCAGAATCCTCTGCTCCATACTTCTCTTTCCAAGGCCAAAGTTTCTCAGTGTGGTCAGAGCAAAGCGCCGATGTTCCCGCCAGCTGTCTCCATAATCTGCCATGATCACCCCTAAACACACAAAATGATCAGGGAACCCTCTAAGCCCAGCAGGAAGACTTTTGCAGTGCAATGCACTTGTCTGTGTTATGTGAGTAGTATGTTTTGCTGCTTGAGTACTCTAGTATTTTGTGTATGCTGGATTACCTTTGCTCCTTGTTAAATGACTGACCATCATGTTCTCTGATCTGCCAGCAAACTCCACCGCTCGTGTGATCAGAGCCTCCCTGATCATTTTCTGCCCTGTCAACACCACTGCTGGCTGCCTACCAATGTACAGCGAGTAGACTGATCCATAGCGCTGAGCAAACTGCACAAAAAACATTCATGTTGAAGACCACAAACTCACAGCAGCATGTTATTGCTGTGTCATTCTGTATGAATGAAGTCTGATTTCTTTTCATTAGTTAGTTTGATGTATTTAGTATTTTTAATGCAGCAGTCTCCAATGTGTGTTTGAGACTGATGTGCTTACCTTGTCAAAGTCCTTTAACGGGTTTATGTGGTCAAATTGTAGAAAATTACCAAAAAATGGAACAGGAGTGGGTCCAGGGGGGAAGTTTTTAGGTCGCCGAATTCTGAACTGCAAGAACAGAAGAAAGGCTCCAAGACACAACAGAACCAGTGCGGTCAACATAGTTACTGATCTACTGGACGGAAACCTGCTATTTAATCTAGACAGAGAACTGATACGCATGCACACAAAACTACTAATTTAAACTCTGCTGAACTCTTTAAACTTTGTTGAACTGGAGTAGGGAAACATAGACTATATAGGTGAAAAGTTAAACTATGATTAACAATATGGGTGGAGAGGTAATGATACTCCCACCAGAGCTCAATGTCACTATGTACTCTTGATAAAGTTGTTCCTAAAGGTATAAATATGCTCTATAACATTGTCCAAGTTTACGGATCTATGGCTGCAAGTTTGTGCAGCATTAACAAGTTCTTTGTTACGTTTTGATAGCCAAAATATTCTAGTGACCAAACCCAAGTTGTATTTTCTTCATAAAATATATGAAGTAAACACTATTGGGTTTTTTTAGTGTATTATCAGATTGTGCATAAAGTTTATGATCACATGTGCTCTTCGCAATGCACAACAGAGCTTAAACTGAATTGTCTTTTTTGTAGTTGCCAACTAAAAATAAAATTATGCTTATTTATCTTTCCATTTTTATCCAGTGACTCAACGTTGCCTATACTTACTTCATCGAGGCACAGCCTTAATCACAATGGGATTAAGCCCATGTTTAGTTTTCAACATCAAGTATTCTGAAAACAAAATGAACTGACACAAACATTTTCATAATCACTGACCACTCAGTTGTGATTGGTACAGTCAATGTGGGCCCAGTTTGCACATCATTCACAATAAAAAAAAAAGTTGGGACTCTTGCTCTTTGGCATTGTATCGTACAGCAACGGGACTTTTTACCCCAAACATCCTTTTACTTAGTAGGCAGTAGCTTGAAAAAACTACTGATTTATTCATTATATCATAAAGTCTCTTGTCTCAAAATATATGCAACCATTTCAAGAATCCTCATGCAAGTTTTTAAAAATTGTTAAGCTACACAATACATTAGATCAACTTACCTCAAAACAATCTTTAGACATTGTAAATGACCTCTTGGATCAAGACAATTAAATGCAATGCATAGTAACAAACAAGTGTTAGTGGTAGTTTCGTGTGTTTTAGGAGAAACAAAAATCTCAAAGGGTCCTTTTACTCTGAGGGGCCTTTAGTCATGTTGTAGCCAAACATAAATGTGCCAACTGGTATTTTGGAGGATAAAAAAATAAAAACCCTTTTAAGGTCTAATCTTCCCAGTTGCTGTGCACCATTGTTACGTTTTTATTGCTCTCAAGATTCAAGAATCTAAATATAGAATATTGTACATACAGACAAGTAATTTTAAAATGAATGCCGTAAACTTGTTTTTGCAGTAACGTTAGTCCTGTACGTACATGAAATTAGCACGAGGTGGCGTCAAGTACAGTTTATTGCGTCTGTGACGCATTTTCCAAGCGCCGGAAACGCGCTCGCGAACGCTGATGTGTTATTTTGCAGTATATGGTAGTTTAGTTTTGAAGATTATTCATTAAAAATTTGATACCGTTCGTTTTTTAGATGCCTAAAGGGAAAGGCGTCACCAGGTGAAAAAAACCGTCACACGAGAAGGAGAACTCAGGGAAGATGCCGGTATGAGTCAAGCTTAACAACTAGCTATTCAAAAAGAAACATGATAAATAACTGTGTGTCCTTTATTCATGTGATAATTTTAAATTATGACTGGCGAGATTGTGGTTTTCTGTGTGTCAGTACTGTCCTGTGAAGTAATATATTTCTCGTTAGCCGAAAGGAAAAGTTGGAACCAAAGGCAAAAAACAAATCCATGAGGAAAACCAGGATACTCTAAAGTTCTATTGCAGAATCATCCTGGGAGCAAACGTAAGGCATGCATCTGAGTTTCAGTGTGCCTTTTTAAATATATATATACATATATATATATATATATATATATATATATATATATATATATATATATCATGTAGTCATTTGATTTTTTTTTTCTTCTTTTCAGGCTATTTATGCAGCAGTCAATTTCTTGCTCTTTTACAACTCATCAACCTTTTGGACATGGGTAAGTCACAGTATGATGTGCATATTTTGTTTTGTTCAGTGATGTGTATGAGCAAATCCAGATTGGTGCATGCATATCTTCACACGTTTCAAATGGGTATGGACCAGTGGTTTTCAATCTTTTAGTTGCCATGGACCCCCAAATTATGATAAATTATGATCATCCTCATGCGAGGGGCCTCCACCCTAAAATAAAAGGCAGGCAGCTATATATTTTCATGTATAAAGACCCAATTATTATTAATATCCATCTCACCATATTTACCTAGGCTTTAGATCATTGTATGTGGGGGTTTTAGTCAACAGTGAGATAATGAACTGTTGGCGGTTTCCATTTTTTGGGTAAATGTTATTCACTCATAACTCCTCTTACAGTCTGGTGCTGAATCCCACTTTTGTCTCTTTTGTTCCAGTTCTTGCTACTGTTCGCAGTGGCGGTCTACTTTGGCAGCTACAGATCTATGTCAGCAATGGCCAAAGCTGCATTTGCTGAAGATGGTAGCTTGCTGGATGGAGGGATTGACCTTAATATGGAACAGGGCATGGCGGAGTGAGTTGGATGCTTATTGTCTGTATATTTATTTCCCTGTTATATGTGTGTTTCCAGTTAGTGATAAATATTACTGATGGTAAAACTCATAAGTGACTTTTTTTTCTTATATTGACATGCAGACACCTGAAGGATGTGATTATCCTTACTGCTATTGTTCAGGTCCTCAGCACTCTGTCATCCTACTTCTGGTACTTCTGGCTCTTGGTGAGACTGCGGAATTGCTCTGATTGTAACATCATGGAGGTTTCTCTAATCCATTCTTACTGTAATCGTATTATTTGCTCTCTCTTTACACCAGGCACCTGCAAGGGCTTTGCATTTACTGTGGGCGAACTTCCTGGGCCCCTGGTTTTCTGCCGATTCACAGGCAGCCCCTGAAGAGAACGAGAAGAATGACAAGAAACAGAGGCGTCAGGAAAGACGACAGATGAAGAGATTCTAGACTCTGTTTTTAAATTTTTTTTTTTTTTTTACACATTTATTGTACAATTACAAATAACATGCACTCTAAATTATTCTGAGATATTTGATATGACAGGTTAGTCCAGACAATAGATCGGGCACTGTAAAGTGTCTTCGACACCCCACCATCACCATCACCCATCACCCATCAACTGCTCCGTCCTTTTCAGCCCTCTGGATCCTTTTTCTTTCTTAATGTCCGTCTTAAAATCTCTAGCTCAGGTGTGCCACGGTCATAAATCTGCCTTGTTTTTTTTCCTTCCTTTTTATATTTATCATAAAGTGAGTTAAATGCACACAAAATGCCTTTGCTTACTCTATAGTGAGCTTTCATATCATTAGTTTCAGTTGTTAATGAGGACCTCTCAACAGGTGCAGCTACATGGCCCATTGCCCTCATTAATTTAGACCTGGGGCTGTATGGGCTTCACCAACCACATGAAAATTCACAGCACTTGAGTTCAGCTTTTAGAATTCCTTCTTTAGGCCTTTTAGAAAATCATGTGCTGATTCTGCATCAAAGATCAAGTCTTTGAGATGTGATGTTCTGCTGAAGCTACATGTGTAGCCTGGTGCTGCTTTGATGGATTGCAAGATAAGAAATGTACCTTGTGTGGCAACAAAGGACTGTCTGGTTATACATTTTTAACTGTTCAAATGAAACTATACTGTTTGTAAAAAGTTGGATGGGTTAGTATATATGTAATTACACATGATGTCACAGTATTGAGTGGCCCCCAATGTCAATTTAACATTTCAATGGACTAAAGCAATGAGCAAAAGAACATATAAACTGCACCTTGACAACCTTGTAAAAATAAGTTGCTTCAGGTGAAATTTATGAATACCCAATGATTATAAATAAACTATTATAAAATGGTGAGTTTTCTTTTTAAAAACACAACCCTGTCCTGACCCTTTTCCCGGAGGCCCTCCCGACAGTACATTTTCGATGTCAAACACCTGAATCAACTCATGAGCTTTTTAGTAGTGGACTCCAAGACCTGAAATGGATGTTTAATGTTGAGGGGCCTCCAGGAATTAGGCAAATTGTTCTTAGTCCTGTTCCTAAAAGCCCCCGATGCTGCACATTTTGGATGATCCCTTGTCTGACCTTCAGGTTGGGTCTTGGAGCATCTACTAATGACCTGGATTAAATCAGATGTGTTAATTGAGGGCTGCTGCAGAACTGGATTGAGAGCAACTGTAGTAGGCAGACATAGTTCCAACGCGCATGCGCACGCGCACACTGAAAACGCGCGCACACGGATCTTTTCTCGTCCTAAACAAACTAATCTTTTTCTCATTAGTGCTGATCTGATCTGTCTATCGGCAGACTCCAGCCATGTGAGTGCCCATTTAACCCAGACTGACCGTCACCAGAACAATGAAGGTAAGAGGAACTGTTGCTAAGCTACTGCTAGTTAGCAACCAATCAGAAACAACATGACCACAGCAACATTTGTGTGTGTATAGTGGGTCGATGTCCGTCGGTCGAGTGTGTTATCAACTTTCATCTCATAAATACACGCCAACGTTTCCTGGACTTTAAGAGCAGCACATAACAGATAAATCAATGAGGTAACGTTAAATGCAAGTCATTTGTTTACAGTTCAGATGAGTTCGTTAGCTTGCGATGCTAGCTGAAAGTTATCTAGCAACAACAAGTTTAAGACTCTAACCTGTATCTATGTTTATTAGTATGGTTAGTTGTTAGTAAGGCTTTTAGCAGAGTTAGAACGAACAAAGACAAAGTTGATTGATCGCTTGCAAATTGGTCATTTTCACAAATAAACTGCTAGCTGTGATACAGGCTTGCGTGTCAAAGTGACTTGAACTGGAAATGCCTCGATGATTTAATCAAAATCACTAGTCTCGGACTTCATGTAAGTGGTAGATTTTGTGTGTGTGTGTGTGTGTGTGTTTTGTTAAACTAGTAAGGTAAGGTTTCAGCCAGACATGAAAGACCGCCGCTTGAATCGGTGATACCTGGCTGCTCTGTTCATTAACGCCTTTACTTTGACCGATATAATCTGCGCTCTCACGATAAAACTGCTTTGGCATCGAATACCTGCTTCAGCTGGTGGTTAAAGGGTTTCACAAGATTAGGGTACAATAGGGAAAATGTCCTCTTTAGAACAAGGTGCATTTACTTTTAAATTGTAACATACAGATATGAGTTTAGCACGTGCAGGATGAAGATGCATCAGCATCAAGGAGAAACATTTGCTAATTTAGTTGTCATAGCACGACATTTAAAATTATATTCAGAGGCCATTACTGGGGAAAGTTTATTTAAAAAAAATTTAAGAACTTTAATTCAACAAGCAACATTTTTAAACAAATGCAAAAACACTGTGTCCACAAAATCCATTGAGACAACTTTTATATTCAACATACTATGTCACAGATCGTATACAAAATTACATCAATTAACTGGATACATTAACTAAATCTCAGTGTTTATTTTCAGATGAAATGACAAAATTAAGAAGAGCCTAGCCATTCATTAATTGTTTGATTTTTGAGATTTTGTGATGAGATTTTGTGCTATCTCTGGTCAAGGGAGAAAAAAAATGTTCTGAAAAAATATTGTTTACTCAACCCTTCTATTGTCATATTTCACTTTTTTCGGAAAAGAATTGGCTATAAATACCAAAACATGTTTTATATTTGAACCAGGCTTTGTGACATTTATCAAGAATATCTAAAATGCATTTAAAGCAAGTTTTCCATTTATGAAATTGTTTTTATAAAAAAATTACTTAACTCTTCCATTTGTATCTATATTTGACCTGTATTTTCAGGTTGTTGTTTTTTTTAAATAAGTTGCATGTAGCCTATTCGTTATTTCTTAGGTTTAGCCCCTCACACACATTGTTTTCTGATAAAGTACAGTGTTTGTAATTTTCCTAAAACAAAGGCAATGTGGGCGTAATACAACTATAATTGAAGCTTTAAGACAAACCATTCATTAACAGAACATGAGATATGAAATGCAAAAGTGACTGAAAAGGGACACCTTTTGTCATAGATGTGTGTCCTGCAGTTGTTTAGAGTAATCTTATTTGCTCTGCCGTTTGTCTGTATTTGAATAAACTTTTTCATTTTGACAGATGGACGGAGAAGATAAACTAATATCGTCGAATCCCTAACATTTATGTGTTGGTGAAATGAGCAGAGTGAGTTGACTTAATCGCACATTCATCACGATGGCTCTCACCAACACCACTATAACAGCATGGAAACTGCGTGAGTACAAAGTCCCTTGTCATGACACTTCAGAATGTTTTAAGTAGTCAAGATCTCTGTTTAAAGTTGTGGGAGAAGTGACTGGCTTTTTTTTGTCATATGTATTGTTCAGAGGAGATTGTGGCTCACTCCAGCAATGTGTCTTCACTGGTGTTGGGGAAATCATCTGGTCGTCTACTGGCCACTGGCGGCGAAGACTGCAGAGTCAATATCTGGGCTGTCAGCAAACAGAACTGCATTATGGTAGAACCCTCTCAGTTATTTATTTGAGAGAAATGTCTCACAACTACTTAATGAAGTGTTTATTGTCTGTTCTGTAGAGTCTGACGGGCCACACCAGCCCCGTGGAGTGTATCCAATTCAACAGTTCTGAAGAGCGTGTGGTAGCTGGTTCTCAGTCTGGCTCTCTCCGGCTTTGGGATTTGGAGGCTGCAAAAAGTGAGTGGTTTGTGCTGTACCTTTTGCCCTTCGGTTAACATAAAACCTAAAATAAGAAACCCGGAGATTCTCTTGAAACCTGTAAAGAAAATGTCCAGGTTAAGCTGATCACCAAAATCAAGAGAATGAAAAATAGTTTTTCAAGACACCAAATATAAAGTGGGATCCTATGTACTTAAATTATGTATTAAATGTATTAATAATGTATTAAATTAATTGTTAGGTGCAGTGTACTTATTGAATTCATGATGTTTTGCAAAACACGTTTGCTGGTATTGGGATTATGGTTGAGGACGTGTTTTGTGGTAAGGTTAGGTTTAAGGATTGATTTAAGGATGGGTGTAAATACAATCTAAAAACACATATGTACATAATCAGTGTGTTGTATCAAATTAAGTTTAAATGTTAGTATGTGATAGACACTTAATAAAAAGTGGGTCAGAAATTGGAAATTATAATTTAAGGCAATTTTTAGCTCAGTACCACAATCACAAACAAAAAAATGTAATACCATACTAATAAAAAAAATAGTACATTTTAATGGTCCTAAACTAGGAAAATAGTGCCTTTTCTTTAGGATTATAGGATGAAACATGATGAATTTCTTGACAGGCGTTGAGATTCACCTAATCAATCTTAATTGACAAGTCATGGTTAAAAATGTGCCAGCCTACTCTTGAGTTGATGTTCTGCACACTGATGGGACACCAGGCCAATATTTGATGTAGAGGAGGATGATGTAGAAGAATTCATGTTGCGAACTAGCATTACTTGTGCTTTCTGGGATGATTAAATGAACCTGTTTGGTGGGAGAGGTCCTGTTGTGATCACTTCCACTCTGAACTCTGAAGACATGCACAGGGGCCATCTGACCAGAAACACTTTCTCAGATGGACAAATTGTTCAAAGTATTTATCCACCGCTGAATTGATTTCTTTTGTTGTTGTTTTTTAATAAGTTTTGCGCACTTTGATGGGGCACAAGGCCAGTATCTGCAGTCTGGACTTTCACCCCATGGGAGAATACCTGGCATCTGGCTCTGTGGATAGCAATATTAAGGTGAGGGTTTTTTTTGTTTGTTTGTTTTTTTTTTAAGGGGGGTTCAGATTTGATGAATTAAGTCAATCCCAAACACTGGGTCTCATTCACTAAATGTGCGAAATATTTATATGCACGGGAGAATTTCTCATGAAAGATGTTCACCTAATTCATAACACTTGTGTATGCATATGAATTTCAGGGCTTGACATTTAAGCCTTTTCATGTGCTTGTCCTTCGGACAAGTAAATCGGTCATTCACTTGTCCGAGTAAAACATTTGCTTGTCCAGAAAAAAATTAGGGATGCGCCGATTCGATACCGCCATTATTTGCCGGGTCGGGTATCGGTCAGACAGGACCGATCCAAATCCGATACTGTGCGTATAATATTCTGTTTTTGTTAAGCCCCAGTGCCCCACAAAAGGAACAAAAACATTATAAAGCATCAACGCTTCGTGCACTATATTAAGTGTTCTGAAGCCATTCCATAGTTTAATGTGAGGTACAGATGAATATTTAAGTTTACGTGAATGCTTCCCTCCGCTGCGGCTGCCAGTCATTCTCCATACAGCTTTCAAACTGTGTGTCGCGTTCGGTTACGACAGTCAACACGATGCAACTCTCTCCAAGATGCCACTCGCCGCTCTTTATTGGAGCCTTTCGTATTATAATACTTTTGCGCAATAAAATATTATTAATAGCCTTTCTTGTTCTGCCCTATCTATAATATGTTGCTGCCTCATAAAAAAAAAAGCTGCGCTATACATTTTAAATAAATGTCTTTTAATTTCTTAGTATATAGGCCCTATTTCTATAAATATTTACTTGTTTTTCATGAATGTATTTTACAACAATGTGTAACATCTTACCAGATTTAGTGCTACACTTATTCACTTTTATTTGTTCCCCACTAAATGGTTTTTTTCTTCACTAAATGTTTAGATTTTATACAATTGTTGTGCACTCATGATTTTTCTAGAGTAACTTTTGCTGCTGAATTATCCACTAATCTAGTTCATCCACCATCTAGTTTATAGTAGTATTTTTGCCATAGATTGTGATTTATATATATTTTTAATTTGTTTTTTTTATAATGAAGTTGTCTATTTAGTAGATTGTGTTTAACACACAAAAGAGTGATTATCAGTTCAACACACTGAGGTATAGAAATTCTACATTGAATTTTTAAGCACAACTGTGCTGGTATCTGGATACTCAATTTTTGGTATCGGATCAGTTCTGAAAAAATGGTATAGGTGCATCCCTTTTTTTTTTTTTGTGTGTGTTGTAAATATAATTTATTCTGAAGCAATATTTTCATCAGTGTTCAGTCAGCTTTGACATTTATGATATTTTAATCTTTATAAAGGGCATTTTCTCCTAATTGTTTTAAATATATTGATCATATTTTAGATTTTAAAATGAAAGATGAAGCATGTATTAAATTAGAATAATAACACTTAGGCTGTTACCAATCAAATTAAATAATTTACACTGAAAAATTACAACTGCATTAATGTTATGAGACTGTTTTTTTTTTTTGAATTTACAAATAAGAAATGTTGGAAAGAATAATACTTTTAAACACGAAACTAAACTGCCAGTAGGTGGCGGCAGGTGACCTCTTAATGAGTGAGTCATTGAGTTATTCATTCAAACGATTTGTTCAAATGGCTGAATCATTCAGTAATGAAACATGGCAGTGTTGCTGTGAGAAGAGCTATGGTTCTTCTGTGAACTTGGAACTATTTTCGCTGCTCAAACAGAACAAAAACTTGTTTATTGAGCTGTCATATGAAATCAGTGTCACATTTTCAGTCGTGATGATATTCAGCACTCTTTGTCGTGTGATGTTACTTAACTGTATCGTATGTTATAAATATAAGAACTAAACATTTTGAATTTTTACCACAGTTACTGAGTTTCTTTGAGCTGCGCTCATTTGTTGCGATTTCTCATGAGGCTGCGTGAGCCTCAACCGCGCAAACTTGTTACCGTCAGTACATTATATATTATGTTATTATTCACTATCAATCACCACTTAAACTAAATGAATGCAGAATCACTCGCGTTTTGGTGATTCCCTAGTTATTTTTGTTAACGTTTTAATCAGGCTACTTGTCTAGTTGGGCAAGTGAAATTTTCACTTGCCCCTTCAAAAAATCCACTTGTCCCGGACAAGCGTTAATGTCGAGCCCTGGTGTGCATATGAATTTGTTCTTACCCTTGTTTAGTATTCTAAATAAGCAACCATGATGTGCTCAAGGTTAGTAACTTGCATATAAACACCCAAACAATCTCCATATGCTTTCAAAAGATGGACTCTCTCCTCATAGCACACACAGCAACTTCCTCGAGCAACGGCAAGTGTGCCGCCTCAAAACCAAAAACGCAAACCTACATAAATCACATATTTTTAATTGTTCCTATGTTCTGTTTTGTTTTCAATTAGAATTAATTTTAGTACAAAAGTTGATGAATCATGACTTGTTTGTGAAAACGTTTGTACACAGATTTCATTTGTTTAGGCATGGTTAGTGAATGAGACCCACTGTCAATGTAGTCACTGTTAGTCAGTGTTTTTTGCATATATAAGATTTGTCTGTCTGTCTTTTTAATGTTTAATTTTTCTTGTCTAATTTCTTTTTTAGTTGTGGGATGTGAGAAGGAAAGGATGTGTGTTCAGATACAAGGTAAGTACTAGACTAACGCAGCGTGCGTGTGTGTCTGTACTCTGTACAATCAGAAGCCAGGCTAATCACCCTTAACACTCAGTTGTCTGACTACATGATTAATCTGTGGATTGGTGAGGTGCTCTCAATCTTACTCTACTGTTTTGTGAAATGGTGTATTTTTGTGTCATGTTATAAGATTCAGCTGTTGGTTTATCCTTTTATTTTTAATTACTGGATATTAATTTTGTATAATGGTACTTAGCAGGATGTTTTGAGTTTAATGGCTCTTCAAGCACTTTAGTTTGGAAAGTCTCTTCTCTGGTACACATTGTGCACAATAGAGATGCACGGATCAGCTCTAACGTCACATGAATCTGCTGTTAAAAATAAATCATTTGACTTATTGGATTGGAATGTTAATTTAAAAAAAAAAATAAAATGCAATTTTTTTTTTTTATTTTTTTTTTTATTTTTTTATTATATATAATTTTTTTTATATTTTTTTTTTACTTGACCCGCAGATTATCTGCAGTGTTCGTGGATATAATCGCAAACCGCGTATCACTAGTGCACAAGCTCTCAATGAATGTGATATGATGGACTCGTTTATGTGGTTAAAATGAATGTTTTATTTCAGGGTCATACTCAGGCTGTGCGCTGTCTAGCCTTCAGTCCTGATGGGAAATGGCTTGCTTCAGCCAGTGATGACAGCACAGTAAAGGTAAGAGATATCCGTTAATTCTCACGTTCAGAAATTGTTGCATTGTAGTTATATGAAGGATATTTAGTTTTTAATGTATATTCTCATTCTGCTCTCTATCTAGCTGTGGGATCTCATAGCAGGCAAGATGATCACTGAATTCACATCACACACATCAGCAGTCAATGTTGTGCAATTCCACCCCAATGAGTACCTGCTCGCCTCTGGGAGTGCAGATCGGTACTGAGTGTTTTGTGTGTGTTTGAGTGAATGAAGGGTTGTCTGTCTATACATAATGTGGTTTGAATTGAATGCATTCGGTGTTGCTTTTGCCCAGTTTTGTTACCTCTGGCAACTTTATTTATTTTGTATATTTGCTGCAGGACTGTTAAGCTGTGGGATCTGGAGAAATTCAACATGATTGGCTCGTCAGAGGGCGAGACAGGAGTTGTGAGGTGGTTATCAGTTTTCCAGTCTGGATGTTTGGTTTTTCTCTGTTTGACCCCTAGCTGAATTCTCTGCCTTTTTTTTTGCAGAAGTATATTGTTTAATCCTGATGGTAACTGCTTGTACAGCGGTTCTGAGAACACGCTACGAGTGTACGGCTGGGAGCCTGACCGCTGCTTTGATGTAGTGCATGTAGGCTGGGGCAAAGTGTCTGACCTGGCCATCAGCAACAACCAAATGGTTTGTATTTTATAAACACCATCTTTTCTTTTTTTTTTTTCTTTCTACCTACATGCAGACATGAGTGGATGCTGTACTATTTGGTGAACTAGCATTCTCTTGCTTTCTGGGATGATTAAATGAACCTGTTTGGTGGGAGAGGTCCTGTAGTGACCATTTCCACTCTGATCTCTGAAGACATGCACAGGGGCCATCTGACCAGATATACTTTCTGAGAACATAGAAGACAAAGATGGAAACTGTTAAAATGCCTTTCAACAATTTTTACCTGTCTCTTGAATAGATTGCGGTGTCCTACAGTCAAACTAATGTAAGCTGGTATGTTGTGGATCTCAACCGAGTGAAGAAGTCCGGATCTGTGATCCAAGGTTTGATTCAGGACAAACCGATCCCAGCTCCCACATCTGCACTAGGAACAACACTACGGCGGAATTACGAGCGGCCCACTACATCCTGCACAGGACAGGAGTGAGATTCTCTTTTTGTCTTTGTCTCACGCACGTACACTGCATGTGCTTGTGTAGAACTTAGAATGTCACTTTTAGAAAAGAACGTCAGGGAATGCATGAGTGTATAAAATGTATACCTTGAATGCAGTTGCCTTGGATAAAAGCATTAAAAATCGAAATTGTTTACATTTTAAAGTTTGGGGTCAGTAAGAGTTTTATATTTTTTATATATATATATATATATATATATAAGATATTTTATATATTAGGATCATGTGATGCTGAAGACTGGAGTAATGACTGTTGAAAACTCAGCTTTGCCATCACAGGAATAAATTACATTTTTAAAATGTATTTAAATAGAAATTAAAAAGTTATTTTAAATTATAGTAATATTTCACAGTATTACTGGTTTTTGGTCAAATAAATGCAGCCTTGTTAAGCATAAGACAGTGTTTCCCAACCCTGTTCCTGGAGGTGCACCCACAGTACATATTTTCGAACTCTTCCTAATCTAACACACCTGAATCCACTCATCAGCTCTTTAGTAGAGACTCCAAGAACAGAAAATGATGGGTCAGATAAGTGAGACGTCCAAAATATGTACTGTTGGTGTGCCTCCCAGGAACAGGGCTGGGATACACTGGCATAAGAGACTTTCCAACAAAAAAAATCTTACCCACCCCAAAACCTATGAAACGGTAGTGTATCTTTACCACATATGATACCAGTGCAAAAACCAGCTTATGCAAGGATTTTGTCTGATATAGATGTTTTTCTGTGCATTTTAACATGCTGATCTTCTTGTGTAGGATGAAGCAGAGTTCAGAGGCCGATCGCCGGAGTCCAGAAGGAGAGAGGAGAAGTCCCAGCAGTGAGGATGAGAAAGAAGACAAAGAAAGCAGTGCAGAAATCACCAACCCAGAAGATTATAAAGAGATCTTTCAGCCCCACAGTGTCATCTGTGAGTTGCACAAATTAAGCAATTTTGTTCACACATGCTGCTTTACATGCGCCATGGTAAATAATCTTTCTCATTAACATTTTCATATTTTCTCTTTTGTTTCTGGGTCTTTACTTGCCCGTTTTTCCATCCTGTGCATGCAGCACGAACGCCACCTAAAAGTACTGAACCTTTCCCAGCACCCCTAGAGCACTCTTTCTCAGAGAGCGTGCTAGAGAAACCTGGCCCAGCAGTTAAGATTGTAACTCCGGTAATAGACAGGGTAGGTTTTCCATTTCTTAAGTATTTTTAAAAGTATTAAGTGTAGGCTGTGATTTGTGTATATTGAATGTTTGTGTATTTTCAGACAGGACAGTTGAAAGGGCCTATTATCTCCTCTACTCCAGTACAAAGAGTGGAACCAACTGTGATCGCTGCTGCTCCCCGTCCAGTTGCTGTGGTGACCACATCAGTGACCTCTCCCTCTCGTCCTGTGGTTACTACCACCAAACCTAAACCCTCCACAGGAATCATTCTCTCAACACGCAACGAGCCAATTGGCCTCAATGCAGGGGAATTCCTTTCTGTGAGTTCAATGGCTGTTTAACATGACTGTCTAAGCACTATTGTTTCCTTAAGATGATTCACTTTTGTATTATGCTGCTTTCATGTCGGAATTGCTGTAATTATTAGATGGAGATTCTTGGAGCTGCTGGAGCCGTTCACGTCCTTGTGATAATTTTCTGTTTCTATGGCAATGTTCATAACCCTGAATGGATTCATGAGTTGCTTTGTTGATAAAGATAGCAAGATACTTCATCACCACTAATTCACCTCTTGCAAAATAGGGGGGTGGGGGTGTTACCTTTCATGTAGTGTGTAATAGCCATTTGTAGGGCTGGGTGATATGGCCAATTAAATTTTTCATCAGTCGATATCGATTATCACAATAAATGTCAAATCTTTTTCTTTCAAGTTTAAAGGCAGATTTTTGTTCCTAAGTGAAAGTTGTAGAAACCAGAATGTTAATTGTGGTTTTTAACTACTCTTTATTGTCAGAACATGACAAACACTTCACACTTTTGAATTCTTCACGCTTTTCTAGTCATTTTTCTTTAACAAAATAAATATCTTAACAGAAAATTAATTTCTTAGTTTCTGCATGTGCTAACGGGTGATATTGTTATGAGTCATGAAACAGGTTTGTTTCACGTATCTTTGGCACAGTTTTCAGTGCAGGCTGCAATATTAATAGTAGTGCATGTTTCGTCGCTTAGAAATGCACATTTGACAGTAGCTTGAGTTGACAGTAATATTAGCTTGAGTTAGGATACAGATGTAACTTTATGTTCATTAACAAAACATAACATCTGAAAATTGTAACAACCAAATTTTTTTTTTTTATATATATATGGTAAAATTTAAAAATTCTGACTGTTTGAGTTTTAAAATTAACCATTGGTCTTCCATATTATCATACATTTAGATCATAACCGCAGTTAAAACCACGCATATAGCACCTCATTACCATGGTAAAATGTAACTCTATGGTATTTGTATGAAAAACAGTAGCCTAAATACATTTAATATAAATGCTATAGCTTAATCACAAAAATACTGTAATTATATTCAATTACTCTTTTTAATACATTTAATGTCTACATTAATAATATAGTAAAATTTGATATGAATGTCCCACATTTCTGCCACAATACCATGGTGCAGTTAGCGTTACTACAGTAAATACATGGTAAATGATGGCCCTTTGTAGATAGAAAAGCCTTCTGACTGTATCTGTTTGTGAATGTTAAAGGTCTGCAAATTTTCAAAGATCAAAATTCATGATAAATGGAGTTTTTGTCTCCCAAAGGAAAGAACCAATTCTGAACTGCCTGAAACGAGTCGTCAGTAATTTCAGTCTTTCTTCCTGCACAAACCTATGTAGGTTTGCAACAGATTTGCAAACGTCTGTTTGACCCGCCCTACGCCCACACTGTAGTTGTAGCTGAGGCCTGGAAGAGTTTGGTTCTCGTTGACATGTTGAGAAGACTGTTTTCTGCACTGCAAGAGCAAATCCACTTTGCATGCACTTCCAATGAATGAGGACTTGGGCTGGAATTGATGTGGTAAAACCGAAGCCATTACTGTTTGTATCACTCTGTGTACAAGTGCTGAGGAAGCCTTCGGAGCAGGAATTCAGATATGGTAATGGGCGTTTCGTTTCTGACACGCTTTACGCGGTAGACCAATCACAAAAGACAGGGCCATCTGGCCAATCAGAGCAGAGTAGGCTCGTGAAGAGTTTACATTTCAGATGCTGTGAGAAAAGAGGTGATGCTGCAAAGTATATTATGAGAAAATTGTAGGAGACCTAAAACAAAATTGGGAACCTTAAAATAGCATAATAGGGGCACTTAAAAGTAGGGTAGGTGATTTTCAGAGAGGCTAGCAATAGTGAGCTAGCCACTCCAAAAGCCATGCCTCCTTCAAAACTCATGAAAAAGCGTCAGGAGAGACCGCATTAAACTACCTCATGTCTCAAAGCATATAACATTACAACAATAATGAACATAAACAACTCAGAGCACTGACCTGTACCACCTGACTGCTGCAGATTCATTTCGGCATTGATAATGTTGAAACGCAGAAATTCGAGTCACGAACCGCTCAGAGTATAACATCACGGGTTTCCATCTCTTCTAAATTACAGTAGTAATGGCATGAACAGGGCATAAGCTTGTTGTTTTGGTTCAGGAGGAACTGTAAAAGGTGTCTGCTTTTTCAGTTGCGGTGCTTGTAACTGACGTCTGTCTAACTCTGCATAGCATGAAACTGATGACGTGTAATGTCTGCGCGAGCAGGGTGCGCGGAGGTATGAAAATGCATACGTTGACAGGCAGATAGGATATTGTATCATTACATTCAGACCAAACATTTTATGGTCCTACACCTTCCACAGACTATACACATCTATACATTATAAATACATTTAGACCACTTAACTTCCTGATTGCTATCAAGATATGAAGAGACTTTCAACCACATAACAAAAAAAAGTTTCTGGAACAAATCACCTACCCTGCCTTTAAAATGGTTCATATTAGTATCTTTTTGAAAGGGTACTGACCCAGTTTTGTACCAGTATGTTAAATGAATGATTCTGTTGAGTAATCTATCTGTTTTAATAGCATGCACGAACCGCTAAAGCCAGTGTGATGGGAGATGAAGAGGCGTTAGCACAGATCAGGAAAGGGCATGACACCATGTGCGTAATGCTGACCAGTCGATATAAAAACCTGGACACCGTACGCTCCGTCTGGGCCAGTGGTGATGTCAAGGTAAGTGCAATAGCACTCAAGCTGATGAGCTTTGATAAATTGAGGGACAGACCGATTGTAATGAGAGATCTGTTACTGGCTGATGGATCCATTTACTGCTACACATCGAAAATGTATTTCTAATGTAATCGAGTAAATGCTGTAATGGGCTATTATTGAAAGCAGTGGTATGCTAAAAGCAGTGTTTGCATTTCCCTTCATGTTGCCCAGACTTCCTTGGATTCAGCTGTGTCTATGAATGATCTGTCTATTGTGGTGGACATCCTTAACATAATCAACCTCAAACCGTAAGCGTCCATGTACATTTATAAGTCACATTGAATGCTTCTGTCCTAACTGGCTTCATTTTAGCTGAATTCACTAAAAAGTGAAATTATAATTATCTTTCAGATCACACTGGAAATTGGACCTCTGTACATCCATCTTGCCACAGATTGAGGAATTGCTGCAGAGCAAATACGAAAGGTGACTCATTCATGCTTATGATGTTGACTCTGCTGCAAAAACTTGAGCTGTCTACCTAGATTTTGATCATCATGTGCAGTTGGCTGTCACTAACAATTATTTTGGTAATTGGAATTATATATAATTATTTTTTTTATTTTTTTTTAAATATATAATAAAAATAGACCTAAGGCTGCTTGTCCACCCAAAGCATTTTTAGCCAGCTGAAAACGCTAGGTGCTCTGCTGAAAACGCCTCGCTGTTTGGCAGCGCAGTGTTTTTATCAGCTGAGATTCTTTGCTTGTTATGATACGGAATATCCGCGGAAGTGTTACTAGTATCTCATTTCACAGATAGTTTGTTTCTGTATTGATTCTTTATAAAAATGCCGATACAATGTAAAGTGTTTGCTCTGGCTCTTGTTTTAAATTATTTTTGCTTGTTGTCATCTGTTGACGTTGTCCAAGCAGAATGTGGCGGTTGGTCAGTGTTGTATTTGTCCCGCCCCTCTACTGTGATTGGACGGCTGGGTAAAAAGTGACAGTGATGAGCGCTGCGTTCTTCAACTCTCGGCGACCAGTAAAAAAAACAGAGCGCTTGAGCTTGAAATAGACGCTCAGCACCTCGTTACGCTCATGGCGTTCTTAAAAACACGGCGCTCCCATTGAAAACAATTGGATACGACAGCCACGTGAAAAAACGCTTTGGTGGACACACGGCCTAAGTGAACAATAACCATTAAAATGACTTAAAATACATAGGCAATGAGGCAATAATATTTGGTTCAGATAAAGTATCAAAAGCAAGTAATACATGATGCAATATACATAAATTAAACATAATCAAATTGCTATACAGTATTATCTGTGGAATACGCGAGAAGTTGAAAGGTAGAAATCATATTAGGGATGTCACGATTCCTTGATTTAAATCCAAGTAGACTCATGTAGGCATTTGAGGCATTGTGTAAAGCAGCGGTATTCAAATGGTGGTCCGGTTCCGGACCCTGGTTTGGTTCCCTCCAGACCATGGGACATAGGCTAATTGCACCATTTTTACCTCAACAGAGTGGTTCACACCTCAAGCGCTCGTGGTCGTTTACTGTAATGGTTTTTCGACGCTACATCCTCTATTTATATCTCGAGCCAAACACGCGTCGTTCAAGCCCTTTCCACTCTTTCGCACATTTAAGAGATGCAGATGACGTGGTTATTTTAACATCAGAAGCAGAAACGCGGTACGCAGCAAAATAGATGCTCTTGCTAAAACGCTGCAGAAAACGAGACTGCAGCAAATACAATTATTTTTGTCATACAGACTGACCATTTAACTAAACCAGGTTTGTGACAAGTTAACGCATGCTCCTTTTTGTTTTTGTTCCCCATACATTTAGCATTATTAATCAGCATATTAAGAGCATTTCATAATAAACAATGTTATAATTTGGAAAATTATTTAGAGATGGCAAGGGAAGAAAAATGTAAATTGTAAAAAATTGAAATTACTCGTTAAGGGTAAACCCTGCACCCCCAGTATGTTTTCTCAGTCTCAAGGCCTTCTATGTGCCATACATGTAGGTGTCTAAATGTAAAAAAATAATTAATTTAAATAAATTAATGATGATAGTAATAATAGCCTTATAAAACATCTGCTCTAACCTATTATATTCATATCAAGTTGGGAGAAATGTACTTTTTTTGGTAAATATTGGTAAAAATTCTTAGACAATCTTAGACTGTGGCTGCCCTGATGTATAATGTATAACTTTTCCAAAAAAAAACATTGTCCGGACTTCCGCTGGGAAGGAACTATAGAGACTTCTGGAACTTTAATTGAATACCCCTAATATAAAGCTTTAAGGGACAGGCCTCTATAAATAAATAAAAATAACAATTTATTAATTTAATAATAATAATAATAATAATGGCATTAAATGGAAGTTGTTCCATTACACATGGGTGAAATATTGGATTAATTAAAGAGTAGACATGATCAGACTGTTTACACAAGATGCCGATTTGGTCATTCCAGACTTTCTCAAACACCTTTGTCTATAAAACCTATTGTTGGAATGTACTGCTCTGAATTTCACTAGGCAACGTTTTCACACAGAAAGTTCTTTAATGGATGTTTTTAAAAATGTTTCACCAGGAATAATCTTCGTGTTTTTTTTATAAATCATCAAATATTGAAATGAAAAATCTCATATAATGTTTGTTATATTTATGTGAGATGGTTGTCAATTGTTGTTTTTTTTTTTTTTTTTTTTTTTTTTTTTTTTTTTTTTTTTTTTATATTGCCATATCAGCATCTGTGGCTATTTTCATGGCAAGATCAATATTAAAATAAACAAACTGAAATTTTTGATATGGGCATTTATCAACAAAGTCATAGCCATGTACAGACACAGCGAGCAAGTAACACATGCTCACTTTTCCTTCTACAGTTACGTGCAGACTGGTTGTATGTCTTTGAAGCTGATTCTGAAGCGTTTTTGGCCGTTAATCTCAGACACACTGACTGCTCCTCCATCTGTAGGGGTGGACATTACTCGAGAGGAGAGGTTAGTACCCAACAAACACTTGTGCTGTGATTTTAACTTAAGTCTCTGTCTAAATTATACACACTTGTTGATTTCAAAAATTTTCTGTAATGTTGGTTTGATTTCGTAGTTGAGAATCTATTAGAATATACAATTTGTGCACAGCAAAAGAATGTGCATAATGCATACACTAAAGTTTAATTAAACATTCACAGCGCTGGCTGATCTGCTGATGATCCTCAATTTATTTAAACATTCTTCACATGACCAGCAGTGTAACCAAACAAGTTTAATTCAAACGATTCTGTATTATTTATTTATTTATTTATTTTTTTTGTCTTTTCCTGCCAGCATTTAAAAAAAAAATAAAAAATTGCCAGCCACTGGCAGCATTTGATCATTTTCACAAGTTTCATGGCCCCCAGAATATTTTGTTGTATGAATATCTGAACATGCAGTATATCAAAAGAAAGAACAGACCATCTGCTTTAAAAAAAAAAAAAAACATTTTATTTTAGCTTCATGCATTCCTTTATCAACACTTGAATGTGCAAGTTCCATTTTAAAAAAAAAGCAATATTGACAACTTGATTTTTCTCATCTTTTTGCTCAGACTACATCCAGATCGGATTCAGAACGATAATCAAAACATTAGCCGCTTTTCCACCGTCGGGCGGAACGGTTCTTAGAATGTTAAGGAACGGTTCCAGTTGTTTCCACTTGAGCCTGGTACGGCACGGCACGATTACAAACTGTTCTCGACCCGGAATTCTCGGCACGGTTGTCTAATAAAATTAAAAGAAATATCCGATCATCCTCCATAATGCGGTCGTTATTTACATCTCATATCATCAGTAAACCGTTGTTACCAAGGCAACGACTGACGCTTTTGTATTACAGAAAGCCAGAAAATTCAATCAATTGCGGGGAAGCGTTTTCTCACGACGGAAATTTCCATCAATGGCGAGGAAAGAGTTAAATGGTGCCTTTAATGAGTCAAAATCTTCCACATGAACTATTAGTCTGAAATGTATTTTTTTTTTTTTTTATAAATATAAGTCATGTAACTGGAATGTGTTTTTATGGGACTTTTGTAATGTTTTTCAGGCATCGGAAATGTAAAGCGTGCTATAAGCAGTTGAAGAACCTCAGTAATGTAGTGAAGAACCGGGCGGAGCAGGTTGGTCGTCATGGCAGCACATTCAAAGAGCTACAACTGCTTATGGCACCATTGGACTACTGAGACACGCACGCGCACGCACACACACAGAGGAACGCTCCTCAATCTCCAAACACAAAAAGCTCAGTCAGAAAGAGTCAACAATGGGCAAAGCACTGCTCTCCATGACTGAACTATTCACTTACGTGTGTGTTCATTAACAAGCACACTTTGGAGTGAAGTATTTATATAGGCCTTTGGTGGTTATTTTCCTAGCGGATAAACCTTTTTTTTTTTTTTTTTTTTTTTTTTTTTTTTTTTTAAATGCACAAGTTGTTTTTCTAAACAGTCAATAATAAAAATGAACTTTCATATGAAAGAGATTCCCCCAAAATATTTAGTGGTGTTTGGATGAATCTTTTTTTTTTTTTTTTATGGTTTAGTATGCTTTATTCCAGTGCTAGTAACTGTTCTTTCATTCATAGATTTACTTTGAAAGCGAATCACTTATAAAAGCAAAAGAAACCCACTGTAAAGGTGCAGTCACATTTGCTGGAGTTCTGCGTTAGGACGAAAGTGTCAGTCTGATTTTGTTTGTGTTCAAGTCGTTCATGCAAATTCGCCCCATTGACCAGCAGAAAGCTTCTTGATTTGATAGTGACTTCTGAGTAAGCAATGCTACATGCATCACTACATTAGTGACAATGGACTTTTTTTCCTGTTAAATGAGTGACTTAAATGTGACTTAAGATAAAGAATCCAGATAGTAAAAATAAAAATTGTTTAATGTACAGTACCAAAAAAAATCTACTTTTAATGTTTTTGAAAGAAGTCTCTTCTGCTAAGCAGGCCTGCATTTATTTGATCAAAAATACAGAAAAACAGTAATACAACTCTTTCCAACATTGGTAATAAGCGAGTATCAAATCAGCATATTAGATTTCTGGATCATGTGACACTGAAGACTGGAGTAATGATGCTGAAAATTCAGCTTTGCATCACAGAAATACATTTATATTTTAAAGTATATTAAAATGGAAAACCATTATTTTAATTTGTAGTATTTCACTATCACTTTTTCTGTATTTTTGATTAAATAAAAATGCAGGCTTGATTAGCAGAAGAGACTTATTACAAAAACATTAATAGTAATGTTTCCAGAGTTTTGATTGGTACTGTACATTAAACAATTTATTTTTACTGTCTGGATTCATTACCTTAAGTCACATTGGCAAAATTTTGGCTTCTTTCAAAAACATTAAAAAAGTAACGTTTCCAAACTTTTGACTGGTACTGTATGTGAATGAACATTGCAACAAATGCAACACGTTTCCATGCCTAAGCACATAATGTATTAGTAAGGACACATAATGAGAATGTAATGAATAATCGGAATGCATTTTTTTTTTAAAACTGTTTTAAATTTCTTCTATGCTACTGTGAACAGCAAGTAAAGCCTTAAATGTTTTTTGATGACTGCAGATATTTAAGATCAAGCTTTTTAAACTGAACAGACTAAGCAAACAAATCAGTTGTAATGTTTTTGATCCAATATATCCATATGTATTTAATAAGAGGCTAAAAGATGGAGCTGCATAAATGTGAACACACTGATGCTGCATTTAGTCAGCACATTTGTGTAAATAAAGCCTGCAGAAATAGTCCTATTTGCCTTGAGAAGGAAAACAAATGTAAAATTAATCTAAACACTCTGCAGTTGCACAAGTGCCAACAGTCTTCCAAATGACTTTGTGGTAAGTATGAAATGAAGAGCAAAGGTGCTTGTAAATTATTCAGTTTCAATGTGATCAATGCTTTATGTGCAGAGACCCTTTCTTGGTCAACAGAGGAAAATAAATAATTTGAGCTTCATAATAAAAATGCAAGGACAATGTTTTAGTGCAGATAATCGTTCATGTAATTTTTTTTTTTTTTTTAACACCTTTTATGGTCATTACACATAAGCTTTGTAATACAGACATGGGTAGAAAAATATACCACAACATTCCTCTGTAAGCATAACATAATCTCCATCTGCATTTAACAATAATATATTTTGTCCAAAGTTAAGACTTGTAACATCACCTGTAAAAGCCTAAAGCATCGCTATATTCTACATTCTGGAGAGAATAGACTTAAACGTCACTATGTACAAGGTGTAATGGTTGCTTAAGATATCACATATGTCTACATACAATACAATAAAGCATCTTGTGGTCATATACAATTCCAGCATTATGAAGAACTGCCTCTCAGAGAGAATTCAGAACACTTAAATGGCATCACTTTGGCACTTTTACGGCAATGAATTATCTATAAGAGGAATGATTATATAAACAATGACATCATTCTTATATCATCCCATTTGTATTGACTCCGGCCTCAACATTCAAGCAATCAAGCGTTTCGGCGTATATTGCAATGCATTAAAATAATGTGCTTGGGAAGCCATTTACATGAAGGGTGATAATGGGTTTTAGTTTTGCCCTATGTGGGTCTCTTCAGTGTACTTGCATCCAGTAAACCATCTTTGAAAATAATTTTCCTCTATAAAAAGCATTTAGCTTTGTTACATTACCATGGATAAACCACCTTTCCGTACTGCATTTTTTTGTTAAATTTTTTTTTTTTTGACCTTTTTTTTTTTTTTTTTTTTTTTTTTTTTTTTACAAAAAGCATAGAAAATAAGTCATAAGTATATGAAACAAATTCTTAGGTCCAATGCCATACAAAAATGTATGAATTAACTTTGAAGTCATTTTTAAATATTTGTTCATATTATAATTATTTAGTGTCACTCAGATTAATATTTTAGTAGACAAATAATTTCCTTATGTTTATTTCCTTGTTTTATATATTGCAACGTTTGCTAAAAAAAAAAAAAAAAAAACGTTTTACAACTTAGTGCTGTCAAACTTTTTTAATCCTTGCATTTGGTCTTCCAAGTGAATTCCTTGAACATATTGAACAGATTGGAAGAAAAAAAGTATACAAGCCGCCGTAATACCAGTAATAACTCTGCGCACACTGTATAAAACACCATTTAAGAAGATGCTGGAGTAATAGAAGGGAAATGCCTACCTTCTCCAAAACAATATATCCCCTAAAATTCCCATGCGCCTACTCTGATGCATCAACATGCAATACCTGCATGCATTGAAATAAATCCATCTTTCTGTCCTTCAGCGTCCTCTGCTTGATAACAACTACTGATTAATGTTACACATTGCTTTAGATGTTGCTCAGGACCACTGCAGATGACAAATAACGAGGCATCACAAAACTAATGAACCTTTTGTCTATTCAAGCTATACGTTTTCACAGACACGGGCCTAATATGTTCACTATTATGTATTTAGGTTGATTAATAGGTTACATGACTTGTGTGAACTCTGCACTTGTATCTATGTCTTTTAAAGTCTAATGACTGTACAGAGGAGAGATTGAGTAATAACATCAAGCTTTCTAAGACCCTCCATAAAAATAGACTGATTAGAGCCTCACAATATTCAAGTAAACATATTAGCTAATATTCATAGAACTCATATGCTAATATTCTTTACATTTTTTAAAAAAATACTAAAAAGACCATCCAAAATGAAACCTAAAAAAGGTGCTTATATATGTAAGCTGGGGCTAGTTTCGACTGATGGAAGATTAAAGGCCCGTTCACACCAAGAATGATAACTATAACGATAATAAATATATTGGCGTCCACACAACACACAATATCGTTCTGTTTATTCTAAGCGCACTCTGCAGTTTTGTCGTCTGCCGCTTTAAATGCTCAAGCGATTCTGATTGGCTGTCAATTTTTTAATCGTTCATCAGCAGGAGAAAAATTATTCTGAAAGTGATTCCAATGATATCGTTTCTGTTATCGTTATAGTTATGGTGTAAACTCTGCTATTCTTTTATATTAAGAACGGTTTTTAGAATTGTTTTTTTTCGTTATACTTATCCTTAATGTGAACGGGCCTTAATTGTTCGGTTTTGGAACTGCAACCTAATACATCCCCTAATATGATAGATGCGTTTCATCTCCACATATCATATATCCAGCATATACAAGTCCTGACTACAGTAACAGTCAAATTCATTTGGCTCTGTTTAGTTAAAACACCCTGGATACGCTAAAAGAGTGCCCATTTCTCCCAAGCGGGAATGTGCAGAAATCGGCTTACATGGACTTTCTTTTGAATAAAAGCGTTATGAGACTAAATTAGCATGTGCATATAGGCCAGCTGGCCCTCTTTGGGGTGGGACTATATGGCTGACTCCATGTTCTCGTTCCAGGCGTGGTCATCTAGGTTGTAAATGAACTTGGTGCGGTTGGAAGGGTTCTGTACAATGTCCTTGCCCAGGTTGTCCAGGGTGAGGTTGGAGGCGAACAGCTGGCTTGGGGTCAGGTAGTCCTCGCTGTTCTTAATGTACCTGGAGTAGTTCTGACGCAGACACTGCCAGGTGACGGTGTAGAGGATGAAGGCGCTGGATTTGAGAACGATGGCGATGCTGACGTAAAGGTAGCGGTAGGTGATGTTGTCATAAAGCATGCAGGCCCCTTTAATGCCGCACACAGAGCTCCACAGGAGGCACGTGGAGTCAATCCCAATGCCAAAGATCAGAGGTGGAGGAATGAAACCTGGGACATAGAAAACAGAGGTCAGTATAATTGTTTTTAATACTTATTTCTAATGTACAAATAAGATTTTTCATTCCTTTGTATGTGAATTTGCCTTTAAGTGCTTCACAAATTTGTAGACAACAAATTTGTTATTTAAAGATTACATTTACACATTTGCAGAGGTTTTTATACAAAGTGACTTGCAGTACATTGCATTCAAAGTGCACATTTAAATTTTATCAGTTCTTGATATGAACTGTTTCCGCCACAGAATACTTTTTTTTTTTTAAAGATAATTGCAACTTTTTCTCACAATTCTCACTTTCTTTTCCTCACAATTGCGAGTTTACATCGACAAGAGTTATAATGTCAAAATTGCGAGATATAAACTTGCAATTCTGAGAAAAAAGACTTTCTCACAATTGCGAGTTTATATCCTGCAATTCTGACATAACTTGCAATTGTGAGTTTATATCACACAGTTGCAAGGAAAAAAGTCAGAATTGTGAGATAGTCGCAATTATCTTTTACACTTTTTTTTATTCAGTGGCGGAAACAAGCTTCCATAACTGCCCTTTAAAAGTTTTTTTTTTTCTTTTTTGAAATAAAATCTTTAATTCAGCAAGGACGCATTAAATTGATCAAAAGTTACAGTAAAGACTTATAATGTTACAAAAGATTTCTATTTAAAATAAATTGTTCTTTTGAACTTTCTATTCATCAAAGAATCCTTAAAAAAAATGTCACGGTTTCCACATAAATATTAAGCAGCACAACTGTCTTCGACATTGATAATCATGTTTCTTGAGCAGTAAATCAGCATATTAGAATGATTTCTGAAGGATGGATTTCTAAAGACTGGAGTAATGGATGCTGTAAATCCAGCTTTACCATCACAGGTATAAATTATATTTTAAAATGTATTACAATAGAAAATAGTTACTTTAAATTGTAATAATATTTCACAATATTACAGTTTTACTGTATTTTTGCTTGAATAAATGCTGCCATGGTGAGCATAAGAGACTTCTTTCAAAACATAAAAAAAAAAATCTAACTGGCCCCAAACGGTAGTGTACATATAAGTTATATAAGCTAATTGACATCAACCAAACCAAACCAAGATAAAGATAAAGATGCATGTTTAAAATACATGGATACCTGCAGACACGCTGTATATATCACTTGTTATGCAAAAATCTTACCTAGCAGCCGGAGCAACAGGAAAAGAACTCCAAGGGCGTAAGACTTCAGCTCTGGGCTCACAGTTCTACAAACACCAACGACTTAAAGTTTAGTACTAGTTCATTATGATGTGCAGATGACAACCATGACTGATTAAGACTCATGAAACCAGTGACATGGACCTAAATTTACTGAGGTTTAAACGGTGTCAGCAGTATTACCTGATCAGGATGATGACGGATGGAGTCTGGGCCATGGCTCCGATCATGCTGCACACGCACACGACTGCTAGGAACGTGAGGAAGGCCTGCTGACAGCCGGGGCTCGAACACTTCCCCGGCATGGCTGTACCAGGCCCGTCGCCTTGGGTGATGCACTTACAGCCTGTCAGATTCTGAGAAAGGGAGGAAGGAGAGCAGAGCTGAGTGCATATTTCATGATGGATCTTAAGTGCTGCTCTGGGGATTTCCAGGCGACCATCCAGAGGAAAAAAGAACCGAAGATTTGAGACAAAGGGGACTGATGTATCTAAAAGAGGGAAGAAAAACGGGCATTCCCAAAAGTACTCTTGCTACTAATGACTTTAGGAAGCGTTTAAGCAGATGTGTGCCTGAGTTTATTGATCTGTATGAATTGGGGAGTGTGTCTATGAACGGCTGTGGAAGGAAACTCACGCCTCTAGTGCAGCCAGCCAGGCAGGCTGAGAGGTAGGTGATGCCGTTGGAGCCGCAGACGGGGCTTAGAGAAGACGTGTAACAATTACAGCCTGATAGACATGCGGCCTCCGTCCGCTCCCATGAACCTAGACTCCTAAATGGAGAGAATAATTATGGGATAAGCAAGGATGACATGTTCCTTTCAAATTCACAGTTTAGTGAGCCGAGTTATAAACATGATCCTCTGTAAAAATTAATGCTATAAACACAACAGTCTTTATACTCTAAGTGACCGTATTTATTGCCAATTGTTGTGGACCATTAAAAATTTGTGTGAGGCTTTTATGCTGTAGCGCTCTACTCACTCGTTGCCATAGGCAACAGTCACCCCAGCGACTGGGCCCGTATCACAGCCAAGGAAAAGGAAGGAGACGTAGCAGGCTGTAGAGATGATATTGACTAGCATGGCCAGACGAATAGCCCCTAATGCAGACAGATCCAACTTTTTCACCAGGAGGCCGCCCAGGAAAATACCCAGACAAGCACAGGGGATTGCTGTCATACCTATAAACACAAGCAAAAAAACAAAACAAAACAAAACAGATTTGACAAGCAGCTTTCAGTTACTTGCAGTGATTTTATTTGAAACTGTGTTTCTTGACTTGGATGTTTTTGTGGGCTTGCCTACCTAGGAGCTGATTGGCGGAGGATGTTGAGAGGTTGAACTGCTGTTCGAGATATTTCCCTAGGAAGGCAGCGAATCCAGCCACCACACCGATTTCCATACAGGCAGCGAGAATGACACAGGTGAAAACCGGGTTGGACAGCAGATGCTTAGTCACCTTAGGGATAACTGAGACGACAATGGATGATCAGATGAAAATGTTGTTGAAGAGAATGTTGTAGTCCAGGGGTTTTCAAACTTTTTGATGTCAAACATCCGCAAACATGATGCCCTCCCCTCTTTGAAGGGCCCACTTACTAAAATGTAAAGAGCTGTTTATTTTTTTGATATGTGAATATCCATTTATACTGTGTAAGAAAAATATTAAGCATGATATTATAAAGACAACACATTTCTAAAATCAAATAATTATTTTATATTGTAATTAAAGCCAAAAGAAATGATTAAGATATGTAAAGCTGGCTGTATTATTTTTAATTCTTTTGTATTGTGTAATTATTTATTTCACATACTGTACTTTTGCAAGGCACTGTGTGTATATATATATATATATATATATATACACAGTGGGGAGAACAAGTATTTGATACACTGCCGATTTTGCAGGTTTTCCTACTTACAAAGCATGTAGAGGTCTGTAATTTTTATCATAGGTACACTTCAACTGTGAGAGAAAAAATCCAGAAAATCACATTGTATGATTTTTAAATAATTAATTTGCATTTTATTGCATGACATAAATATTTGATCACCTACCAACCAGTAAGAATTCTGGCTCTCACAGACCTGTTAGTTTTTCTTTAAGAAGCCCTCCTGTTCTCCACTCATTACCTGTATTAACTGCACCTGTTTGAACTCGTTACCTGTATAAAAGACACCTGTCCACACACTCAATCAAACAGACTCCAACCTCTCCACAATGGCCAAGACCAGAGAGCTGTGTAATGACATCAGGGATAAAATTGTAGACCTGCACAAGGCTGGGATGGGCTACAGGACAATAGGGAAGCAGCTTGGTGAGAAGGCAACAACGCAATGTTGGCGAAATTATTAGGAAATGGAAGAAGTTCAAGATGACGGTCAATCTCCCTCAGTCTGGGGCACCATGCAAGAGCTCACCTCGTGGGGCATCAATGATCATGAGGAAGGTGAGGGATCAGCCCAGAACTACACGGCAGGACCTGGTCAATGACCTGAAGAGAGCTGGGACCACAGTCTCAAAGAAAACCATTAGTAACACACTACGCCGTCATGGATTAAAATCCTGCAGCGCACGCAAGGTCCCCCTGCTCAAGCCAGCGCATGTCCAGGCCCGTCTGAAGTTTGCCAATGACCATCTGGATGATCCAGAGGAGGAATGGGAGAAGGTCATGTGGTCTGATGAAACAAAAATAGAGCTTTTTGGTCTAAACTCCACTCGCCGTGTTTGGAGGAAGAAGAAGGATGAGTACAACCCCAAGAACACCATCCCAACCGTGAAGCATGGAGGTGGAAACATCATTCTTTGGGGATGCTTTTCTGCAAAGGGGACAGGACGACTGCACCGTATTGAGGGGAGGATGGATGGGGCCATGTATCGCGAGATCTTGGCCAACAACCTCCTTCCCTCAGTAAGAGCACTGAAGATGGGTCGTGGCTGGGTCTTCCAGCATGACAACGACCCGAAACACACAGCCAGGGCAACTAAGGAGTGGCTCCGTAAGAAGCATCTCAAGGTCCTGGAGTGGCCTAGCCAATCTCCAGACCTGAACCCAATAGAAAATCTTTGGAGGGAGCTGAAAATCCGTATTGCCCAGCGACAGCCCCGAAACCTGAAGGATCTGGAGAAGGTCTGTATGGAGGAGTGGGCCAAAATCCCTGCTGCAGTGTGTGCAAACCTGGTCAAGAACTACAGGAAACGTATGATCTCTGTAATTGCAAACAAAGGTTTCTGTACCAAATATTAAGTTCTGCTTTTCTGATGTATCAAATACTTATGTCATGCAATAAAATGCAAATTAATTGCTTAAAAATCATACAATGTGATTTTCTGGATTTTTGTTTTAGATTCCGTCTCTCACAGTTGAAGTGTACCTATGATAAAAATTACAGACTTCTACATGCTTTGTAAGTGGGCAAACCTGCAAAATCAGCAGTGTATCAAATACTTGTTCTCCCCACTGTATGTATATATATATATATATATATATATATATATATATATATATATATATATATACACTCACCTAAAGGATTATTAGGAACACCATACTAATACTGTGTTTGACCCCCTTTCGCCTTCAGAAGTGCCTTAATTCTACGTGGCATTGATTTAACAAGGTGCTGAAAGCATTCTTTAGAAATGTTGGCCCATATTGATAGGATAGCATCTTGCAGTTGATGGAGATTTGTGGGATGCACATCCAGGGCACGAATCTCCCGTTCCACCACATCCCAAAGATGCTCTATTGGGTTGAGATCTGGTGACTGTGGGGGCCATTTTAGTACAGTGAACTCATTGTCATGTTCAAGAAACCAATTTGAAATGATTCGAGCTTTGTGACATGGTGCATTATCCTGCTGGAAGTAGCCATCAGAGGATGGGTACATGGTGGTCATAAAGGGATGGACATGGTCAGAAACAATGCTCAGGTAGGCCGTGGCATTTAAACGATGCCCAATTGGCACTAAGGGGCCTAAAGTGTGCCAAGAAAACATCCCCCACACCATTACACCACCACCACCAGCCTGCACAGTGGTAACAAGGCATGATGGATCCATGTTCTCATTCTGTTTACGCCAAATTCTGACTCTACCATCTGAATGTCTCAACAGAAATCGAGACTCATCAGACCAGGCAACATTTTTCCAGTCTTCAACTGTCCAATTTTGGTGAGCTCGTGCAAATTGTAGCCTCTTTTTCCTATTTGTAGTGGAGATGAGTGGTACCCGGTGGGGTCTTCTGCTGTTGTAGCCCATCCGCCTCAAGGTTGTGCGTGTTGTGGCTTCACAAATGCTTTGCTGCATACCTCGGTTGTAACGAGTGGTTATTTCAGTCAAAGTTGCTCTTCTATCAGCTTGAATCAGTCAGCCCATTCTCCTCTGACCTCTAGCATCAACAAGGCATTTTCGCCCACAGGACGGCCGCATACTGGATGTTTTTCCCTTTTCACACCATTCTTTGTAAACTCTAGAAATGGTTGTGCGTGAAAATCCCAGTAACTGAGCAGATTGTGAAATACTCAGACCGGCCCGTCTGGCACCAACAACCATGCCACGCTCAAAATTGCTTAAATCACCTTTCTTTCCCATTCTGACATTCAGTTTGGAGTTCAGGAGATTGTCTTGACCAGGACCACACCCCTAAATGCATTGAAGCAACTGCCATGTGATTGGTTGATTAGATAATTGCATTAATGAGAAATTGAACAGGTGTTCCTAACAATCCTTTAGGTGAGTGTATATATACAGTGCCTTGTGAAAGTATGTATGTAAAACAAAATAATTTAAAGCAGTTTAGCAAGATTGCAACATAGGAATATATATATATATATATATATTATTTTTATTTTATTTTTTTCAATGTAATTTAATTCAATTTACATTGTTCATTTGAGCTTTTCACAAAAGAAAAAAAAATCAAATAAGCTTTGTTTAATAGTCTTAAATTAGCAGAATAAAACAGTAGTAATATAAAATTTGGTTGTGCTAAAAAATATTGTTTTACACATTAATATCTTGAGTTAACATGCTAAGTTTAACAGATACTTTTATAAAATATAATTTTTTTTCTTCAGCATGAATTTCACATATAAACATTGATTAGCGAACATAAACAAAAGCTCAAACGTGCTGCGTAACACACAAGAATGAATCTCATTGGTTCTCACACATCAAGCGAACATGCTTGAGCTTCTGTTTACCACAACTGATGTGTGAGATGATGAATGTTTATGTAAATAAAAGCCTAAATTAAATCTGTTCATCATATAAAGCGATTGAGTCTCTTCAGAAAATTTGGACTAAACTGCTCAATTCATATGGATTAGTTTCACGATCTCTTTATGAACTTTTTGAAGCATCAAAGTGGTAGTTGCGTAGCTGTCAATGGAGGGACAGAAAGCTCTGAGATTTTATCTAAAAGATCTTCATTTTATGTTTTGAAGATGAAGTCTTACGGGTTTGGAACGACTTAATTTCATTTTTGGGTGAACTATCCCTTTAACAGCATTTTGAGAGGTGAGTCTGAAATGAAATCTAAAACTCCTACAAGTAAAGAACTGACAACAACGACAAATCAAACGAAATTATTAATTCATGTACGATAGCTTATAAAGCCTCTGTGTGTTTAGACTCTCTTTCTCTTGTCCTCTTTCTCACCCTGCAGGTGCTGACAGCAGGTGAGGCCAGTGCTGATCTCTGGGTCATCTGAGGTTTTGACTCCTTCATACTCCTGCACCAGCTCAGCAGGCAGCATGGCCTGTTCGCTCTCACCCCCTGGGCCCTCCCCAGGCTCGTTCAGCGACTGCGGGAACCCAAACATGAAAAACGAGGAGATGAAGAGGAAAAGGCCACATATGATAAAGCCGCCCCACCAGGCACCGATCCAGCGTGGATCGTCAGGAGTGATGTCCAGCGTGGCTGTTAGGAGTGAACAGAGATCTGATGAGATATTACTGAGATACAGTTTCATTACATGCATTCATTTAATAGATGCTTTTATCCAAAGCCATTTACTAATGAGGAAAAATAAAAAATAAAGTGATTGATTTGTGATGCCGGTACTCACATGTGTCAATGAAGACCGCATCAACATAAACTTTGGTGCACAGAGAGCCAAGAATAAAACCACAGGCTGGTCCAAAGACCAGTGTAGAGAATAAGATACCTGTAATGCAATACAACAGACAAAGTGTCAAAATAGTTATGTAGGAAATTATATTCATTCATGCAGAGTTTTGGCCAGATTGTTGTCAATTCACTTAAATTAAGTTCATTCAAATCCTTCATGAGTTATTAAGATGGCATTTGCGCTAATGATCTAGATGCTTATGTAAATGAAAACTCTAAAGTTTTAGAGTTTATTATTATTATTGCAGAAGGAGAATTAAAATATATAGTTGCCATCAAAATTATTGAACCACCTTGACCTGCAAGACACTTTGCTGCCAAGAACAACATTTTATGAAAACAATTCAATAAAGCCATCAGTAAACTATTATAGAAAGGTTATTAATACACATTCGAGTTATTCTGAGAACATAAAGTTGATGAGAAATGAAAAAAAAATCAAATTGGCTCTAAACATTCATGTACAAAATTATTCATCCTCCAAAAGTCAAATTTTGTGCAGAATCTTTTATTCTTTATAATCTCCAATAAATGTTGTCTGTAAGTGTTTAGAAGCTTCTGTTACCTCTCTACTGCAATCTTGGCCCATTTCTTGCTTGAAAAAGCTTCCAGATCACTGATAATCTTTGGTTTTCACGTTACCACTGCTTTCTTCAAGTTCCACCAAATATTTTCAGTGAGATTTAAATCTGAGGACTGTACAGGCCACTCAAGAACATTCTACGACTGATCCCTGAACCAAGCTTAAGTAGATTTGGCTGTATACTTTGGGATGTGGCTGTCCTGCAGGAAAGTCCATTGATCATCAAGCTTCAGTCTCTGCACCGAAGGCATCACCATCTTTGCCAAAATGGCTTGATACTTCAAAGAATTCATGATGTCCTTCATACAGTCAAGATTTCCACTTCCTGCAACAGCAAAGCACCCCCATAACAAGACTGGACCACCATAACAGGTCTGTTTGACCATGGAGATGGTGTCCTTCTGCTCATAAGCTTTGCCTTTTCTGCACCAGACATACCGCTGATCCATGGGTCCAAAAAGTTCCAGTGTGGTCATATCACTCCATAAACTCCACTCCACAAGTCTATCCAAATGAATTTTAGCATATTCAAGTTGGCCTTTTATGTTCTTCAAGAGTGGCTTTCGGCAAGATGTCCCAACATGAAAGCCATGCTTGTCTAGTGTTCTTATATTCTGCATTGAAATTATTTTTCCTCTTTTCATCAGGTCATCTTGCAAGTCTTTGATCAAACATTTTATTCCCCTTAATGATATTGGCCATATTTGCGACTCACCTTTAGCACATGCATGGCACAAGCTAATTCAGTTTTGTTCTTAATTGTGTTTTAACACATACAAATAAGTGACTTAAAAACAGCAGTGTTGAATAGGGGTTGAATAATTATGACTTATTACAAAAAAATCCTATAACTGTATTACAAAAGAATCCTACAACTCAAAAGTATTACATTATATATTGACATCCTCACTTTATTTTACCACTAAACTGTTATAAAACTCTGTATCCTTAGAAAAGCTTACATTTGTAAATTATGACAGTCTCTGGGGGGTTGAATAATTTTGATTGTGTCAACTGTATTCCCTTCTGAGACACAACCTAAAGTAGCCCAAAGTAAAGAAGCAATTTCCTTTAGTGATTGTGTACATTTTAAATGTTCTCTAATAGCTAATTTGCATAATCAACATCATCATTGCTATAACTGGCACCTGATGAGTTAATGATAGCTGACAAGCACACACATTTCTGTGTTGATTATTATATCTTGTAGGAATACTAAAAGGGTAGTAGCCAACATATAGATTGTGCATGTGTTAGTAAATGTTGTACTATCAGCTGTTTTACCATTCGGTGAGTAATTATCTGTCCAGACTCAGCATAATCATTATCAGAGAACACTATAAATTAACATGTAAAAGATAATGTACAGTCAGACGCAGCTGATGGGGGGATCTTGTATCATCCTGAAGGGGTTTATTTTGCAGCAATGACCGACTGACTGTACATTATCCTGTGCATTATACGGCTATTCGCAAAATAAGTAAATACACTACCATTCCAAAGTTTGGGTTCGGTATGATTTTTAATAAGATTTGAAATAAGTCTCTTATGTTCACCAAGGCTGCATTTATTTGATCAAAAATACAGTAAAAACAGTAATATTGTGGTAAAGTTGCAATTTAAGATATCTATTTTAATATTTTTAAAAATGTAATTTATTCCTATGATGACGAAGCTGAATTTTCTGTCTTACAAAAAAAAAAATCTACACGGACATGAAATATTGGAGAGTTGAAGTTCGATGAGAAAAAGTTTTGTTTATTATAAGCACGCACAACGGTTATGTCGTCTACCGCATTAAATGCTTGAGCTCTTTAAAGTCTGGTGGATTCTGATTGGCTGTCTATGTTTTAATCATTCATCAGCTGGAAAACGTCTCGGTTACTTATGTAACCCTCGTTCCCTGAAGGAAGGGAACGGAGATGTTACGTCAGTTACTGACGGAATGGGGGTGTCGCTTAGAAGCCATCAGTAACTGACGTAACTCGTAGTGTACTGACTGAAAGGGCACGTCTCGGTTACGTATGTAACCCTCGTTCCCTGAAGGAAGGGAACGGAGATGTTATGAAAGGAAACAATTGTTGGTGTGGACTTCCCTATTCTCATAGAATTAGAATGATTATTAAAACTTTATAGTTATTATAGTTATTGTCCTTGCTGTAAACGAGCCTTTACTATGGAAAGAATGAACTTCACCTCATTGCTGTAAAGGGAAAGGGACTGAAGGGTCTGTAACATGACCTTCAATGTCAATATTTGCTCTGATCTTTAAAAAGTGTTTTAGCTGTATCCATTAGCCTGGATGAAATTGATTAAGGATGTCAGTCCTAATGTTACCGCTATGTAATCCTAGATCAGTTCTCTTACTCTAGGATTCTGTATGAATACAAACGCTGGATAATTCACTTTAAACAGCTGTTCTGCTTGTGCCTTTGTGAAAGATGCCAAATGCATTTCTGTTAACCAAAGCCTTTGTGATCAAACGGCTAAATGACTGATTCCATTATGCCCACCAGCAATGACTGTCTCCAAAGAGGATGTTTATGTCTGTGCTAGTTTACATTATGCTTAAATAAGAGATGGGTCCAGTTTTAAAGTTTACAAAGGATTAAAACACGCAAGAGGGAGAGAGAAAGCTTGCATGGGTTGCACAGACATGCTCATAGCTCATAGACAGTCAAGTCAGCTCAATGCAAAGACGTCAAACACCCTGCAGAGAAGGAGACACAGCAGAAATGATGTGAAACGCACACATGCAAACCCACAGACATTCACACAGAATCTTAAAATCCGGACCTTGAATTACCTGTGGAAAGCTACTCAATTAAAATAGTCATACACTGATCAATGTCCATGCTAAGATTATATTTCAGGAGCTTTCTTAAGACATTTAAGTCTGGGGTTGATGATCTAGTCTTTATTTGTATCAAATATATGTAGAAATCATTGTTGTAGTGCAAGAGAAAGAGAGTGAGAAGAATAGAGAGAGAGGGAGAGAGAGTGAGAAGAATAGTGAGAAAGAGTGAGCTGCCTGAGGGATGACAGAGCAGCCAGCGCACATTAGCTTCACAGCAGAAATAACAGGCATTGAAGGCCATCATTGCTTCTTGTTTACCCCTTAAAAACATAGCAACAGGAGATTAAGACAGTGGTGCACTACACTAAACCAATGGGTTTAAGCTCAATTCTTGGAAATTTCTCACGTGAGTTCACCCCAAACCTAAACCAGCCACATATAATAACTACGCTTTTGTGTACCTTCATACACAAGCTTTTTGTTAGGGAGTCCTCCAGGAAGCAGTAAAGAGCTGATGCACTAAGCATACAACATTTTGTGGCTTATAATTCATTAATAACAATAAGTGCTGTGATTGTTTCAACGCAGGATATTGACCGTAGTGCTGCATGATATGCCCTAAAATAACAACAACACTCTGTAGTGTTTCTTTAGTGCCTGACCAGTGTGTTTTACCAGGGGTTCAAGTAGTGCCATTTGAGGACATTTAAAATACAGTATTTATCTTTAACTTGCATTCTAAAGTACAGCAATATAAAATGAGATATAAAATGAGCCTTTCTCAGGATACTGTGGTGACAAGCAGAAACTCTCTAGGTCCAGACCAGCCTATTACACCTCTAGGTCACTGTGTTTCCTATTGTTTGCTGTAGACCATAGTGAATGTGTAGCATTGCCATGATACCAGGTTCAAATGCAAAAGCAGTGCATTTAAACCAGATGCTGTTGTTCTCTCCTAAAGTGGATTAGAATAGATTAAGGCAAACAAATCTGTTCAAAACAATTAATCTGTAACATTTCACAATAATGTTCTATGTTAGGTATTATGAACCAACAATGAACAATACTAACATTTTACAATAAGGTTACATTTGTTAACATTAGTTAACATTAACTAACTAAAATACTTCTAAAGCATGTATTAATCTTATTTAATTCAATTTCAAAGCCAATTTCAACATTTACTAATACATTATTAAAATCAAACATTGTAGCTGACAATGAAACTAACAATGAGCAGTTGTATTTTGATCAACTAACTAGCAAAGATTAATATTAAATACTGTAACAAATGTATTGCTCATTCATTGTTAGTTAATGCATTGACTAATCTTATTATAAAGTGTTACCCATTACTCAAAACTGAACCATTTAAAAGAATAATTTTTTTTTTTTTACTTTATTCATTTTTTTAACCCTTAACTGAGTCAACTAAAAAAGTTAAAATTAATAATAATAACAATTTACTTACAATAATAATTATTAATCATTAGATTATTTTAATAAAGGTTTTTTAACAATACGTTTAATAAAGTAAAATCAAAATCTATCTATAAAATCTGTCTATAAAATCTAGGTACCCCTGGTCACCAGGTACCCTCCACTATACTATTATTTCTACTACTATTCTGTTTCATTATTTAGGAAAGAGAACAAAATAATATGAATAATGTGTGCATGTTTCATATGTTTGTATATGAATATAAATATGTGCTACTGTTTGTCACCCACAATATCGCTTATTAAGGGGCACTTAAGCTTTACTGGTGGGGCTAGAGGGGATACATAACACAATAATGGTTGTGCAGAGCACTCTCACCAATATAAAGGGAGGAGTCTTCACGCCTGACATGATCATCGATGTAAGACACACCCAGCGGCTGCAGGGGTGTCGCTCCAACCCCCAGAAGCATTTGAGCTCCGATCAGCAGCAGGTACATCATGTTGGTATTGGTTCTATTCCCACAGAAATAATTAGGATCAGAGAGCCCTGCTCGACTGCTATTGGAGCACACGTCCTTTCCCTGTCCCACAGGTCGTGACTCTCCAGACTGATATTCATACTGGTGGGTCAAGAACTCAGGCAGTGCTGACAGTAACGCTCCCAGCGCCATCACGATGCCCCCACAACCAATCAGCCGCGGCCGATGGGCCCTGGCCCCAAAGTAGCTGACGAATAAAATGAGGGCAAGGTTGCCAATCTCAAAGCTGCTGGCGATCACACCCACGTCAGCGCTCTGCAAGTTGAAACGCCGCTCTAGCGTGGTGAGGACACTGACCTAAAATATAAAGAAACAATGCACTGTTACAAAGCTGTGACAATGACCAAGTGCCGTATTCAAACCTAAAATATATTGTTTATGCTTTCATGGCTTGGAGATCTTAAGCAACAGAATAGATTGATGAGATTTTGCTGAGATCATGTATGCTGTGTACTGTCATGAAGAACTCATTTACACAATATTGAAGGTATAAATCAAATGTTCATATGAGAGTTGACAAAGACTGTCATTTTTTTAAGCGATTTCTACATGTGCCATTCAGGTCACAACATAACATACATAACATATGATAAATACCTCAGATAAAGCACAAGGCAGGGCAGATTTGTTCATCAGGCACTATAAGTCATCTCTATGGAAAATAACATATCAATCATATCACTTTACCAAACCCTACAGACCAGATGCATTCATGCAGTGACGTGAATGTGTGAATCTTTCTCCTGTGCTGAAAGCTAACCTGAAGTCTATAGGCAGGCCATTTCAACATTTATTCCTTTAAACTAACTAGTATCTATGTTTATATTACCAGCACTTGTTTTTTAATTAGTTGTAAGTAATCCAGTAGTGGCTAGTATTAATCCCATTTGTCACCAGTAATTGTTAGATACTAGTACATTATCTTCTACTAGCCACTATCTCAGTCCCCACTCACTTTTGTTAATGGCAACAAATTGCACACTTTTGTCACATTTCTATGGGCATCTGTAGTTTGGCATCTTTTTTCTGAGACACTAGTCCTGTTTGTTATAACATTTCTTATCTTGTGAGTTTACAATTCCTTTTTTTGCTTGCCATATGTAAAGACAGAATCAGAATCACTACTTTATAGTTCAATTTAAAATGTTACTTGTAATAACTGGATACTAAGTAAACGGGAATACCGGTAGATATTTTAGGTTACACTTTTTTTGGTAACACTTTATTTTACAGTGTCCTTGTTACACGTTACATGTACTTACCACAGTAATAACAGTAAATTATGCATAATTACATGCAACTAACCCTAAACCAAACCCTAATCCTACCCTAACCCTATAGTAAGTACATGTAGTTAATTAATATTACTCAGTACTTAAACATATAATTACATTTTAATAATGACACCTTAAAATAAAGAGTAACCCTTTATTTTAAGGTGTCTTTGTTACACTGTAATTATACATTTAAATACCGAGTAATATTAAGTAACTACATGTAGTTGCTATAGGGTTAGGATTAGGGTTTGGTTTGGTTTAGTTGCATGTAATTATGCATAATTTATATTTATTACTATAGTAACTACATGTAACATATGTAACAATGACACTAAAAATTAAAGTGTTACCCTATTTTAATAGTTATAAATAACTAAAGAATAACTACTAGTATCTGGTACTAGTGCAACTGAAATAAGTACCAGCAACAACTGAAATGCATCTAGTAAATAGATGGAATCAATAACAACCATAGAATTTAATGGCAATCCTTTTTTAATTTTTTTTTAAAATTAATTTACTTAACAGAGACAGTGCACATTAATAAACACTGCTGTAAATGCGCCAAAGGCCTTTTTCATCATCCTTGGAGAGAATGTTACTTGAGTCAACCTAAAAACAAAATATAAAATTGAAATTACAAAATTATTAAACGTGTGTTTTAAGTATTATGTTTTAAAATGATCTATTAACTAAGCAGGCAAAAAAAGGTAAGTAAGTACTCATATTATGAGTAAATATGGAATAGTTCCTTGTCTCTATGTGCTGACCAGTCAAAAAGGACTCACTAGTAGGCCTATCTAATGAATGATAACTAGTAAACAGATAGGCCCTACTAGTCACTACTGGAATAAGTACCAGCCTCTAATGAATAGTAGGCTATTTATTGAAAAGTTAATAGTGAAATTGAAAAAAGTATTCTTAGGTAACTTTTGGTAATTAGTATTAATAAAAATAATATTTTATTTTAAGGAATAAACAGCTTTCCATGGAAGGTCTGATCATTCTGACATATTTTTGTTCCCAACCTTATGTGCATCAGTGGCTCAAAGACAAAATAAGGTAATCGACCACTGGGCCATTGATGATGATCTTCCATTATAGCGCCTCTAAAGCCTCATGTAGAAATAAAGCAGTCGCAGTACCGCACGCAAGAGCCCCTGCCTCATGATGTTGTTTATTTTTCTTGCTTTAGGGAAAAGGTAAGCGATGCGTACCGGACACCATTCAATGTCATCCACATACAGTGCGTACGTAGTATGAGCTGCTGCCTGTGTTAACGGCTCGACTTACCAGATAGGCTCCTACAGTGCCCTGTGCCAACATTAAGGCACATTCTGATACGAGGAATATTTTGATGTTGGAGAAGCATGATGTCTTCTTCTGGCACGCGTCTGGCTCAGTGTCTGGCGTGCTTCCCTCCGCGTACATCCTCTGATGCGGACTGCAGCAAGCAGAAAGACAGGCTCGGACAGAAGGTGACCATTGAGGACGAGTGCAGATGGATCCTCAACAAGACGTGCACGGCTCCATTAATATCGCCTCCGGTTCCGGTGCGCTTTCAAATCGAGTCGTATTAAATTAATCTTGAGCGTTCTCAGTAGCTACTGTCACCTCAAAAACTGCGCACTCGCATCTGATCCAGTGATATGAATGGTCCAAAGAAAACGACGGAAGACCAATGCAGCCTATTAATAACCATGAACATCACCGACACGCGGAAACTGCGATACAGTATTACGTGAGGCGGTTACAGTGAGTCCGCTGCTCTTCCGTGAGGAGAGTTTGCCGGTGTGGAGGACTCAGCTCATGCGTGTCCTCATCTACACCACCACAGCCTGCACCAAATGATGACCTCTCTCTCCTTTTCCTTTCTACTGGCTCTCTTTATTTCCTCCTCCTCCCTCAAACACATCCATTAGGTAGGTAGGTAGAGCTAGATAGATAGATAGACCTCAAGATGATGTATGGATAGAACGACCGATTTATTAATAATTTTAACAACAATAAAAGATCAAGAGAGCAAAAAATAGCTTTTGTGTGAGACTTAGTGTAGTGAATTTTATTCCCAGACTAAAAATAACCCTCAATATGTGTCCCCTGAGAGCAATGTGCCAAACTAGGGATGTATGAGCTGCTGACCAAGTGATCACATATGCCTATATTAAAGGTACAGTTCACCCCAAAATAAAACTTCTGTTATCATTTACTCATGTTGTTCCAAACCCATATGACTTTATTCTGTAAAGAAAATTAGATGTCAGGCAAAATTGATTTGCAAGTTCATGGTCACAGTAATTGAACAGCAACATTCTTCTTTATCTCCCCTAGTAAAAATGAAGGTTAAATATTAATCATGTATCAGTATGGAATCGTTGTTGTCAGTTTAAGCCACTGCACTCTGTAGTTCTATAATTAAAGGGTTAGTTCACCCAAAAATGAAAAATCTGTCATTAATTACTCGCCCTCATATCGTTTCAAACCCGTACGACCTTTGTTCATCTTCAGAACACAAATTAAAATATTTGTGATGAAATCGGAGCGCTCTCTGACCCCTCCATAGACAGCAATTTAATTAACACTTTCAAGGTAAAAACATCGTTAAAATAGCCCATGTGAATACAGTGGTTTAACCTTAATGTTATGAAATGACGAAAATACTTTTTGTGCGCAAAAAAAAACAAACAAAAATAACGACTTTATTCAACAATCTCAGATCTGTTAGACTCTTATGCTGTTGACGTAGTGTAAACAGTGCAGCTCTTCCGAGATCTACGGCAGAACTCCGGCTTACCATTGGCTAGCTCCTGCGTTAGCATCACATGAATGCATTGTGGTGCTCACGTGAACAGCGTCGGCCAGGGGCGCAGGAGACATTTTCAAAGTGGGGGGGACCAAACTGTAAGCAAAAGCCCAGATAGTAAGATCAGATTTCCAGATATCGGACCACCACTAAAGGCTCACTGTCGGACCACCATCATATATTAAACTTGCCTGATCATTAATAGAATAATATTGATTATTATTACAATACGAAGTAAGTGAAATAAGTATGAAAGATCAAAACTTAGGGATGAGCAGAATGCCTGCAGCATGCCAAATCTGTCCCCTGTAGAACAGCCTTTTATGTGGGATGTCTCAACTTTCAACCTTGCACAATTCTACTTGATAGATAGATTTTAATTAGGGGTGTGCGATATATTGACAAAAAATTATCTCTATATTTTCTAGGATTTTATCGATAATGATAATTAAACGATATTTTGTGTGTGTTATTGTGCTGGTACCTTGGCAGGTTTAGGACTGCTGTGGACAGCTGACTCCTAAAGTTTTTGATATTCTTCATATTCTGTGTGGTGGTCAGTTCACAGCAGTGACAGAAATCATCTTTTCCAAAAAGTTTCAATTGATCTTTTACCTTTTATTGGCATTTTTACCTTTATAATTTTATTTTTTAAACCTAATTGTCTTTTGTGTCAATTTCATAATTTAATCAAATGTAATTATAATAAGACACAATAGGGTTGTTACCAATCAAATTAAATAACAAAATTCATCTTTGCAATGGAGAGGAAACACAGAAGCTGCATCTGAAGTGGATTTATCATTTACACTGTTTAATGCAGCTCAGAGGTGACAAATGAATAACCTACAGTTACAAATGCATAAATAATGTTTTAATGTTTTAAACATAAAACGTTGAATATTGATATTTGAAATGATTTAAAACATGAAAAGATACTTTAAATGTGAATTTAAAACCGCCAGTTGGTGGCAGCAAGTCACTGTTACAGTTTTTTACGATTGCTTATGCACAATTTTAAAAACAAGGTTCATTTTGTCAAAACACTACACACAATTAACACATCCACACACACAAGTAGCAGAACACCTCAGTTCTTTTGCAAAACGAAACACTTAATTAAAAACTTTACAATAATTTAACAAAACCCAATTTTGACACCGTATGGCACACACATGGTTCATACAATCTGATTCTGTTTGATTCATTTACAAACTGCTGTGCTCAATCTTAAACACTTGTAACATTTCTACTTTTCTAATGATATAGTCTGGGTTAGATTTTTTCCAGAGATATTTTTTATAATAAAGTACATATATTGGCCAAACACAACACATGACCAGTACTGTACAATGATGAAAATATTTATTTCTCTCCACAGTGTAAAATACATCCAAGCCTTTCCAAAAGTTGCATTTTGTACTGAAAATCAGAACATATTCTAAATGCAATATAGTATATGAACAAAAACCTTTGTAGAGACAAAAAGAAAGCAAAAAAATCTGAAAATCTGCATCTGACCATAGCACTTCATCCACACTACACTCTTTCGCAAGACAGCAAGGGAAGAATTTTCTTGAATGGCGAATCCATCCTTGCACAGACCCTGAATCAATTAGGTCACAGACCTCCTACATGGCGTGAATGAGGGATATCCTGACATAGGGCTGGAGATCGTAAACCTTCCACTGCAATGCTGCAAAAAAAACTCCCTCAATGGGGTTAAGGAAGAGAGAGTATGGTGGGAGGTATTGGAGTGAAAATTGTGGATGCTCATGAAACCAGTTTTGGACCAGAGCAGATCGGTGGAAAGATATATTGTCCCAGATGAGAATGTATCTCATCTGCTCTGCATCCATTTGGTCTTCTGCTGTGACAATGCTCTGTAGTCAGTCTAAAAATGTGAGTATGTGGGCCGTGTTGTAAGGACCTAAGTTCCTAGGGACCCCATTGATTGCAGCGCAAAATATTCAGAATAGCTCTGTGGCCAATGATGTTTCTCCCTTTTCCTTTTCCTCTTACTGTAACATTGCCTTTCATTTTTGTTGAAGACAGGTAAACTCACCTGTTGCCTTTTTATAGTGCTTATATTGACTGTTGAGTTTACGGTTAAGCACATAAGTGCCTGCATACCTGATGGCTGTGTTTGATCAGTTGGTTTATAGGGGTGGTATTTCGGAAAGCAGTGCCTTGAAATGGCAAAGAAGTGACATCAGGTTAGATTTCTGTGTCTAATGTAGAGAAGTGTGTTTAGTGTTTTGCAAAAAGTGTGAGGCTGAGAATGTGCCTATAGTTGTGCAGATCTGGGCTGAGGTTTTGCTCCTTGAGTGTCAGGTTTCACTAACTGTGTGTTAATTTTAATTTTAGTGTGTAAGCAATCGTAAAAAACACTGTAATAAATGAGTCATTGAGATTCAACAGATTCATTCAAACGGCTGATTCATTCAGGAACGAAGCATTTGACTATCTTAATTTTTCTTAGTCATTGAATCATTGATTCAATTGATTAGTTCAAAAAGCGGAGTCATTCAGTAAGGAAACACCTCCGTGTGTTGCTCAGACGCAATTACAGTGCTGTGACTTTGTTTTGAACTATTTTCGTTGGCGAAATAGAGCGAAAACAGGCAATGGTGTCTTGTATAAAATCAATATCACATCTGTTATGCTGATGCCTGGAGAAAAACTGCACTCTTCGTATGAAATTTATTAACTATATTAAATGAGTAAATCACGCAGTGAAAGTGTGCACTGTAATGCACACATGCACTAGTCTAATTTACAAGTCTACATCATGTAGTGTAAGCAAGCACTCTCTGGGTGTGTGTGAGGGATATACTCGATAATGTCAGATCACACATCGTTAAAACAACAATTATGATATTATCGCAGACGATATATATCGCACATCCCTAGTGTATGGCTTGAATTACTTACAATGAATGTGATGTTCGTTGTCGGAAGTTTTAGTTAGTGAATCGCGCAGGCTATTTTACCTTATCAAAAGTGCGGGGGTCGATTGCTGTTTTTTCAAAACTGCGGGGTCATGACCCCCCTGTCCCCCATGTCAACGGTGCGCATGGCGTCGGCCAATGGTAAGCCGGTGTTCTGACGTAGCGCTTTGAAAGCGCCGCACTGTATTTACTACGTCAACAGCGTAGGAGACTGACACAGGCGAGAAGAGATTGTTGAATAAAGTCGTTATTTTTGGGGGGTATTCTCGTTGCTTCATAAAATTAAGGTTGAACCACTGTAGTCATATGGACGATTTTATAGATGTCTTTACTACCTTTCTGGTAATTAAGTAGCTGTCTATGGAGGGGTCAGAGAGCTCTTGGATTTCATCAAAAATATCCTAATTTGTGTTCTGAAGATGAACGAAGGTCGTATGGGTTTGGAACGACATGAGGCTGAGTAATTAATGACAGAATTTTCATTTTTGGGTGAACTAACCCTTTAATATTATGTTCTTGCTTTCTAAACATTTGGAATGAGTAAAATAGTCAAAATACACACAATAATTATTTCAGTCTTTCGGATAAAAGACAATACTGTTGACTGCATCACACAGCAGTCATTTAGTGTGGCTATATTCACAGCAAGTGTGATTGTAGGTAATCACTAGTTTTGCGCTGAAGGTCCCTGTGCTTCAATACTCTGAGGCAAAGACAATTTACTGCTGCCTGGAGAATGGACTCAGCAATAGCATAACAGTATATCTCAGACTGTCTTTGGAGGCAGGGTTGATTTACACACACACACACACACACACACACACACACACACACACACACACACACACACACACACACACACGGTATTGACTGGTTGTTTTTTCTTTTTTTTTATCCATCCTACAGAGCAAGACTCACCACTCCTTGTGTTTTCCCATCTGTCTATGGCTCTGCTGGGCTCTTACAGTGATTCATATTGAGCCAAACAGTGCTGTACTCAATTATAGCATCATAGACCCCTCTCTTTTTCCAGCACTTGCATCATCCCACCATCTTCTTGTCTTTTACAATTAAATTAAACAATTCGGCTAGTACGTAAAAGAACCAGCAAAGGTGTATCTGGTGTTTCTGGTTATATAATTAAGTATTGTATAAGTTCAATCAAGGCCATATACTGAATTAAACTATATGCTATATCAGTTTTAAATAATACCAAACATTAATATTCATCAGTTGATAAGATGTAATCCATAGTTAATTTGCTGTAGTGGGCTGATTCATCACAATGATGACAAAAGGAATCAGGGAGTGGATATGAAAGTGTTGCTGCATGAACAGTCTGACGCTGAATGTCAATAAAACAGACAGGTTGTACTATTGTACACAAAGAGACTCCTCGGAGGTCTACAAAAATTACCTTTTAAAACAACAACTAATTGTCCATGCACAAAAATCAAGCATGTTACATTTTCTTGAATGAACTATATCCCATAAAATAAAAAATGCAGCATGCCGTTTATGGCATACTGTTACTTTAGTCAGAAAGTATGTTTTATACACAAGTATTGATCACTGTAGAGTATTAATGTAATGGCCATACACTGGTCTTGGTCTTGTCTCCCCCATTGAGCCCTGTGGTCTTGACAGTATTCAGCAACCTTTTATGGTCAACTTAATGGCTCCAATAATCTTTGCTTTCATTCATTTTTCATAAGCTACATTGAAAAAAACAGAGACTATGACACACTAAAAACACTAAAAAAGTTTGCATTTACATTTTAAGACTCCAAATATTCCATGAATAGGCTATACTATAGTAACTATATTTGCTAGTATATAAACAGTTAACTACAAATTGTCCAACGATATGATGAGTGAACTGAAGGTCGATAAAAGGCAACTTGGTGCACTTTGGGTTATTACTGAGCTTAGGGAAGTATGAATAAATGCTCTCTGTATTGCCTGGATCAACATATTTTGTTGATCCTAGAAACAACTTTCCTGTCCGAAAATTTTGTCCTAACCCTATCCCTACCCCTAAACCTAACACTACCCATAAATTATCCCAAAATTCGGAGGGATATGATACGTGAATAACACTGATGTAGAAGCACCTGGTTGTAAGCCTAAACTCGTCTCTCAAACCTGATTGGTTGATTGGAATGTTGTTCCAGGACCAACAAAGATGTTTGATCCAGGAACATGTTGTACTTTGTGAAATCACGTTCACCTATGGGATCTACAGTGCAAGGGGACATCTAGTGGTCTAATGGTGTAGTGCACTGCACTTAGTGAATGAAAGCAAACATCACAAAATTGACAATAGAAGAATCAAATTATTTATCTATATCTATAATATAATTTCTATAAATGTCACATTGTAAGATAATCTAGTTCATTCATATTGTACAGCTGTTTGAGTTATGTACACTTAGCTTATAAAGCTGTAAGCTTTCACAGATTTTAGATTAAATGGATCATATTAAATTTAATCTTTGGAGTTTTTATCAGTATATTAGACTAGTGCCGCTTTAGACTTTTATTTTAACATTAATATTTAATACATTGTAAGAAAAATGTCTAAATCATTGTACTGGCAGGTTTTTTTGTAATTTGTAAAAAAAAAAACTTGCCAGTACAATGATTTAGACTTTTTTCTTAAAATGTATATATACACTACCAGTCAAAAGTTTGGAAACTGTACTATTTTGATTGTTTTTGAAAGAAGTCTCTTCTGCTCACCAAGGCTGCATTTATGTTATTAAAAATACAAAAAAAAAGCTATAATATTGTGAAATATTATTAAAATGTAAAATAACTGTTTTTTTTATTTGAATATATTTTAAAATGCAATTTATTTCTGGGATTCAAAGCTGAATTTTGAGCATCACTACTCCAGTCTTCAGTGTCACATGATCCTTCAGAAATCATTCTAATATGATGATTTGCTGCTCAAAAAACATTTATGATTATTATCAGTGTTGAAAGCAGTTGTGTAAAACATTTTTTTTTAGGATTCTTTGATGAATAGAAAGTTCAAAAGAACAGTATTTATCTGAAATAGAAAGCTTTTGTAACATTGTACTACCATTCAAAAGTTTTGGGTTGGTAAGAATTTTTTTTATTTTTTGGGAAAGAACTTAAAGAAATTAATACATTTATTCAGCAAGGATGCATTAAATTGATCAAGTGACAGTATAGACATTTATAATGTTGCAAAAGCTTTATATTTCATAATTGAAATATATCTGGAGAGAGAGAGTAACTGAAATATATCTGATATTCAAGGATGCAGTCATTCATTTTTAATTACAGAGCTGTAACTGCAATTTTTACTAATAACAATTTCAATTAGAGAGCTCTGTAATTCAGTTCTTACTAATAACAAATATGGCACTCTCTAATCATAGCTAATTGTTAAGTAAAAACTTAATTAGAGAGCTCTCTAATCATAATTTTTAACAAGAATTGAATTAGAGAGCTCTCTAATTGTAATTGTTACTAGTAAGAATTGAATTAAAGAGCTCTTTAAGCTCTAGTAAAAATGCAATTTCGACAAGTAACACTGAGAACATTAAATTGGCTTGCCATAGATCGATCTGAGCCAAGGTTGAGCATGTCAACAGAGCTGTTCTGAATATCAGCACGAATGTGTCCGCAGGTAATGTATTGATCTTTGATCTGATCAACATGTGATTTTGCTTTAACAGTTTAATAAACAAGACGTAATTAGTAATTAGCTTACATTTTACACAAAATGTTGTGTATTTTTCTGTCAACAAAAAAAGTTACAAATGAGTCCACAGCCGCAAATCAACATCTCTGTCTCTGAGCAGCACACTGTAAGATTCCTTCCTGAATGAATCAGTGTTTTAAACTAATCGATTGAGTTCATTATTCAAAGGGATACCCAAAAATGAAAATTCTGTCCAATTCTGTTCCAAACCTGTATGACTTTCTTCTGCTGAACAAAAAAGAATAACAACAGAATTTTCATTTTTGGGTGGGCTATCCCTTTAAGAGCAGTCACTTGTTTGTTGAATGAATCATTCAATGACTCACTCATAGAGACAGTCACAATTCAGCACCTACTGGCATAATGATGTCCTGCAGAAATATTCACAGAAAAATCTCCACGTTCATCACACACTGACACCCTTTACTGACAGTAAAAAGTAACAGCAAATAATCCATAAGAACTAAACAACACATTCTGTAAAATGTTATAAAAAATGTGTAAAAAGGAAATAGGTGTTACATATACACATGGATATGGAATTATGTATTCTCAGTTTTTTTACCTGTTTTAAAAACTATTAGCCTGTTAGCTACAATAACATAAACATACAGATACACATCAAAACAGAAAACAAAATCAAGGATCACAACAGCAATTTACCAAAGGATAAAACACATAATCTGTTAAAAGTAACTTAAACTTGCTTAGTGATGGAAGCATAGTAAGCTTTAAGATGTTTTGTAAATTATTCCAATCAGAAGAAGCATTATATTTAAAGTCTTTTTTTCCTAGCTCTGTTTGAACCCGAGGAACTTTAAGATATAACAAATCATTTGAACAAAGATTGTAGCAGACATTTGTATTAGAAAACGTCCTGAAGGAGGGAATGGAGACGTACGTCGGAACTGACCGACGAATTGGGGATCGTTTTCAGAGACCAATCTACTTTGAGTGTTTTAAAACGAGCCAATGAACATTGGCATGCGGTTCACGCATTCCACTCTTCTCCCCGCAGGGGGGGTATAAATAAGGAAGTGGAAGTACCGCATCTTTGCTCTACCGCTGAGGAGCCGAACTAGTGACTCGGCCGTTCAGCGGAGGTACAGCACCTGTGGCGACGGTACGTACGTCTCCGTTCCCTCCTTCAGGGAACGAGGATTACATACATAACTGAGACGTTCCCTTTCAGTCGGTCACGTTCGATGTACGTCGGAACTGAGCGACAAATTGGGGATCCTACCAACACGCCACGGATGCTGGCCCTTCCAGCGCTCTGCTCGAGCTCCCTGGACCGCCCCCTCTGTTGGAGCGGCAAGTCAGGGCTCTAAGCAGAGAAGGTCAGTCACTGCTGTTCTGCAAGACCCACTCAGTGGAGCTCTGTCGAGGGAAAGACACGGGGCTAGCCGAGTAGGGTAGCTTGTACCGTGGAGGAATACACATATGGGGTCGCCGTAGGGACCGCTACATATGGATACCCAGCCTACACACACGTTCCACATGCATACGGGTGTAGGCCTGGCATCAGACGCCCGCAGCGTCTGACTGCCGGGGGTGACGAAGGAGCTCGACAGGGTTAGCCATTTCTGGGGAACACAACTGGAGACAATAAACGCACGTATACGGCCCAGCGGGCGGGAGTGGCGTTGCAAGCCGGCACTAGAACGGGTGCTTCGCGCTACTGGGGGCGAGTATACGGGAAGATACCGGCTCTACACGGAGGCTATAGAATCTAGCGAACATGTTAGGTGTCGCCCAGCCCGCAGCTCTACAGATATCTGTCAGCGAGGTGCCTTGAGCCAGCACCCAGGAGGAAGCCACACTTCTAGTTGAGTGTGCTCGCAACCCGAACGGGCAAGGCACGTCTTGGGATTAGTACGCCAAGACAATAGCATCCACTATCCAGTGGAGACAGCCTTTCCCTTCTGCTGGCCTCCGTAACAGACGAAGAGCTGCTCTGAGGTCCTGAAGCTTTGTGTTCTGTCCACGTAACCCCACAAAGCGTGGACGGGACAGAGCAAAGCTAGGGCTGGGTCTGCCTCCTCCGAAGGCAGTGCTTGCAGGTTCACTACCTGGTCCCTGAAGGGAGTGGTAGGAACCTTGGGCACGTATCCAGGCCGGGTTCTAAGGACAACGTGAGAGTTGGCCGGCCCGAAAATGCGTGCAGGTCCCCTACCCTCTTGATGGAGGCCAATGCCGTCAAGAGCACTGTCTTCATGGACAGGATTTTTAACTCAATGGACTGCAAAGGCTCAAAGGGAGGTCTCTGAAGTGCCCTGAGCACCAGAGATAAGTTCCAAGAGGGTAACGAGTTAGGACGAGGAGGATTTAGCCTCCTCGCACCTCTGAGGAACCTGACGATTAGGTCGTGCTTTCCTAAGGACTTACCTTCAACTGCGTCGTGATACGCTGCAATTGCTGCAACGTACACTTTGAGGATGGAGGGAAACAGCCTTCGCTCCAGCCCATCTTGCAGGAAAGAAAGGACGACTCTAACCGAACACCTTCGGGGGTCTTCCCACCATTCAACAAACAGGTTCCACTTCAACGCATAGAGGCGCCTCGTAGAGGGAGCTCTAGCAGAAGTGATGGTGTCTATCACAGCCTGTGGCAGGCCACCTAGAACCTCCGCGTCCCGTCCAGGGACCAGACATGGAGTTTCCAGAGGTCTGGACGTGGGTGCCATAGAGTGCCCCATCTCTGAGAAAGTAGGTCCTTCCTCAGAGGAATGGGCCAGGGAGGGGCTGTCGCGAGGAGTGAGAGTTCGGCGTACCAAGTCCGGTTGGGCCAGTACAGCGCAACTAACAAGACCTGCTCCTCGTCCTCCCTGACTTTGCACAGAGTCTGTGCAAGAAGGCTCACTGGGGGAAACGCATATTTGCGCAGGTCCCGGGGCCAGCTGTGTGCCAGTGCATACGTGCTGAGGGTCCCCTCGGTCAGGGAATAAAACAACCGGCAATGGGTCGAGTCCGGAGAGGCAAACAGATCTACCTGTGCGGCTCTGAAGAGGTCCCAAATCAGCTGGACCGCCTGGGAATGGAGTCACTCTCCCGGAAGTGTCGACTGTCGTGAGAGCTCGTCGGCTGCACGATTGAGCGCACTAGGGATGTGAATGGCCCGAAGCGACCTCAGATGCTTCTGACTTCAAAGGAGGAGATGGCGGGCGAGTTGCAACATGCAGCGGGAGCGTAGACCACCTTGTCGGTTGATGTACGCAACGGTCGCAGTGCTGTCCGCATGGACCAATACGTGCTTGCCATGTAGCGGCTTTTTGAGGCGGCCCAGCACAAGACATACTGCTAGCAACTCTAGGCAGTTGATGTGCAAATGCAGTTGAGGCCCCGTCCACAGACCCGAAACTGCATGCCTGTTGTACGTGGCCCCCCAGCCAGTGGATGAGGCATCCGTGAAGACCACAGCATGCCTGGACACTTGTTCTAGGGAAACTCCTGCCCGTAGAAACGAAGGGTTCGACCACGGGCTGAAGGTTTGGCGACAGTACGGGGTAACTGGGACCCGGTACTTGCCGCTCTGCCACGCCCATCTCAGGACTCGGCCGTGAAGCCAGTGCTGAAGCGGTCTCATATGAAGCAATCCGAGCGGCGTTACCGCGGCTGCAGATGCCATATGCCCCAGGAGCCTCTGAAATAACTTCAGTGGGACCGCCGTCCTGCCATTGAACGTATTCAAGCAGTTCAACACTGACCGGACTCGCTCTTCTGTGAGGCGCGCAGTCTGGTTGACTGAATCCACTCCATACCAAGATAAGAGATCCTCTGCGTGGGGCAGAGTTTGCTCTTCTCTCAGTTGACCCAAAGTCCCAACAGGCTGAGGTGACTGAGCACCAGGTCCCTTTGTTCGCACAACTGATCCCGCGAGTGAGCCAGTATGAGCCAGTCGTCGAGATAGTTGAGGATGCGACGACGCGTTCTCTGAGCGATAAAATGGCTGCCTCTGCGACTTTCGCGAAGACGCGAGGTGACAGGGACAGCCCGACTGGGAGGACTTTCATCCTTCAGGTCGATCGCTGCAAACCAATCTTAGGGACGGATACATTCGAAAATACGTTTCTGCGTTAACATCTTGAACGGGAGCTTGTGCAGGGCCCGATTCAGGACACGCAGGTCCAAGATTGGTGGTAACCCACCGCCTTTCTTGGGTACAATGAAGTAGGGGCTGTAGAACCCCGACCTCATATCGGCTGGAGGAACCGGCTCGATCGTGTCCTTCTCCAGTAGGACATCGATCTCTGCCCGCAAGACATGAGCATCGCTGCTTCGCACTGAGGTGAAGTGGATGCCCTTGTCCATAGCCGAGTCTGATGGTACGGATGAGCCAGCGAGACGGCCTGGGGAGCACTAGCCAGGCCCCCAGAGACCGAACAAGCAGGACCAACGGGACCACAGACGTACTTGGGGTGGGACAGAGAGGTGGAACACGCGGACCCGACTCGGGAGGCCCGGAGGCGGCCCGGAGTGTGGTCTGAGTGTTCCAGGGTGGGGTAGAGTGTGGGTGAGAAGGCCTGGTGGCGTCCTCGGGCCACACACTGCTGCCTCCTGGCGAAAAGAGAGGAGGAAGGGAGTGGCAAGGCATTGAAGCGTCGCACACTGCCGACCTCGCCCTCTTGGGGCCCAGGGAGGGAGGAAACAGCTCTTTTATTGAGAATGTGGGTATCGCTGGACTCCGGGGAGCCAGCGGCAGAACGGAAACCAAAAAAAAAAATATTCTCCCCCCGGTCCTCCTCCGGGGGAGGGAGGGGTGCGTACACCACCTCCCCGAGAGCAGCTCCTCTTCTCCCTGGGCTGCCCGTCTCAGGGCCGCTTGCCCTTGCGCTTGCCAGTGGACTTCGCAGGACCCTGGACGGGTTGGGCGCCTCCCTTGGGCTTAGCAGGGGCGGAGGCGGATGCAGGGGGACGCCCTCGGCGACAAGCAGGCGGAGGCGCTGCGGCCGACAACTGGGTGGAGACAGCAGCTGGTCGTCGGGGCAGGATGTTTTTAAACCGCCTCCGTCTGCTTCTGGGCCACCGAGAACTGCTGGGTGAAGTTCTCGATGGCGTCGCCGAAGAGGCCAGCCAAGGCGATTTACGCGTTGCAGTACGCCTCAGCCACCCGGGAAAGCATGGCTGTCAACTCTGAATCTGATTCAGCATGAGCACACACTATTATAGTGGAAATCTCAACATCATCTTCATTTCCAGCGCATAATAGCCCTCTCTCCGATGCAGCAATTGACATCTGTTCTCTGCCAGAGCACCAAATGAAACGCTAGGTCCCTTTTTTATAAGGACCAGCAATCCCATCTGTAAACTACCAGCAGGCATGTGAGACAGTGAGCGTGGCCGTCAGACTCGACGGCACACGGCACACTGAACGCTCAAGCCCTTATGAAAAAGGCAAGATGAACAACGCGCCGACGTGGTCATGTTCTCATGAGAGAACATGAACCACCCACGAACACAGTCTCAGCATGCTTGTGAAGCGATAGAGGAGTGGGGGGCCCACGGAGACGTACTTGGCGGGGAAAGCCCCACTGAAATCCTCAGGTCACCAAGGCTTATTAGCCGAAGTAGCCCTTTTCTAGAGCACCAGAAAAGAAACTAGATTGGGGAATAGGCAATAGGGGGTTTCATAGTCTCAACCACGCATCTAGAGCGCCGAGTGACAACCCGCGCTGTCACCCGGCCGCTCAACGGCACACGGCGCGCTGAACGCTCAAGCCCTTACGAGAAATGTGACGTGACGTGATCATGTTCTTCTGAGAAAACATGGATCACCCACAAATGCAATCTCACATGTTTATATGAGGACAGGAATGAGGACAGGAAACAACTGCATCCAGAAACACACGGTTTGAATGACATCTTGAAAAAGACGCAGGGTCAAACCGTGTAAGCTCTTTTAGAGGAAACGCTCTGACAGTGCTGAAGCACACAGGGGAATGGCCGCGGCTCACAGCAGTTCGAAAGTGCAAGCCTGCTGTGAGCACTCAATCTCATTGAAGACGCCCAGCTCTGAGCTGTGAAAACAGCTGTTTGTTCGTCAAACGTGACGCGACCACCGCTGACCGTGCTATATCACCCGCACCAGATTCAGAGACGTCAACTCCAAAAGCAGACTCGTAGTAACACTCTTCGTAGGAAACAACACTGGAAACCAGAGCAATTGTTCATCTCCGAAGCAGAAAGCAAAGATGCGGTGCTTCCACTTCCTTATTTATACCCGCCCTGCGGGGAGGAGCGTGGAATGCGTGAACTGCATGCCAGTGTTCATTGGCTCGTTTTAAAACACTCGAAGTAGATTGGTCTCTGAAAACGATCCCCAATTCGTCCGTCAGTTCCGACGTACAGTGGGGAGAACAAGTATTTGATACACTGCCGATTTTGCAGGTTTTCCTACTAACAAAGCATGTAGAAGTCTGTAATTTTTATCATAGGTACACTTCAACTGTGAGAGACGGAATCTAAAACAAAAATCCAGAAAATCACATTGTATGATTTTTAAATAATTAATTTGCATTTTATTGCATGACATAAGTATTTGATCACTTACCAACCAGTAAGAATTCCAGCTCTCACAGACCTGTTAGTTTTTCTTAAAGAAGCCCTCCTGTTCTCCACTCATTACCTGTATTAACTGCACCTGTTTAAACTCGTTACCTGTATAAAAGACACCTGTCCACACACTCAATCAAACAGTCTCCAACCTCTCCACAATAGCCAAGACCAGAGAGCTGTGTAAGGACATCAGGGATAAAATTGTAGACCTGCACAAGGCTGGGATGGGCTACAGGACAATATGCAAGCAGCTTGGTGAGAAGGAAACAACTATTGGCGCAATTATTAGAAAATGGAAGAAGTTCAAGATGACGGTCAATCTCCCTCGGTCTGGGGCACCATGCAAGATCTCACCTCGTGGGGCATCAATGATCATGGGGAAGGTGAGGGATCAGCCCAGAACTACATGGCAGGACCTGGTCAATTACCTGAAGAGAGCTGGGACCACAGTCTCAAAGAAAACCATTACTAACACGCTACGCCGATATGGATTAAAATCCTGCAGCACACGCAAGGTCCCCCTGCTCAAGCCAGCGCATGTCCAGGCCCGTCTGAAGTTTGCCAATGACCATCTGGATGATCCAGAGGAGGAATGGGAGAAGGTCATGTGGTCTGATGAGACAAAAATAGAGCTTTTTGGTCTAAACTCCACTCGCTGTGTTTGGAGGAAGAAGAAGGATGAGTACAACCCCAAGAACACCATCCCAACCGTGAAGCATGGAGGTGGAAACATCATTCTTTGGGGATGCTTTTCTGCAAAGGGGACAGGACGACTGCACCGTATTGAGGGGAGGATGGATGGGGCCATGTATCGCGAGATCTTGGCCAACAACCTCCTTCCCTCAGTAAGAGCATTGAAGATGGGTCGTGGCTGGGTCTTCCAGCATGACAACGACCCGAAACACACAGCCAGGGCAACTAAGGACTGGCTCCGTAAGAAGCATCTCAAGGTCCTGGAGTGGCCTAGCCAGTCTCCAGACCTGAACCCAATAGAAAATCTTTGGAGGGAGCTGAAAGTCCGTATTGCCCAGCGACAGCCCCGAAACCTGAAGGATCTGGAGAAGGTCTGTATAGAGGAGTGGGCCAAAATCCCTGCTGCAGTGTGTGCAAACCTGGTCAAGAACTACAGGAAACATATGATCTCTGTAATTGCAAACAAAGGTTTCTGTACCAAATATTAAGTTCTGCTTTTCTGATGTATCAAATACTTATGTCATGCAATAAAATGCAAATTAATTACTTAAAAATCATACAATGTGATTTTCTGGATTTTTGTTTTAGATTCCGTCACTCACAGTTGAAGAGTACCTATGATAAAAATTACAGACTTCTACATGCTTTGTAAGTGGGCAAACCTGCAAAATCAGCAGTGTATCAAATACTTGTTCTCCCCACTGTACGTCGAACGTGACCGACTGAAAGGGAAGCTGAGTGTCAAGTAAGATGGAGTTAGACCACAAATAGACTTATAAATAAAACAATAACAAATAAAACTTCTTCAAATATACAAAGATGGCAACTCAGCTTTATCATATAAAGTGCAATGATGTGCTTGATAGCTATAATAAAGCGTAAAGCGCTATGATAAACGGTATCAAGTTATTTAAAAAAATGTACTGGGGCATTCATATAAAGCAGATCTCCGTAATCCAATAGTGGTAAAAAGGTTGCAGATACTAAATATTTCCTTGTACTAAAAGAAAATAAAGATCTGTTTCTAAAATAAAAACACAATTTAAGCTTAGGTTCAGAAAGTAGTTTATCAATATGTGGCTTAAAAGTTAATTGACTATCAAATAAAATACCCAGGTACTTATAACTTGCAACACATTCTATGTTTGTTCCTTGGGAAGATATAATATCAGTAAGATTCTTTGGTAGAGCTTTGGAATTTAAAATTTAGTTTTAGTAAATTTAGTAAAGCCGATGAAGCACAGCAATAAATAGCAGTGTTGTCTGCATAAAGATGGTACATCGCATTGGGAATGTTATCACAAATATTATTTATATACAAGGAAAATAAAATGTGTCCCAAAACAGACCCCTGAGGGACACCTTTAGAGACTAACAAAACAGATGAGGTACAATCCTTTAAAAACACACACTGTTCTCGCTGAAAGGTAGTTGGTAAACCATTTGATAGCATTTTCTGAGAGACCAACAATGGCAAGTCTTTTTAAAAGAACGTCATGGTCAACTGTCAAAAGCCTTCAATAAATCAAGAAAAAGAGCTGAACAAATTTGTTTATTAATTATCTATTATCTCCTTTAAAGAGGAGAAGTAAAAGCAGACTTCCAAATCCTTTGGAGTTCGCATTGGGAAATATAAAGATTAAATAAATAAGTTAATAAAATCAGCTGCTAGTTTTAAATAAAATGGTTCCAGCTTATCGGGCCCTGCAGACTTATTTGGGTCCAACTGACTCAGAAACAGAGAACTGGGTAAATTCGAATTTTTGTGTAGTTAATTTACATGGAACATCAATTGAGGGTACGATAAGAGGATTTGTCATCAGTTAAGAGACTGAGATTAATATAAGGAACCTGAAGATATAAAATGCTCGTTTAAGATATCTAAAATAACTGACTTCTCTAGTCAGGTGATCATTTTTGGTAATAATTTGAATTAATTTCCATATAATCGGCTCGAGACAATAATTTAATTGTTTTCCAAAATTTAACCGGATTATTTACATTTTGTGATGTTTCCAATAGATAGAAATCTGATTTGGCATTTTTTATCTGAGAAGTACAGAGATTTCTCAACTTTCTAAAATGAAGCCAGTCCGATTCACCCTTGGTGCTTCTGGCTTTAGCCGAAGCTGCATTCCTGTCCTGCAGAAGCCTAGCTAGCTCCGATGTAAACCAAGGATTATTTTGGGCCTTCACTCTTATTTTACGTATCAGGGCATACTTATTTACCAAGTGCATAAAAGTACTATGAAAAAAGTTACATGCTAACTCAACATCATTTATTAAAGTAATACGACTCCAGTCAAAAAGATACAAATCATGATGAAATGCTTGTTCTATAAAATATTTTCCTTTTTTTTTTTTTTTTTTAAATGTTGGACGTTTGGTATTTCTCACAGCAGCTATGACACAGTGATCACCAACATAATTTGCAAATATACCTATATCTGTATATTTATGAGGTGTATTAGTCAGGAAAAGGTCTGATAAAGTTGATTTTTCTGAACCTTTAAGATTTAATCGAGTGGGACTATCAATAAACTGTGTTAAATGAAAGGTGTCACAAAAAGATTTAAAATGATTTGAAACAGGAGATAGCCAATCCCAGTTAAAATCACAGACTAATAGTATTTCATTAAAGTTAATAGTAGAAAGTTGCTGTTGCAATAGAACAAGAGATTCAGAATTTGCTGATGGAGGCCTGTAACAACCAACTAAAGTCAAATAAGCATATTTAGAAAGCTTAAATTTTTAAAGCAAAAACCTCAAACTTCCTACTGATCGATAGAGCAGTTATCACCCTAGTGTGGAATTTACTCCTTACGTATATTGTAATTCCACCACCCTTTTTCAAACGATTACATCTGAACAGAGAGAACCCCACTTATATTTATTTAATTATCTGGAATAGCATTGCTTAACCAAGTTTCAGAGATATAATTCAATCTGTGTCTGTTGAATGAGCCCAGATTCAGTTTGAAGCACTGCAAAATAAAATATATTGAACTGAATCCATGATTGTGCAAATATTGTGAAAAAATAGTAGTTTGCTTTTAAATGCATGTGCAGAATCTATGTTCTTTTAGGTTTGCCACATGGTTCTGAAAATGTGTCAGGTTTCAATGAAATGTAATAAAAAGATTGTAAATTGTGAAAGGTGTTGTGGTAATTAGAGAAATAATTTAAAATAAAAAAATGTTAATTTAAAAATATACACAGTCATTGTCAGAATTATTGCCACCCTTGGTAAATATGAGCAAAGAAGGCTGTGAAACTAAGTCTTTGTTGTTTATCCTTTTGATCTTTCAATAAAAATAAATCGCAAAAATCTAACCTTTAATTGAAGTAAAAGAATTGAAAGTGAGGGAGAAATCACATTATGAAATAAATGTTTTTCTCCAAAACACGTTGGCCACAATTATTGGAACCCCTAGACTTTTTTATGAGTAAAATATCTCTGAAGTACACTCACCTAAAGGATTATTAGGAACACCATACTAATACTGTGTTTGACCCCCTTTCGCCTTCAGAACTGCCTTAATTCTACGTGGCATTGATTCAACAAGGTGCTGAAAGCATTCTTTAGAAATGTTGGCCCATATTGATAGGATAGCATCTTGCAGTTGATGGAGATTTGTGGGATGCACATCCAGGGCACGAAGCTCCAGTTCCACCACATCCCAAAGATGCTCTATTGGGTTGAGATCTGGTGACTGTGGGGGCCATTTTAGTACAGTGAACTCATTGTCATGTTCAAGAAACCAATTTGAAATGATTCGAGCTTTGTGACATGGTGCATTATCCTGCTGGAAGTAGCCATCAGAGGATGGGTACATGGTGGTCATAAAGGGATGGACATGGTCAGAAACAATGCTCAGGTAGGCCGTGGCATTTAAACGATGCCCAATTGGCACTAAGGGGCCTAAAGTGTGCCAAGAAAACATCCCCCACACCATTACACCACCACCACCAGCCTGCACAGTGGTAACAAGGCATGATGGATCCATGTTCTCATTCTGTTTACGCCAAATTCTGACTCTACCATCTGAATGTCTCAACAGAAATCGAGACTCATCAGACCAGGCAACATTTTTCCAGTCTTCAACTGTCCAATTTTGGTGAGCTCGTGCAAATTGTAGCCTCTTTTTCCTATTTGTAGTGGAGATGAGTGGTACCCGGTGGGGTCTTCTGCTGTTGTAGCCCATCCGCCTCAAGGTTGTGCGTGTTGTGGCTTCACAAATGCTTTGCTGCATACCTCGGTTGTAACGAGTGGTTATTTCAGTCAAAGTTGCTCTTCTATCAGCTTGAATCAGTCGGCCCATTCTCCTCTGACCTCTAGCATCAACAAGGCATTTTCGCCCACAGGACTGCCGCATACTGGATGTTTTTCCCTTTTCACACCATTCTTTGTAAACTCTAGAAATGGTTGTGCGTGAAAATCCCAGTAACTGAGCAGATTGTGAAATACTCAGACCGGCCCGTCTGGCACCAACAACCATGCCACGCTCAAAATTGCTTAAATCACCTTTCTTTCCCATTCTGACATTCAGTTTGGAGTTCAGGAGATTGTCTTGACCAGGACCACACCCCTAAATGCATTGAAGCAACTGCCATGTGATTGGTTGATTAGATAATTGCATTAATGAGAAATTGAACAGGTGTTCCTAATAATCCTTTAGGTGAGTGTATATTCCCATTCATATTTACATTTCCAATAACAAATTCCAGCATATTCAGTTGTCAGACACGACAGGAACTTCAAACGGAACCGGGTTCTATGATCAGATGAAACTTAAAAAAGAGCTTTATTGCAGCAAACCCACCAAATGGGTTTGGTGCAAACAGGGATAAAAAGTACCCCATGATCACGGTTAAAAATACCGCTGGATCTTTAATGTTGTGGGCCTGCTGGAGGTCCTGGACTGGACATCTTGTTCAGATACATGGTATCATGGATTCTAGCAAATACCAACAGATAAAAAAAATCAAAACCTGACGACCTCTGCTAGAAATCTTATAATGGGCCGTGGTTGGATCTTCCATCAGGACAATGATCCAAAATCAACACACAAATGTATCACTGAGCACAAAATGAAGCTTCTCCCATGACTGTCCCTGACCTGAACCGAAAATGAGTGGGGTGAACTGAAGAGAAGAAGCACCAACATCTGAAGGATCTGGAGAGATTCTGTATGGAGGAAAGGTCTCTGATCTCTTGTCAGGTGTTCTCCAAACTCATCAGGCGTTATAGAAGAAGACTCAGAGCTGTTATCTTGGCAAAAGG